>CM025856.1:21658024-21888082 GCA_003952965.2 Morella rubra | reverse complement strand
TCATTTTAGGGTTAACTGTCGCTCTTAATGGGTATATACATATTTATAATATGCGAAGAGCGGATTTGGGGTAGTGGGGTACGCTATATAGCAAGAATTTGTAGTTTCCGTATTTACTGGAAGAGAAAAAGCAGGATAGGAAAGGGGTCATCTGGATGGGCCTTCGCTTATCTCAGAAGGCATCTGTTCACGAGTCCTGAAACATTGGATCCCAACGGTTCTAATCGTATCGGAACTAAGGTGTCAGGAAAATATATACACTTACATAGGATTTAGATTAGGTGTGTGAGTGTGGAGATATTCGTAATCTAGGAGGATGTCAATTTGATTCTAGAACGAGAGAATGCTTTGGATTTCGAGACGGACGTTAATTTTTTTTTTTTGGGAATGACATCATTTGCAGTCGGGAGTAGGGGTGGTTAGTGTTTCACGGCCTGTCATTCAGATGATGGGTTTGGGTTTGGGGTGGGTTTTTTTTTCGAGAAAAGCCGTTCTGTGAAGGGGGTTAGTTGTGTTTAGAGATTGTTTATATGTACTGATCGGGGAGAGAGGAGCGGTACGTCTGTAAGACAGGCAGAGTATCAGGCTGAAGCTAAAGGGTTAGATGGTAGTTAAGGGAAATAATTACTAGCATAGTAGAGAGTTCGGTATAAGGGGATTTGGATGGAAATGGAGAGATGGCCGTGCTGCCTTGATTGACTGTGTTTATGATGAAGTATCTAGGTTGTGGTTGTAAGGGAACGAAAAAATGGCTGTAATGGTGAGATAGGTTAAAAAGAATGATTGTTTTGCCAGTTAAATTCGATATATTGTGTTGGGGATAGGTGAATAGAGGAGGTTTTCGGGTATGAATAGAAGGAAGTGGTAAGATAAATAAAGCTGTGTTTAGTTAATGCGGGTAGGTGTTAGAGTTCGGTTATGTGAAGTTATTTATGTGGCCGAGAGTCAGTGAAATGTGCGTGCAATCATAAAAGTCGGCATAATTATACACTATGATGTTGTCGGTTTATAAGTAGTTGTTGGGTGCGCTCCGAAGCTTAACGAAAACTGGTATAAGGAAGGTGAGCTAGGTCTTGGAAGGGCTTAGAAGCTTGGGATAGGAGTCATGTTGGGATGGAGAGGGGTATGGCTTGTTTTGAGATATTGATATTTGAATGCTTAGGCCTAGATTTAATGTTGAGAGGCTTGACGGTTAGGGTGGCGGCTTCGGGTGGCACGGCGTAGTGTATTGGGGTGGGTGTGGATGGAATAAGGGTATATGGGTCGAAGAGAGAGCAGTGGAATTGGTGAAGTATAGGTATAGAAAATTTAAGGAGGTTGTTGTTGTTGGTCAAATGTTTGAGAATTGCTGGAGAATACTGTGGGAATGATTGACGTTAGGTGAAGCTAGAAAGGGGTTAAGTGTGGTAAGAGGTTATATTTGTTATGGGTAAAGATTTAATTTTTGAAGTAGTTGTTGTACTGAATTTTGCAGATTATTCTTTATTTGGTTGGGTAGAATTCTATAAGTGTATTAACATCAATACGTGGTAAGTTTATCTTTGAGCTCGGTAGTCGATGAGGATAAAGACTTTGGTCATTATGTTGTATTCCATAATGACTGTAGTATTAATTTAGTATTAGTAATTCTTTCTCTTTAACATAGTTTTTTGTCTTAATCTGGATATTTTATGTTTTCGGGAACAAAAATATATTATAACGTTGTTGTGCATATGATTTGTTTTTGGTATATGGAAAAGAGTATTAATTACCCAAGACTGGTATCTGATTGGAGACAATGGTTTGAGAGTATGTTGATAAAAGTAGTAGATATCATACTTCTTGTTAATCGAATGTGCTTAGATGATGTGGAAATGGGAAGGGCTTTTAGATTGTATTGGGGTTAAAAAATGTTAGGTGGTGATGAAGGACTACATGATTGTATTGTGTGATTTTTGAGAAAAAAAATAATCAAATGGTTGGGAAATTGTTTAGAGATGATATACCACTTAATAAAAACTCTCTGTTTTTTACTTGTGAAAAGAAGACTTGGAAGAAGTGGGCATAGTTATATGGTGTTAAGTTAAATTATTTTATTGGGCCGATTTTTTTTTAAAAGAATAGAATAGAATGGTGCATCGCAACATTAATACTTGTGATTGTTAGTTGGTCTCGGGATGACATATTAAGAAGGTTATCCCGTAGTCTATGTTGCTCGATATGTTCTAGAGGATGTCCGGGCATTCGAAGCGATTTGTAGTTTCACTAGATTTGTTATTGTGTGGAAAATATTAGATGTTTTTTACTCATTTTAATTTATTTATGATTGCTTTTGTTTGTCTTAGTGCGGTTGGGGGTAGAATATTAATCTTGTGTTTGATATTGATAATTTTGTCGTCATTTAGATAAGGTTTTCGGTGTCTTTTCTTCGAACCGTGTAGGGATCGGCTGTGCTGTATCTGGAAATTTGATAGGGCTAAGCATGCGAAGTACGGAAGTTATATTTACAAGATTGTGGCTTAGCATGGCCGTAACGTTTTTCAGTTGGTAATGGGCGAACTGGGGAGTGGTGTAGGCTGTGTGTTAGTCGATTGCTCTATGAAGAGATTGCGCTACTTAACAATGTATACGTGTGTGGGCGGGGACATTGCGTTTCATTTTTATGAGTATCATGGATGCCGTTCCCGTCCCTTAGGTGAATTGGCCACTAAGGCAGTTGGTCGAGGGTGGTTGTTCTTTTTATACACGCTTATTGGATCCGCTTCAGACGTGCTGTGGTGTGGCTGAGTCGGATCCCAGTTATTTATTGACTTTTTTATTTTCTAATTAATCACGAGGATAAATGAATTAACTAGGTTAACTCCTCGCTCTTAATCCTTCTATACCTTTTTATTGGCGTGAATTAAGCAATTAACAAAGTTGTCGGTATATGTGGGCACCAATAATCAATTGTGAGTTCGTAGTCTATGAATGCCATCATTAAATGGAATCAAGACATTGGAGGATGTCAATTTCCAAGATCATGTACCAGACTTGCCCGATATCAGAAGCCTCCAAGAATTACTTTTACCTTTTTTTTTTTTCTAGTCTTAGATTTTATAAGTCAAAATTTAGGGATTAAAAAAAGAAAAGAAAAAATTTTTAGCATTTTTTTATATTATTAATTAATTTTTCTTATAATATGTTTTTTTTTTTGATATTTAATTTTTTTATTAGAAAAATTTTATAGATTTGTAAAAAAAATTTGATTATATTAATTATTTAATAAAATATAATATTGAGATTGTAATTTTAAAAATTTAATTTAATTTATAAAAATTTTTACCATAACGCACATTCTCTTTATAGCCCAAAATTTATTGGGCATAAAGTTGCAAGCAAGCCGCTGGACAAGCGTTTAAACATTGAACATGTCTTCTCTTTACAAATGTACTTAATCGCATATTTCTCTAATAACCCGAGATAATCCCGTGTAATTCTTTCAGTATTATCAGTGAAGGTTCTTTGGGAAAAAAAAAAAAAAAAAAGTTTGTGTCTGAACAAAAAACAAGTTAAAAAGTGTCTTTTGCTTAAAAAAAAAAAAAAGAAGAAGTTAAAAGTGTTTTGGCTTCGTTTAGCGGTGTTAGATACGCGCTACCGTTTGTTAAAGATTCCTCGAGTTGGACTTCGGAAATAAGCGTTTATATTCTGATTGGTGGACAAGTTCACGTGGCACTTCGTGATTGGTGTTCTGATTTTTTTTCTAATGCGGCTAATACGCAAATGTCGATAGTTTTTATCAGAAAAGAGCGGTAATAGCTAAAAAATTACCGCCGTCAAAAGGAGTTAATCTGACAAAATTTAAGGCAGTCTTTACTAGGTTGTCTGGCAGCTGTTGTTGATAGATTCAACGGTTGGATACTTGACATAAAAACAAACAGGGTTGTCTTCTCAAGGTGCTGGATACGCGCCAGACACCAGTTAGCTATCCCATCAAAGAGCTTTGTCACTGTTCAGGGTTTTATTATCGCTAGCTGCTACGTCAGTGCCACGAAATATATATGATTTCTTTGTCTTTTTTTTTTTTTTTAAATTTTACTTAATTATGAGGTTTTTATTTGTTAAATTTTGAAAAATATTTTAAAATTTTATAATTTTTATTTTATTAAATTTTAAAATTTTAAAAATATAAAAAATATTATATATAAAAGTTAAATTTAAAATATATTTATACTAAAATTTTATACTCGAAAATTAAAAAACAGTATTTATATGAATTCTTCCAATTGTAAAAAGGGGTAGATTTCGCCGTTCATACGGACTCTTCTGGGATATTACGTCGAGGACTTTTTCTTTTCCGCAGATAAGTTTGATTCCTGCGGCTAATTAGCATTTGTGTCATCCCCTAATACTTCTATTTGATTAAGCTGTTAATCAGACAGGATTAAATTGTTGGATACGAGCAGATGTATTTAATATTTTGTTTGATATCTGATTTAAAAATAAAATATGCGAATAAAAAGTCAATAAGCTCTGGTTGAGGCAGTAATTGCCATAATTGTAATACTCTATTCTTGTTGACCGTGCACTCAGATCTCCTTTTCCGTAATGTGTTTTCTCGGTTAATTAGGAGAAAGGATAACAGATTCATACATCATAAAAGTTTAAAGAATTAGATATGTTGGGTACCTAATTATATAGTTAAATTAACTCGCGGCGCGCATATTCATTATTAAATAATAGTTAACCTAATGAACCTCCGCCAGAACACAGGAGGAGAGCCCCGCTCGCGTCTCTTCGGCTCTCGGGAGTGGGGTGGGCGGCCAATTTCATCATCGATCCCCTTTCTGCAGATCTAAAAAATAGTGCTGACATAGAAGGGTTGGATAGTGGTGGTGACACTGACGAGTTTTGGTGCCTTTTTTCTTTTAATTTTTGGTGAGTTATATGTTTATAGTTTTTTTTTTTTTTAAAATTTTCAATGGATTGTTTGTTTTCTAAATTTAAATTTAAATTTTGTAATTCTCGTTTCTATATTATTATGATTTTTTTTATGCTAAAGTGACATGAATATCGTATGTGGCTTGATTGGATGTGCATATGTTACATGTATCGTGATCTAATTGATTATTATTTAACTCGTTATTTATTAATACAAATTAACTGTTGTTTCTATATTTTATAATTTTTTATGCTGACGTGGCATATATATCCTATGTGGCTTGATTTGATGTGTATTTGAAACATGGCTATTATGTGACTCGTTGAAACCAAATAAGCATTTTTTCGTTATTTTAGTGATGCTAGGTAAATAAAGTGACTCAGTTTTTTCAAAAAGCATGATCTTTGAATTTATTTATCGATTTTGGTATATTAGTGACTTATTTGTCACAAATTAATACATAATTATGCCTGAAACAAAAATGGTAAGAAAGTTCTAAAAAATTGCAAGTTTAAGGACCATTAGGGGAACAGTTAGAAACGGCATGTAATTAGTAAAGCTTTGTAACGGGTAAAGAGAAATAATAAAGCGGAGCACTTTTTCTTTTTACGACGAAGATGACTTTGTTCCTTGCCGCTTTCTCGCGTAGTTTTCACATCCGTGAAGAATCTACAAAGTACAAAAGAGTATTTGCTCATTTAAAGAACAACCGACTTTTACAGGTGCAGGAAAAACAGATCCTTAACTATGTAGAAAATGACGGCTCTTCTTGGATACCCAAATCTAACGCACTTCCCAAAAGAACTAAAAAAAAGAAAAACTTGAAAAAAAAAAGGTGAAAAGTAAATATATGTCTGTAATGTTTTTTTTTTAATATTTCAACGCATGTATTTACCCAATCTATGAGTCGAAATTTAATTTGTTGGGAAGAAATTTTTGCAAATCTTCTTAGGAATTTGTTTTTTGTTTTCTAAAACACTCCAATGTAAATGTAACTAATTTTCGCGATAATAATTTATTACTAAGTAGAGAAAAAATAAAATAAAGTAGGCAACTTGTCCCAATTCTTTCAAAAACCTGTTAGATAGTTACTTGGTCTTTTGTCTTAAATTGCGATTTGATCTTCATTGGATTAGCTTTTTGCACTTTGAACCTTCCACTTCGAGCTGTAATTCTAGCCATAAAAATCCGTCGGTGCATTTCTAATATCTTTTCAACGACACTCTTCTCCAATCTCTGCTACAATCTCGGTAGCATAATTGCAACGCCTGGGGTTTTACAACGGAAACAGGCACAAGTGTCCCGACCCACACATGTCGTTACGGTTGAAGACTGAATTTATTTCCCCTTTGAGCCCACAACATAAATAAATCAAAACCTAAGATTTCTGGTTGTATTATTGTGTGTAGTACCTGACAATACCATAAATGCCATTGTCAGCAAAACCAGGAAATTGTGCCATAATATCGAAAATAGATCAGGTTGAATTATTCGGTTGAGATAGTTGGATTCTTAAAAATTAAAAATATATTGTTTTTTTATTAGAACACTAAAGTCAATTTTATAACACGGTAAAATATAATAAATACCATATACAATGAAGAAATCTTCTAGAAGTTGTATCGTACGTGAAATTGTTTATCCTAATTTATTATATTTGTTCACTCTTATTTCATTCGAGTAAGTTAATTGACTCGTTACCATTTTCTTTCTTGTCGAAAATGGAAGGAAGGTGGAAAGAAGTAAGGTTGTTAGATGAACGGCCCTGATTTTCCGCAACACGAAAGTGTCAAGCAGTGTCGGGGTACGGCGTAGCCTCAGCACAGCAAAATACAGAACGTATGAGCTGGAGCGAGTTGAGCGAGCAAGTGGCGCTGGGCCAAAGTCGTAAATCATATTATATATAATAAAACAGAACTTTCCAAATATCGGGTACAGCTCAGCTGTTGCTTCTGCCACAAGCGTGGGGGACCCTCTCGCTATTCGCTAGCTTCAAGGGGGCAAATGCGTCAAATTCAACAACTCAATACGGTTGATTAGAACAAATCGAAGATTATAGATAAACGTAAAACGCTATAAAATAACTATTTCGGCAAAACTTTCCTAATATTATTTTTTCGTAATTCCCACAAAAACAAAAATAGAAGCAATTTTAAAAGGTGTGGTTTTGGAGCTTTTCCAACGTCTTGCCTTTCAAGTGACACATAAGTCCGAATATTTCACCCACCATCACTACCACCACCTCTAGCTTCGCCTTCAACTCCCATCTTCTCCGTCTCTCTCTCTCTCTCTCTCACTCTTTCTTTTCCTCTGGGACTGAAAACACAGAGGAAGAAACCCTAATTTTTGGATCTCCATTGCCGAATCTCGAAAACTACGCCCTTTCTAACATCGTTCAGCTCTGCCGGAATATCCGGGAGCATTTCTTGGAGCTGCATTTGTTTTGGTAATCTTGCTTCTCACGCATTGTGTGTGTGTGTGTGTGTGGGTGTGAAGCAGTGAAGTCTCTGAAGCGAGCGTTTAAGAAGTGGAAGTAGAAGAGTCTGTTTTGTTCTTTTAAGTTTTTCCTTTCTGTTCTCTGGAAACATTTACTCACACTCTCCGTCTCGCTTTTACTTCGTCAAATATCCGATTTTTTTGCTTGTGCTCTGCCTTCGCTCTGTTCTGATTTGTTCAACGGCGATTAAAAAAATTATGCACTACCTTTATCTTTTTAAAATGAGATATTGACAGTGGTTATTATTTTTTTTTTCTCGTGTTTGTATCGGACTTACTCATCTACGAGTGGCTCATAATACCTCTGATCAATTTGGATCTAAATTGCCTGAATAGGATGTTAATTCTTCTCTTCTGTAGCGTTCTTTATAGGCAAACTAATACTATATATTTTTATGTTTTCAATGTGTTCAATCTGTAAGTCCTAACATAATCTTGTATAAATCACTTCCGAAATTTATTGTGAAATTTCTTCTGAGCTAATGGAACTTTCCGAAATAAATAGCTCGGTAATCAGATCTTGATGATTACATTTACTTCTGTGAATTGGCGTGCATGCCAATTTGTTACAATGCGGGCCTATTGGAATGCTCTGTGTTGGATGTTGAATAGCTTCGGATTTTTATCATACAAAGGACATACGTGGTTTTATACCGAATTTCTTAACCTGACTCTTATGCGAACAAACAAATTTTTGGAGTGGATATTGGAAACCGTACATCACTGCTAGTGCTTGTGGTCTGTGATTTTTCGTTTTTAATTGGATGTACTTTCAACAAAAATATGTATGAAAAGGAGAAGAAATCAGTACTGCTTTTTTCCATACTGGGCTCTGTGTTCTGACGTGCTCTGTTTGTTATAGTGAAAAATGTAAATGAGTTCCAGTTCTGACGTGTAGTTTTCCTTCAGACCTGGGAAAATCATCGGTTTCTACATCTTAGCGGAACTTCTAACATTTTGTCTTTGTTAGCGTGTATTTTTCCTTTTTAGAGAAACCGTATTGGCATTACAAATATATCCGAGAAGTTAAATTGCTTCCTCCTTTGAAGGCTTGGCAGTTTTTCCTGTAATAAGAAGCCGAATTACCAGTTCTGTATACTGCGTCGTGTTGTTTGATGCTTTCCTGGCTTGTGTCCGTAAATTACAAAATGTCATCGGAGTCACCTAGAAAGGCACCGACAAGACCCTCAGACAATCGTACTTTATATCTAAGCGAACATATATGGTGAGATGTGCTTCCAGGACCTCAGATAAAATCATATACGTTTAGAATACCGTACCAATGATGGTGAAGAGGTTTTCTCTTTAGGAAGTTTCATGGGTGAAATAGAACATTTAGTTATATTACTCCACGTCTATTTTCTTGTTTCTGTTCATCATGGTTTGGCACTTGCTCGACTAATTCATGGCTGCCAATGTCTGATTTCCCGTGTATGACAATGAACCAATGATCATCTCATGCTTTTTGCATCTT
The DNA here is from genome assembly GCA_003952965.2 of Morella rubra. Lineage (NCBI taxonomy): Eukaryota > Viridiplantae > Streptophyta > Magnoliopsida > Fagales > Myricaceae > Morella > Morella rubra. The sequence continues at coordinate 21,879,212 of CM025856.1, read as the reverse complement.
TATGCGATTGCTTTTTCTCGGTTGGGTTTCTCCTTGGTATGACAGATAGTATAACCATAGACCGCTTGAAAAATCAAGCATCATTCACATCTATCCCTTCTCTCTCTCTCTCTCTCGTCATTGTTTTTTCCAGTTATAGACTTGAGCTGGTGTCATGTAAGATTCTTCTGTGTTTTGACCGTAGCTTGGGAGATGTTGTTTCAACAACGTACGGGTCTCATTGCCACCACTAGAGCCACAGTGCCAATAGGGTTGTCTGAGAGATTTCAAATGTCTTTATATCCTAATAATCAGTGATTTTCATAAACACAATATTGGCTCTTACCTACTATGCGAAAGTGCTTAGGCTAGTAAAGTGTACCTGAGGAGTTGTTGGTGTCTCTGCTTGGTAATCAGTCAGAAAAAACTGGAGTTCATGGATGCTTAAATGCATTGGGTGGGTCGCTCCCCCTGTCAGTCCAAAAAATTCCAGATGCTGCCCTTTGTCCTCGTCAATTTATTAGCACGTATCTCATTGTATTGTTGTGGAGCTTGATAAACGTATAATTTTCAAATGTCATGCTTGGTTTAAGATTAAAGCAATACTGTTAATCACATAGACACGTTTCTAATAGATTCTGCCCTTATAGACACCTATCAAAAATTTTCTGTCCTGATCCTTTGTCATTGCCACTCACTCTTGTGTAAATTTCGCAGTATGAGATGGACCGACGGAGTTGGCCATGGAAGAAAAAATCCTCTGACAAGGCAACTGCTGAAAAAGCTGCTGCTGCATCTAATGCTGCTGGTGCTGCTACTCAGTGTGATCAGGTGAATTCATTGAGAACAGTATTGTTACTTATCAAAACAGTTGTATTCTGAATATTTAGTCATCTGGAGGGTTTCCTGTTCCTTTTGCCCTTTATTGTGCGTTTGGTTGGTAGCCAGTTGTTGAGTGCTTCCTTTGCCGTGACAACTACTCCTCAATCTGCAGATATTCATACTTTCTATTGTTTCCCCACTACTTTTCAATATGTCGAACATATTCCTAATTTTTGTTCTGTGAGTTGAACAATTAATAGATGCTTTTATGTTCTGTGCCAAAATTTATGTTTCTTGTGTATCTTCTGTGGTAGATCATATCTCTTACTTCTTCTGCCCATATTCATGAGCACATAAGGTCTCGATTAGAGTGAAGCCTATAAAGTATATGTTCCCATCGAGGCCTCCCCCTCCCCCTCCTCCCAAATCCCAACGCCCGTTTTCCTCCTTTTCCCGATTCCTTGCTTTTCTTCTTCTTGTTCAGCTTGTTTGAAACTTGGAATGAAGCCTCATCAGAGTACAATTGTTTACAATTTTCTTATAGTCCCCAAACTGACCAATTTGAGCTGTTTACCTTTCTTGCTTTTTTTGTAATTGTTTTTTTGCTTTTTCCTTATAGTCATCTCCTAGAGGTGGAATGGGCTATCCACTCATGCCTTTATGCATGTGTTAGGACTAGTTATTGACATGCTAGCAAAAGATGAGGCTGATTGTTATCAGTTTGTTTATTTAGCGTTTTGATTGCATAATGTCATGCATACTCTTCATGCTTCTCCTCTTCTCTGAAACAGGAAAACTACAAAAAACCAAATTATGTGCAAATTTCTGTGGAGTCATATGCACATCTGACCGGTTTGGAGGATCAAGTAAACACATATGAGGAACAAGTCCAAACACTGGATGATCAAATTAAGGAATTGAATGAAAAACTTGTGGCGTCAAATTCGGAAATGACCACCAAGGACAACCTGGTAAAGCAGCATGCCAAAGTTGCAGAAGAAGCTGTCTCAGGTATCAACTTGCTTAATAAATGCATAACTGCTGGTTTAATATTGGAGGTTCTTTAATTTGTCTTGGCTTGAACAATTATATGGGTACATACCTTTCTGCAGGTTGGGAAAAAGCTGAAGCGGAAGCTTTAGCATTGAAAAATCATCTAGAGTCTGTCACACTTGCGAAACTCACTGCTGAAGATCGGGCATCACATCTCGATGGTGCTCTTAAAGAATGCATGCGACAGATAAGAAATCTGAAGGAAGAACATGAACAGAAATTGCAAGAGGTTGTTCTTACCAGAACCAAGCAATGGGACAAAATTAAGCTTGAGTTTGAAGCAAAGATAGTGAACTTAGACCAAGAAATCCTCAGGTCTGCTGCTGAAAATGTTGCTATTTCGAGATCTTTGCAGGAACGTTCAAACATGTTACTCAAGATTAATGAAGAAAAGTCACAAGCTGAGGCTGACATTGAGCTTTTGAAGAGCAATGTGGAATCATGTCAAAGGGAAATAAATTCTCTTAAATATGAACTGCATGTAGTTTCCAAAGAGCTGGAGATTCGTAATGAAGAAAAGAACATGAGTATGAGGTCTGCAGAGGTAGCAAACAAGCAGCATATAGAGGGTGTAAAAAAAATAACTAAGCTAGAAGCAGAGTGCCAAAGATTACGTGGTCTTGTACGCAAGAAGTTGCCTGGTCCTGCTGCACTGGCTCAAATGAAACTAGAGGTTGAGAATTTAGGACGAGATTATGGAGAAACTCGGCTGAGGAGGTCTCCTGTTAAGCCTTCTAGTCCACACCTCTCTCCAATGCCCGAGTTTTCCCTCGATAATGTGCAAAAGTTTCATAAAGAGAATGAATTTCTCAGTGAACGTTTATGGGCCATGGAAGAAGAAACAAAGATGCTAAAAGAAGCTTTGGCGAAGCGTAATAGTGAATTGCAAGCTTCAAGGAGTTTGTGTGCTAAGACAGCTAGCAAGCTCCAAAGTTTGGAAGCACAGATTCATGGCTGCAATCAACAGAAAAGTTCCCCAAAATCTATCATTCATATCGCTGGTGAAGGTTCAAGTCAAAATGCAAGCAATCCACCAAGCTTGACCTCCATGTCTGAAGATGGAAATGAAGATGAGAGAAGTTGCGCCGAGTCTTGGTCTACAGTAGTGATTTCTGAGCTCTCCCAGCTCAAGAAAGAAAAGAACAACGAGAAATCAAACAAGGTTGAAAATGCAAGTCACTTGGAGCTTATGGATGACTTTCTAGAGATGGAGAAGTTAGCTTGTCTACCAAATGACTCAAATGGAGTCATCTCCATCTTGGATTCTTCAAATAATGGGATAGCTGAAACTGTAGACTGTGATGTGTCAGGGAAAGTCACTGCAGCGAAAGATCTCCCGTCTGAAAAGCACGATTGTTTGTTTCCATTGCAAAATCAGGTATCTTCTGGCATGGAGTTGTCAGAATCGAATCTTGGCTCACATGCAGAGCGGCTGCCACTGATAAGGCTCCGATCAAAAATTTCTATGGTGTTTGAGTCTGCGCCCAAGGATGACGATATGGGGAAAATTTTGGAGGATATTAGAAATGTTCTGTTGGAGGCACATGATGCTCTTTGTCAGCACCCTGTAACTTGTGTTTCCGAGAAAGTTCAGTGTTCTGATGCCACATCCGATAAGAAGGCTGATCTGGAAGATGCTGTGCCAACTGCAGATTCGGAAGTTTCTTTGTTCCCGGCTTCAGAATCTGTGAATAAAAAGAGCCAAGATTTGGTTGCTGCAATTTCACAGATTCATGGCTTTGTATTATTTTTGGGCAAAGAAGCGATGGGTGTCCATGGCAGTGGATTGAGTCAAAAGATTGAGGAGTTCTCGGCTACCTTTAACGGAGTTATGTACAGTAATACTAATTTGGTTGATTTTGTTCTTGACCTTTCTCATGTTTTAGCTAAAGCCAGTGAACTCAGATTCAATGTTCTGGGATACAAGGATACTGATGCAGAAATTAGTAGTCCTGATTGCATAGACAAAGTTGTTTTGCCTGAGAATAAAGGAGTCCAAAAGAATTCATCTGGAGAAATGTATTCAAATGGTTGTGCGCACATCTCTAATCCCACTTCTGACCTTGAGGTTCCTGATGATGGAAATTTAGTCCCAGGTTATGGATCAAATTCCACCTCATGCAAGTTCTCAGTGGAGGAGTTTCAAGAATTGAAATCAGAGAAAGATACATTAGCATTGGATCTAGCAAGATGTACTGAGAACCTAGAGATGACAAAGTCGCAGTTGAAGGAAACGGAACGCCTTCTAGCAGAAGTTGAATCACAATTAGCATCTGCTCAAAATTCAAACAGCTTGGCTGAGACACAGCTGAAATGCATGGCAGAGTCATACAGATCACTTGAAGCACATGTAGTGGAGTTAGAAACTGAGGTGAACTTCCTTCGAGCTAAAGCAGAAACATTAGACTATGAGCTTCTAGGGGAAAAGAAAAGTCACCAAAATGCTCTGGTCAGATGTGAGGAACTGCAAGAGCAATTGAAAAGGTCAGCATCAAACTTTTTCTCGCAGTTGATTGGGAGCAGTCACCTGTCTTTTCCAAATTGATACATCTTCCTCATCTAAAGATCAGTAATAAGGGACTTAAAATTCTGGGTTGCATTTTGTGAGGCCAAGTACATTATTTTGTTCTGCCTGGCCACTATATTTATGACATTTATTTTTTTTGTTGATTTCTAATTCAGTTGTTTTTGGGTAATTAAACTATCAGTTTAGGACTGCAGGTTTGCATGGCACCGTTAACTCACACCTTAAGTGTTCATATTTGTTTAAGAATTGTGGCGAAGTCCCCTGATGCCTAGATTCATTTTTCTTTCTAACTTGAGTACCAATTATTTTTAGGAATGAGGGCTGCTCTACTTGTGCTTCAGCAGATATTAACCTCAAGACCAAGCAGGTGAGAACAAGATTTATCAGCAAAGAGTAATTCCATTCATATGTTTGTGTAGATGCAGTTGCATATTGTACTTTTTTAGTCTGCTTTTGTTGCAAACAAAGTAAATGAAAACGCGGGTGTTTTATTCGGTGCTTTCCATGAGTAATAATACTTTCTCCGCTTGTTAAATGCTTGTATACTGAATAAATATAGGGACTTCAGACATGCCCTGCAGAGATCCGTATTAAGGTTCTTCTTTGTTTGTTTATTTCTTTTTTCTTTTGGAAAGAGTATCCTGTGGATAAGAATCAAAGTTTTCCTTGTTTGAGTACCTATTTTGCTTATTGAATACTTAAGCTTCAAGCTTTTTTATTTTTCATAACAGGAGATGGAATTAACATCTGCAGCAGAGAAGCTCGCAGAGTGTCAAGAAACCATTTTCCTTCTTGGCAAGCACTTGAAAGCTTTGCGACCCCAAACAGAGCTCACGGGATCTCCTAACACTGAGAGGAGTCAAAAAGATGAAGGTCATACAGACACCGAACCTACTACTAGTGACACGAACTTGCAAGATGTTGATCAAGCTGAAACGGACACAGCTGCTTCTGCCAAGGTGCACAAACTAGGTTCTGAGTCTCCGGTTGACCTGCGTAGTTCCCCATGTAGCCCATCTGACAATGAAGCAAACTATACCCAGAGGTCACCAGTGAGCTCAAAGCATCCAAAACACAGGTCCACTAAGTCAACCTCATCGTCAGCTTCTTCTACCCCTACCCCAGAGAAACATTCACGAGGATTGACCAGATTCTTTTCCTCGAAACCAAAGAACGGGCAGTAGGCTTGCAGCTCGCAGGCGGAATAATGGGGTTATCAGTTGAAGAGGTCATCCAGTGATAATATCTAGAAGCACCAAAGATGCAGCTCTACCATCTAATGATATTAGAATCAGAGATTTTGGAGGCTTTGTGGAGCTCTTTATGAGAAGATGCTTTCCAATCATGGCTTAATTTTTGTAACTAATGGCTGTACATGATATCCGTATATGTCAATTTGCTTTCCTCGTATCTAATTGCCTTCTGCAATTTGGTTAATTGAGCATTGACATTTTGTGAACAGTTTCAGAATATTTTGAATATGTTGTATGTTTCTATAAATGCTCTTCTTTCACTCCCTCTCCTCTCTTCTTTCTTTTCTTCGGCGTTTGCGTGGGAATGCGCTGACTAAGGAAAAGATGCAAATACCCATCACCGAAGGTAAAAGAAAAGGAGCCCAAGAGGCAAGAGGCGTGAACTCCCTACATTTGACTTGCACCGACATCCACCGGTCTTGTGGCCTGTCCGCAGTTTATATGGGTTCTTGTTTGACCCATTCTCCTGGCGATCTATACGGCCTATATCTGTTGCCTTTTCTTTACCGCGAGGTAATTTTGGGCTCAAGAGCAGAATTATTGGTTTGGGAGGCCGTGGGTATGGGCCACGGGCTTTACAGATCGGTCAGAAAAATAGACTTGGTGTGAGGTTCCTATCACGTGATGATCCTCCCCACCACTGTTAAAACTGGGTCCATCGTGACCCCTTTGCCACCTCTTCTTCCAACAAAATAATCAGCAATGTTTTTCCTTTTTCTTGTCTCTCTGTGTTCCGGTGGCAACCATAACAAAGATGTCTCGGAAAAGTACATAGATTAACCTCGAGGGATGAGATATTTCTAGACTTAAAATTTCGTTCATTCCAATGTCATTGGCTCTCAGTTTGAGTTTGAGTATCGGTGAGGATTCGATTAGGCTTTATCCTTCGGTTCTGCCTGTTTGGGAGATTTGGTAGGTAAACATCAAAGAAAGTTCATCGGCCAATTAAATAACAAAACGTCTCCATGCAGCACTCAAGAGTGTTTGCTGTTAGTATTAATGATTCTATTCATCAAGAGAATGCCCTCTGTTTTAGATTTAGATATCTTCTTTTTAACTGCTTTGTTCTAGATTTGTGGTTTAGCACTCAAAGAGGCATTAGATTTCTGGTCAAGTTCGAAGATCTTAGTGCTATTGTAATCTAAGGACTTATAAATAAAGCCCCATGTAATCTCATTATTACACTACAGAGTATATATACAAATGTGCTCTATGAATTGAGTCTTTTCTACCGTGGATATAAATCTATGAACTGAATCATTTAAATCTAGTGTCTCTCCCTTTTTGGTCTAAATTATTTTCTCTTTTATTTTAATTTTAACAAAACATAACATTATTCTCTTTGCGCAAATAGAATATTATTATGTTTCTACTATATTTCATTGGGTGTATTAATATGTTAAATCCCGAAATTACAACCCAAATGCAACATCGCCCTTGATTAGAGGTTTAGTTCCTTCAAAGTAAATTGGACGCCTATTATTGTGAGGCTTATATGCAAACCTCTAATAATAGGTCGGTTGTGAAAAATCTAGTCGAAAATAATTGAAACTCACCTTGTCTCCCCAACAGTACAGCCCACCTCCCGACATATGTGGCACACCTTGTCCAAAACCCAACCCCTGAGGGCTGAAAGAGAAAAAGAAATAGAAGAAAGTTACGTTGCAGTATAACAACTGTATACAAAAATCAAACAACTTGAGAAACCCCTTGTCATAGCAAGTGGTAGAGCCGTAGAGATCACGAATAACATCATGCATGCAGAATTCAAATATCAGAATTGTTTGTCTGCTTCCCTGCAGCCTGCAGGTACTAGGGACTTTTCCTGTTGTATAATAATTGGTTTCAAAGTTTCCCATGTTTGGGTTGACGAAAGGAGATCTATCCAGTTTTGCTCGACCTAAAGGGTTTCTAAAGTAACCATACCTAGATATGTTCTAAACAACCAGTTTTCAAGTTAATAGAGTGTGATGGGGACATTTAAATTAATTATTTTATATTATTTGGTTGTGATTTATATTTTGACAGATTAATAGTTATTACGTTTCATTAGGTTTTAGCCCATGAACTTTTAGGATTTGTTTATGACCTTTTTTTTCTCTATTTAAAGTTTGTGAAAACCTTAAATTATTTAGCCTGAGATTATAAAGTTTATTGTTGGCTGTCTTTTACATTCAAATGTGTTTTCTCTCTCTCCTTAGCTTTATTCTTCTCTTCTTTTCTATTATTTCTTGATTTATTTATCTCATTCATATTTCTCCACTATATTCCGCATAGAGTGTTAGAATTATGTACCATCGATAACCAAAAGATTAATCCAGTCCTAATATCTCATATGGAATATAGTTTGGTGGAAGGAATTAATTGTATGTAAAAGGGCATATTTGCAATAATCTCAAATTTCAGGGGTCAATTACAATATGTTGATGGACTTGATTGTAATTAGTAGAAGCCCTAATTTTATTAGAAGAAGAGTTCTTCAGTTTAATCCTACGGCTGGAATTTGAGATCCCTAAGGATCCTATGTCTTATGCTCTCTCTAGGGTTTCCCAAGGCCTATAAATATAACTGTTATATTCAAGGGGTTGGCCATCAGAACCTATTAGAGAAATCCCTAAAAGGAGAGAGTGACATAAATCCCTTAGGAGGCAAGACATTTGTGTTGCTATTCTATTCTGAATCGCTGGAGCTTTGGATTGGATCGTGAAGCGGGTTGAAACTTGTGGATTCCCGAATTACTGTATCAAGGTAAGTAATCGAATCCCCAATTGCAATTATAATCCTGATTGATGTTTTGTTGAAAACATGTTATTTATTTAGTTAATTCCGCATAAACTATCAGTGGTATCAGAGCCAGGTTCATATGATTGCAATTGTTGGATTATATGGACCTTGCTAATTTTTGATTGAGAATCAAAAGCCAAAACCCTTTTCGATTATTGTTCACACACTATTATGAATAATGCAGAATTTTATTGTATGAAAATTTGATTATTGTTCACGTTTTTGTTCCATGAAATTAATTTTTATAATGAGTTATGAACAGTAAACGTTTGGAATTATTAAAAAAAAAAAAAAACACTGTTCATGAGATGAATAGTGCCACCGGAGATTGGCCAGACGGCGCCAGATGTGGAGGCTGGCCTACCCAGCCCAACTAGCGGGGTGGCTGGGCTCGGAGCCCAGCCCACGCGCCAAGCTGGACCGGTCAAGGGTTGACCGATCGAAAAAAAATTTGGAATTTTTTCTTCCAATTTTGGGTGCTGAATAGGATTAATTATTGTAATTTTTCCTATGGTCTCTATTATCAATAATAGGAGTTTTTACTTGATTAAAATTGGTTGAAGCCAAAATAGATAAGACCGATTTTAATTTTGTAAAATTTTCTTATTTATTTCTTGGGAAGAGGAGTGTCTACATCTTAGTGAGAGTGTCTACTAAAATAGTGATATAAACTCACAAGAATTTGAACACTTAGATAATGGAATTCACAAAACCAAGTAAACGCAAGTATTAAAATAGTATAAGATGTGTTTATTTAGGTAGGCCAAAAGAAAATCGAGAATCACAAATATTTTAAAATATTTTGCATATGATGTAAATTTGATGAATAGTAGCTATTCGCCTTTGCAAGATATGTACAATGATTACCAAAATGGAATTGTTGTTGCATGTAGGTAGAGGTTCTCGATACCCATTTAGGATGTCATGAATATAAATGTTATATTTCTCATTGTTGTGATATATTTGATATATATGTTTATTTTTTGAATGGGTGGTACCATTAGTATTTCAAAAACTTGAATCTAATGGAAATATATATGTGAATTATTTTACAAATTTAAAATGATTTTTAATCCTTTGGTTAGGATACTGGATAACAATCGGTTGACAGGACCGAATTATGTTGATTGGAAGAGAAATCTTATGATTGTTCTCTCAGCCGATAAGATCGGTTATGTTCTAACCTCTGAGTCACCTGAGCTTGACCTAGACAATGCCACTGAGGAAGAAAAGACAGTCTTTATTAAGTGGCATGATGATGATATTATGGCAAAGTGCTATATTATGGCCTCAATCTCAAATGTTTTGCAAAAAGATTGTGAGGGCATAGCTACAGTTGCAGGCGCTATGTTGCATCTCCAAAAGATTGGAGAGCAGAGCAGATATGCTAGGCAGACTGCTATGAAGAATCTGATATCCACCAAAATGGTGGAAGGGTGCCCAGTTCGGGAACATGTCTTGAAGATGATTTCTTTCATCAACGAATTGAAAAATTTGGGAGCTGAGATGGATAATGACACAAAAGTTGATACCATTCTTTCATCTCTACCTAATTCTTTCAATCAGTTTGTCCTTAATTACAATATGAACAAGATGAGTGTGACATTGTCAGAGCTGCTCAATATGTTGCAGTCAGCTCAGGATCTCATCAAGAAGACAAACCTACTGTGATGGTCACAGAGAAATTTAATGTCTCTATAAAACTGAAACCTAAGTTTAAGAACTTCAAGAAAAATAATAAGGGGTATCAGGCAGCTAAGAATGTCCAAGGTGGACAAGGAAACAAAAGAGGTGACAAGAACAAAGGCAAAGGAAATTGTTTCCATTGCGGTAAGCCCGGTCACTGGAAGAGAAACTGCAGAGTTTACTTAGCTTCTCTTAAAATGGGCAAACTTTCTGAAGGTATATCTGATATGCTTGTAATTGAATTGAATTTAATGGATGGTCCGTTTAATTCATGGTGTGTGGATTCTGGTTCTACATCTCACATCTGCAATATGTTGCAGGGGTTCAAGGAGACCAGAAGGCTCCATGAAGAGGGAGCTGATCCTAAGATGGGGACGGTGCAACTGTTGCAGCGACTGCCATCGGAGTTTTTAGTTTAGAATTATCTAATAATAGAATTTTGATTCTAGAAGACTGTCTTTATGTTCCAGAAGTTCGTAGAAATTTGATTTATGTTTCAAAACTTGGTTTATCTGGATATTCGTTTCTTTTCAATTCCAAACTTGTTATTAAGTTTCAAAATAAATTTGTTGCTTCTGGAATTATTTATGATGGTCTTTATCTTTTGAATGTTGATAATTCTTTGAATAATATTGAGAATGATGATTCCAATGTGTTATCCCTTAAGAGGAAAAGGGATGTTAATCCAACTTACTTGTGGCATATAAGACTTGGTCATGCCAATATTGATAGATCAATAGATTGGTAAGGGATGAGCCATTGCAATTTCTGAAAATTGAGCCTATCCAATCTGTGAGCCCTGCTTACAAGGAAAGATGACCAAAAGCCCTTTTACAGGAAAAGAATTAGAGCCACAGAAGTATTAGGATTAATACATACTGATGTTTGTGGTCCCTTCAACCATATGGCAAGAGGAGGTTTCTCTTATTTCATTACTTTCATTGATGATTGTTCCAGGTATGGTTATCTATACCTGATGAAGCATAAATCAGAATCTTTTGAAAAGTTCAAGGAATTCCACAATGAAGTTGAGAAACAAATTGGAAAGTCCATTAAAATGATTCGCTCCAATAGGGGAGGCAAATACCTCTTGGATGATTTTAAAGTCTATCTTAAAGATCATGGAATCATATCTCAACTCACACCACCAGGCACACCACAGCACAATGGTGTTGCAGAGAGAAGGAATAGAACCTATTGGATATGGTTCGTTCCATGATGAGCATATCTAAGTTGCCTATATCATTTTGGGGACATGCTTTGGAGACCGTTGTTTACTTGTTAAACAGGATCCCTACAAAATCAGTTCCTAATATCCTATATGAGTTATGGACTGGCAAGAAGCCAAGCCTAAATCATATTAAGATATGGGTTGTCCAGCTCATGTTAAAAGGTTTAATGTGGATAAGCTGGGATCAAGGACTGATAGGTGCCTATTTGTAGGCTATCCCAAAATGACTACTGGTTTCTACTTCTATAATCCAATGAAAACAAAGTGTTTGTTAGCAGGAATGTTACTTTTCTTGAAGAGAATTATAGTTTGAATGAAACTGAGAGTAGAGTTGCTCTTGATGAGCAAAGAGATAGTACAGTGACTGAGCAGAATGAGAACAATGAGGATCAAGTGATTATTCCCACTGATCAAACTGAACCTGTTGAGACACAGGAGCCTCGTCGTAGTAAAAGGATTATAAGACCTCCAGTAAAATTCAATTTGTTAAATGAGATTTATCAAATGGAATCTGAGGGACTGGAGATTGATCCTTGTGATTATACAGAGGCTGTAAAAGACAAAGATGCTAAGCATTGGCATGTTGCCATGGAATCAGAGATGGACTCCATGTATTCCAACAAGGTATGGACCTTGGTAGACAAACCAGAAGGCATTAAGCCTATAGGTTGCAAATGGGTCTACAAAAGGAAACTTGGGCCAACAGGAATGGTAGAGACCTTTAAAGCTAGGCTGGTGGCGAAAGGGTATACTCAAAAGGCTGGTATTGATTATGAGGAAACCTTTTCACCAGTAGCTATGCTAAAGTCCATAAGGATTCTATTGATAATTGCAGCATATTATGATTATGAGATATGGCAGATGGATGTGAAAACCGCATTCTTGAATGGGCACATCCATGAAGAAATTTATATGGACCAGCCAGAAGGTTTCATATCTCGAAAAAATGAATCAAAAGTGTGCAAATTGGAGAAATCCATTTATGGCCTAAAACAAGCATCACGTTGTTGGAACATCCGTTTTAATGAATCAATCAAAATGTTTGGTTTCTCACAAAACATGGATGAACCTTGTGTCTACAAGAAGGTTAGTGGGAGTGCTATCACCTTTTTGGTTCTTTATGTAGATGACATACTACTCATTGGGAATGATGTAGGGGCTTTGTCATCTGTGAAAATGTGGTTGTCTAACCAATTTTCATTGAAAGACCTTAGAGAAGCATCTTACATACTTGGAATCAAAGTGTTTAGAGACCGAAAGAAGAGATTATTAGGTCTCTCACAGGTCAATTATATTGACAGGATATTGGCTAGATTTAGCATGGTAAATTCCAAGAAAGGGTTTCTACCCTTTAGACATAGAATTCATCTCTCTAAGCAGATGTGTCCAAAAACACTTGAAGAAAGAGAGAATATGAGTAACTGCCATTATGCTTCGGCTGTAGGGAGTCTCATGTATGCTATGCTTTGTATTAGACCTGATATCAGTCACGCAGTTAGCATCGTGAGTAGATATCGATCCAATCCAGGTCCAGAACATTGGTCAGCAGTGAAACATATCCTCAGGTATTTGAGAAATACAAAACACTATTTCTTAGTGTATGGTAGTGAGGATCTGACTGTCCAGGGATATACAGATTAGGATTTTCAATCAGACATTGATGATAGAAGATCAACATCTAGGTTTGTGTTCCTTCTTGGCAAATGAGCATTCAGTTGGAGAAGTTTTAAGCAAAGTACTACTGCTGATTCTACAACTGAGGCAGAATATGTTGTTGCAAGTGAAGCTGCAAAGGAAGCTGTGTGGATTCGCAAGTTCATTCAAGAACTTGAAGTTGTCCCTTCGATTGAGGCGCCTATTTCCTTATACTATGATAACAATGATGCAATTGCACAGGCAGTGGAACCAAGGTCTCATCAAAGGACGAAGCACATAGAACGTCATTTTCACCTAATACGTGATATCATATCCATAGGTGATATCACAATGGTGAAGGTTGCATCAACTGATAATTTAGTTGATCCATTTACAAAGCTTTTATCTCAGAAAGTGTTTGAGAAACATATTAAGGATATGAGTTTGAGATATATGTATGATTGAGTTTGACGTTTTGTTTTTCCTTTATTATTTGATAATAAAATTTTATTTGTTTTTAACATATATTATTGTTGTTTTGGTTTATACGTAACATGAGATTTTATGTATGTAAATTTGTTCATGTAACATTGTAGAAAAATCATGCTAGAGATTAATGAATCAAAGGTAGGGAATAATGATTTTTCAGTTCCTTGTAAGCCTGAAATTGTTCTAGATTTTTGTGTCATAAAGTCTACACTTATTGTGCGGAGAATGATTGATTCCATCATTGAGGTATAACCTTAAGCAGACAAGTGTGTGTCATGTAACAAGTACATACACTGAACAGGATCCGATTAAGAACGCCTTTTGGAATGATCATTGTCAGGTTAAAGGTTGTTCTATCACAATTCGATATTGTCCTTAGACCTGAGAGGTTTGTATTTATTCATGTATTATGTACACATACTTTGACGTTGTCAACCGGTGATGTCCATTCAGGACTATATACGAACATGTTGGGTTGTGTGCTGTAACACCCCTCTCTTGTTTGATCTACTTGTTTAATATAGTTTTATGTATTAGTTATAATAGTTGTGCTCATGTGAAATATTTTTTCTTGTGTTTGCTTTTACTAGGGTCTGGTAGGGCAAGTGCTTGAGTGCCCGGGAAAAAATTCTGGGTATTGAGTATCGAGAGGAGGAAAAAATGTCCGGGATCACTAGTATTAAAGTCCCAGGGTGTATTGAGTGTCCGGAAAAAACTTCCCGGGGTAAATGGAGTATGAGAGCTAAATTCCCGAATGACTGAGAGCAGCATACTCGGGAGTTTTGAGACCTGGACCCGGGATATTTTAAATTATGCCCGGGATAGCTGAGAACTAAATGCCCAGGGCATCTGAGTGTTTCATGCCTGGGGGTATTTGAGACCTGACTGCCCGGGGCTTATTTTTAGTCGCAGGATGACAGAGCCTTGTATGCCTGAGTTTCATTTTCATGTTATCTTTTTCTACGTGTCTTAACCGTGTGGTGTGCATTAAATGCACTCTTACCATATCACTTAGATGAGGCTTTGTCATTGGCGCATAATTTAATGTACTGCTTGTTAAGAGATACGTGAGATATGGGAAGTTAGGTGGCTGCTTATGAATGGGTACGACCTGCTTTACAATAATTGCCTAGACCTCTAGCTTAGGGTGTGTAGAGTGGCCAGGGGAATTCACCAGGGAGTTATGTTCGGTTTATATTGTCAGCAAAGATTTATTCGGCTAAAATTGATAACGACATTAGGAGAGAAACTTCAGTTGACTTAAAGAGAAAGAGAGGGAAAGTGACGTGAAACACCTGGTGACCAAAGAGATTGACCAAAGGATAAGAGGAGGAAAGACCAAAGAAAAGGGAGGAGATTACGAGAAAGTTGGGAAAAAGTGAGGTATTTCGGCCTGCACTTTTCTTCCCATCAGTTTTTGTCTTTTCTTTTCCTAACATGGTATCTTGCTATTTTTAGGTGTCTTAATCTTAAGAAAGCAGTACAACAACGAACTAAGGTGTAGAGTTTGTCTTAAATAGGGGTATTGGGGTGTTAGGTTATGCAGAAAATGTGTGACTTTTGTCATGAGATGGGAAAAGACAAGTAACCCATTCTTGTTTCTGTGTTGGATTTAAACCAAACAAAAACATGCAAAGGGCTTATAAGAGAAAGGGCCAAAAGACTTTGGGGACCACTTGGGGCCAGATTCGACTTTTGAGAGGAAGGGTATATATATATATACCCGAGAAGCTTTTGTTTATATATATGCCCGGGAAAGACTTTTTTTTTTTTATATATCTGCTTGGGAAAGATTTTTATATGCCTGGAAGATTGTTTTTGAAGGCTTGGGAAATATTTTTTTTTGTATGCCGGGTAGATTTTTTTAAATGCCCGGGAAAGCTTTTGTTTATATATGCCCGGGAAGATGTTATTGTCTATTCGGAAGACTTATATTGTTTTTTATCTATGCCCAGGAAGACTATTTTTTTTATGCTCGGGAAGACTTTTTTTTATATGCCCGGGAAGCTTTTTCTTTTGGAAATAGTCAAGGGCCCTAAATCTTTGAGCTTCTTCTTGAATAGCCGGTCCTTAGTGGGTTTAGAAATAAAATAAATAAAACAACCTAACCGTATAAGTTGTTGGACTTGCCTATTACAACATGTGGTGTTTATATCGTTGCAGCCATGATGACTTAGATGTTGATTGACTAATTATAGCACAGGAACATCACATGAAATGGAAACATTAGGCTTTTTAACGAAGAATAGACCCGGCCACTTGAGAATTGTTAAGAAAGGTTAATGTGAAATTATTGTGCTTCATTTTTTATGTGCCATATGAAATCCATTGATCACGTATTGCTTTATTTTTATATGTCTTATGAAATCCATTGATCGTTTTTATTACGTGATTTTCAATGAAGCATATGAGACATGTTGCATCATCATGTCATGGGTCATGTGGGTGTGGGAATCTAATAACAGAATGACAGAAATGAAACCCATACCCAGAGGTGGTCCTATGACAGGGTGACGGTACCGATCACAACAGTGGGATAGTGCAAGCCACCACTGAAAGGAGTGGTTGGTATCCCTGGCGTGAAACAATATACGCTTGACAGGGTCCTGGTGCCAAGGCACGGGACAGTCCCAGAGGAGAGGAGGGACGCATAACCCGGACTCTGCGGGGTTAAACAGAGAGACAAAAAGGACACCTCTACAGAAGAAAAGAAAAGAAAAGAAAGAAAGAAAGTGAAATGACTGGGAAAAAGATGCATCATTCCTGCATTGCATCGATCATACATTGTTATCTGTTTATTTTATCAATGCTTAATTCTTATTGTTGACATGCTACTATAATGTTCATAACATGTCCCTTTTCCCCCTTACTGAGTCAGTAGGACTCACCCTTTTATTTGTTTAATTTTCTTGTATGTACCGCTATGGCTGTGGGCCCGGACGTAACAGATGTTGATCTTTATGAGCAAGAGCTTTTGGATGTTGACCCATACATTTAGTGATGACGATCTGGACATTTGTCACTGAGTCATTCGAGGTTTACGTGGGGTACGAGCCCCAATGGTACCTCAAAGAGCCTCCGAAAACCCAGTTCCCTTAGTTGAGGATTTTGAGCTAGTTGATATTGACCCGCTCTTTTGTTTGACGTCCCTCCTCCACCGGCGCCGCCGGTAGAGGATATCGGGAAAAATGAAATTATTGACCTAACCTCCGACACTGAGTCGAGGTTGACTAGATATCAGTTGTAGTTGTTTTTTGTTTAGTTAGTGTACATTCTGTTGCAGTCTGTTGTTGTAGGACGGAAAGCTGTAGACAGCTTCCACTTTTGTACTTACTTTCTCTTACTTTGTATCCTCGTGAAGGATTTTGTTCTTTGTAAAATACACTAGTGGAAAAATTTTGTATTATAGTTTTGAGATTTCCTTTTATCTTTTTTCGTCTATAAGCCACAAGCTACCCTTAATTTTCATCTCTTGACCAGATTGTTTTTAAAATATTTTTATAAGTCTACTATTTAATTGATTAAGTTATTTTATTATCCGTCGACCTATTTGTTAAATTCCTGAAACTATTATTTTTCCTTCCTTAATATACTTATCTCTTTTCACTAAAACGTTTCCGCTAAGCTTTTTCAAAGCCAGTTATCAGGCCTTTATAGGATTAATTCGTGCAGTAATCCCCCTTGTGTGCATTCCATTACTATAGGAGAGCCTAAGGGGTAAGTACTAGCACGGGACGTGACATGTGCATCATGGATGAGTTGTATGAATGCTCAACAAGGAATCTACCAGTCTCTTGGAGAGATAGTATATTTAGTTAGTGTTCATATAAGAGTTGGACCAAAAGAAATCCGGCCGGTGTGTTTTACAAAACTATTTTATGAATACATAAAAGTATATTATATATATTTCAAAATTGTTTTGTGGTCCAACTGAGTTGTGAACTAAGAAATCAAAGTTTACATAAGATAGGGACATGACGGTGATATTTGGTTCTGAGGGCAAGTGGGAGATTGTTAGAAATTATTTGCCCTTGATAACCAAAAGATTAATCCAGTCCTAATATCTCATATGAAATATAGTTTGGTGGAAGGAATTAATTGTATGTAAAGGGGCATATTTGTAATAATCTCAAATTTTAGGGGCCAATTACAATATGTTGATGGACTTGATTGTAATTAGTAAAGCCTTAATTTTATTACAAGAGTTCTTCAATTTAATCCTACGGCTGGAATTTGAGATCCCTAAGGATCCTATGTCTTATGCTCTCTCTAGGGTTTCCTAAGGCCTATAAATATAACTGTTATATTTAAGGGGTTGCCATCAGAACCTATTAAAAAAATCCCTAAAAGGAGAGAGTGACATAAATCCCTTAGGAGGCAAGACATTTGTGTTGCTATTCTATTCTGAATTGAAGGAGCTTTGGATTGGATCGTGAAGCGGGTTGAAATTTGTGGATTCCTGAATTACTGTATCAAAGTAAGTAATCGAATCCTTAATTGCAATTATAATCCTGATTAATGTTTTGTTGTATACATGTTATTTATTTAGTTTAATTATAAAGTTTATTATTGGCTGTCTTTTACACTCAAATATTTTTTCTCTCTCTCCTTAGCTTTTTCCTTCTCTCTTTTTTATTATTTCTTAATTTCTTTATCTCATTCATATTTCTCCATTATATTCCGCATAGAGTGTGGGGGGAATGATTAATTATGCTTCTTTCAGTTCGAAGTCTCTTTCGTTGCTAAGTATTCCATTTTAGTCAAATTAGACATAGACTGACATTGGAACAACCTGATTTGATGCACTCACATGAGTGTTTCTGCCCATCATCTTAATTATGCCTGATATTATTCGTTGGTCAATGCATGTTTGGTTCTTATAGGATGATTAAATCTTGTTTTTAGTGATGTGGGGTGTAGCAATAATAATGATGACAACCACCTTATGGGGTTTCAATTAGATTTGAGGAAGCATATGAGACTGCATTCGCCTACTCACTCGCGTTTGTATAAAATAGGATGAATTAGTGACAAATGTAACCAAATTTCGAATACGGGAGAGATTTTTAGAAAAATTCTAGAAAAAAGAAAAGGGAAATGAGACCAGTACAAAAGCATGAACTTACCAGAGAGAACGTGAAATTAGAACCATGACTCAAGGCCGGAACAAAATTTTCTGACTTTTAATAAGCTAATTCCCTGATCTAGACTTGACTGCGGATTAAGATTGGAAAGTAACGACATCTTTCGCCGACTACGGATTAATATTGCACTGTGCACATGTGAACTTTGTCTTCATTTCAACTGAGCGTGGTCCCTCGCTCTTCCGGTTGGTGTCTTCTTGAAGCCGATTTCTTGTGGTTTAAACGAAAGTAGAACGTGGATCCCAAGGATCGCGATGCAAAACTTATAGACGTATCACGTACGGCAATGATAACTTATAAGGAATCAAAAAAGGCCCAAAATTTCTTTGGGTTAATATGCGAAACTTGAGAACACTATGTGCATGTAATTTTCTCAAGTTCTTACTTCTTTTAATTTCTTTTCTTGTTCTTTTGTCTGGGCAGGTATCAGTTAATACAGTGATGTAAGGTAGATGAATATCATAATTATATTTATACGCCTCTTATGTGGAAACAATGTGCTACTGGAAAATCTATTAAATATCCAACTGATTCATGTCATCATGTGAGGGGGAACTTCTAAACACAATACAATTCACTATGAAGGTGTTGCGTCTTTCCATGGTTGGATACACAGAGAAAATTATCCCCTCACCTGATTCATTGAACAGTGTCGTGTGGTTTCTTTTATACGTTATCTTCTTCATGCTTGCTACAAGACGCTGCTAGCCATGTTCTTCACTCCTGACTTCTATTGCACCCTCTGCTAATTACAGAGAAGTAATTTAATAATTAAGAGAGAGAGAGAGAGAGTTGATTGTCTAAGATTGAAGGAGACAAAAAGATGTTGACCCGAGGGTTGAGGCTTAAGCATGAAATGCTGTAATTTAGGAGAAATCGCCTCAAAAGTTTTCGTATAGATATTAGATTATGGATTCCCTTGCGCAGAGGGTGAGAAAGTCTAGATTTCGCTTTTTGACAATTATCCCATAATGTCGATAAAATAATATCCCTGAGATACGATTTGGCTCCTAAGAATATCTTTTGTTCATGACATATGAGGAATTTGAAAGGTTGAGAATAATTGCCGTCTTTTTACTTCTTTCCCTAGTTATGTTATTGGAATGTGTTGGGAAAAGCACGACACCACGTGGTTCGTTCCGGCCTACGTCCACCCAGAGCAATCGTGAAAATCACTCTCCGCCCAGTCACTGACCACTCTCACGCACTCTCACCTCTACGGGTACAAAGAGAAACCCTAAGATTTATCCAAGTAGACTTCTACTCAAAGTCTGCTTCTATTCCAAGTCTATCTTATGATTTGGACTGTTCCTGACATTTTCGGTTGAGTGCTCCCGGGCTTTCAGTTCCTGCAACTTTGGTGTTGTTGCACTGCATCCTTTTTCTACTGGCCCCTCGTCCTTGTCACCATCTCCATCCGTCTGCTTGTACCACATGCGTTTCTTTGCATTCGGCCTCCACAGTCAATCAATCAGTGGACGGGCTATTTAATATAAATTACCTAAAATATTTATTTCCAAGCAGCACGCACCATGCTTATTAGTCTTTCATGGTCATTGAGTTCAACAGCGCCCCCAGAAGTCCATGCATCGATCGATCAAGAATCTCCTGCATGTACCCTTTTGAGGTCATCTAACTTTAGGTGCTATAAAATCTATGCGGCGTGAGTCTCTGGACCACAGTCGCTGGAAGCTGGGTATAGACAGGGCTAAGAACCGGTCACGGTGAAGATGGTGAAATATGATAGCCATTCTTTCAATAGCTGTGCCATCTGCCAAGTCCCAACAGTTGACATAATCAGAACTTCATTGCAGATAGGTAGAGTTTTGGCTTTTGAATCCCAACCATCTATTTGGTGGACCGTGGACCACCACTTAAATTTGCGAACGATCTGTCCTGATAGGCTCTAAATTCAATAAACCGTTGGACGGTCATAGGACATAGGCTCATCTGTGAATCAGAATATGCCCTATCACCGTTGGTATATTTTTATCCTTTTGAGTTCTCTTTTTCTTAGGCCTTTTCTTCTTTCCCTTTCCTGCTAGGGAGTTTCTACGGTGAATCTCTCGTCGGATGGAAGCAACCCATATATTCGTGCATGTACAGAGCCATGAACACTGTGCATAAAAATAGGATCAAACGAAAAGCAATTGATTCCCAACGCTCGGAATGAATACACTTAACAAGAACCACTTTTTTGCGATTTTGTTTGTTTGGGAGAATGCATCAAATGCTGTGTGATTTTGTTTTTCGTTTTCTCAGTCGTTTCGTGACAAGACATTCTCTGTTTTCGGTACCTTTTAATAACCGCCTTTTAACAGTTTTAACGGCTAACTGTTCGGTTAACTAGAGACACCCTCGGCATAGAAAAATGTGAACTGGACAAGACCCTGAAAACAAGTGCAAGTGGGTAGCTTAGATGAGAGGGAGAGTAAAGAAATAGGGCAACAAACCCAAATATCATTAATATTAGTTCTGCCGCAGGGTACAATGGTACAACTTCACACCTCTGCGAGCAAAATTTCAAACTCTTCAAGATTTACAAATCTAAACAAAGATAGACAATATTCATGGGTTTCCGGGTCAGAGTCTAAAATAACAACCCTCAAGATTTCAAGGAATAAGAAGAGAAAATTAGGACAGAGAAGCAATGAAGCAGCTTCATCTTTAGCCATTTTCTCCAAAAAAAAACAAACAAAGACACGCGCCTGCCGAGTCTTCATCTGAGCATGGATGTTAGAGACTGAAACACATCTTCTTCGCAAGGGATTGTGAGACCCATCTCGTGGTTGAAGCCAAATTCTTCTTCGGCTTGGTGCAGCAGGCTTTGGAACTCAGGACGAGTCAAGTAAGAGATGGGGACAATGTATCTGCTTCTGTTTTCTCCAACATATACAACAAAATGTCCCTTTGGGACGTCCAAAGGAAGGCCTTGTTCATCATACTCGTTTTGCTTCTTTCCTAAGCTGGAGCACCTCTTGAGAATTTGCTTGAGTACGGCTGTCTGAGGTAGCCTGTTTGATTTTCTGATGGCCATTTGCGGGTAACGAATGGGCTTGTGTTGCAAATAGGGGGAGAGACTAGAGAGCAGAGAGAAAGTTTAGGCTGTGAGAAAAAGTGGGAGAGGTTAAGGTGGTGTGGAGAAGGTTGAAGGGTCTGTGGGGGTATTTATGGCTAGACTTGGGAGAGATGTGAGAGAAACAGAGTCATGTGGAATTTGGGGCAATGGACTTGACTTGAGTGTCTCTGGCCTGCGATTGCTGAAGGACATGTTTTGGGGCCAACCCCATCGGGTTTACTCCCAATGTTGCCCTTCCAATGGACATCTCGGTCCCTCTCTGTCCTTTCTCCTTCTCTCTCTCACATGTACAATTGGCTACAAGTAATAATGTACTACTTTGTCTTTACGGTCGTTCAAGTTGAGAAATGAGAAGTCTCCCCTCACTTTCCTATGTTTCCTTTTACTTATTTACTTTAATTCCCTTCGTGGGGAAACCTTTTAGCGGGGGTCGGCGGAGATAAAAAAGAAAGTACTGATACACTCACTACTTGTACCACCCGTCACTCACCGAGTTTTCTTAGTGGTTAGAATGAATACGGACTTACGTAGATAATTAAAAGTCACAGTCACAGTCACGAGAGCAATGAGTCTCACAGACTCGCACTAGTTCTTCAAGGTTCAAATTACATCATGTTTGTCCGAATTTAGTAGTAAAAATTTAAGATTAATTACTTATCTAATCTTTTAATCTTGACCAATTTTAATAAATCATCCTTGATTATTGAAGTTTATGATTTTGTAATTTTTGTTAAAGACTTTATTCTATTATAATTGTATCCAAAAAATTAATATTTTAAACATCAATTTTAATCACAAGTCCACGTGTCATTTAAAACTAAATAAAATTGTCACTTCTAAATCACATAACAATATATCTCACATCAGCTGAATCAAAAATAAAATAAACAAAATTATTTTAATAATTTTAAAATACACAAATATTTTTAAATTTTAAAAAAAAATTAATTTTTTTTAAAAAAAATCAGTTGATATCATTTTAATTGTGGACTTATAATTGAAGCTAATATGAATCTTCAAATTTAGGATGGAGTTTAACATAAGGACTTATTTGATAAAAATTCTAAATTTAGGTACATTGATGATCAATTTAAAAAATTAAAGATTAAATGGGTATTTAACCCACAAATTTATCCCAAGAAAGAAGAAGAAGAAGAAAAAAAAGAGAGAAGGTACTTGTACCTTCTCTCTCTCGCTCTCGGCGCAAGTGCCTTAAAGTAATTTGCAATTGCACCGTTTTTCATGTTGGCGGTCAAACTCGACCGTTCTGTTTGGGATTTCATTTCCAGCTTCCAAGCAACGGGATTTTGCATTGTCCCCTCTCTTGGGGTTATTTGACACATTCTTCCATATGAAATTACTCCCACTCAAAGTAGTCTTTCGTACAGTCTTCTTTCTCTGTCCGTATGTGCTATTCTTTAGGGGCTGTTCGGTGAAAAAGTATTCTCAAAATTTTTTTTAATTCTCACAATACAAAAAATTCTACAATTAAACATCATTTTTAACACCACATAAAAATAACTACAACACGCATACCAATAAAGTTAACATCACATAAAAATTCTCAAAACACAAAAAATCTTCAAAATACCACTCAATTACAAAAAGAGCTTCTTTTCGGAAGAATGTGCAGCTATTTAAGATGTATAGTTTAATGCTTGAAAGGTCATAATTTTTAGTTTATACTAACTGAATTTAATAAATAGACATGAGTTGGAATTTTACAGTTTTTTAACAAATTATGAACTTAACTGAAATCGAAATGTGAGATAGGTTCGCGTGTCTAAAGTTTGTTGTTGCACTTCGCTTAATTATTATGTCTTCCAACCAGAACAGATCTGTCTAACCCAATATACAAGTCGAATCCAATGAATTTCTCTAGTTAGGTAAAAGAAAAGAAGCTAGCGTTAATAATACATCAAAATTTCAACTAAAATGTCAATTTTAGTATGCTTTTCCTCGCATGAAATAAATCTAATGTAAGTTTTTTTTTTTGGGGGTAAGGAACCTGATAATACTGAAACTGAATTAATCGGCCCAATGAACCGATCCAATGAGTTAACTATGTGCAACCCAACTACATAAGGCCCAAGCCAACCTAAGCCCAAACGAATCTTGAGTTCATAACACATGTCAACCACAAAGTGTCCCATGAACACTAACATTCAACGAACTCAGACACCTCACAAAGGTAGACATCCCACGACTAAGAATGTACACTGAAAAGAAACTGCACATGACACAAAGCAACGAGGGATTGATCCCAAAAAAGAAAGAATGCGAGGGAAAGTGAAAAATGGACTATAAAAATAAAGGACAAGAGAAGAGAAAGGTATGCAAATTCAGAACTCAAGAAATTAAGAGTTAGGAAATAAAGAGATAAAGAACTAACTTAACCATCGGAGGGTTCATACCCTGGTAGCAGAGGTTCGTTTATATTTTTTACAAGAAGAAATACGCGAAGACCAAAGCGCATTTATTTCAAATATTTTTCATAAATAAACTGTTTCATCATAACCTTAGGATTATAACAAAAATTTCATGCGAAAGTAATATATGTCTCAAACACACCAATATCTAGCAAGTCCCAAGACGAAAAAACTATTTTTAAATTAAAAACATTATTTTTTGACATTAAAAATATTTTCGATCTTCAGTATTTTTTTTTTTGTCTATTGATCTCAATTTTTGTAAATTTTTTTTACAGAAATTCATAAACTCATCTAATAAAAAATTTATTTTCAAACATACTTTTTTATTCTTAAATTTTTCCAAAATAA
This sequence comes from Morella rubra, assembly GCA_003952965.2. Lineage (NCBI taxonomy): Eukaryota > Viridiplantae > Streptophyta > Magnoliopsida > Fagales > Myricaceae > Morella > Morella rubra. The sequence continues at coordinate 21,854,750 of CM025856.1, read as the reverse complement.
ATTTTAAAAAGTTTCACTTTCTAAATATCTTTTTTTACGGGTCTTTTTTAGAATCCTATCACTCTCACAAACACCAATAAAATTCTAAAACAATTTTTGTAATCATTAAAAAAAAATGCAAACCAACATAACTACGAGTAATTTTTGCTCACCCACCGGTCTCCCTCTTGGCTTCTTTCTATTCTAATTCAACGATGGGCAGCAACTGTACTGAGACGTACGTACGGCCACTTGCTGCTGTTAATCGGTCGTTTTGATATTTGGGCTTGTGATTCTGTACATCACAGTGAAAGCTAAAAGCACCAAATAACATGCACACATCCATGATCAAACGCTCCTTGACCAATCCCCACTCTTTCTCTCTCTACTTCGACGACAATTGAGTGGTCTTCTTGCTCCTAATAAATTGAGAGCTTATTTTGTAGCACCTTTTTGGATCACAAAGAGGTGAGTTTGGTAGAAGATTTGCAAGTCCATAGGCCGAGGGAATTCAGATAATTCCTTCAGATACGAGCTACTAGTTCTGACGCCGATTGGCCTTGAGCTAGAACGTGGCGATTGGGTCCAGTTTGGCCACATGTGCTTCGTGGTTTTCGGGTAGGTTGAGGTCCTTATTACCTCTTTCAACTTTATAATCTAACCAAATCTAGGTATAAATAGCCGTTATCTCAGGCGGATTTTATTGGTGTTTTCTTTTGGGAGACTTTAATTCCTAGTCGTTAAAGTCTAACACATTTAGGCTCAAAATCAAAATGAATCAACTGTGCTTTATGAAGATTATAGTAACAATTATATATACGTAAACTTCAATGCTTACCATTTAGTTAAATGGGCTACTTTCCTCCCCAATTATTACTCGGATTGCAGTTGAGAGATAGACAAGTCACTGTGTTTGACGTCCAAAATTTTGGTCACTTTAAAATTTTAATTTAATAGAAATTTTTGTAAAATAATATATTTCTCTATTAAATCATCTTATTTTATCTAAATAAATATAAATTTCATTCAAATAATTTATTTCTATACTTTTTTTCACAAATTTGCATACACCAAAAATTTTAAAAGCTAAATATTACTAAATTATGTAGAATCCACGCTATCTTAAGTTTTACATAAATATCATTAAATAAATAGGATGATATATTGTCTGTATCTTTTTTAAATTGCACAATGAAAATTCTTTAAAATCTTTGTTATTTTTCTTTCCGTCAGAATTAACAGGAAGCTAAAACAAGACTTTGAGTGAATATGAAAATATACGAATCAAATATATTTTTTAACGTTACTTCAAAAAATTACAGCACACGTACGAATAAAATTAACATTACTTTAACGATTCTCGAAGTACAAAAAAAATTCTCATAAAAGTCACTAACTGAACATCTTCTTATTTCTTATGGTAAATGAATGTGGTCCTCCTAATAATGAGGCTAATATTGGGAGGGGCAGCTAGCAACAAACAAGCACGTTCGCAATCTGACAAGATTTTCGAAATTGAATGAGAACCGCTGGCATCTTTTATAAAGCCTGGCTACCATGCAGAATAGCTAGTAGCCAGTTAGCCTCTCAATGCTTTTCTAGGCCCAGACAGTAATAAATGCTCGACGCTAAAATACGGCCAGTCCGGCCCCTGTCCTTCCGCTTCTTCATTTCTCACTCCAAAAGCAGGACGTCCATAGTACGCCCTAGGGTTTGCATAATACCTACCATTAAATAATCTTCGCCACCCAACCGCCACCTCACCGATTCCTCTAAAGAAACGAGGACACAGAAGCAAAAGAAGATATCAAAAGATACACGGGAGGTTGAAAATTGGTACGGTGGCCGTCGGTGGGCAGCGTACAATGTACGGATATCCAATACTTTTTCTTTTTTTTCTAGGCACGGATATCCAATACTTGAACTTTGAGAAACCATTAAATACTTTCAGACCAGAAAAATGGAAAATATCTTTCAAATATACAATGTGTATTGATACGCTCTTCATAAGAAGTTAGAGCATCATGTTCTACGAATGATATTGCAGGTTTGGCGAAAGACGGATAACAACAGAACAGAGGAAAAAGGTATTAGGTGGACCCACTACTGGTCTCACCGAAAGGCACTGAAGTCCGAACATAACAAGCTTAAAAACCATGTCAAATTCCTGAGGGGCGCGAGAAAATGACCCCCTCCTCTGTTGAGCATGTGAAGGCCATGTTACCTTTGCCCCCCCTAAAGCTGCGGACTCGAAATGTCAGCAAAACATGATTCAAGAATGCCATTGCCCTTTCCTGTACTTCTAACTACCATTGCTATGTTAAAGGAAGACCACTAATTGTGATCTTTAATGGGCACCTCCCATTTACACTTTCTGCTCAGGTTCTTGATAAGGTTATCTATGGTAAAGCAATGAGCATACAATAATGGGTGCTAGTCTGCTGGAGCACTGTCTAAGGCCAATTATATTGCTCCTATATAGACCCACTTTCTTATATATGTTGAATAAACTCCGTCGTCGAGAGGGAAATTATCATGTGGACGTGGATCTAAGGGAGAGTGATCGTACATAAAAAAGGTTCAGACAAACAAACAAACAAGGTCATGCATGATTCGCACTACCTAGGAGCAAAAAGATTGGCATTGAACAGATCCTTCACTACCAATCGCCTAGAGCTACTACATGTGTGCTGTGGAGTCAAAAATGGTGGGATACTGTGGAATAGACCAGACTTCATGGACTTTTAATGTTACATATGTTTTAAGCCACATATATACTAAGGGATGGACTATGGACAGCATCTTTCCCCAACCTAATGTGCGACTCTGTTTTAAATCTTGAAGAGATTGAAGCGGAATGGCCCCCATTACAGCTCACCTTGGAAGTTCTGAGCATCAAAGGACCTTACGGATGTACCTCAACCATAGTTGTTTGCACATGTACTGTATGACATCGAGGGGAAACCTCGGGTGTCAAATTCAAATCGGTGCGCGACATAACAGACCCACTCTAGGGAACAACATTCTAAACAGAGGGTCCCGGCCAGGTTGTATGATTTGTTGCATGTAACAAAGGAACTCAGTCCTACGCGTTTGGAGGCATAAATGAAGCAAGAAAGCGTGAGATGCCATGCAGCATTGTCCGCCTTGGGAGCAAATGAAGTCAATATAAATTTCCCCAGCTGAAAGCGTACCTTCATTCAAACACTATTTTAAAGTATAACAACTAACTATGTGAATTGACTTCCAGCGAGTTGATGTTCCAACTACCCTCTTGTAATTAAAGGGTCGAGTAAAAGAATCAAAATAAAAAGCTCCACTCAACGTGAGTGGTGGGACTGCCTGTGCAGAATCAGTGAGAAGAACGACCACAACCGGCCTAATAGGAAGTAGAAAACAAGGCCTAGGCTCCATAAGGCTGAGTCTAGGCTCAAGTAGGCAAGGCAAGGCCTCTAGGCCAGGGAACATTTGGGGACAAACAAGCGCAGGTCTCACTATATATATCTACTAACAGCAGAGCATGAGTGCAGAGTATGTTGAGACCAGAGAAAGGGAAAAGGTAAACAGAGTATGACCGGAGGTCCAATGCACTGATTGAGGGACAACTTCAGCGGCTCCATGTGTCAGAGTGAAGTGGGTTATAAGTTTATAAGTTTATACAGTGTAGACCAGTACGATACGAACGAGGGCAAATGTTAGTGGTGGCCTCTTGTTCAACAAAAGCGAAACCCACAAACAAAAGAAGCCGCTCAGGAAAAGAAAGAAGGAAAAAAAAAATTAGAAGCAGAACATTCCCATATTGATGAGAATGAATGACATCTTCTATGTTAGAAGTGTTCCTTTAATTTGAGAATTTTATTTGTTAGCACTGGAACGAGTTCGGATTATGGTTTGACGAGCGGGCGCAAAGAGTGCAAGCGTAACTGAAGCCCATTCCAGACCATGGCAGGGTCAATGGGCTCTGGCTGCAACCTCATTCTGGAGCCCATAAAACTGTGCTCTGAAATCAAGTTTAGGTGACTTTTATGATCCAAAAGAACAGTGGAAAAGGAGGGAGGGAGAACGAGATACAAAAAGACAGGAAACAAACGTCCATGATTAAAATCTTTCTTACTTACATAAATTGATAGTTGATGTAGTGTGGTGCCAGGCAATTGGAATTCATTGCTGAATACATCGGCAGTCCAAATAGGCTTCCTTGGTATACCATATACAGTATGGCTTGAGTATGTTTTTGGTATGGGAATCCAAAATTCAGGAACATAGGCAATCAATCTGAAAGGATATAGAAATTCAAGCAGGGACAATATCAATTTTTTAGGGTATAGAAATTCTCTTAATAAATGGAATACGTTACATGCATGCCAAATATGACCTGCTCCAAGAATCAAGCCAACACCAATACCCAAAGACAAGTTTTACTGCATACTACAAGCAGATCATTTTCAATCAGGCATCTTCAGTAAATATAATTTTGGATCAGTTCTGCTGCTTGGTGCCTACATCAATAAACTGACCGTTTATTCCCAAAAAATTGAAGAAAAGAGAATGAAAAAGAAGTTAGCTATACAAAGCCTCTGGCCCTCTGGTGTAGATCTAAGTAAATAACACAGCTTCTTGCTGTAACGCCTCTTCGGCTTGCAAGCTCTCATAATATTCGACTAGAACCTTCCATCCCCCAGGGCACATAAAGCCATCGGGAGGATTCTCACCGTTCCTTGCATAAGTCCGCATCTGAAAAGACACAGTAGGTCCACCAAATAAGCAATGGAGTATGTAAAATGGCATGAGTTCTCCTAGTAGCCAATACAACATATCTTTACGAACAGGTCCAAGGAAAATCATAAGGCAACATTCTAAAGAAGTTAACTGCACAAACACTATTTAAAGGTTTTTTCTTCCAAAAATTGTTCCTTTTTTTTTTTTGGAAGTGCGTTAGGCTTTCAAATTTATTTGTAGTCTCAATGTTGGTCATAATAGATTTTTTATTAAATCAATTATCACAAGTTTCCACAAACTACACGTTCTGCAGCCTTCACATACAGTTAGAACATATGAGAAATTGGAGATTTACAGAGCAAAGGATGTGTAGGTCCCAGCAAGAGCCACTTTCTAACTTGCCATTCCAAATTCGAATATGATGTACCAGGGAAACTATGGTCAAAACACATATTGACCATTTAAACCACACTGTATCCTAGAAACTCCTTTAAGCTCCACGGAGCTTCAGATATTCAACGGGCAACCGGGAAATGAAATATAGTTCCTACCTTGGTTCCAGAGATGAAGAGGAAATCTTTAGCACGTGAAGGCTCAAAAAATGCCATCTTTTTTCCCACATTGTCATATGCTGCTACCTGCAGTTCATAAAGAAGAAAGAAAAGTAAGAGGGGGCACACGGGCTTCTTGACCTCTCATATATAGAACAAACCTAGCAACATCAATTAAGTCCTGTGCTAAAGCTGGAAGCACTAAGTCATGGAATACAGGTTTCCAATGTGATCAGACATATCAGATTTATAGAGAAATATGAACAGCTTTTTTATCAGCCAAGTGAAATGATCTAGACGTGTTCTGTATTGTAACTGACTAAATCACAAGCACGGGTCTCAGAACCTTAGGTACTTCAAATTCCATTTTGCCTACATTTATCAGCAGCAGCAGCTGCAAGTATCTATACATTAGTCAGCATTAGATATTTGTAAACTTGCTGTGGTATGCAATGTACTTTTATCTTTCCAGCAGACATCAAACTATTAATTTCAATATCTTGTTATCTCGTCATCTGGATGGATTGCCCAATCAACAGAACACCCAAAAAAGGAACATATGGAATTGGTAGACATTGAAAGCCATGCAAAGACCATCTTTGGGAACACCAGTTTGAGCTTGCTAATAGGAAGCTCCACAACATCCAAAAATTGTGTGGTATAAACAATCATGAACCATTTCCATAAGTTCCTACGGGCATTAATTTGAACAGAAATATTAATTTCCTGCATATATGAGTTCATTAGTTGTACAAGACAATCCCTTTCATCATTCGAGGAACACAGACAAATACTTCACTTTCATAACTAATGAGTAACTGCCTACGGAGAAAAGTTAATGAAGATTATCAAGTTAACTTTATATCATGATCACCATAAACATCCAGTAAGAGCTTTGATTCTAAAAGCAGAGAATTGCAAATAAAGGGTAATGTAGGAGGTGTTGAGATAGAAAAATGCAACAGAGCTTCAACAGTCTGGTCTGAAAGCAGAGCATAATGTTACCTACCTTGAATGGCAAAATATTTAGCTTCTCCAAGCCAGGAGCCATGCCTAACACCTTTTTCCCATGATCAGGGTTATATAAATCTCTCTTCTCAGTTGGGTGACCCATACCTGCAGGATCACGACCAACAATGTAAAAATTGGCACCTGCATTTATCCGTGCTTTGGCGTGCCACTGTACTTCAGTTGGCCCAGCATAATGCATAGGTGATGGGAATATGGCTACAATGGTAGTTTCGGGGTCAAGAACTCCATCTTCTAGAACCTGAGAATAAATAAGTACCATAAGCGAAACTGACATCTTTGACAGTTGCAAATAATTTGATTAAATTTCAATGATGGATCACATGGATACACGAAATTGGATAGGCAAAGATAAGATCTGAAGCCAATTAACGTGGATAAATTAGAGACCAAAACATGGAGCCCTCGCCAAAATAAATAAGTACCATAAGCGAGAATAAATTAGAACCTGAGAATAAATAAGTACCATAAGCGAAACTGACATCTTTGACAGTTGGAACAATGATGGATCACATGGATACGCGAAATTGGATAGGCAAAGATAAGATCTGAAGCCAATTAACATGTGGATAAATTAGAGACCAAAACATGGAGCCCTCGCCAAAATCAAGATGACATTTTGAAAAGGGGCCACTAAATTATCAAATGATTTCATTTAGTTCTAATGATAATTGATACTAAAAAATTGCAAATACATTGGCTCTTAGACTCTTTGCAGAGATGTGGAAAGAAACACAATGTATCATCTCTATAATGCCAGTGTAACTGCCAAACTCATTATGATTCAATGCTATACAAGAAGAGCCACGTGAATAACCTTGCTATGTTGCTCCATCCGAACATCCAAGGGGACATCATCTGCCTTCGTGAAGCCTCCCAAAGGATGCAGCAATAGAATTGGATTCTGGAAACCCATTTCCAAGAGCCGCTTGCGTGTATCATTCATTAACAAAGCATGCCCATTATGCACAGGGTTCCTTAATTGAAAAGCAAAAACTGCATCTGCTTGACGCCTATCAAATTCCTTTCGGAGTTGTTGGGGTGAGAGCCTGTAGTGATCAAGGCCATCATTATACTTTATAGGATTCAACACTTCCAAATCTCCACCAACCAGCCAATTCCCCGCTGGAGTAATAACCTCCTCAACATAGGGCAATCCTGGAGCAGTTGTACCCCAAGTTCTAGCTATTCTTTCTTCTTTACTATGCTTGTATATTTCAATGCTGCAAAAGGCTCAATATTAGAAAAGCTTAGGATGAGGTCAATTGATGGAGCTGGGTACACATCAGCAGTTACATTACTATAGCATATTACAATATAACAATACTAGATTAAAGTCACAAAGAACCGATACCTAAAATAAATGATGAAAACAAAAAACAGAATCGTTGACTTCCCAAACTCGAGAACTTTTTAAGTACCAACAAAAACCAATGATTTGGCCACTCAAACCCAACATGAGCAGTTCAGATCACCTGCATAGTTAGGGAAGAACAACTGTTCACTTCAGAACAATAAATAATCTACGGTGTAATATGAATTTTGGGTATTTTCTCACCGTACTAATCCATTGATCATTTAAATGCAGTTCGCATCCAGTGTGTACAGCCAATTCAAATGGTCAAACTCGAGTTAAAAACTACCTATAGACGCATATGAATTTCAGCCGGACAATAAAATATCTCACACTGATACGTCTTTGCTGTAAAATACAGTTGAAAATGAAGACAAGAACGAAACAAACTGTTCAAGTTTTATAATCAGAAAAGACTCCGTTTGACTTTCATTGTCAAACTTCTCTTTGTTTCCTAAATACTCTCATTGATTCGAATATTTTATCAAATAGCAAAAACTATTCAGTTAATATGTGAATCAACGACCGAACGATTATTCAATTACATTCTCGCATTGAAAACGACTAACCTCCAGAGAATACCGACCAAATCTCCATTTGGTCCGACCAACCCCACGTTGGGGGATGACCAATTTGCTCCTTAGTCTCGTCGTCAATAGCCAGCACAATGGGAAGTGACATGTTCACCACAGACCCATCTTTCGTTCTCAAGGAATTGAAATGCAAGCTCTGCAAATACTCGTTCTCTCTCATGAAGCCTCTCAGCGGACTCGCCCACCCCTCACTGATCACGTGTACCCATTCGATATCGATCTTGGTCAGACAAACCTTGGGCAAAGCCTCCGCCTCCGACGTCTTCTTCGCCCGCTCGCTCTCCGGCACCACAAGATTCACCAGAACCCCACCGTCTGGCTCGATCAGAGAGCTCTTGACCGAAAAAGAAGAAGAAGAAGATACATGCATTGTTGGTTTGTCGGCGGTGGAGATCAATGGATTGAAATGGTAAATGGGTTGCGGTCGGATCTTAATGTTATAGTTTGTGCAGTTACTTTTCTTGTTGGTTTGTGGGTAGAGCTTCAGATTAAGGTGGGTGGTCTTGATGTGTAATTTCATGCTTACAGACATGTTTATTGGAGATTTTTGTGGGTTTGGTTCTGAGAATTGGTACTCGGAAGTGAGAGAAAGACACGACTGCTTTGGGGACCTGTTCCTGCGGCTCTAAATTTAGCGAACATCTTGTGAGGAAATCAAAGATGAGCAGCGAGAATCCACACGTTTCTTTGTGCTCTTGCTTTTTCCCGACTCCGTGGATAGAAGTCGGCTAACTAGTCCTCTAGTCCATATATAGCACTTTGGGGACCAAAGTTGAAAGCAACCTTGTACTGCAATGTGACAATCTTAAGTACATACGTGCAACATATGAATTCCCCGTGGAGCGGCCGATCTAGCATTACTAGTTCAAGACGCTCCGGGAACAATTCGATTCCACGATATCTACTATATCAAGAGGTTGAAATTTGAGCACCAAGGGCATCAATGGCACAGGACAGTTTCAGTGGAAATTGGTCACGCTCCACCCAAGGTACCATATTAATGGCAATAATTAGGCGCATTGGTTCGCTGTCTTCCCAAACACTTCATTATCTTGAAAGGAAAGGAGAGAGTGATAATGCAAAAGAATGTAGCCGCTATAACTGTACAGATTCAGACGTTGACTTCCAAGTTCTAAGGTTGTTAAAAGGTTCAAAGCATATCGGGGCTTCGTGATTGGCTGCTGTGGTGGGCCTTCGGAATAAAGTTATTTGACCATGTCGTTGGACTTTGCGAGACACAATATAGGGGTGAGTTGTGGGTTAATTGTGGATTGTGGGGTATCTATATCACTTGCTGGTAAGCGAACGATTGCTTTTGATTTGTTAATTTCCCCAATTGCTCTTCCATTCTCGTACAAAACACTTGTTGGATTTGTTAATTTCCCCAAGTGGTCTTTGCATTCATACATAAACTCGGTTAGCACCTAGCAGATTACCAAGAGAATAGGCTTATGCTTTCTTTTGTCTTCCTCTCTTGTCTCTCTTGTCTCTCTTTTTTCCCACTTCTTGCTGTCGTTTTCTCATCATAGCCGAAACCCAATTACCATTAACGTCTTCTTCTTCCTCTTCTTTCTTCTTTTTTGTTTTTGTCGGGCTAGTCCAGCCGTTAAAACTTTGTTTTATTGGGTAGGTGTGATTGTTTTATTGATAACAAGACGATACTCTGTACATACACCAATTCCACCCAGTAAGATCCAGTTCGAACAAGACAACAAACACCGATAGAAACTCTTAGAAACAAGTTCTAGACATGCTCTAATCCAACATGATCCGACAACTGGGAAAGGGATTGGGAAGAAAACAAAACTTGAAGGTATATTCCGTAAGAGGACTATTCTTCACGCTCTTAATTCAACAACTCCCTTCGGCTGCAATGATCTGATCATAGTGTAGTGCTGACTCTCACCAATAACCATAGCAGGGGGTAAAGAGACGCTTCAACTCCAGTGAAATTAATCCTTTGACTTTTTCCTTCATTCCTTGGGACCCTGATCTCCACCTCCTATCTTCCCCGGTGCACTTTTTTCCTTTGGCGAGTTATTTTTCAAAATTTTATATTTGATAAGCTTCCACCCCAGTCTCTTCACACCGTCGCTACCGTTCATGTCCTCCTGATCTTCTTTCTCTGTCTTCCCCCGTAACTCTTCCTTCGAAGTTCCTCGCTACATGGCGGCCCTCTAATACTAAACCCAATTCAAATTATTATCCCAGTCCACCCCTCTCCAAATAATGCCCCTAGTCATATTAACTTCGTGCTCTACTTCCAGACCTAAAATAGTATTTACTCAAAAAAGCAAATAAAGTTAGATTTGAAAAACAAACAACCAAACCAAAAAAAAAAAAAAAAACAGTAAAAGAGGCGAAATCTCTAACTTTAAAACAATCTCTAGACCATTAACCGAAAACTAAAGAACTATCAATTTGTTTTTAAAAAAGATCCAATTATCGAATTCTTGTCATGTGTGTTATAAATAAGCTATATGATATGATTTTGATAGTCATATTTCATTTCAAAATACAATATGATTAATTATGAAAGTTAGAGGACTTATATGTCAGAATTAGTAGTTTAAATTTTTATTTAAAATTGTATTGATAGATAGAGGATTCAAAATGATTTTGTCTCAAAGATTTAACTAGACTTGTTATCAAGAGACTTCGAGACTAGGTAACATATACTCCGCAGCAAAAGAGCGTGCTTGCATTGTGTGTAGTGTCATTCCATCGATTCTGTTAATACGAATGCAATCAAATTTGATAAACTTAGTAATTTATTTTTGGCATGGCCATGTCGATTTAATAGAGCTTTTAATATGTTACAATAGCAATTTTTCAAAATTAAGGGCATGTTTATTTGCAAAAGTATTTATAGTATATAATGTATTTAACAAAATTTGCAAAACTAACATCTAAAATATTAAAAAATCATATATAAACACTTAATAACATTAACTATTTACACAAACTTCAACAACTTTCACACAAATTTCAATATTTTTTTTTTTAAAAAAAGGTTTTGACAATTTGTTCCTCTCCCTATTTTTTTTAACTCAAATATTTTTTTATTAAATAATTACATAAAATCATCTTTCTTTACACATTTTTACATACTTCAATAAAAATTAAATATATTTAAAAATTTTCAAAAACATTTGCGCAAAAATCTTTAAAACTCTAATCTATATAAATATTCACAATTTTATAAAAATTTTACAATTTTTTATTAAACGAATATCACCTAAAATCTCCATAATCTGTTTGGATGAGAAAAAGAACAGACCAAAAGGAAAAACAAAAAAGAAAACCCAATGGAGGGGGAGCTCATCTCCCTCATCTGATGAACATGAAAGAGGGAGAAGAAATATTGCATGAATTACGTATCATTATAAACCATTTATTTCTAAATCTTTCACATTTTGATTTTGTTATCTGAATATAAATATATATATTTTTATTTGATTATATATTTATATTGCAGTGCAAATCACGCTAAAGCCCCACAGCATAATAGCTTATAAAAGAAAAAAAGAAAAAAGAATGCCCAGTGGTCTGATCTCACTGTATTAATATTCCCTATTCGTTTTTGTACCGTCAGCAAATGGAATTACTCAATTTTGCTCAAAAGGAAAAAAAAAAACCTAAACGATTTAAACCACCTCCTAGGCACCTAAGGTCAAAAAGACATAAATACCTTCGTATTTCTGCCAAAAATCTCCACGTGTTTGCCCAGATCATCCACTCAGGCGGGGCTACCACGGTCCTGTGCGATGGTTTCATGACCTAGTAGTTTTTTTTTGTTTTTTCCTCGAAGTCTCGTGACCTAGTAGTTCGTCTCTACGAAAACAGGTTCCGTGTACGAACTCGCGCACCCAAGTGGAAGCGCGGTTTCTTCCGTCGCATATTCTCTCCATCCCTCTGCCTGAAACACTCGGTTAGGGTAAGGGCTACGGTTGCGATTTCCTTACAGCTTCTCTCGCTCTTTCTCATTTTCCTGCTTGAGCTGTTGGAGATCTCCGAGGCTGCGAGCTCCGAGTGATTTGCAATGGGAGTTCCAGCTTTCTACAGATGGCTTGCTGAGAAGTATCCGATGGTGGTGGTTGATGTAATCGAAGAAGAGCCGGTTGTAATCGATGGGGTTAAAATTCCGGTTGATACCAGTAAGCCAAACCCCAACAACATGGAATTCGACAACCTCTACCTCGACATGAACGGGATTATTCATCCCTGCTTTCACCCCGAAGATAGGGTACGATTCAATGTATAATGTTAATTGTCTTGTTCGGAGTTTAGATGCTCCACAACGTAATTACGGATTCGCAATGGATTCTACATGTGTTTGTTCGTTTTATTGGCGGGCAAATGTCGAATTTGGTGAACTTTTAGTTCCTATTGCATTTAGTTGATGTGGTTACTAATGTTTCTATGTGCAATGTGCGCTCATTGTTTACCAATTGCGTAGCAGATGACATGAGATCCTTGTTTTAGTGTAGTATCGTCAAATGACCATTTGACGTTTTTTGTTTATAAACTGGTGTCGTGATTACTCTATCACTACAATTAGGCGCAACAAAGGGCTAAATCTTTTTTTGTATGCTTTTTTGGGTCTTTTAAGCAAAGTTGTTTGTTTTACAAGTAATAAGTGGAGCTGTTTACATGCTTCTGGTGCAAATGCACCGAGGACCATAACTATACTCATATTCTTTAATGACATCCCCTTATATTTAATTAGCTCCACTAAATACCTTTTCTATGACGTGGTGGATTTTGAATATGATTTTGGGAGATTAGTTTCTGCTCACTTTTGGGGCATTGCGGAAGAATGATGGCATTTATCATTCAATTGAGTAATTTAAAGCCTCTTTAAAACTCGTTTCCAATCAAATCAAGTGATGGATCCATGTGAAGACATTTTGGATAAACCTAGGTTCGTCTGCACTGATATGCCTTCTACTCCAGCTATTTTCTGACATGTGAAATAAACCTATATTAATTTTTGAGAGTGGGCTGTGTCAACCACTGTTAATGCTTTCTTGATTTGCAAGTGTGGATTCGTAGCTAGAAAAATTGTGGGCTCAAAAGGCTTAAGGCTTTTATACCATGCATAGTTGTATACTTTATTCTAAAGAGTCTATATCGTCCTTGTCTGTGATATCTATTTTGATCAAGTACAACTTTCTTGCCTTATTTTATTTGTGCAGCCTTCTCCCACAACTTATTCTGAGGTATTTCAATGTATGTTTGACTACATTGATAGGCTTTTTGTGATGGTACGGCCTCGAAAGCTGCTATACATGGCTATCGGTGAGTATAAGAGTGAAATGTGGTTTGAACTGCAAAGTATAGCTCATGTAAAATCATTGTGCTGTTTGTAACACTATTTATCTCGAAACGACTGGTAGATGGTGTTGCTCCAAGGGCTAAGATGAACCAACAGCGATCTAGGCGTTTCAGAGCGGCTAAAGATGCAGCAGATGCGGTATGTGCTTCTGTCTATACGGGGTGTGTCCTTGCTGTGTCTGCATCTGAAGGGCTTTTTACCTGTCTGACTAACTTACTGCTTCCTGGTACATGAAAAAAAAATTTAATCACTAGAGACGAGTATTGAAACACAAATTATCTAATTTTACTTCTAGAGTTTCTGATGTTTCATATAGATGTGTTTTCTTACAATTGTGGACTCAATTTTAGGATTTTATTTTACAATGTCATACAACACGCCCGTCAGTTGTTTGCTAACCATAGACAAAGAAATTATTGATTTATGAATTAAGAACAGTCAAAAGCTTCTGAGAGGATGCTCATGTTACTATCTGAGATGGTGTTTTTGCATTTATTTTTACTCTTATTCTATTGTTTTGGTGTAAGGGTGGTATTTGTATCAGTTACTGAAAAGAGTGAGGCTTGCATTCAAACTGGCTCCATCTGTCCGCTGAATTCTTTCATTTATTTTAGCATGCTTGTTGTGTACTCTCTTGGTAAAGGGGGGAATCTTGTATCATCCATCGTTCGGGGTTTCTAAGATCCTGGAACTGTAAACTGCATTTCTGCCAAAGAATGATAGGGGCAATGGTCTAAGATATTTGTAGGCATTTGGAGTTGCCGTTCCTTGGCCTCTCATTCCTTTTTCAGGTTTCTGTACAGCTCTTATCCTCCATCACCATACTATGTGCAATTGCATCTCAAGAAGAGGAAAAAGCACCAAAAGGGAAAAAAAAAAAGAAAAACGGAAGAAATTGGAAGCTAAATCATTCCAACTTTTAATAGTGATGCCTTTCTTCTGTAGGCAGCTGAAGAAGAACAGCTGAGGGAAGAGTTTGAGAGAGAGGGCAGAAAACTGCCTCCTAAACAGGAGTCACAAACTTGTGATTCTAATGTTATTACACCCGGAACTGAATTTATGGCTGTTCTATCGGTTGCACTGCAGTACTATGTTCATCTCAGATTGAACAATGACCCTGGTTGGGAAAAAATTAAGGTATCTTCCTTGCCAAGATCCCTTGACAACTTCTGACTGTGTATTGTTTTCTTCCTGGTTAGCATGTTGTAGTCATTTGTGCTTTTTGTGATGATCGAGTAGTGTGCTAATGTCACTTTACTCTTCCCTTAATGGCTAGGTCATTCTTTCTGATGCTAATGTTCCTGGTGAAGGGGAACACAAGATTATGTCCTACATTCGACTCCAAAGAAACCTTCCTGGTTATGACCCTAATACACGTCATTGCCTGTATGGTTTGGTATATATCTTCCTTCATCATACATGTGTGTTAGGGTGGCTTCCTTTTAAAATTTTTGGCATTTGATCAATACACCTGTGCCCCAGCTTTTTGGGACTAACATGAGTTGCTCTATTTATTGCTGCCACATGACAGGATGCAGATTTGATCATGTTAGGTTTGGCTACCCATGAAATTCATTTTTCAATTCTTCGAGAGGTTAGTACTCCAACTATGTATATGACCTTGCTTCTGCTTTATTTCTATTCCCCTTTTTAACATGCATTGTTAAATTTTATTGTGTCAATTACTTGAAGAAGAGAGCGAAGGGAATCTTTTGACCTATATTTATCAAGTAGTCTGTCTTCTTTGCTCGCTTTATGGTTGTTTGTATAACCATGCGGTTGCTTATTTAGAATAATTGGGAATTTGTATTAACTTATCCAGCACCTGTGATATAGTCTGGGTTTCTCTCCATGTCGATTCTTTTGATGAATTGCTGGTTTCAGGTTGTATTTACTCCTGGGCAACAAGACAAATGCTTCCTATGTGGTCAGATGGGTCATTTAGCAGCAAATTGTGAAGGAAAGGCAAAAAGAAAGGCTGGAGAGTTTGATGAGAAAGGTGATGGTGTTGTGGATAAAAAACCATACCAGGTTTGATATTCTTCTATGGGTGATCTTGGGGGAAAATATCATGTGTGTAATAACCATATTTTTCATGGTTAGCCTAATAACTAATATAGCAACAACTCCTTCACTTTCCTTGCAGTTTCTCAACATCTGGACTCTTAGGGAGTATTTGGAGCATGAGTTGACAATTCCTAACCCGCCATTCAAGATTGATCTCGAATGTATTGTGGATGATTTCATCTTCATGTGTTTCTTTGTTGGCAATGATTTCTTGCCACATATGCCCACCTTGGAGATCCGTGAGGTTTGTTACTCTCGGAGTAAATATTACGTCTGAATTATGATGGCCTTGCAATAAACTACATTTTAAAACCTCAGAACCGTAACATCCAGCTCTGTTTGCACGCTTTTGTCCATCCAATGTTTTAAGGTTTTAAACACCCTCATGTGAGAAGGAAAGCTCAAAAGTAAATGGTTAGTAATAAAAGAAGATATGGTAGCGTATAATCTAGATACGTGTGTTGACGCTGTATTGGCATAAAAAAACAAGATGAGATGGGCTGGTATGGGACTTGAGTTAGCTTTTGGCCTGACATGCACATTTGTATCAATTAAAGGGTAGCAAATATTTTATTGATTGTGATGTTAGGTGGCTATACTTATTCGTTTAGAAGTACGAGAGGAAATCTCTTCATTGTGGTCCATCAACAGTTATTCAGAACAATTCATTAAAAGTACATCAACACCTTCCTTCTTGAATACAAACAAATTCGAGAAGTTAATGCTTTCTAGATATATGAAGTTTACAATTGAAATCTATCAGAGGCATCCTATCATTTAAACATCGGTTGACATGTTGACTTTGATAATTTTGCGATAAGTTGTGGCAGACATGCTGATGGGAATAAGAAGAACAAGAATATAAGAGTCTGCATTTATAGTCTAAAATTAAGTGGTTTTGTGACTTAGGAATATAGGTGCTTGGCATAGAAATTTCTTATTCTTTCCACTCTTAAAATCAATAGATATGTTTCCTTGGGTAGTCAGCAGGTAGCAAGAAAAATGTATTTTGATTGATAATCTTCCAACATTTTACATACTGTCTTATAACGCTTTGATTAATATGTTGTAAAATTTATTGTTATGATGCCTTAGTGGAATATTCATCATTTACTTTCCTACTTGGGAGACTTTTGAGAATGGAAAATTACGTGTATTGCAGCCTGCAAGGTAGCTGGGTTTGAATTTTTTTTTACTTCTCTTTGGATCTACACTAACTAAATCTGCTATATCCTGTTCGCTTTTGTAGGGGGCAATTAACTTGCTGATTTCCATATACAAGAAGGAATTTAAGGCATTGGGCGGATATTTGACCAATGGAAGCAAGGTGTTTATTTAATACTAGCTTTCTAGGAGTCTGTTTAGTTGCAATATTGCTTCACCCTAACTTTGCTTTAGGGTTTGCATCTCATTCTTGACTTCTTGTATTTCACAGCCAAATCTGAGCAGGGTGGAGCATTTTATTCAGGCTGTTGGATCTTTTGAAGATAAGATATTCCAGAAAAGAGCTCGATTGCATCAGGTGCACGCTGTCGTTTGATTCACTTGGTTATCTTCAACCACATGATCGGCTCTTTATTTTTGGGGGTTGTGTCGGTATAGAGATGGTTCTCTATATCATCTGCAGCTTGCTTCAGATATCCCAACTCTTTTGACAGCCCCTTGAAACAATTAATTTGATATGTGTGGGCTTACTAATCCTGAGCCGTGGTCTTCTTTGTAGTTTGACATGCATTTGTGGCTGAAATATTAAAATGGACTAGAACTAAGCTGTTAAGTAATTTTGAACTGGTGAAGTATGTGCCTGGCTGGAAGCATTAACAAGCATTAACTCTGCTTTGTATAATTATGTTGTCATGGCTGTAGAATATTAGTCCAATGCAGGAATATTGTTGCTATTCTGCTCACAGATGGGAGGAAGCTCTAGAATATCTGGATAGTAGTGCAGGGTAGTTATGGGGAAAAGGGAGAAACAGTTTATTAAATTACAAGAGCAGAGGATTTTGATCATTAAAGCATGTTAATTTTCATTCCATCTCCAATTAGATTTGTGGGGCTATTCAAGTTGAAGGCATAGACGGGCCTAACTTGTTTAGAAGTGTTGAAGAAGAATATGGTAAACTGGGGCCAATGCCGGGTATAACTCTTTTCAAGACGGAAAGGCAAAAAATTTGCATGTGGCTGGCCTCATTTGTCAAAGAGAGATCCATGGGATCAAAGTCAATTCATTTGCAACTAACATTCAGTTGAGTGAGAGGAGAAGAGGAGAAGGGGGGGGGGGGGGGGAGCTTAGTTGTAACTTTATAGAAGTCCAAGTTCCTGATGTTCCCTCCCTCCCGGATTCATGGTTAGACCTCGCATACTGTTTCCTTTTTTGAGGGGGGTGGGGAATCAGGACTATCTCAGGATCTGTGTCATTGTTCCAACTGCTTGCCTTGGGATAAATTATTTCTAAAGATACTGTTGGATCCAACAGTGAAGAATTTGTATATTGGTTTTTGCTATGTGCTATTCCTGTAAACTGAGATCACTAGTAACATTTGTATACTGCTTTCCTTTTTCAGCGGCAGGCTGAAAGAATAAAGCGTGAAAAGGCACAATCCAGGAGAGGAGACGATGCAGAGCCTCAAGTTCAACCGGAGTCTCTGGTGCCAGTTTCTCGATATCATGGTTCTCGTCTTGCTTCTGGTCCTTCACCTGCACCATATCGACAATCAGGACCTAGTTACAGTTCAGAGAGCTCAATGCCTGTTAGAAAAGATTTTCAACTTGGACAAGCAACCGTAGGATTGTCAGGGCTTGAACATAAAAGTAAACAATCTTGGGCATCAGATGGTCGAGGGACATCTCGGCTGCAAAAAGTTGCATGTTTATCATCAGGGGCTACTATTGGTGCTGCCATTGTTGAGGCGGAAAATAGCCTTGAACTAGATGTACGTTTTCGTGCTTCGGGAGAGGCACTTTATTGTAATAGTAAAAGATGTTGAAGTCATGCACATTGAGTCATCATCAATTTTTCTCTTTTGGTTTTCAGGCAAATGAAAACAAAGAGGAATTGAAAGCGAAGCTTAAGGAGGTACTTCGCGAGAAATCCGATGTTTATAACTCTAAAAAACCAGAGGAGGACAAGGTTTGACTAACTATAAGTTTACCTTCTCATATTGATTAGTTGCAAAATCTTGGCATTGTACAAAGTTCAATAAACGTTTGCTTCCTGTGGCCTTTGACTGTTTATATGTGTTATGCTGTTTTATTAGGTTAGATTGGGAGAACCAGGGTGGAAAGAAAGATATTATGAGGACAAGTTTTCTGCAAAAACTCCCGAGGAGCTCGAAGAAGTACGAAGAGATGTTGTGAGTAAAATGAGATCAAGTGTTTTCTGATATGCTGCACCTGTATCGGGTGATACCGATAGGTTATCTCATATATTGACACTTCTATCAGGTCTTGAGGTACACAGAAGGCCTTTGTTGGGTGATGCACTATTATTACGAAGGGGTTTGTTCTTGGCAGTGGTGAGTTTGTTTTCTCTTTTTGTTCTTCAAATAGAATGTTAATCTTAAGGTTTTCCTCGTGGTGGTGATAATACCTTTGTTTTCTAGTTTCTTGTGGTGCAGTCCCCCTTGTTCCCTTCTTGATTTCATGTACTTGCTTGTGCAAAACATTTAATACCAGTATCCCGTTGACCACAAGTTTGGGGATTTGGTGAATAACCTTGCAGTTTCTCGTTTGCTCTCTGCTTCTTCTTCTCTCCCCCCGGGGCACATTCTAAAGTGGTTAGCCTAGGTTCTTTTTCCTTTCCTGTTTTCTGTTTGGGGGGGAATTAACTAATGATGACTTATTTTCTTTTGACAAGGTGTGGTTAGTTAAGTTTGAATAACCGTTGGACATTTTTTCCCTTCTTGACTTGTGTTTTTTTTGGGTCAAGTTTTTGATTTTCCATTTGGATAACCATGTAAAGATTTGGCGAAGGCTCTTTAGATTGAAACCTTGATCTATGATGTTGATAGAGTCCTGCTAAAATAATGTTAGCCTTGGTGAAGGCTCTATTTTTTTTAATAAGATTGGCTTACTTATAAAAAAAAAAAAAAAAAATGTTGCCAAGGATGATACCTAGCTCAATAGGATAAGTGGGGTTTACAAGGTTGCCTCCCCGGGGATGCAGATAGAGGGTGGCATCACCTGCACCCATCTGAAATGTATATATTATTAATAGTTGAACCAATTACTACAAATAGAGGAATAGCTGATATGCCCTTCTGCTCCTACAGTTTCTGTAGTGATAGTGATACATGGGAAGGTGATGAACTGATTTTTTTGCATGATCGGAATTCCTTGGAAGAATTTGTTTCATTTACAACCTTTTGTTTTTTGCAACTTTCAGTGGCATAAAATGTCCTTTGTTCAAGTTGTGTATATCGATCTGCAAGCCTTGGCCAAATCTTTTAGAGCTGTGGAGTTCTTTCTTCTTATGTTGTGGATAATATTTCTGGTTACTTTGTTTCCTTTGTCTTGCATGCTTTTAGATTTTTCAATCCTTATTGACTGAAGAATCTTTATTGTAGGTTTTATCCTTATCATTATGCGCCTTTTGCTTCTGATCTTAAGGATCTTGGTCAGCTGGATATAAGCTTTGAGCTTGGCTCACCTTTTAAACCGTTCAATCAACTGTTGGGAGTATTCCCTGCTGCAAGGTGTGGAAGCCACTATTTTCTTAATTCCATTTTTTATGTTCTTATAAAGATTCCATCTACTTAAGATCAAATTAAAATCCACTTGCAGTTCCCATGCACTTCCTGAGCATTACAGGAAATTGATGACTGATCCAAATTCACCTATTATTGACTTTTACCCCACTGGTATGCTTTTTGTATAATGAAGATTTAAAATTCTCTCTTTGGATTTGTCCCCCTCAAAATCTTCATTCTGTTTTCCAGATTTTGAAGTGGATATGAATGGCAAACGGTACGCTTGGCAGGTTGGTTTCTGGTTTAAGCCGGATTTGTAGACAGCTTAATTACCTTTGAGAGATGCCTTGTTTATGATTTTTTTTTTTAACACCCCTACTTGCTTTTCTCAAGGGTATTGCAAAATTGCCTTTTATTGATGAATCCCGTCTTCTTTCCGAAGTCCAGAAAATTGAACATACATTGACGGTATGGAGTTTGACATAAGCAATTTTGCTATACTGCACTTAAGTGGCTTGGTTTTATTGAGGTTTTTTTTTTTTTTTTTGGCTTTGCATTTTGTATATGCCTTTACCTGTTGATTGACTTCTGCAATTTCATTAAAGGAGGACGAGGTACGGGAGGAATAGTGTGATGTTCGACATGCTTTTCGTGAAATTATGTCATCCTCTGTCTGTATGCATAAGTATTCTTGAAGAGAAGTATAAACGGTTAACGGATAGAGAACGAGCTGAGGTCAAGGAAAGGATTGATCCTGTAAAAAGGTTTGTAGTAGTGTCTAAATTTTATTCAGTGAATTTTCATTTTCTTCAAAATTAAAAAATAAATCAATCAGTACATTGAGGCCTGGATGTAGAATATTACTGTCCTTTATTGTATAGCACATTTTTATGGAACTTCCATTCAAAGCTTCCTCAGTTTGTAGGAGTTTTCAGATCATGAAGAGTTGTTCTACTTAGGAGGAATGGGAAGAAAGTATCTAAACGTGCTCCCTCCCTTTTAGGTCCTTAAAATGTAAATTGTTAATTTGGTGACTGATTGGTTGTAACCTTTCTCTTTTGAGTTCCATAGAATCTTATGATTCCAGCTTAATCTTGTACCTTGTGCTGAACACAAATAATTTTGCCATGCACAAATTTTGTGTTTTTGAATGTTTGCCGCAGCCTACTCTTTGGATGGTTTCATATTTTGTAATTATTCAATGCAATCTATTGTTGTGTGTTTGTTGCTTTTAGGCCATATCTTGCGGTTGAATTTCTGTGGTCTAGTTGCAAGTCTAAGTGTATCTTTGCACAGTTTATCACTGCTCATTCTTGGTTTATGTCGCAAATAGTTGAAAGATGTCATGTGTGCTGCACACTTGCATTTTGTAGTTTATGTGGATTGTTTCATGATAAATTTAAGTTCTGGTTGGACTATCTTCTGATTCATTTAGGGGTAAATGCAGTGGGGGAATGAATGGTTATTTATCCCCATGTGCTGGTGAACCTTGCCCGCCTATCTTCAGGTCTCCTGTTGCAGGGATGGAAGATATTATTGAGAATCAATCATGTAAGCCTTTGAGGATGTTCAATTGAATGGACATGTGTCTCATATCTCTTCTTCTCCTCATGTTTTTTTTTTCTTTTTCTTTTCATTCCTTGCTGTTCAGATGTGCTATATACAGACTCCCGGATGCACATGAACACATCACTCGACCGCCCACAGGGGTTAGCTTCCCAAATAAGGTATGTGGTTACTATTGAGGCCTTGTTGCACGTTCTTTAAGAGGGCTTTTCCATCATATCTTTTCCTCTTTTTCCGCAACTTTGATACAGGATTAATTAATTGGAGAGAGAGAGAAAACTAGTGGAAGTATCATGGTCAAGTTCCTGATCACAATAGTTGGCATCAGGGAGGATTAAATCTAGAGGTTTAGGTCAAGGAGAATTAGATCCAAGTATATGGTGCACAATTTTTATAGCAAGGCTCTAAAGAGGAAAGTTTGACGTTCAAGATATACCAAAGAGGGACTGCTTTCAGTATGTATGATCAATAGTTCTTAAGAATGAGTATATTGAGGAGGATGTTTCTCATGGGTTAAGAAGAATGGAAGAAGTGGAGAAGGGCATCAAGATTGTTGTGCAACGATAGGATAAGTTACGGGGAGGGTTATGTAGGATTGCTACGAAAGTAGCTATGATCTCTGGTACAAAATGTTGGTGCATTAAGAAGCAACATGTTCATAAATGACTGTTTCCAAAATAAGATTTTGAGATAGCTCGTCCCGAGAGATAAAATGGCAAATAAAGTAGTCTGTTTCAAGATAAAGGTGGCTATTACTGAGGAAAACATGAGGAGAATTTCACAGAGCTCAGGTGATTTGATGGTGAGAAAGTAATTTAATTCATGTTGGGGGGTGAAAAAGATGGAGGGAGATGTAATATGGATATAAGCCATAACAAATAATATGTTAGTTAGGGTGGTGATAGACAATAATGTTTTTTAAGATTCAACAGAATGACAGAATGGCGTAAATATGGTCTATTTGAGTTGTTGATGAGGATCCATATATGACCCCAATTAAATGAGGATTACAGCTTATTTGAGTTGAGTTGTATGTTTAAATGTATAAGAGAGGATTCTTGTTGTATGTTTCAAATTTACGTGGGATCATTTGAGTTTAAGGAAGTTCAGAAGAATAATTTTATGAGCTAAGCACTAAATAGCCATGTTCTTTCACTATGGGCTTAATAACACATTATACATAATTCTTGCTGTAATATGTATTTGCTAGTAAAATGGGAGGTAGTGATTTTATTTTGAGATTTTATTTTTCCCCCTTTTATTCCTATCGAAACTGATTGGCTACCTTCCCTCAAAAGGGTTGTGGAGGTGAAGTCTAAACATTTTAGTCAAAAGATATCCTATCCCATGGAGCTTCTTGGTGTTTTCAGTGTAGTGTGGACCCATGTTAGCATGTGAGCTTGCGCTACTATGCAAGCCTTGATCCTCTCCTTTCAGATTTGGGATTAATGTTTCAAGCAATATCTCTCTTCTTCGCATATTGCTTCACATATATTAATGGAAGGCATTACACTTGTATCGTGTCTTCACCTCGATTGTGCATTTTGTCCCTTAACATGAAGTTCTTGTCTGCAGGCGGTGAGTTTGGGGGATTTAAAACCTGCACCTGTTTTGTGGCATGAAGATTCTGGCAGGAAGCCATGGGAGAATGGAAGGTATTCCATGATTTTATACCTTTTGATTGATGCACAAATGTTTAGACTAAAGTTGTTTGACATTCCTTTTTCCTGTCCTTCTCGCATGCCACTATTTTTTCCCAAGTAGACATATAGAGTTCACAGAGTGATCCTCAAAGGAGTGAATGAGCCTGTGACTGTAGAGATCTAGAGTATAATGGTCAAAAGTTCTGATGCATGCGATTGGGGTTGGCAATGAATATTTGTCTTGCAACCATATGTTGATTTGACTTTGTTTTCAGGCAAAACCCCTCTGGAACCATTTCTGGCCGACAGCTTGGGCAGGCCGCTCATCGTCTTGTTGCTAATAGCTTACAAGTGAAGGTAGATCCTAGAGGGTATGGTGATCAAATGCATGCCCCGCCACCATCTTACCCCATGCCTCGATATCCCTCGCAGATGGCTTCCTACCAAAATGATAGGTATCACGATCAGGCATACAATAGCATGCCTCCGCCAAGAACATTTCACCCTCCTCGAGGACACCATCAATCTTTGGATTCCACTTCTAGTTCAGGTTACCACGAGGTTGGTTATAATCCACCATATGTTCCCTCAGCAGCCCGCCACCCCAACAGTAGACCTCATCCTCAAAATTATGAAAGAAATAACCGGAACCACGGTAAAGGAGAGTATTCCAGGGATGTAAGCTATTCATCAGGACTTCATCACAATGGAGGACCCATGTACGCAAGAGGACAAATGGAGCCCTCTCCAAATGGGGTCCGGGCTCATCCTTACCAAGGCAGTTACAACAGTTACCAGAACTATCAGGCACCAAGAGGTTCTAGCCATCAGCAGTGGGGTAATTGGGCTCCTACGACCAACCAGAGCGTTCCCAGGGGGTATGGTCGCCCTCAACAACCAGGCAACCAATATTCTGTATTAGAAAGAAGAGGTAATAAGCGGCCACCCGCACCCACACCCCCACCTGGATATGGGCACAAGTAGAAATATTTTTCTACTTGTCACCCTAACGTGTCCTTGACAATAAAAATGATGTACAATATTCAGTTTCTCGTTTGCTGATAGTTGTAACATTAGATCCTTTTCCCTTTGTTTAGGAGGCATAGGGTATTTAGGCTGCTTCTCTGTGGTTCTTTATTCGTTGTATTCTGATTTTAGTGGAAATGAAAGAGGAAAAACAGAAAATCTCTGGAATTGCTGTGAGCATATATATATATATATATTCTTTTTTCTAGGCAGAGAATATATGCATACTTGTGTCTGTATTGTATTTTGCGCCTGAAACACTCGAGTAATTAGGTATTTGAATCTTGGTCGCAATGGGGTCCAGGCCCTGGCCTAAACAGTGGTCATACAGTGAGAATGACAAAAGCATATAAGATAAAGACCATAATGCAGTTGAGCCAACGTTATTTCCACATGCATCCCAGTATCTACAACTCAAATTGAGTCTCTGATCGTAGAAAATTTCGCTGTCCGATAATATAGCCAAAATCAATACTTGGAATTATTTGATGCCTACGGGGAAGTAGGACAGTGTTTGTCTCTCTGAATCAAACAGCATGACGTGTGTTCGGATGGAGTCCAGGGACATACAGCTTATGAAACCCAGAAGAGTTCAGATATTTCCATCCGCTCGACTCTCTCGGGCTCTCCTTCTCGTGAAGGACAGCAGAGTTTAGGGGCTCTCAAGCCTGAAGTAGCGGATTCTGTTTCCGGACCAACGATAGTATCCTGCACCTGTAGATGGGGGGTAATAAGATTAGGGACAGTTGGAAACAAGAGCTAAGGGCCAGCCCCGCAAGTACTGTAGAACTGGAGTGCCCATTACAGTAGCCTATGAAGCCACTAGTCAGTCGGTTAACCATCAGCTTGTTTCAACTCCAACTAAATGGAGAAAAAGGGTCATTTTTTTTTTACCTGGGATCGACAGATCAAAATAGGACTTCAAAGAAACGAGAGGACCATCTCTTGTTACGTAACCTATTGGCCCCAAATGGGCGTCATTTTCATACCCATAGAAAGAGCAAGATCGAGGGATGTTATAAATTCAGATATCCTTTTTCCCCGAATGGAAAAGAGTTGCTATTGAGCTCTAGCCGATTTGCAAGAACAACGTTCTTTATAACTCCTTACTCGAACTCCCATGGAAACTAATAATATACGAGCACAGTCAGTCTGGAAGATGCCAACTTCTGACAAATAAAAAAGCTGTTCCAACTTCCCATACTAATAATATACACATGATATGCAAATTGTATATATGGCCGACGAAAAAGTAATGCAAATAGTGGCATCATCGATTTTCTTCCTGTGCTTTCTTTTTCCTCTTCTTGTCCTTTTGGAAGGGAAAAAAGTTGGTGTATCTTTTGTGCGTCATTGGGTTGAAATTTTGGTGTACGTTCCATAATTTACTCCGATCTAGTGGTCCACATTTTTGGGAGGATAACTATTGAGTTTCAACTGGGTTTTTACAAAAGGTGGGGTGAGATTAGTGTACTGTAGGCGGTGAGTTGTCTTCTTGGCAAGTGAAAAAGGCAAAGCAAAAATAGATTGGTACAAGACGTTATCTTAATCCTGTTTGGATTGACAATAGGGTAGATTTATTGAGGCTCTTGCTGTTGGGTGGCAAAGCAGAATGTTGTTTTACTTTCTTGAGGTGGTTGGGAGCAAAAAGGCTTTAGACTTGGGAGAGTGTAGAGGGGGACAAGAGGAGGGTTGGGGTCCAATCAACCGCACGAATGCAGCACAATCACAGCTTGCAGTGGTCGGGTGGTGGGAAATTTTGGGGACCCATTTATCTGAAGCCTCGAGATCAGGAAAGCTCTCTCCTAACCTAATTTAACCAATTAAGACTCGGGATTTTCTTGGATTATTTAAAGAACCGTTGTCCTGCTTTGGCTGGCTTTTATTTCTTGGAATTTTCCTCGCACTGAATTCGAGCTTGCAATTTGGAAACGACCGGTACTGTGATCAAGTTGGCGTGAGATTCCCAAATCCAATCCAGAAGTTCTCTAATACACCTTTGTCCTGACCTCACAATTCGATAGGGTACTTCACAATTATAAAGATCTCATTGAGCATTTTATAAATATCTTTGAGCTCAAGCTTTCGAGATACAAAAAGTTCACATTTCGACCCGTCCGGTTTCCACTAGAATATTCTTTCTGTCACCTTTGCGTTACGATATCAAAGATTGGGTTAATGGGGCCAAAGCTCTTAATTATTTGGAATCTCTATACAAGTGACAAAACCAAGAGAATTTAGAGTCGGCAAGAAATCTTTAAGGAGGATTTGAAGGAATTAAAGCGGCAGACTAGAAGCAATTAGGAAATGATATAGTAGATGGGCCATGAAGTCATCTCTGACGCAAGCTAGTGAATGCCGCGCGATGAGCACCGATTCCCACCACACAAACACTTACACACACTCACTAACCAACTAGAAAGTAAGCAGGATGCTTTTAGGAGGATATTATATAGACAATTAGAACGTTTGTTGAGATACTGTTTACGGCATTACGGTTGCAAAGCCCAAGTTATTCCCTATTAATTGAATATAGTTTCTGTAATGTTATAGCGGTGAAGCATCAATCATCTTCGAGCGATATGTGGCCCTGGGTTCTTTTTCCTCTCGCAGAGGTATAGTCTATGAATTCATGCATCAAGATCCACGACGCAAATGTAAATACTCGTATAATATACCCAATGATCACAAAGTTATCATAAGCTTCAGTTTAAAATTAGTAGGATGGAGACACAACTTGCAGTTTCTTGATGATTTGTCTGTCTTTGCAGACAACTCCTGCAGCACGTACGGGAAGTTCTCTTAAGTTAAATGCATCAGATTTCAAACTCCTATACTGAGTTCAAAAGAAGCAATCTCATAGTTTCCCCCATAAAAACAAACAAAGACATGACTGATTACAAACTCATGTACTCCTAGTCGTAGTACGTGGCGAGCCTTTCATTCACCAAGTTTGTTTCCATTTATCGACATCCCATAGGTTTCTGAAAAATAGAGCCTAGATAGCAAAGTCATGCACGTATCATAGATAGGGTGCCTTCTATTAAAAGGAATACTTTTGACTGTTATAAGTCATAATTCTTAGAAAAACTATAAATTGAGGGAGTTGTTGAGTTATATTCGTTGTATATATTATCCAAAGCCTGCTCCAATATTCCCTGCTTAAGCTTTCCGACACCCTAAAACAATTCCAAAGGCGTCCACGCAGTCGAGTCACCCAGTCATACAATTCGGCGAATTAGGACAATTACATATGCATCCAGGCGGCTAGGCCAGGACTTTTGGGAGAGCTCTGATTTGCCGGCCAAAAGACTGCCAGGAAACGGATTTGCAGTCAAAAAAGGCCAGGCAAATGTCATTGCCTCCTTTAGTCTGACCAGCATTAATGCCTCACGTCCAGGTGGACCTAAATGAATAAGGCATTTCTTTATATATAGGATCAGGGTTAGGTCGTTTCTTCTTGCACCTTCCAAATCAAAAAATCGAACCCACTTGGGAGACGTGTTCATTTCTGTAATTTAACCACATTATCAGTCATCAGACATATTAAGCATAAATCATATATATCACAGGCTACAGCTTATATCTCTGAAATAGTTAATTCAAAGACTCAAAACTCTTCCTTTTTAAGGAATGCCGAAAGTAAAGACATCAAAAGCAACTCCTCCAATCATTCTTTGACCTAAAAACAATGTTTCCTAAGACATGCAGATGGTAAAGGTATGGTTATGGGCATGATCAGCTTTAGCCTCGGAAGTCAGATAAACTTGTAGACCGGTCAGTCATGAAAAAGAAGAAAAAAGTACAGAGGCCCCAGCTTAGACTATACTAATATAGTAACAAAACATTAGTACGACCTTCAACAAAACGCGTAATAACCTAACCAAGTTGTCCCTATCTATCAAGGAAACAGTCCCTAGGTAATAAATTAGCACAATTTTAAGACAAATAGTTTTAAATTATTTTACTTTTTTAATTGTATACTTTTTACTTTCTTTTTTCTCCCAATTTGCATTTGTTTATGTAACAATAAAAGAGTATTTTGAGGACATATACCAAAGTTTCTCGTGAAATTTTGGACCGGAATTCAGACATAAAAAAAGAACGAACTATTTGGTATATATGTATGAGCTGAGGCTGGATTAGATAAATTTGTGGAAAGCTGCTGATTGGATAAGCCACTTCGAATTCGAGTGGCATGTAATTTATGAGGAAATGATGAGAAAAAAAAAAAAAAGAGGTTAGATACTTGGACACGCACCCTTAATTTGAGTGGGATTTCATGTGGAAAGGATCGACTGATCCAGTAATCATGAGCCACATGGCAGTATGCCCTAAGAACGTTGAAAAGACTACCTATATTATATAATGTTCTCTTTTGCACTAGGATTTGGTGGTATTCTCATTCAATTAGACTCGACTTGCAAATTGCTAGGGTTTGGGAATGGGACCCTTACAGATGTCCTTGTTAATTATATTTTGATACCAACACCAAAAGAAATAAAACCCAGCAATATCAAGAGTAATGAGTTTTTGGGACCCAGTTGCAAGGAAGTAATCATTATATAGATCAAATAATCTAATACCAGAAGAAAAAAATAATAATAAATATTGTTTTAAGATAGTATTACTTCTCATTAAATGGCCTGTGATCATTTATTTTAAAGGGAATAACGAGATAATATTTTAATTCCTTTTTTAAATGATAAACAAATCTTTAATATATCAAATACGGTGTCTAGAGAGGGTCAAACCCAAACCTCTAAGTAGTGCATATATAAAAAGATGAGGAATGCTGCTGACAAGAAAGTTAATCTTATTTTCTGGGGTGATAATTAATATTTCAATTCTTTGTATGCAGAAAAAGAATAGTCACAAGACAAGATAAAACCATTAAATTAAGTACAAAGCTGAGAGCCAAACCCCCGTAATCAAGGGAAATTAAGCTGGCACTGCTATAAATAGCCCTCATGAATATATCATGATAATTTTGTCGTATTCAGGAGGGTGTATCTTGTGGAGGAGCTTGCGACATAAAAATCAGCAATATATTCAACTAGCTGTTGGAATCCCATTTAGAAAACATTTTGTCCTTGGAATATTCTTGGAGAACGTACCCCTTATCTCTGGACTCTGGAGAATACGTACGCACGTACGCTAGCTCCATGGTTCACGGAGACACGGTACGTACATATATCAGTAGTTTATTCTTTATACATATCATGGAAAACTGCCGGTAATAAGGTTCGGTGCAAAGTAGGTTTCATTTCTTAACGTTTTCATGCAATTTCAACCACCTTTGACTGATCAAAGGAAGTTACCGCACAGCTACATAGTCAAACAGATTGGAAAAAGAGATAAATAACACCCCAACCAATACGTCCGGTCCGAAGTTCATTGTCTTCATATGGACGTGCATCTTGATTGCTGATACAATCTTAGGAAACATACATATTCGACACTAGCTAGGTATCAGTTGCAGCACACAAAAGGTTATCAAAGACAACTAACGGCGGCCAACCTCGTATAGAAACGGTGTCCTAAAATATTCTCACTACACCAGAGAAACGTGATGGATTATATAAGTTGTGACGAATCTCAGTACATTAATCTGGTAAAAGTACTTCTGCAGATGAAAGCACTACAAAAATATATGAACCTTAGAAGGGTCCCCGCCGTGATAGGGAGCTAATTAAGCTAGCTAGCAGTGGAACTTGGGACACATAATATATACATAATATGTTTGATCTTTCTTGAAGAGGATCGACCTGTCGTTTAACATTATACACAGAACTTAAGAGAGAAATATATATATATTGTATAGAGCTTGTCACATGGGCTCACCCCCAATTCTGCAAAGTACAAGACGGAAACATGCATTAATATGCAAATTGCGTGCTGAACCGTCTACCTAGCTCTCATGGCATTATTATTATTATCGTATAATATTAAGGTCCCGATCCATTATTAAATAAGTTTAGTTTTTTCTAATAATATGTAAGTTGGTCCGAAAATATTGTTATTAAGAATCATCTAGTGATGGTCCCCGTGACCACAATTATACTATGAATAGTAGTTGAATGAGCCAATAGCGATCGATCTCGATCTGCCCAGAATTCAGATGAGATCGTTTACTCTACTTAACAATTCCTATAAGCTTCATTTGCTTATATATATATAAATATTTATATACAAGTACAATTTGAACTATTTAATTTTATCTTTTTGATATCATCAATTACTCACAACGTTAAAATAGTGGGCTCGTTTACCATTAGCCCGTCCCCAATTTGTCTCTTAATTAATCATATATGTACTTAACTACAAAGTGAGATTTTTAATTGTGTTCAAAGGGTTCAGAAATGGTCCATCTGGGCTATGAAGCATCTGGATATGTGGCCACGGGAGGGATTTGGACTTTGGAGTATATGTATTGGTTGTGACAAGACCAAAGGAAGGAATTAAGTTCAGGTTTAAAGAAACGGAGGAAATTAATCATATATACTGATCTTTATCCATGCCCCTTTGGAGACTAAGAGGTACGGCCCGCAACAGCTGTACTGTAATACGTCTAATTCATCAAGTAGGTCCATCATTTTGTTTAATATCATCAAACATATGCTCCAGGAAACTTCGTCTTTTTTTTTTTTTTTTTCTATCGACTGAACATTATTTGCAAGTGGCCGGACAGAAGAAGATTCATAATTACACGTGCCAACCACGAGGTCTTGCATGCAAGTTGTATGAACCGGGTCCGTCTAAACTACGTGTCTCGCGCGACTTCAATTGTTTTTTTTTTATTATTCCCCACCCTTGAACCTCTGCTTACATTGAATGAATCATTCTGGAAGGTAGGGTAAAATTTAAGCGAAGAGAACTGCATTAATTATTACAATCTTTGTTCTCTAGACACAATGCAGCAGGGTTTTTTTTTTTAATTAGCGATGAAAAAGGAAACTATATATATGGTGGAATTGCTTATTTGCTCGGCAAGTGAAGGAGGGGTAAATGGATTGCTGTTTGTAACGCATGGGCCGTGGCCGTATAAGTATGATGGAGAATACCTTAACAAAAACAAAGGAAAGAAAAGACAATCTTAAATAACCCAACTTTGGAAAGAAAAATAAAGATTTCATTTATTTTCTTTTCTGTGGATTGAAAATGACCATAAGCTCGAGAATAATATACACAGTATCATGTGATAAGTTCGAATCTCATTTTTTTTTTTCTTGTGTGTGTGTGGGTGTTTTTCGACTTTCTGACTTTTGTGTTTGTTTTGTGGGGGCAAAAGCTAATTTTCTCTCCTGGTGATGTGGAACGAGTATGGAAAAGAATGGAAGAAACTCATTGAAAAGGAAATGGAGGGCGGGCCGAACCACAAGTTAAGGAGTATAGGATATGATTTACAAACCCCTGGACATTCTTTTGATCTGAAAAATGAAGGCCAACAAACTTAAAACCCTATTGTAAATTGTCGATTTCAACGCGAACTGCCTCGTGTAGAATATCACGACTCACGAGACGAGAAAATAAGAGAAGTGAGGTGCATTGGAGGCACTGATTTGGTCTTATTTAAAAGCGAAGGGACCAAAGACACCATTTGTCATTCCCTTACTTTTGGCGTCGGCTTTCTCCCTTCTTTCAACTTTGAAGTGCTTTGCTGACCGCTCAAACGCAACAGGCACGTTCGCGTTCCCTCTCTCACGCCAAAAGAACACAATCCAATTGAAGCAAAGACACTTGGGTTCCCTAGCCTTTCCACTTATGGAAAATGAACAGCAACTGCGCCAGCAGAATTTCATGAAATCAAGATTCAGACGTGTCTGTGTTTTCTGTGGAAGCAGCCCTGGAAAGAACCCCAGCTACCAGCTTGCTGCTATTCAACTCGGCAAACAACTGGTACTGCCTACGTCCTCTCGTTTTCCTTTTCTGTGAAACCTGTTTACTGCTTGATTTAAATGGAAGAAGGATGAGCTTCTTTTGGGTCTGTGTTGCTCATTAGGCCTCGTGCCTCAGAACATATGGCATAATTTGTTGGTGTCAAGTTTGTACAGAAGCAGGACGCACAGCCTTATTCCCTTCTTTTAAAAATTAGATGGTCTAGGTCTCGAAGAAAATCAAAGATTTCAGATACCCAGAGGTTTTAGTACCTAAATTTCACGGGTTTAAGGAGTTGAAACGAGTATTATCCTACTTTGTTGTCTTTTGTTTTCACTAGAATACGTTACAAATTCAAGTAGTACCGACTTGGTAAATAAATTAAGAGTGGGGGATCGACAAACAGACCTCTGTATCTGAGTTAAAAAACAGAGATCCGATGCAGAGACCTCTGTTTTTGGTATCCTCTGCTTTGTTTGCTCTTGATTGGGTTGGATCAATAGGCGAGGAAAGCCAATGCAAAAAAGATAAAAGAGGAGAAATATTTAAATATTCTATAGGATAATACAACTCCATTACTGTAGTTGCAGCGTTATTTTAAGGCGAAAGGGAAAGGTTTCGTTTGAATCAAGCACGTCAGGTTTTAACAATATGAAAGCATTGTAGGTGGAAAGGAAGATTGACTTGGTTTATGGAGGAGGAAGCATTGGCTTGATGGGTCTCGTCTCCCAAGCTGTCTATGATGGAGGTCGCCACGTCTTAGGGTAGGTGCCATCACTCTCTCTCTCTCTCTCTCACTCTCACTCTTTACTGATGTTGCTTTCCTTCTCTTGCAGCGTAATTCCTACGACTCTCATGCCAAGAGAGGTACTACAATTTCCTTCCTGCTTTTGAAAACTAGAAAAAGAAACAGAAATATAAGCATTTTCACTCAACTGATATATAATAAATTCATCTTTATTTGGCTTAGAGAAAAAAAGAAAAAAAATATAACCACGTACTGAATCTGAATGAATTATGTAAGTATTTTATTTTGTTATCCGAATATTTAAAATAAAAGCTCGTCGTGTACGATTTTCAGATCACAGGAGAGACGGTCGGAGAAGTAAGAGCTGTCTCGGGCATGCACCAACGCAAGGCCGAAATGGCTCGTCAAGCCGATGCTTTCATTGCCTTGCCAGGTGCACCGTTTTGCACGGTTTAGTTTAGTTGTGTTATATATTAACTTGTAAAGTGGAACCTCACCCAGTTGTTGTTGCAAAATGCACGTACAGTGATCTTGTCTAGTGGACGATCATCATTTGTTTCTTTCTTTATCTTTGCTTTACATGAACGACAATCATTCAAGATTATAACGGTCAACCACATAGTCTACCTTATTATTTATAATTAGATAAATCTAACCAAAATAATTTAATTTTGCAGGTGGCTATGGCACCTTGGAAGAACTTTTGGAAGTCATCACTTGGGCTCAGTTGGGAATCCATGACAAACCGGTAACACTTCTATTTCCTCTTGGCTTTCTCTTTTGAATTTACTCCATGCCTTTCTTCAATTACGTACAGAAGTTCTGTGCTCATCTTTTTGTCTTCCCAAATTAAAATTAATTGAAATAAAATAAATCTTCTTTAAACCCATTAGTTTTTTGAAACGACTGGTAGTTTTTAACTTTTTATAGCAATCATAGCCCTCGGCTCCTCCTACTTCTTGGGAGCTTATGGTTTATGTTTTCTTTTACTACTCTAACATTCTTGAGTCCAAAAGATTGGGCGGAGAAAAAAAAAGGATTAAATTTCACATTTCTAGCTGATTCTAAGCTCAAATCTTAATTGTAATCTTACTTTTAATTAAAATTAATATTTTATTATTATTTATCGGAATGATTCATTCCGATCTTAACATAAACTATATTGTTTAAGATTAAATCTTAATTTGCACTAGATCTTGGATTTTTAAAATTAATTTCATTTTATTATTCTTAATTATTATTTTTTTCCTTGCAGGTGGGATTGTTAAACGTGGATGGGTACTACAACTCACTCCTATCATTCATAGACAAAGCAGTTGACGAAGGTTTCGTAACTCCCGCTGCCCGGAACATTATCGTGTCTGCCCAAACTGCCCAAGAACTCATGTGCAAGCTCGAGGTATGTTTTTTTAATCCCCTCACTCTGTTTCTTAAATATCTGTACACGTGGCTCGCGTGCAACACCACGTAAGTGTCTGGTCTAATAGTCAAAGAAGCCAGATTATCTGACCCGTCCATTTTATATATTTTGCGTCAGGATTACGTTCCCAAGCACTCTGGGGTGGCCCCCAAGCTAAGTTGGGAGATGGAGCAACAACTGGAGTACACAGCAAAGTCAGAAATTTACCGTTGACCAGATCACATACGTACACATGTCATGGATGATCAATGGCCGTAGAAGTTAGTGAATTTCTCCGCAAAAAATACACATGACCATGTAGATGTGAGCTCCACCGGAAAAGTGCCACCACAGTTCTTTTAATTAGCTGTGGATCATGCTTTGATATATATATATATATATTTATTTATTTTTTCTTTTTTTTGTGGGTGTTACTTTTTTTTTTTTTTTAATTTGTAACTTGTCCATTAGAATCAGACCTGGATGTCAACGCCCAGTGATTTTAATACTACATTTGCAATGCCGGTGTATAAAGTTTTTTCTCTAAATTCTTCTTCGTGATTTGATGGGTTGTTTCAAGTAGCTTTCACGGAAAAGGGTCTGGTGGGGATGGAAAGACAAAAACCCTCCACTGAAACAGACAGAAGAAGAATGAAATATGACGTTGAAGAAATTTTGACATTCAATTCTTCGAAAGTTCAGAAGTTGATTGATTTCATTTGTAGTTCTTGTACTTCCCCTAATTAAGACAAAATCAGAGATTATAAAAGCACTAAGATGTAGTTATCTTGAGAAGAGATTTAAGTTGTTCATATTCGATGAAGAAACTTTTAGATGGAAGGAGAAGAACAAGCAGAGAAAGAATTATTGGGAGGTTCATTTGGGGCGGGGGGTTGAAGATGGGACTTGAGAGGTCACAGGACTGTGTTGGTGCTCAGTCCGAATCATGGAAGGTCACAAGGATAACTTTCCTTGACCGTACCACAAGGACCAGGGAGAAAGTGACTCGTGTGCATGCACGAAGGTGATGAAAAGCAATGGTGGGGAGCAAGTGGCCCTCCTTTTAGGTGTTGGTTTGTGGCAAGAGTTGCAGACAAGGGGTCTGGGACAATTGTACCAGGTAAGCTCACGTGGGCATATATGGCGTTTACTAACATCTTTGACTCGATTTGGATCCATCCAAAGGGAACGAACCACCTTTTTAAGGCTTCCTCAGATGCAATTGTTGCTTAGACTCTTGGGTCGTGTTAATTCTATTTAAGGATAAGCACGAACTTGGGTAATGTCATGTCGTTGTGGTACTTCCGCTCTTCTGCTTCTGGCCTACCAGACAAATGACATATCATTCTGGTTCGTTTTCTAAAGCGTAAGACGGAAATTATTAGAATAAATGGAGAGGTATTGAACAGTCTAAGAAACCAACACGGCACAACAAAACAGTTCCCATAGATTCTCCGCAGAACAGCAGCTTACAGCATTTGGATTCAAAATATCAATTGCATAAAATTATGGCTACAAAGATCACAGCACGGCAACAGCTCACAGTTCTTTTCTTTTTCTTTTTTCTAAGCGGCAACAGCTCACAGTTCACACATTGAACTTCAAACATCAACCACAACTGCAGCTAAATTCGTCAACAGCAGAGGATCGTTGTGATCAGTTTAAGGATTCCTTTATTTTCTCTGATGTACCCACTCTTACCTTTTTTGGGGGGGTAATTTTACATTGTCGACATGGAAGGACTATATACAATGCAAGAATGGAAATTCAATGTCCCAAAGAACAGGAGATGATATAGCGTTGGCTCGTTACAATGTGTAATAGTGTTGTGCAAGAATATTCTTATTTCAACAAAACATTAATTGCTTCAAAGTTCAAACTACTTTCAAAGGATGGTGATAATCTTTTTGGGTATTCCAAATTGGAAGGAAAAACAGTAGAGGAATTTGGCGTGTCCAGGTCAGCTTCTATCAAAAATTTTTTTTTTTTTTCGGAACTGGTTCAAATTGTGTCCTTAATTAAGGGCCAAAAACGAGGTAATGTTCTTATTTTCTTACATAAATAGAAAAGAATATAATGAAATAATACAAAACAAGATTAAGTACAAAATGTTCCACAAGCACTGGGAAATAGAACTACATCTGACATCTACTAACACAAGGGACCAGGAAAGCTCTTGAACGACTGAGCCAAAAATCACTTCTCACCCGTGCGAAGCAATCTAACAAGATGCTAAATTTTGCCCAGAAACAGGTCGTACAAACAGCTAGATATCATACAAACATTGTGTAGATATATACTAAAGCAGGTTTAGGTGAAAGATTGAACTGCTGAAGAGGTAGTGACCAAACTCGATAGGAGGCCAACGATGAGGGCACTGTTATATGTGCTTGGTTCCCCTTGCATGGAGTTGTTCCGGGAGTCGATGTAAGTTTCGTTTAGGAAGGGCCCACCAACAAGTCCTCCAATGGCTACATTTGGATTGGGTTCGGTTGAGTCAAGCCACTGGAACCCATCAGTGCAGCCAGTCGTTGCATCAACTGGAATTGAAGCTCCCCTATGGTGCACATACTGTGGGTATTTATCACCGCACCCCAGGAGGAAACTCAATTTCATAGGATTGTCACCGAGTACATAATCAGCCTGATAATAGTGGACAGCAAACCGGGATGTAAGAACTTCCTGAAGCGTCATGATAATCTAGTGATAAGATCGATTGCCCCTAGCAGACCTCAAATGCTTAAAAGATGGACATCATACCTGAGATTCCGCAAATTTCCGAAGATCTGCTGGGGAAAATGAATGTCCACTGCATGATATCGCAACAGTCCGAGATGTAAGCATGTAATCACTGTAAAGAGCTGCTAAGAATGCAGAAGCAACAGGATGTTGCAGAGAGTTCCATTCACTGACCCATATAAGACCATCTGTGTGACAGAGAACATGATATTAAGTATAGGATCCTAAAAACGTAATTTAGATGGTTCAATCATACGTAGATCTACAAGAGCATGCACAAGACTATTCGGGGAAATTGGTAGCTGCAACTACAAAAATACAGTGGCTAGAAAAGTTTACTCTTCCACTCTGGACATGTGTTGATAGCTTGAAAATGTTTGGTATCTCTGCTGTCCAAAGCTCTCCTGTATTTCTAATTTTCCATGTCATAAGATGGTGCATCACGTACAGATTAAGTTTGATGACTCAGCAATCCCTTCATATACGTACAAGGAGCATAAAAAACTACAATTAACACGTTTTTCAACCATGGTGCCATTTAGTCATTTTCCTAGTCTCTACAACTAATGCCACTAACTACTCATTCATGTATGCATGTATATGATAACTCAATCTTCTATTGATTCTTCAGGTACTCTTCCCTCTTATAAATACTAGAAGAAGTATTCTTCCCCTTTCTTTTTTGCTGGTGCTATGGATTCCAGTATGTAATAAGTAACAAAGTCAGATATTTCCATCAACAGGGACAAGATGGAATGTCATAGGGTCTAGTAAAATTATTGCTTCTCTGGGTCCATGCATGCGTGTCATTTACAGTTGGGCCATACAAACTTTCAATTGTTTTTCTCATTTTGTTTCTAATGAAGTTTCTTATAAATTTAAGCACTGCAGCGGCAGACATTCTAAAATTTCATGACACAGAAGAAGATTGGAGAAAATGTGTGCAGGATTATCCAAGATTGTAGCATATGGAGAAGATTACTCGCAGTTCTGCTGCTTGTGGCTGTCGGAGAATCTGGTAGAAGGCCACACATAACAGCCTCAGCTGTCTTTCTGTACATCTGAAGACCTGGTTTCTCGGAGTCTGAGATGCCTTTGGAACCAAAGAAACTTAA
Organism: Morella rubra; assembly: GCA_003952965.2. Lineage (NCBI taxonomy): Eukaryota > Viridiplantae > Streptophyta > Magnoliopsida > Fagales > Myricaceae > Morella > Morella rubra. The sequence continues at coordinate 21,816,318 of CM025856.1, read as the reverse complement.
TCTGGACAACAGAACCTGCACCAAAATTGTAGACATTTAACAAAGTTGAGGAGCAGAATGAGAATATGCTATTCGTGGCTTTGCAAAATATCTCCAAAACACAACATCGACTCTGCCGATAACTTGATAATATCAAGCAAGACAAATATGGTTCCATAGTGTGTAGTTCATGCACATAGTTTGGTTTTAGGGTCATCAAATTTACCCCTACTTAGCCGTCTACAAAAGGAAAAGGCATACATGAGCTTTCTGCAAGGTAAAGTACATCATACGGAAACCCACTACATGGATATAGAACTACAAAACATTGGTTTATTGTAGACATTAAGCTATGATGTCCTAAAATCATGGTTTTTTTTTTTTTTTTTATAAGTAATATGTCCTAAAATCATGGTATACACATTAAATACGAAACTGGAGCAGATTAGCTACAAAACTTCATCTCCTGGGCAAATTTTTATGTACCTGGGTTCCTGCAAGCTTGTTATCCCAGCTAAACCAGGTTGGACTTCCCCATTTAGCAAAATCTTTTCCATTTTGTTCGGTCACATATTGTATGTAGGATTGGTCCCCTGTAGCATGATAGAGCCAGCTAGCTGCCCATAAGAGCTCATCTCCGTATCCAGTTGAATTGTAGTAATTCTGGACTTCAGGGATGTTGAGACTATAAGAACCTCTATATTTGTCGGCAAAGGTAAACAACTGTTGGGCATGCGTAAGAAGTGTGCTTGAATATGTGGGGTCAGTTTTCTTGAACACCAGAGATGCTGAAGCCATAGCAGCTGCAGTCTCAGCTGCAACCTCTGTTCCTGGAGTAGATGTATTGACCTGCGTGAGTGGCCTCTTCTCAGTCATGACTTCAGGCCTGTCCCAACATTTATGATCTGCTACAGGATCACCGACCTGCCCCAAAAATTAGAAGTGAAAAGAGAAACACGTTTCAGACACTTGCCAAATTCAGGAAAGTTAACCCGAAAAAGTTACAACAGCTATAGCTTCCTGAATTAAAACTTTGAACCATTATCTTTTTTTCCCCCAATAATCATGAAAGTCTTTCAACTATTGGGAATTAAACTGACAACACGAAAAAGACACACATATGTGCCCACATACACAAACCACACGCAGACTGCTAAACAAAAATTGGATGAATTTGAGTCAAAGGCTACAGAAACCTGAATGTAGAGAACATTCGGAGAATGATGAGCGTTGATAAGATAGTCAGTGATCCATTTTAGTGAATCTTTAGCGGGTTCCAACTGATTTACAGTGGCCATTTGATCTCCATACTCAAGAATAGCCCATGACAACACCGTAGCAGTGAAGGCCATTGGAAAACCAAACTTCATGTGATCCCCGGCATCGTACATTCCTTTTGACAGATCCAAGTTTGCTTGGCTTCCGTCTTTCAGAGCCGAATCCCCTCTCCAAGATATCTTGTTATCAACCAACTTACCAGCTACAAAAACAAAGCAACACACCCAACACAAATTACCTCAAGAATTAATCAAACTCAAAATGCAGAAATTGTCCCTCTCTGTTCGAAGCCACAACTTATATTTTCAAGGGCCCCCGCACACGAAAAAAGAAAAAGAAGGACAAAAGACACCAAGAAGTTAACAGTATGTTCAGAAGTTTACCAGCTTGGCTTTGTATTTCACACAACATAAACATAAACGACAACAACCAAATCTAAAGCTCGTGTCACTCTTCAGATCCTCGTTAGTACTTACAAGTGAGTGTGCAAAAATTACTGAATGCACTGCATAATGGTCATGGAACCATAATGCATTGAAATGCGTTAAAGAACATCGAAGGAAAAAGTCGAAAGATGAGACGGGGAAATGAGAAAATAGTCCTAACCTTTTTGGACATCGAAAAATTGCATAGCGATCTTCAGAGAGTCAGCGTACTTCTTGACAGGGGCGCCCGGAGGCCCTGGCACCGGAGCCGGCTTGTCGGAGTGACTCGTTTTCTTCTTTATGGTGAGCACTATCGCACCGGCAACAACGGCCAAGATTACCGCAACCAAAAGCCAACCGCAACACCCTCCGGACCTCGATTTCTCTCCCATTTGCACACAATGCTAGCTCTATAAAAATATACGATCACTACGAAATACCAATCTGAAGGGCTAGATCTCACTCAAACAAAACACATGATACGGAAAATGAGTGACACTTTTTCGGAGTGCCAACAGCGAGCAAATGCGAAACGGAAAGTCTGCGTTTCTAGGGAAAGAAAATATGGGGTATAGAACAGAGCATAGCAATGGCTTCTCCGCTAAATTTGGGGTTCAGGGACTGCAACGATATTTTTTTATTAAAAAAAAAAAGGAAAATATGGTTAAGAACAGCCTTAGTAGAAGACCGGAACCAGGGAAACGAAGGCTAATTAAGGAATGAGGTAGTTGGATCTGGGCCAAACCTTCGTACATCGACCCCTCGCCTGGCCAGATCTTTTGTTTTATGCGGCTTTTTGCTTACCTTCTTTTGGGAGAATGCGGTTCTGTGGACAGCCCAACACCACCGACACAGGCAACTCACGCGGGCTAAAATCGGTGTTTTGTTATTTTCTGGCTTGTTTTTTGAGGTCTTGAACGACGTAGTTTGTGTGGAAGAGCGAATGCGATGAGATGAGTGGTCGCAGGGGGCGAGATTCGTGCACCAACGACATGTTTACGATACAACATACTGCGAGAAGTGAGAACTCAATGTCTGCGCTTTCTTCGATGGCAGACATCTGATTTGGACCGTTGAACTGGCCACCGACAGGTGGGTGAATGATTTGGACTGTTAATCTTATCACGGTGAACTTTTCTCTCTTTAGCAAGAAAAACACGCGATGACGTGAAAAAGCCAAAACGAGTTGTCGCCTTTGAAAAATATATCATGAAAAATAATATTGTTTAGCTTCCTAATCATTTTCCTATCATCAAATATTGTTTAATAAAATTCCGTACGACTATATGACGTGGCAACATCAGGGCCGTGAATTGGAGCGAGCTGCTGTGAAACAAAGAGGAAAAACAATACCTTAGAGAAATAGAGAGAGAGACATCTTGGGGTCATATGATCTTGGACATCCACCCAAAACAAACAAAAAATATGGACATAGACACTCTAAATGTTCAAACCATGATTTTTTTCTCCCAGTAAATATGATTTTGGTGATCTTCTTTACATGATTTTTTAAACTAGGTATTTTTTTTCCCTCTAAACTCTTTACACATTTCTACATAGTGTTATATTTTTTTCACTTGTAAAAATTTTAATTTCTAAGTGAAACTCTTAGAGATAAATAAGAGTAATTGAATTATAGATCAAATGTTATTTTAAGTACTCAAAATTATAAATTTCGTCACTCGTTTAAATTATTAAAATTCATCAATATTTGCACATTGTCATTAGAATTCAACCTTAAATATTAAGTCCGATAACCTATTTACAGTACATTTCAACCGTATGATCTAACTAAAGAGTAAGTTTTGATATTTTTTGATAATTTGAAGATCAAATGTAATTACTATTGAATGATAGTTCAAGGAGTTCAAAATAAAAATTCTTACTCTCCAATTTTGTTACTATCCAATGTGATATAATTCAGTTGATCTGGAAAGCAATCCAGTCTCGTAACGCCCAATAAAACAATTTTGCATGATTGGACCACCAACCTCTGGTGGTCCACGCTAATTATATTGGTGGTCCAAGCTAATTATAGTTTCATGTTTTTATTATTATTATTATTATTTTGCCATCTTTAAAATTCAGAGTTTTGTATTCTTAATGATCCAGTAAATAAATACAAGCTTGAATTATTTTATGTCTATGTAGCAATTGACGCCTAGTGTTGCTTAGGCTTATAAATAACACATCTTGCTTATTCATCGTTCATATCATCGGCGCTCACTTAGGCCCGACCAGCCTCAAGCTTGATGTTAAGCCCAATATCTAATCGTATTCGGCCCATATTCTAAAAGCCTATTTAGCCCATCAATTTGTAACAAACTGCTTGATGGGCCGATGGCATCTTCTACTTAAAGAACAGAAGGGACGCTTGTCAGCCCAAAGGTAGAAATTGTTGATAGAAAGTTTACCGCTAAGTCGCTGACACCCAAACCCAAGAGAAGCAGGGGAGGAAGTTTGAACTAAAAAAAAAAAAGGGGGCAGGGAAGACAAGTGTTCTCCGAGTCGAAACACGCGCGTCTGGAAAGACTGGAACTTCACCAATGTCCAACTGACATGTTATCGTCCTGCTGCGATCGTCCAACTTTCGATTTGAGCACACCGGTGAGTCTATGCATATCACCCGCCAATCCTGAAAATATATATATTGGACATTGTAATCTTCTTCGCGTTTTTCTTTTCTCTTTCTGCTTGGAGAGTCTAATCGGTCTCTCTCGCCGTCGCAACTTTCCGGTCTTAGTTCCTATCAGGTACTCTTCGTCATGTCGTTACTACGTTTGTCTTTTTTCAATTGGATTTTGTACATGCTGCGATTTTATGCATTTGTTATGATTCTTTCTCAGTCCGTGGGCTGTGTAGGAGAGTAGAAAACTCTATATTTGTGTGGAAATACATTGATTCTTTCGTCTTATTTATTTTTCTCTCGAGCAGTTTGAATACATTCATCCTGTTGTGAAATCAAATGGTTGCATCTGAAAATGCTTTCATTTTTTTTATGTATGAGCTGTTAATACTTCGAGAGTTATTGTGATAGCGCCGTTCTTAGGGTTTGAAGTAATACCCAATCGGAGGCTCTGTTCCGCTATTGAATAAGGGAAAGAGCGAGAGAGAGAGAGTGAGTGAAAAGCAGAGGAAAATATCGCTTTTGACGAAAAGGTGTTTCCTTTATGTCAAATTTCTTGAGAACCAAACGGGGTGTTTGTGAACTGTGATCAGAATGCAATTTAGAGGGTCATGTTTAGCCCATAACCGAAAATGTTTATTGGAGAGAAGTCGGTCGACCATTCTCCGAAAGGGTTGCAGTTTCACATTTCCGTATGTGTGACGGAATAGCCTGTTGCATTTAATCTTTGACTTGTTTCCCCCATTGTTGTATATCTCTGTGAGAAAACCTAACCAAGGGAGATTCAAGGAATAAAGGGGGAATAAGCAAAAAGCAAAGGGACATCGTCTGATTAGTTTCAATAATATCTTGAGAAATGTTTTTCTAAGCAGTGCAAGTCCTAAACAAAGAATCAGAACTCAGCAACTACACTTTTTTTTTTTTTGTGGGTAAGTACTCAGCAAGTACACTTGAAATCTAAAATTACTGAAATACGAGTCTCTGTTTACTAGTTTAAGCAGTTTGTAGTGCATGATTTACCTCCTTGAGGCAGAAGTACTGAATGGTATTTTTTAAACACTTCTAATTGTGAAGTTTGAAAGATATATATATATTTTATAAGTGTGAAGTTTGAAAGATATGGTGCAGCCACAACGTAGTTTATCCAGTTTATTTTAGAGTTAAAACCCTTGGCTTCTTAGCACTTCTGACTTATTATGTAATTTGCCTGGTTTCATTTCTACTGCAGATGGATGGTGAAGCTGGCTATCAACTAAAGCAGGAACGTTCAAGGACAAGGTGGACAGCATCCCTTGATAAGATATTTGCTGACGTAGTTCTTAAGCAGATTCAATTGGGGAACAGACCAAACAATATATTTGACAAGAAAACATGGAATCTCATCCGCGAGGAATTTAATAAGCTGACAGATCTTAACTTCAATAACAACCAATTGAGGAAGCACCTGGATGTTCTGCGGACACGCTTCTATAATCTGAAGTCATCTTTGGATCAAAATAATGACTTCTCTTTGGACGATTCTTGTTGCATTGGGTTTGACTTGTGGGAAGATATTGGGGTACATTCTTTACTTCTGGAAGTTTACTTCCATTTTCTAATGTCTTGCTTTGAGTTTCTGATCGACTAAATATTTAGGCACAGACTAAGCCAGATACAATCAGAGTCAAGGACTGCCCCATATATGAGCAGCTATGTGCAATCTTCACTGATTCCGCGGCAGAAGGGAAATATGCACAATCCAGTCACTATGAAGAGCTGGACAAGTCTGTTCCGATGGATACGGCAGGATTTATTTCATGTCAGGATGGTGGAGCCCCACGTCCTGCGAACCCATCATCATCGAGACCTGTGCAAGGAAACATGCCATCAACAGAGAAGTTAGCAAAGAATATTGCAAGGAGAAAAAGGAAAGGTCCATCCGAGACACACTCTTCAGTGGATCGAAGTGGAAGGGATCAAGAACAATATGAAATAATGGCGGAAGCAGTGTTAGAAATGGTTGCTGCTTTGAAATCAAAGACTATTGCAACAAGGCCAAGTGACGATAGATTTACAATCACTGATTGCATTAGAGCACTGGATGAGATACAGGGCATTGATGAACGGCTCTATTTTGCAGCATTGGATCTCTTTGAGGACCCCAATTTAAGGGAAACATTCCTTTCTCTAAAAGGCAACGAGATCCGGCTTACATGGTTGCAAGGGAAGTGTGGTAAAACGACCTACAGTTAGTTTGGGCCCTGCATGACTTTTTGGCTAATGCGGTAATGTAAATATCTTTTGCACTCCGGCAATAGCAAAACAGATTGCTGATAAACAGTCTTCATTGTTTAGGTGGAAATAGGTTGTTTGTAACTGCCGCATCTCATTCTGACTGCCATGGTCTTGTCCGTAATTGGTCTGATGATTCATGGACTGAGGTGATTCAGTGATGGGAGTTTGTGTTTGCCATCATGCAACCAATGTATGTATGGTAGTTTATGCATACATATTGCTGCCGGTGTAGTCATGTGATTGTGTTTGCCCCGGAGAAACCTTAGGGCTGTAGATTTTGAACTTGAAGCCATGATAAGCAACGCCAGGCCTGTAGATTCTGTTCTTAATTGTTGCACACTTGGCCCTTTATCATCAACTTGCGTAGCTAGCAGCAAAGCTACCAATATTAGTTTCCCATGTGAAATGTGTGAACGCAGGATGTGGGGCAGGTTTATGCTGTGAAGATTAGAAGTTGCATCCTCCACTGCTCCATCTACTAGTAATTGCTTAGCAGAGAAATTGTTGCCTAAGCAACTGCAACATAGAAAAACATGCTGCACCATAAAAGTAGTTACCGTTTGCACTCTCCCATGACCACCATGTCTTGTATTTTGAGACAATTAAAGTTTGCAGAGCAGCGGTCTCAATGCAGTAACCATTCGTCTTGGCTCAACACCTTTCTGCAAACTAGGCCTTTCACACTTGCCCAAAAAAAAAACTAGGCCTTTCACATTAGGCTTGTACAATCGAGGCATTCGAAAATGTTGTGTTGGTGAAACATGATGATAAACCAAAAACACAATTGGCAAATGAGACGTGAGAATGAGTTCTTAAAAACGAAAGAGGGCTTGGAGCAACGTCATACGATCACAAGAAGCCACCAAATTAAGGAAAGCTACAGAGATCTTGCTTTTATTCAATATCTAAATTGAATGCAAGTATCTTTATACTCGTTCACTTTATGGAAGCATATATATCAAAGTTCAGACAACTTCTACCACATGTGGAGTGACCGATGTAAGCAATTTCATGAACCAGCTTAAATCCTTAACTGAGAGCCACTTGGGCAATGAAACCATCATCATGAAAAAAGAAATTTCACTAGCCCGAAAATGTAAATGACACTTGACTTAATCCATAAGAACTTGTACGCATTCAAAACCGATAAATGTTTTCGGGTCACATAGAGAACCCCCCCCCCCCAACAAAAAAAAATGAGGGTGAAAGCACATACAGCCATTGCTGTGATACAGTGGCTTAAATAAACAAACTAAACTCAATTGTACAGTATGTCCATTCGCGCAGATATTGAATAACAAATAGGGAAGTTTACAACCACGTCGTTATCATGGATCTGAGAAAAGATCTAATCAGACAATAGGAGAAGGTACACTTTTTGAAAATGGATTCCTCTAGCCACTTCAAACAGGCCCGACCACGTCATGAAAGAAGCTGACCAAATTCTGCAGAAGAGGTTCTGCTCTCTCGCTGAAGTTAATGTGAGAAGTGCCCTGACTCCCTTTAAAAAAGAAGATAAAGCATGAGAACATTTCATTCTTAAATGAACGCATTTACAATTAAAAGCACAAGGATTTATCAGCATAAACCAGAAAGGAGGACTCACCTTTCTGAGAAAAATCTACCTACCCCTTTCTGAGAAAAATTATGCACTCCGGTTTTCTATCTGTTCCAGAGTTCCCCCTTTGAGTTTATAGAAGTCCAGCATTTCCTCTTCTACTGGATGAGTCTTGCCTACTATGACAAGGCAATGCAGAGGTGTTCCAAAATCAATCATCTGCAGTTCCCTTAGTGTACCCGCTACTATCCTCTGATCCTCACTACCCAGCCGAGCAAACCCAACACAATCAGTATCTTCACTGTATGCTTCAGGAAAATTCAAGGATCACCAATAGTCAAACAATGGAAATTATTTTTGCACAACTTCAAACTGCAAAGCCAGGGAAATGGAGAACTACTGCAGCAGAACATGGACTAGAAGGGCATGGTAGAAGGAAGGAAGCGAACTATAGTTGTGACCAGTTATATACAAGCAACTCAACAGATAAATCAAACTCAAGAAAGTAGTCAACCTACGGAAACAAACACAAGACACATACTATGTGTGCATACACCCCCCACCCCCAAAACTACACTTGAAATGACCGCTTGAGGATAGTATGAAGCCATGAACCGTACCAGATTCTGCACGCGTTTGCTCAACCTCCAAGAGCTGTTCAATGCAAGTGTTTATTGTCATATATCTAGGTGGTTCATACTGCTTTCTTCCCCTGAAAGGATTGACAGGACAGAGATAGTAATCAGTCTCTGCATTGTTAGATTTGTAGAACAGTATTTAAAATGAAAGCCATGGTAAAATACTGCCAAAACAAAATTGATAAGACATTTAGTTTAAGAACAGACCTGCACAAGGATTCCAGCGAGGGTTCCTTCACACGTATATCTGCATGGGCAAAGAATTTACAATGACTTTTCTGAGTGATAGAGCTCAAGATGGGGCTACAAGCCTACAAGTTAACAACTAGCCAGAATCCAGAGGACTTCTTTTATCTGTACGATGAGTGAAATGGACTTTTTTGGTCCATAAAGAAAGGAAACAATTATTAGCAATCCCAATGCACGCAACAGTAGAAAGAGAGTCATTCTGATCAGAAAAAAAGAAAGAAAGAATAAGGAGTCATTTGTTCTTGACGATAAGTTGCTCCTTAAGATTCTAAAAAGCTCTGAGCTCTATGTTTCTGAACAAGGACACGAAGACTATCCCATTTTTTGATAAAAGAAAAGGATTGTGATGCTATCATGCATGACTGGAGAATCAGGGCACGGTGTTCCTGTTCCCGAAAGATGGTTAGAAATTTCTGTGAATGCCAAAGCACCTTTGCTTAAAGGTCTTTACAAGTGTCTCTATTGCATTCAATTTCAGTAAATATTTTTGTGTAGTCCCAAGACATTACAACAAAGGTCAAGCTATGTCTTCCATATTGGAACTCAAAACTCAAAACCCCCATCAACTTAACCAGAAAAAATGATAGGCTAACCTAGCAAGCAGAGAGTGTGCAATCCGAGCGTGCGATTTCTTTGAATCTTCTCATAAAAGCTATCAGGCCTCCACGTTTCAGTAAAGAATGGTATTGAAACTGTCTCTCCGTAGCGGTAGAGTTGCAACCCACACACACCAACTGCATTCATCACTGATGCGTTGTGTACCACCTTGACATCAACCCCTATTTTATTTGCTCGAACTACGAGATCAGTGTGTGTTGTTGCTCTGCGTTCAAAATAACGAGTGTAAGGAAAAATTATCAATTAGAGTAACCCAAGAAAGTACCGTTCTATTGCAATATTTATATTTAGGTACAAGAAAAAAACACATAAACCGAGCTTGGGGGCTCTCTATGGTATTAGAAATATTCGCGGAGTTTAAGCTCCAAGCACCATTTTACTCAAAATGCTGAAAAGCCACTGGACATTAATCTTTTTCTTATCTTACTTTTATTATTATTGAAGTTTAAGCTCTGCACAGTATCTGTATGTGTGTCGCCTCAATCCCTGTTGTGACAGGAGGAGGAGGCGACATTTTAGCTGGACCTCATTTGCAACTCAACTTGAAGGTACAAACTCGCAGAAAGAATGGTCTTCTGTGCAACTTGGCTAAATAAGGAGCCCAACTTCTCAGCACTCTGCAATATTTTTCTTACTTGCCTACATTGTCGTAAAGAAGGTACTTTGATACAAACTCGTTGAAAGACCGGTCTTCGTTAACCACTCGAGTATCCAATAATCCCCGAGTTCACAAAAATCAAGAATGTTATGCAACTAGAGCAATTCTACAAACGCTAAATTAAAGAAAAAAGTAGGCATGAGCCATACCCAAAAGGATCCCCAACAACAAGGAAAGCCACATCAGACCCACGAGCCTCTGATAGTATATCATCAGCTTTTTCCTCTACCATCTCCCTATCTGCAAGCGTAATTGATTTCCCATATAATTTCTCCTGCCAAAAACAAGGAAAAAAACAAAAATCTGATGGGAAAAAGAAGATAAAGAAAACGAAGATCTTGTGCGCACGGGAATAAGATAGGTTAGAAAGGAGTGGGAAGCAGGAGTACCAGTGTGGAGAGGCCATTCGAAGAGAGTCCGAAAGAGAGCAGAGAAGTGTAGGCCTCTATGTAGACCGTTTTGCATTTCTTCACTGCTTCTAGACCTCTGAGAGTGATATCCTTCTCATCCCCCAGTCCCAGACCGACTATGAACAGCATTTCTCTCCCTCTCTCTCTCTCTCTCTATCTCTCTAAACTCTAGCTCTTAAACCCTAATTTCAATTACGAATGTTTTGGGTGTCAGAACCGGTTTCACTTTCAGTACTTTGAAACCGGTCTAGAGACTCCCTTTTTTAAAAACTTCGGTTTGGCGTGAACGAGATTGAAGACATTGTTTTGGCGTGAATGAAGACTGGAAGACAAGTTTGGAAACTGTTTTTTGACACGTAATTCGAGAAATTTTTTATAATGAAAAAATTCAAAAACCAATATCATCACAAAAATTTAAAAATATTTAAAAACACAAAAGTGGTAGAGAGGCAGTTTCACTGCCAGCTCAGTTGCTGAGTCGCAATGGCGGCTCTGGTGGCCTCACCTCCACGAGTGGATCTATTACTTTCGACTTTTATGAGAGGTTAGTGAAAAGTTGATAAGATCTATCTCGAGAGGTTTGTGAAGAGTTAATGAAAAATATTTAGTATATTTGATTGATTTTATTGATATTAGTGAAAAATATATAAAGATGATTTTATTAATGTTTTTTTATTGGAATGTTGTTTGAGCATTTGTGAAAAATATTTAAATTTATATAAAAATTTTCAAATTTTATTGATTGGTTGTAAAAGTTTTAACTTTTAATTTTTTTTGGAAATTTATAACTATCAAACTTATCGACACTAGAAGGTTCAAGCAGAATTAGATCTCAACTTTTAATTTCAATTAGAGCATTCCTAGCAGCTTATTCAAATTTGGCTCTCTATTTTTATTAAAAAGTAAATTTCTCTATTTTAACTATCAACTTTTTAAAAACACCATTCTCTATTTTAATAATCTATTTTTACTATTCCATTTAAATATTATTTTTTTAAAATTTCTTTATTCTTTCTCTAACATTTATATTTTTGAATATTCGTTTTATCATAATGGTCTGGGAGGAAGAAAAGAAAAGAGAGGAAGAACGTGAGAGCTCAGAGAAAGAAAAGAAAAAGAAAAAAAAGAAAAGAAAAGAGAGGAGAGCATGAGAGCTAAGAAGAAAAAGAAAGAAAAAAAGATATTAATATTTTAAGATAGTGAAGTGAACAGTAGTTCTCTAAAAATAGAGAACCACTATTCACATGTTAAATTTTTTTGTTAAAATTGTTAGAATATATAAGTTACTGGGAAGTGTTTTTCAGCCTTTTTGTTAAATTGATTATCTATTCTAACATTTTTTAGAGAACTACTGTTCACGTATTAAATTTTTTTGTTAAAAATTGTTAGAATATATAAGTTGCTGTTTTTTCAACCTTTTTGTTAAATTGATTATCTATTATAACATTTTTGTTAGAATAAAGAAGCTGCTTAAAAATGATCTTATAAACCTACCAAACTTGTATATTGTTGCTAACAATAAATCCCTCTTTTTGTGTATTGCTTACGAAACATTCTCATTGGCGGCATGCATAGGTTCTTTTTTATTTCTTTGTCAACAGTGGCAGCAGGCATTGCCTGCGATAAGGGGCGTCGAACGGAAGTAGAGGGGGTAACCACTGAGCTAACGCTCAGGGTTGTGGCATGCATAGGTTCACCTTCACAAGTCAACACATCAGCTCTAACAGGGGCTTTCCTTAACGCATCCGGCTGGAATTTCACGAGCCTTTATAGGTAAAGGATTAGGAAAAACAAAAGAAGGGAACAAAACAAGTATTTTTTTTTCATTTTAAAGACTTAAGCTTATTATAGGAATCAAATAATTCTGATATATGATCACAAAAGCTTCTTGTGTGATAGCTTTTTCATTTTATAAAAAAAATTATTTTGAGTTATTAACAAGGCATATGGTCTTCTTCTTTTTCTTATAAAAAAAAAAATATATGGTCTTCTTCTTTTTCCTTCTCTAAGAAACAGTGACACTGACACACATAGAATTTTTTTTTTTCCAAGCACATACAATATTATATTTGTCAAAGATCACAACTCAGATCATATGAGTATTTTTACTACAATTTTTGCGTAACCTTTTAATATAAGAATTGGAAGATAACAAATTAAGACAGAGGTAAGGAACAAAAGATATATGAAGAAGTACAAAATAAAACAAAATAAAATAAACACACACAAACACAAACAATCAGAAAGGAATAAAATGGGAATCACAGAGGACGAGCTGGAGGGCCACCCCGCCAAAGGCTATGTCAACAACACTGGAGTCGCATGTATCAAATTTTAGAGAGGTCTTGAAACTCAAAAGGCTTTTCAACATTGCAAATTTGAAAAATTGGGTATTAAATTTCACAACTGATGAAACACAACACTGACCCACTACACACAAATATATATAAAAGAATAAGATAGATGGCTGTATCAGTAATCAAAAACATTAGGTGAAAGCATGAAAAACAATTTGGCAGAATGTAGAAGAAGTACTGGATACAAACAAAAGCCGGGAAATGCTGATTCCTTTCAATTCCTCTTCAGTAATGATTTGATTAGCCAGTTGATTCGAATCAAAATCACTGCTACTTCTTCTTGGGGTCTAGTCATCGTCTTTGAATTCTCTGTTCAAAACAAATACTCAATCTGTAAATGAGAACTTCGTGATTTTTTTTTCTCCAAAATAGTTAACTAACTCAAGTACCAAAACAGGATTGACTCCCATTGTTACCAAGGTGCCATAATTCAGTCCAAAGACCATTGGCCAAAAAATAAGGCTTTCATCTCTCTGCCTCTCTCTCTAGCTAGGTGGTCTGTTCTTTAACTCATTTGTAGGATGTACATAATTGCCATTTTTGTAGGTAGCCTACCATAAAGCCTGTGAGTAATGCCTCTCTCAGTATAATCCCAATTGGAAATCCAAACTTCTAAGCTATTTTGTTTGTTTGCTGAGAAACATCTAAAGCTTGGTTGTTATAACACACTATTAAGCTAAACAAAGGTTGGATACTGGTCTAGTTTAGAATATCATGGTGGTCATATTATGTTGATTCATTATCATAGGAGTGGTCTTTCTTTTATAACTAAGAGTAGTAATTGGCAATATCTTACCATGTATCGAATGTCCTTAAGTTACATTATTTGGTTGCAGACAATAAAAAACAAGACATGTTAAGTAAATGCATACCTCCGATCAAGGTATCGAGGTTGTATCCCACTGCCTTGACATGTGGTGCATGTCAATGAGCCGGCACCATCGCAATTGATGCATCGAGAGACTTCCTTCTCATTGCCACCAAGATCTACTGACACTGTGCCAGTTCCCATGCAAAATCTGCATCTCTCTGGAGAAAAGTATACACTTCCATATGAGTAAAGATTACACTTCCATATGAGTAAAGATTATGAAACTCCGGGACTCCTTCCAGTGTCAATTAGCTTATTTCTGCTCAGAAGTTCTGCATCCCATATATATAATGGCAATTGAAACTGCCCCTCCTTATATAAGTATATGGTAACCAGATTGCTAGTTTCCACAAATGAGCCTGGTTGGTAATATATTTTCAAGCGGGAATCTAGGATCAAACAGTAGCATGCAATATACAACAGACTTGAACCAGTGAAACCACTAATTTCATCAAAGGCTAACAAGCCCATTTACAATTATCCGATCGCACACTGAAAGATTCAGTTGCCAAGTTCCAATTTAAGATCTAAGCCTACCAAAAGCTAGGTGCTTTAATCAAAGTTAATAATTTTCTGATCATATGTTTGTTTCATGAAACAGACATGCAATGTCAATGTGTAACTAAGCAGATAGGCATTTACAATAGATTTTCTGCATGTAAATGCGTAATCATCCTTAGAGAAATGAAGGAAGCCTATAAACCATGTACTATGCCAAGAAATAAAAATGGACTTCGAATCAAATATGCTATAGTCCAACTTCAAAGTAAAGTAAAATGCTAGTTTCTGCCTGTAAAGTCTATGCAGATTATGAACCAAATCTTAAGAGTCCCCTGAAAAATTAAATCCAGCGTCCTGTGCTGTTGGAAAAATATGAAACAAAACGTCAAATTCCTAAATGACACACGAGTTGAGACAAAACTAGCCTCCCCATAACTCCATTTCTTATTATGTCAGCTTGGTTATTTGGCCTTATGATTTACAATGCGAAATGGGTTGGACCTTGCTCTTCATTGCGCTTGCTGTTAAGGCAATAGAAATTGCTCCAAGAGTTTCTTTCTAAGACTTAAACTTTCTATAATTTCCCTTAAGTAACATAATGACCCAACCTGTGGTCGAGAAATAGAAAATATACCACAGCGGCTTAATTAAGTGCTCGATTTGGCTTTACTCGAGATTAGATGGAAAAGGACAAATTCGCAAAATTTAAACTTCACACCAAGTAAGCATTACGTACGTGCGCCGGAGCCATCGCACGGGAAGCATGGCTGAGTGTTGTCTCGCTTTGCCTGCAGCAACATGAACAAGCCTCAATCTTACATTTGATTAGGTGCAAACAAAATAGAAATACCAATTTACCGTCAGGATAGGGGAAACCAAAAAGGAAGGGTAAAAATCACTTACAGCATTATCGATTTGGGTTTCATAGAAGACGGGAATCCCTATCCCAATTGCGACGCTCACGAGCCCAACTGATATTGCCACTACCTAAAGCCGCTATTTCCATGTTACTCCTCTCGCATAAGGGAATTAAATTAATGAATACAAGACAAAGTGGGTGGAGAAAGAACCGTGTTTTGATCGAGATCAACAGCTCGAATGCATGGATAAGACGCTGGTGACCGTTGATTTCTGACGGGTCTGTGGGGGAGAAAAGACGCGGTAGAAGTGAGCTTGACAGGGCGACAAAGAAAAGGAGAGTGCAAGCGAGGGAGCGAAGCCGAAGGCGCTACTGACATTTCTTAGCGTCCCAACCAATCTTTTCTCGAGGTTTCCAACAAACACGCAAAGGGTTGAGAAAGACTCTCGCTCACCACCAGAGGCGGTATGGTAGTGAAGCACCCCTTTTTTTTTGCTGAATATGGTAGTGAAGCACCCAGAAGAATTGGAAGTCCAGCGCTACTGGATTTTGGATATGTGGGTTTATCCAGAGAGACGTTAACCACCAGACGTACGATTGGACACGGCGGCAAAATGTCCCGTCCACGTGGTATGACTGCAGAAGAGCACCTGTAAATGTGGGGCTTAAAATTTAACGGGCTGGGTCTACTTACCTTCATACATGTACGCGTTACAGGGCCCAGACGGCCCATCAAAATGGAAACAAAAAAAAGGCCAAGGAAAATTATTCCTATTGCTGCCGAAGTAGTAAATAATACTGTAATTCATGTTTTTGTCTTGTTGCTTTCAATCCTTTGCTGGTATTATCTTTGGTTGTAGTTGGGAAATTTTCAAACTTGATCCTCACGGTGGAACAAAGCGAATTGTTTATATCATAGTCGGAGTAGCTATTTGAGCACTATGCTTGCTGCTCCTTTTCAGGTAATAATTATAATTTACAGGTTCAGAATTACTACCACATTGAATAGTGAAAGAATAGGAGCGTTCTAAGCTGTTCTTCAGAAAAATGAGTGTCTTTTATTTATGACTTTTTGTTTTTTTAATCCTCTTATCTATGACTTGATTGTGAAGTGACTGGAAAACTTAACAACTTGCAAGATCATCGGCAGCTAGATGAACAAGTTTACTCAACTTGCAAGAAATACTGCAAGCAATGATAAACCAAAGGATACAAAGTACGCTGTTTAAGGCACCAAAAGTAAAGTGACATTATTCCCACTAGTGTAACTCCTCCACTGTTAAAGTTCCACAGCAGAACAATGCCTGTAAATTACAAGTGTTTTTCGAAGAATCCTAAGATTCTCACATCACCTAGAAAGCCACAAACATGTGATCAAATCAGACATGCATTCTCAGATTAGTCATCTTCTTGTATCCCGCACGAGTCTTAATTTGATCTTTTTAAGTATGGCTGCAGCATCTTTCATATTGCTCCTCCTTTCAGGTGAATCTTCACAACAGCTCAAAGCCAATCCCATAATAGATGATAAGCAGTCTTCTATTGCAGCGAAATCACCTCCATTTCTCAACAAGTTGGTATCAACAACGTCCTTTATTAGTGAAAGGGATAGCGATTCCTCTACCCAACGCTTCAAACTCATTTCTCCAGCAAACATATCCTCTGTAGGCTTCTTTCTTGTAAAAATTTCCATCAATAGAATACCAAAACTATATACATCGCCTCTGATAGAAACGATTCCTTCTGATCCATATTCTACGTAAGATTGCATTTTTTTTTTAATCATTAGAAAGCTTCACATTGAATTATGATAAACAAAAAAAAAAATCAAGAAAATAAAGTACAAAGGGCAATAGTATACCAAAAATAACAGCATGTGACTATATAAGACTAAATGATAGAAATTACCTGGAGCCATATATCCAATAGTAGCAAGAGTTATAGTCCGCATAAGAGAATCTCCGACGCCCAAGAATTTAGCAATGCCAAAATCAGCAACATGCGCAACCATGTCTTCATCTACTAAGATATTGCTCGGCTTCAAATCACAATGAACAATAGGTGTTGAATAACCAAAATGAAGGTACTCTAGGGCATTCGCCACATCAATCATTATGTTTACCCTTTGTAACATATCGAGAAAATAGTTGTCCGCGTACAACCACTTCTCTAGGTCTCCATTAGGCATATATTCCATTACAAAGGCTTTGAAGTCAATGTCGTTGCTACAAGTACTGATGATTTTGACGAGATTTCGATGATGAATGTTGCGTAGCACCTCACATTCTACCTCAAAACTTCTGAACGCCCCTTCTACTTGTAAATTCAAAACTTTTACTGCAACATTCATGCCATCTAACAATGTTCCTTTGTAAACTGATCCAAAACTCCCTTCTCCGAGCAAGTTGTTTCCACTGAACCCTTCTGTTGCTCGAGATAATTCTTGGTAAGAAATTCTTCTCCGTGTTACTAAAGGCGACAAGTCTACCACACCTTCAATTTTGGCTTTCTTCTTTTGCCATTTTTTCAGAACTAGTAAAACAGACACAATAAGCGTCGTTAACCCAATTGCTGGCAGTAAATATTTCAGTACATGTACTGCTGTGGCCTTTTTCGATCTGTGAACACCTTCTTTGCATGGGGGAACTTGCAGTTGGGGAGCGCCGCAAAGGTCATCGTTTGAAATAAATGATGCAGCAGAGAAGTTTACAAATGGTCCTTCTGTAGGGATTCTTCCTTGTAGTCTATTGAAAGATACATTTAGATATTTGAGGTATAAGAGTTTTTCCATGGACTTAGGAATCTCTCCTGATAGATAGTTGCTCGAAAGATCCAAGAACTCCAAGCTTATCAATTCACCAAATGATCCAGGAATCGAACCTTCTAATTGATTTCCTGCCAAGGAAAGATGAACAAGATCTTTGAGCCCACCAATTTCTTTTGGGATATCATGGAATAGTTGATTTCCGGATAAATCCAACATTGTCAAGGCTTTCAAATTGCCAATCTTTAATGAGACAGAGCCATTTAGAGAATTTGATGACATGCTGACGTCCAGGAGATCCGCGAGGCTCCATAAACTCAAGGGAATCATAGAAGTTAATTGGTTGGCTTCCAAGTAGAGACCTCTTAGAGAACTTAGATTACCTATACATTCGGGAATATATCCCACAAGCTCATTCCCGCCTAAATACACCTCAAACAACCTCTTCAAATGACAAAGACTAGACGGGATAGGACCCTCTAATCTATTATCATCAAGGTACAAGCCTACGAGATTTCTTAATCTTTCCACTGAGGTTGGAATGTGTCCAATCAATTCATTCGCCCCCAAGTCCAGAAGTATCAAGTTGCTTAAATTGCCAACATCTTTGAGAAGGTTGCCCTTGATGTTGCAGTCCCCTAAAAAAAATTTCTGAAAAGAAGTAGAAAGATTTCCAAAGGAACTGGGAAGGACACCATTTAGGGGATTATTCGATAAGGATAATATTTCAAGAGAGGGGCAATTCGACAAAGAGGAGAAGAGTCTCCTCATGTCTGGAGATTCCAAGGTCAAGTTGTTGAATTCTAAGTTTAGTAATTGGAGGAGCCTTAAATTACCAATTATTTCAGGAATAAAGCCCGAGAGTGAGTTGTTGGCTAAGTCTAGCTTAGCAAGCTGTGAAGCATTGGAGATTGAACTTGGAATTGTTCCACTGAGCTCATTTCCCCCGAGAAGAAGCCACCGAAGATTTGGAAGGAAAATGCCAACATTGGATGGAAGATGGCCTGAGAGGCTATTCAAAGCCATTCCAATGACCTGTATTGATGAAATATTGAAAATCTCAAATGGGATTGAGCCAGAGAAGCTGTTAGCACCAATATTGAATTCCTCCAGGCTTTGTAGATTGCCAATTTCACTTGGTATTGCCCCTGCCACATATGAATTGTCGGCAATTATATATCACTACTCAAACCAATAATATATAGTGCTAATCAATAACGTCCTTCCATATAATAGATTTTTAAAAAAAAATTAACATACCTGCAAAATTGTTGTAGGCAAGACGTAACTTTGTAAGCTTGGTTAAGTTCCCGATTTCCGGGGGTAATCTTCCCACGAACTCATTATCCCATAACAATATAGATTGAAGCTGGTTGCACTTGAACAAGGTGGCTGGGAGTTTGCCATAAAACCGATTATAGGACAGTTGAAGTCGCTGCAAGATGGGAAGATGATCGAACATACCCAAGGGAAGTTCACCGGATAAGTTATTAGATTTTAGATCAAGAACTTTCAGTGAGGACATGTTCAGGATACTGGAGGGCAACGGACTGAAAGCTTGTTCTTCTCAAGATTTATTTCTTGGAGGGTGGATATGTTGAAAATAGAAGAAGGGATAGAGCCCGACAGCAGGTTAAAGCTCAGAGAAATTATTCGCAATGAAGATAGGTTCGATATAGACGATGGATACGGTACCTGTTAAACTATTACCATATAGAAACAAATATTGAAGCTTGGATAACAACCCTATCCACGGTGAGATTTCTCCACCAAAGTTGTTGAATCCGACGTTCAAGAGTCTTAGTCGGCGAAGACGACCCAATTCATCGGGTATAGAGCCATGAAAACTGTTGTTGGGGATGCGTAGGCTAATAAGAAACGAAATATTTCCCAAGTGCGGAGAAATAGTACCCACAATGCCCATGTAAGAGAGGTCCAAGGCTCTGACACGGTGGTGCTTGGAACCACAGATGACTCCCACCCAACTGCAAACCGAGGTACCGGTGGACCAGTTGCTTGTCAAAAAGTTGTGAGGGTCCGATGAAATTTTAGCCTTTAAAGCAAGAAGAGCAGATTTGTCCGTGTCAATCGTTGGAATTGCTGCAGAACATAAGATGGACATGTAACTTGGTATCAAAAGAAGCGTCACGAAATAAAGGACGAGGAAACAAGTTCGGTCCATCATGAGTAGTCTTATGTGTGGGTTGAGGTATACTTGGACGATGAGCGTCGCGCTCAAGGACGAGCAAATGATCAAAGTGGTATGGAAGGAGATCACAGCATCTGAATTAATTTATGAAGAGGAAAGAAGTACCATGCGAATTAATTATGGGATCATGGGCTTGAAGGGATTGGAGGACCAAAAACAAAGTCATTGAGGAATATGACTGATTGTCATCATATTCTATCCCAGGTTTTGTGGCTCTCCAAGGCCGATGACCTAAAAATTAACCTATGTACTGCTTGACCAAAGTGGCGCCAGATTGTCATTGGCCCAAAACTAACGGAGCCGGAGGGCAATATGAGAATAGCATTCAAAGAGGGAAAAGGGAAAGAGACTACATATGTACTAATGACCTTTGAACCCAGAGTATTTAGAGGGAAAAAAAAGGTGCCAAATTATCATCAAATCAACTGGGGTTTTAAAACTATATCATGTTTTCTGGGATGAATATTTTGTATGACTCATATTATTCAGCAAAGGTAAGGGTTTAATTTATTAGATACGTAATCAAAAACATCGTTTGTGATTAGATTTTCAACTGAATTAAGTCAAAAGTTAATGCTAGATTAATTACTCATCCAGTGACAAATTGTTAATTAGTAAATTATATATATATATTCCTAGTGCTGATCATCATTATTCCTAGTGTTTATCAATATTCCTAGTGCTGATCATCATTATTTTCAACTGTATGCTGTTAATGCTATTGATCTTGTATAGCATGAACGTAACCAGGTTGTTCATGGCGGCCCTCCCTCCACCATCACTCAGGTGGTGACTCGTATCCAGGCTCCAGCACACTACTCTTCGACATGTGGAAGCTTGGCGATGCTCTCATCCCCTGTCTTCAGTACTCTGGAAGCCTCCTCCTCCTGGTTTTATTAAAATTAATGCAGATTTAGCCACTAGACTTTCTTTCGCTATGGCTGCCTGCGTATGCAGAGATGAATCAGGTCTTGTTGTCCATGCTGAAGCTCGAAGGCTACAGGTTGTAGATCCTTCGGTGGGCAAGGCTGAAGCTTTATGGCTTGTCATTTCGGCAGCATCTCAACATTCTTGGGAGCATGTTTTATTTGAAGGGGATTCGATGGTCGTGATGGATGCGGTTTCGAGTGACCTCTCTGATTGTCCATGGCAGTTAGAGCCGTTGGTTTCTAGGATTCAGTCACAGTTACAGGCTCATCAGTATTTTTCTTGCTCTTATATTCCTAGGGGTGCAAATGTTGTTGCACATAATCTTCCCAATGGGCTGCTTCTTCCTTAAGGGAAGGAAGCTTACCCGAGTTCTGGGGGTGTATCTCTCGGTTTCCCTGGGTAGACGCTGGTTCTGACCCTCCTTGAGGTGTCTTTGTTTTTTTTTTTTATTGCTACTCCTATATATTAATGCTAGTTTTATTTGCTTAAAAAAAAAAAAAAAAGAACATCCGGAAAGACCATTTATCTTTTTGGCTACTCAATCCTGCTCAGTGCTATTTGAACCATATATACATGAGGATTAAGGTTACGGCAAATTGCCCAAAGGCCAAAGCACCCGTCGAAAATGTTGAAAACAAACTCTTGGCCATCTGGGTATGAAGAATTAGACTAATTAAAAGCACCAGATTATAATATCTTCTTGCGTTGGATCCACAGAAACAATATTTTTCTTTAGTCTCTGTGTTCCCACAGATCGAATACATGTATAATTAATTAAGGGGTACGTGGTAATTATCATACTAAACCGCGATCAGTACGTAGAATTTTAGACGTTGGTCGATCAGATTCATTTGTCGGCCACTTGAAGTTTCAAAAGCTAGTCGTGGTGCATTTTCATGATCGATTTAACTGATCAGTTCATGACATCTTTTAATCCTAGCTACCCACACAATTGAAAGCAGAATTAACTTAAAGATCACACCTTCTTCACTGGGCTGATCTTAATTAGGAAATTGATTTAATTAAGCAGCGTCAACCCAAAAGTTTTTAGTTTCCAGAATAATGCATCATCTAAGCTTCTATATGATGATGATGATAATTTCAGCTCCACAGCGCTTCACAACCTAGCTGTCAATCCACCTTCCTCGTTTTGTATTTGATCGATCTCTATATTTATGGCCATTATCTCTTTTCGGACAGAAAAATCTTAAACCATTTTTTATCAGCGAAAGTGTTATTGTCTAAATCCAAAACAACACGTCATGCGAGCTTACAATTCAACATTAATAACATAACCTTAATTGTGCTCCACCACCTAACTCCTGCTCCTCGTCCACACCAAAGAATATCGTTGCCGCACGAACCAATAATGCTAACAGCCTAAAATAAGGATCCCACAAGCATATGGCTCGTAAACTAATTATTATTGAGGAAGGTAAAGGATCAAGAAAAGATAATGAAATACAAAATTGAAACATGATGTGGAGATCGGAGATATATGAGAGACAGAGATTTAAGTGATTAAGCTGACTTACTTTATTGTAAAAGCTGTATTCTATGACTGCATTTTATATTATGAGTATATACATCGTATAAATTAAATTTTCTATCTATAGATATAATACAAAGCATGATAGGAAATATATTTTATATTTAAACTTAAATTTATAAAATCTCAACAATATCTTACATTAAAACTGAATCTCTGATATCGTAATAATATTATATCAAATCTTATAAATTAATATTATCTCAGTAAAAACAAGACACACAAAGGTACACGTTGAAATTTGTCAGATCTCTTACTTGCTAATTCCCTCATGATTTGCATGTGCCCCTCCTAACACTGGTCTCTGGGTACGTTTTGGGTTTTTGGGCCTCAATACAATGACTAAGCCCAAGTATCAAATTTGCTATTATATTGCTAACGTTTCCGCATTCCGGACTTGCATTTGTGTACGTGGGATGAAATTTTTAACAGAAGTCACAATCTCTTCCAGCACGACCGATGGAAGCGCGCCCGTCAATAAAAAGGGGGCCCAAGGTTGCCATACTTAGCCCACCAGCAGATTTCCTTTTTTTTTTTCTTTTTTTTCTTTTGTTCTGAGTCAGCAGCAGCTTTCCGAATACCTCTGTTTTGCCTAATGCCAGCCTTCTCCTCCTCTCCTCAAAACTCTTATCCCGCTCTCTCTGTCTCTCATACCATAGTGTTAAACCCAAGCCAGCGGCTCATCCCGGATAATCCTACAAGGATGGAATATTAGAATATTGTACTTATCTATGACCTGACCAAGAAAAGAAAAATGGGGAATCTTCAATTCCCCTTATTTTAAGCAACTTCAATACTTTTCTCACTTTATAGGACTACTCATTAATCATAAGTTTACTTTATTTTTCTTCTAGGCAAGTTATTGGCAATTAACCTATCCCAAAATGTTTTTTTCTTTTGGACACAAAATTATCTTCATCTAGCGTAGGGAACGGCTAGTCAATGGGAGCGTGTGTTGGGTTGGGGGAGAGAGAGAGAGAAAGAAAGAGAGAGTTACGCTGGAGTGAGTAGGTTAAGGAGAGTGGATGGGGGGAGGAGACAAGACAGCGACAGGCCACCAAACCGATATAATTAGAAGCACATGTGAGAATGAAGATAATGGTGAACAAGAGGTATCACGCCACAGAGCGCATGTCCCATAAAATGGAGCTAGCGGGGGGGAGGGGAGTTAATAGCTACCACCACTTAAGAAACGTCGAATCCAAGGCTTTGAAAGCTCCCCCTGATTCCACATGCTGCCCCTTTTTCCTGGCGTTTCCCTTTTCTAGATCATCCCTATTCCCTGGGGAACCATCCTCCCCGCTCTGGATACATCGAGCTAGCTCCACGAGCTGCTTTTTTTCTTCTTCTTTTTTTTTTCTATCTGTCCATTTGTGCTTTAGGTTTCTTATACCTGACACAATCACGTACATTAAAGGGCTGCGTCCTGAGAGCTGGTTACCCTTTCTTTCCCTACTCTTTTGTGAGGCCACTCCTGAAATATATATATATATATATATGTCCGTCAATGGAGGGGCTTAATTTCAACTCGCTCGTTTGATCTGCCTCTAGAGTCTAGAGTCCACTTATCCTAGCGGCTAAGAAAATAGGGGGCCAGGGTAGGGTTGACCATAGTTGGTTGCATTCCTGAAACGTTAAAGCCTTTTGTTTGGACCACATGGCTGAGATAGGGGTGCCCCGATTTCTGCTGCTTCAATACAGAGACTGTACACATCAATGAGGAAAAAAAAGATGTAACTGATATCTAAGAGAAAAAAAAAGACGTAACTGATAACTGTATAGCTAAAATTAAATAAATTTGGAGAAGTGCATTTTGCTCCACTAATTATGGAATCAATGTCATTTTGGGATGCGAATTATTGAACTCTCAAATTGTCCAAAATTATTGACGTGCATCCTCAAATTGCCCAAAATCTTATTAGACAGTAAACATTGATAAATTTTGATAGTTTGGGGGTTTAAATAATGTGATAGTTCGAATCTTAAAAGTGACATTGACCTCATAATTTAAGAGTGCAAAGTAATTTTTTTCCATTAAATTTATTATTTAATTAAGACGAGAGTGTGTTTAAGCTAATTATGCTCTTCCTCCATACTTAACCAGTTAACCAAAATCCTAGCCTTAGATGTATGGGATAGAGAAAGCATTTTATATTTATTTATTTATTTTTGGTTGTGGGAAGGGATCATCCTTGCTTAAGGATAATGTCATGCGGCCTTCAGTGCTATGTTGTGGGCTAAAGCAACCCAATGTCCTGATCTACTTATGCCTACTTTAACCTGCAAACAAAGAATAAAGATCACAGTCCTTTAAGGCCATGGAAATAACAAAGAAGATGCAGCAGCATCTGTAATAAAAATAGTAAAGATTCTTTTAGAACGTCATGCATTTCCCATGTGTGAGTAAAAGTAAAAGGGGGCACAGCAGAACAAAAGCCCAAAAAAAAAAAAAAAAGGGTAAAAGTAAAATTGAGAGTGACAGAAAAGCAAAGGGAAAGGATTTTCTAGTACTGTGTTATGGCTCCGGCCAAAAAGGAAGGGAAAAGCAGGCACATAAATTGAATTAGACGTCAAGGCTGAAGGCCGATTAAAAATAAATATATAAAAAGTTGACAAATATTAGATATGGTAGGGGCCGAAGTTTAAGCTTACTTCGGCTCCTTTGCTGCTCTTTTTTCTTCCTGAAACGATGTCGTTTTGGTTTATATTATAATTTTCTTAGCATTATTTAGGTTGCTCGTTATCCATAACGATCAGATTCTTTACTCGCTAATCGGCGCCTTGTTGTCGCTTGTACTTTTTTTTCTGAAGGAGTGATTCAGTCACCCTGCGGGACCTTGCTCGCATAGATACGACCCACCCGAAGTTCAACTCCCTGTAGGCTGTGGCCAGGAAAGACATTGCGTCTTCCGACGAAGAAAAAACGGTAAATGGGTAGGTGATGGGACCATTATCCTCAGAAACCTTTTATTTATTATTTTTTTTTTTTTCCTAAGCTCCTCAGAAACCTTTTTTGCGCGTAAGAAAATGACGAAAAATATTTTATTTGAAAAATAGAGCCGAATCAACCATTCGCCCGTACACGTGAGCCTTCAGTTGCGATTTTAACGGTGATCAGACCCGAACATTCACGATAGACTCATGCTCCTTTATACACGCATCAGCTTCCTCCCTCAACTACGGGTTACGGAACCGAAGACGAGATTTACGATCCAACCCAAGGACAAATCCGTTGCACAGAAAAGAGAGTCAGAGAGGACGATAACATATTTTTAAATATAAAAAAGAAAAGGAGAGAAAGGAAATTTAAACGGCACTCGAGGCTGCCTCTCTCACTCTCTCCCCCTTTCTTTGTGAAAAAAACTCTCACCGCCGACATCGTAACGGTTCGCCGTGGCATTTCGGCGGCGCCGATTTGTCTATACACGCTGGCAACCGCCTAAAACTTGACCGCTGCTTTGTGCCTCAACTGCTTCGGATTAGCTTCCTCGTTTCGATATACCTTGTTCTCTGTTTTTGGATTTCTTCATTTCTATTCGGTGAAAATAATCTAAAGGTACTGATCGACTCTCTTCTGACTCTCTGGCTCCCTCTTGCTTCTCTTTCTCTGAGATTAAATATTGAACTTTTATTTGTTTTGAATATTTGAGCGTTTGGAAACTATCTTGGAATTGTTACTCGCAGAGATATTTTTCAAATTCAAAATTTTGTCGGTAATCGTGGATTTCAGTTTTTCTTTAATTTATTTGATTGGCTGTTCTGTAAATAGTCTTCTTTTTCTGTTGAAACTTTTATTTTCTCTAAATTTTTTATAGAGAAAATTTGCTTCATTTTTTGTTGGATACGGTTTTATAGGTTGTTAGTTGGTTGTTCTGTGCCAATTCTTGGCGCATTGTTTTTTACCTTAAGTGTTTGAGGGGCGTTTATTTGTTTTCTTTTATGGAAGACTTTAATTTTGCATTTGAATGATGCACAAACTCTTTGTTCGGCTGCTGAGAGAACTGAGGAAGAGGAAGGAAATGGGGATTTCCAGGAATTTCACGTGCTTTGTCCTTTAAAATGCGGCTGCTGAGCTAGACTAAGTTATTTTACTTTCTATTATGATCTTGATTGACCTTGGTCGACTTATGGATCCATGTTAAATCTGCGTGTATTGCTGTGCAAGTTTGGGAAATAGATATTAACTTGATTTTTTGCCAGTTGTGTTGTATATTGCACAATTTGCGTCACCTTACCACGATCCAGTATTCTGTTTCTCCTGTGTTTGTTGTTGGATGTGTTTTTACGCTATCATATTTGTCTTTAAGTGGTTGGTTTCTTTGTATGTGTTAGGTCCAAAAAATGATAGGATCCTTTCTCACCAGAGGACTTGTGTAAGTTACACTGCGAGCATTTTCTTGTTGCCTTTGTGGTTTGTTATTTGTTGGTCTCAAATTTCAACAATCTGTAATGTGTTTGCAGAATGGTTTTTGGCTATGCTTATCCCGCTTATGAGTGCTACAAAACGGTCGAATTGAATAAGCCGGAGATCGAGCAACTTCGCTTTTGGTGCCAGTATTGGTATGTTATAGATTGCTATTCGTGCCAACAATAGTTGTGCAGAAGATATCCAGTGGTAAAAACTAATTTCTTCCCTTCTGCGTTGCAGGATTTTGGTGGCTGTTTTGACTGTTTGTGAAAGAATTGGAGATGCCTTTATCTCATGGTAAGATTTTCTTATGTGAACAGGGAGACAATTTTCATGCTTCGATAAATCGTTCTGTATTTGAATGGAATTTTCATGACCTTCTTGAAGGGTTCCAATGTACAGCGAAGCTAAGTTGGCCTTCTTTATATATTTGTGGTACCCTAAAACAAAGGTATGGGATCTCTTTTGGGCATGGGGAATGAATATAAATGATTATCAGACATTTACGTTTGCTTTAATGTGCTTCTCCTTCTCTCTTTACTTTCTATTTGTGTAACTGTGTCAGGGAACAACATATGTGTATGATTCATTCTTTAGACCATACGTCTCAAAGCATGAGACAGATATTGATCGGAACTTGTTGGAACTGAGGACTAGGGCTGGAGATATTGCAATTTTGTATTGGCAAAGAGCTGCAAGCTATGGACAGACAAGAATATATGACATACTGCAATATGTTGCTGCACAATCAACGCCACAGCCTCGCCCTTCTCAGGTAGTTTATACCAAGTGTAGTTTTCTTTTTTTCACCGTTGGTTCCTACTTTGAATTTGGCTTAAGGGGCTGCGATGATTTGTTTACAATATTCAATAGGTCACTATTGCTTCCTCTTCTTTTTTTTTTTTTTAAATGCATTTGGTTTATAGCTCATAATGCTAGCTTGGGTTTTGTGGAGATATTGTGGGCCTGTGTCCTAATCGTAGATGGAGCTTTCTTGACTCAAAGTTGCAGATCAATCCATGAATCAGGGAGTTTCTGTCAGTCAGCGTTCATCGTGGAAAATAAGTAGTTAAGGGAATGAATAAAGGCATTGTTCTGGACATAAGGAATGAATGGTTTTTTAGGGCAGGTTTGAACCAATTCTGTCCCATAAATGGGAAATTTTTTTCCAATGTTGATACACTGGTTTGTCCCTTCTAACTGCAGTATCCATTAGGTTAGAATTCTTTGTTTTGTTAGTATTTTTCTTTCGTTCACATTTTAACCAATTTATTACTTCCCAATCACAGCCACGACAACCTAGTGTCAGGGTTCGCCAACCCTCTGCTACTCCTAATCATCAACCAGCTACTACAGCTCCACCAGAGACTGAAGAACCACCATCTCCCACTTCAAGTACATCTTCCAGTCAACACCAAAAGGAGGTAGCTGAAGAGGTTGGTGCTTCCCAAGAGCCCAAAGCGGCTCCTCCTTCAGCAGTTGTGAATGCTCAGAAAGCAACGGCTCCATCTGATACAATCATCCAAACCACACCAACTGAAGCTCAACCAATGCAGATCGAAGCAGTACCTTCTTCTTCAGCTGATGAGGACATGCATCAGCTGAAGGACACGAATCCTCCCCCAAAAGAAACAGCAATGGAAGAGTCCATTCGGGTTGTTACACGTGGCCGATTGAGGAAAGCCCGTTCTGCAGGAAATCGTTAAAGAAAGGAGTTGGGTATTTTCAAATCTTTATCTTGCAAAACCAGCATTCCCTCTAGGTGGACAATAGTGTTATTGAATCTTCATGTGGTCATTGATGTAAATCTCATGTTCTCTAGCTTCTATTCCATTTGTTGTTTCATTGTTTTTCAAATATGCTGGCAGATGCAACTCTGAAATGATTAGGGATGAAGATAAAAAGTAAAATTTTTGATGTTAGTGGGTTCGGAGAGGTGGATTACTTGCTGATGATGTATGTAAAATTGGTCGCGAAATGGGAGGTTTGAAATACTAGGATTTCAACGACCTTTCTGATTCCATTTGTATGTGCTTTTGGTTGGAAGACAGAACATGGACGTATGTTCTCTCCTAAAACAACATAAAATCTCTATGACTAGGACTCCAATAGTGCTGTCCTTATAGTTTGACAGACCAGCTTGAGGTTTTCCACATCTAAAACTATATACAATAAACATGGCAAGTTAGATGTTGACAAAATGGTTCACCCCCTTTTGCAACTGTTCTACCATGTGAATGAGAACCGCAATTTGAAGCTTCCAAGTGTACACACACGTCTTTTCTGTAGTCTTTTTCCCTGGGTAAGTATGTTGTCTATTTCGACAAAGAGGTAGTTGTAGTTTATTCATAGGACGAGGCTGTTTTCTTTGATTAAGTTGTTAAAGTTGGTAGAGCATGGGAAGGGAGACAAGAAAGGGGAAAAAAAATAATTCTGTAACTTGGGAGTGGGTGGATATAGTTGGGGGGGGATAAGAGAACGATGGTTCGTACTACTTCCGAGTTCAAGCCACCTAGAAAGGTAATCATGTAATTATTTTAAAACTTATCTAGGAAGACTTTAAGGCTAGTCTTTTGCCCATTGATCCTATAGTTGTTATGTTAGTGCGTCACGACTCACGACTCACTATCATATTAAATTTCCGAATTGGAATTTTAGTATAAGCGAAATTATGTTGACTTTTAGCATAAAAAAGAATCAGTTAGCCCAATGTGCTGATTTAAATTGTCTTAACAGCAGCTTCCAATACCAAACTGCTAAGATTAGGGCGTTCGCTTTTGAATTTTTTAAAGTATATGTAAGAGATGATGAAAAATTTTGAAGTTGAGTACGTGAAAAAAAATGAAGAGATAAATTATTTAAGTAAATTTTTTTATGGGAAAAGTCATAGTTAGCCCTGTATCTAAATCAGATATTAAGTCAGTTGAAAATCGTGTAAAATGATTAAAATGTCAATTCAAACAAAATTACTAAAAAAAAATTTATATAAAAATAAAAAATGATATTTTTTTTAAAAAAAAATTAAATAAAACTATTGAAATCTATTTCAATAATCAATTTATTTCTTAAATTTGTATTTATTATTTAAAAAAATTGTCTTTGAGGGATATTTTAGTTATTTTGTATGCTTTTTTATTTGACTTAAAACTTAATTTGGATGGGTGGGATATATTGATAATTTTCAAAAAATAAAAATTCAAATCGCCATTTTGATAGTATCAGATTAGAAATTAATTTTATCTTATAGATACAAGTTAATTATGATTTTTCTTATTTTCTATATTTGGTGTGATGAAAAAAAGATGATTTTTTTGATTGTTTGAGATGGATATTTTTAAATGAAATTTTTGATTAAAATTCTCATTTACAAACGTGATCGCCTCGCTGGTTGTAACTTGCAGTAACTGAGACATGCTATGTTTTGCCCACGACCTGTCTTAAGAGTGATAGCAGCATGTTCAAAATCTGAGTGATAAATTTTCCCTTATCCACCGATGATCTCAAAGGCCATCGAAGGACTTGGGTCTTCCGTTGCGAAAACTTTCTTTTCAATCAGTGCAACAAGACAAATTGCTCACGCACTGAAAGGATTTAAAAACTCTCCAATAATTTTTGAGAGGGATGTTTTTCGGTTCCTTCTTTTATATAGGATCCCCCCCATCACGTCAATTTAAAAAAAAAACAATACATCTCATCACTTAGATCCTGATTGGACAACCTTAGTCTATTCAGAGATAGGCCCAAGCGGGACTCGACCAGGGGTGCTTTTTATTCCCAAGCAACAGCTCTCTACCTACCAATACTATGATTGGCAGACCTCTCCCAATTAATCCAGAGTATCTGGTATTTAAGTATGATTTTACTTGGATAATTACAACCCAAAACTTAAGGTAGGTTTAAGACTCTTCATCTAATTTCTCTTTCTGGATTCGAAGTAGGAGATGAAGTTCAGTGGATTTTATTTATACTTTGCCAAGTAAGTGTCTGCTTTGGGAATCTAAAAAAAAAAAAAAAAAAAAGTTAAACACACTTTGCAGTCTTTATATTTGGAGATGTTGACACATTGAACTCTAATATTTTATTTTTGAAACATTAAGTCCATTATGTTACCTCTCCCAATTATTTGCACCCGAAAATGAAATTTAGCGTCAAATTAGACAATAATCATTTACGCATACTTCTCACGTGACCTCAATTCTTGTTAGATTACCATATTGCTCTTGAATATTAAATAAGTCACGATTAAATGAGCTTCAAACAAGTCACGATTTTCGACTATTGAGTTTTGAAGCTAATTTGATCGTGACTTATTTGAGATTCAAGAGTAATACTAACTAAAACATTAGGATGCAATGTGTCAATAATCAAGATAATAGGGTGCACATTGTATTTAGTCCGGTAAAAAATGTCAGCTTTGGAATCATTCCTGTACGTTTGGGCAGCAGGAATATGTTAGGTGTTGAAACCCATAAACGTCTTTGTTGGCTCCAAATGGGTCTCCATTCTGAAAGCGTCTTTTAGCCTGAAATAGCTGGCTCATTGCCAGTTGCTGTATGGTTCACGTGATCCGGACCTTTAAGGCTTGAGGTCGCACATGGCTTCTGGGCCAACTACTAGAAATGTTTCGCAGAGTACTTACTATGTAAAGAAGAAAAATGTGGGAGCTCTTTGGTGCCAAAATTCTGGATTATAGTAAGTCTGCTGTAACTCCTTCATTAAGTCACCACAGAAGATGACCACGAAGAAGGAGATTAGCCAAAAGTTGGCTTCCCGGTTCTTGGATCAATCACAGCTAACACTGTGTTCTATTTGCAGCTTAAATCACGTGAAAGATAACCAAAATGTAAGATAAAATTATTAAAATTCAAAATATTATTTTTTAAATAAAAATATAAAAATTATATTTTATTTTTCTAAATTTTATCTTTCAGGAGCATTTCCACCAATCCAAGTCACTTTCTGTTTTTTTAACAGCTAAATTGAAAGACAGGTAAGGATTGATTTAAAAAAAAAAAAAAAAAAAACTTAATAAGGCAGACAAATTGAAAATTATGGGATGCAATTTGATTTTTATCCATAAAGATGAGGTATGATATTTCTTCCTCAACAAAACCAACCCATTGCAGAGAAGATCATTCCCATTCTCAAAAAGAAGACGGAATTCATAAATGCCAGGGAGTGAAACTTGACCAATACAGTAAGTTCAAGGTGCCCGTCTTGCAAATTCGTGCGTTTGCACTACAAAGAGCTCGACTAAGGAGGAGAAATGAGATAGGGGAGAGAGATGGGTAGATTGTCAGTAGAACTATTAGTAGATGGCAATATCCCTGCTTCTTTTTGCACCTTTTCTCCAGAGATGCATTCCGGCGTTCGTCTAAAACAGCTTTTGCGACAAGCAACATATCCTGACTTTGGCAGCCGTGTAGGCAAACTGCGTGCACTTAGCCGGATAGGAACATCAAATGTCATAAGTAGACAGGCCTCTTTGGCGAAATTTACTTGCTTGGACCAAAAGCAACATTTACGAAAAAATCTGGATCCACATTTATGCATCAAACCCTCTCTTGACACCTTTACTGCATTACATGCCCCTATATACATGGGCGATTTCCTAGAAGACTGGCAACTTTCCAGACATTTCCTAATCTTGGGATTAGCTATAATTAACGTGAGCTGGGAAAACAAAAAATCTAGCTACAAAATGTGGAGGGAAATAAGCAAACACCCTCCACGTCATCAGCAACAACCAACTACCTGCTTTTCATGTACATTACGGACAACCTCCCCACGTGAAGCTTGTGGCTCACCCAATGCTGCATTACTCTGAGAAGAACCATCTTCAAGAAAGTCATTTACTCGGTCCTAAAAGTAAATGATACTAGATCCAGATTTCCTAAGTGATAGGCCTATGAATTTCTCCAATTGCATGATCCAATCTAGTAATCCCATGAATTGAATCTTGTATATTGACTAGTTAAAGTATATTGCTCACCCCACAAATCTGTCAAGCTGACTTCACGATCTGATTGGAACCAGTATTCATTGCCAATCTGCAAAAAAGTTGGTCGGTTTCAGAAGGATCAAGAAGAGGGAGAACAGACACACTTAAAGATCCACCTTGAAGCATCAAAGTATATGGCGGGGAAAAAATGACTTATAAACACGCTTACATCACAGTGTGGAGGAATAATCTTCTGTATCCAACACTTCCCTTGATTTGGCCCGATAGCGTCAGGAGAGGTCCTTTGATTACCCTGGTCTGCTGAAGACTTCCTTTCATTGTCCACTGCGGAATAGCCACTGTTCCAAGCTGATAAATCTAGTGATTTATCATGCTCGACATTCATATCCTGACGTTGGCTGGTGTATTTGCTACAACCATCCATAACATGGCAGTTAGAAAAAGAATTCATTGATTTGCAAGAAAATCTCTATGGGAAGAGAGAAAAGGGAGGGAGGGAGGGGGGAGGAATACAGCTGCATGTGCACGTAAATAGTAGAAGTACCTCAAAAGGTACAAATCAATCGGTCCAAGGACGCTTCTAACTGTCATTTTGTAGTGCGTTTGAGGGAAACTGTTATCCTGTTTAACAAGAAACTAATCAATCATAAACTAATGCATTGTATAAATATTCAAACCACAATCCATCAACACTAACCACCTCATCAGGATCAGGAACCTCAATATTACAAGCTTGAGGAGCTTTTATTACAACAAATGTTTGATTCTGAGACAAATGATTGTAACAAATAGAAAGTGAGTTTGAGCAATAAACAGATATAGTACAACATATCAAGGAATTTCCCTTGGGGAAGAAAGAGAGAGACCTGGAAGCATGGAAGAGTGACAATATCTTCCACTGTCAAAAATAGGTACCTAGACTCCAAAGAGGAGGCAAGTATCAAGTGAAAGAACCAAAACGCCTCCCTGATACTTGAAAAAAGATAGGAATTAAGAGTATACTTTTGATAATTTTCATCATCCTTCAGGTTCCTCAGAAGCTCTTGTCTTTGCCTGAAGAAACAACATGATGAGGGCTCAAAACATAAAAGACTAAAGAGGTCAATCTTAAAAACAATCTCTCTCAACTCCTACTGAGCCAACCTTATAGTTTCATCAAGAATGCATTCTTGAAGATATAAGCTTTCACTTTCAGCCTGCAAGGAGAACATACAGCGTATTTGAGTAAATTATTGCGAGAAATCAATACAGAAGGTTAGAAAACTTCGATTTTATTTAATATTCATTCAATTTACGAAGCAGCATTACTTCCCATGAGACAATCTACGTTGAAGTTTAATACAAGTTGTCTTGTCCATCTGAACTAGTGAGGCATCTACCATTTAATAAGTTTCTGAGACCAATAAAAAGCACGTGAAAGACATTGAAATGAAAAATTTTATCTGCACCTTTAGAGCAGCAACTTGATCATCCAGCTCCTGTGGGCCCATCCCATCATATCCCCTGTTTAGTGCAAACTGATCATTATCTGTAATTATAGTGCCAAAGATAAGTATTTAAAGAGAAAATAATATGCCCTCCAACCTACTATCAGTGGTGCGCTTTTTTTCTTGAGCTGCATCAGAATAGTCTATAGATGAAAGATTCAAAAGATTTATCCGTTTAGGACCAATAACTATCATTTAATTTTGAAACCCCTATCTAAGGGCAATTTAAGAAGAGTGTTTGTTTCGTTAATCCATGTATAATCTATATGCTTCCATCTATTGTGAATAGAGTATCCTTTTCTTTTCTTGGATAAATGGAAAGACCACTATCATTACCTCCAACGTACATGGTTCTTTGAAGTCTTCTCGATCAATCCTATCCCTTCAAGAACATTTGTAATATCATATATCCTCCGCTTTTGCACCTGTCAGAACAATATTTTCAAATAGAGAGACAAAGAATGAAAAGGAGTCAGTACTAAACAGAGCAGGAATAAACTTTATGCCACAAGACAGTCATGGAAGAAAAGATTTAGAAATTTGTTATCATCATACAAAATCTTGTCCATGAAAAAAGTAAAAAATCACAACATTCGAAAGAAAGGCTTTTGCAATTTCATGTGGTCGAATTTAAATTTCATGTAAAACATAAATCTAAGAGTATTTTACCTGCAATACATCTGCAGTACACTTCAGATCGAGTGTGCCATCCTTGGCCTCCTGGATCAAACTGATAAATTTCTTGGTTAACAAGCCTGCAAGAAGCGCATTAAAACTCTTGCTCTAACCTTGGTAGCCACATCAAAGAGAAAGCCTATCATTTGACAATATATGCCAAGATGAATACAAAACCATGTTTTCGTGGTGTTTTGGAACGTAGAGGGGAGAAGTAACTGAATAGAAGCTTCTAATTTAAACTTACCTAAAGAACTGTCATAACGACCACTACTAGCTGCATTCAGACCATTAAGAGGCTCTGTGACCAAAAACAAACCAACATAAGAATCACTTTGTCAATAAAAGGGCACAAGACATGAATCCTGTAAAAATTCATTACTCAGTGTCATAAAAGGATGATACCAGTGTTGATTTTCTTAATCCCAGATTTTGCTTGTCTCGTAACCTTGGACTTTTTCGGAAGCTCTCCTGCAGGGTGAGACTCTAGTTTCAGTGAAAGATCACTAGCTAGTTTGCTCTGTCCAGGAATGGCTGCCTGCCCACTTGTCCGGGCCTCACAGTCATTTGGTTCATTTGTTTGCCTCAACTGCAATGATGGTAGTACGTTTTGGTAATTTTGTGATGAAAATTGACTTCATGTCGTAAAAATAGTGGAGACATAGAATTCAGTTTCTGTTGGCCTAAGGTTTTATCTTAACTGGGTAACAAGATGTATGAATCTTTAAATGAAAACTCTCAAGGCAAGGCAGTCAGGCCCACCATCCACAACCTTCCTGGCCACTCCCCAATAATTTTTAATAATTTCAATTCTAGCAGCATTTGAATGAATTGATGTCTGAAAGAAAATCCACAAAATGTTAAGACCATCATAAGCTCCGCAAGCCAACTCCATGGTACTCAAGGGGAAAGTCTCCAAAGTGCCAGTATTTTTTACTTTTTCTACCTTAAGGGAATGTCACTTGGCCACGCCAAAGGAAGACTCAGCATGTTAGATGTCCCAATCAGCTTCACAGCAAATATCTAAGACAACAAAGTTCGAAAACTTAAGATCTAGAGCATTATGAAATGCTCTTCAAGTCATTCACATATTCACCAATCACAACCAAATTCCAATCAAGCTGGCCAATTACCTTACAGAACTTGCATATTCTTGTTCTCGAAGGATACGAAATCCCTGGACCTTGAGCATGTTAAATTAGCAGCACACTCTTTCTTTACCATGCATTGTTGCTCATCTTTATTTTCAAACTCTACAGAGTTCAAAATCATCTTATGCCCCCGAAAAGTTCCCATATTCATCATACTACGAGTCAACTAAGCATCTGCGACGCTCTAATGAATCGTTAGTCAAGCCAATCCACCTACATATTTTACTAGTACTGTTCACATGAAGCGAAATATTATAGACTTTAGCTGGTGTCCCCATGGGAAGAACTGTAAATGAAATCTCACGTAACATCTAGTGTAATGACGTGCTCAGCTTTTAAAGGCGCATTGCCCATGTTGCACAAACTGGCAAACACATAACGAATCCGAACTATATCGGCCTGCAACATGCTTAACAAGGCACAAGATCTAATAACAAGAAACGATTGAATCATCTCTCTATCAACAGTAGGCCAAACAGCAGCAGAGAGCTTCACCTAAGGGATAAGACCAAGCAAGTAAAAAGGAATCCGTAGAAATCTTTACAAACTATGTTCTCACCAATTAGAGACGGTAATATTTAGGTCAGTCAGAGCTCACCCCGAGTTTAGCAGACGCGGCGGAGTTCGCGTAGGAGCTAGAGTCGCCCAGAACAACGAGGAAGTAGTTGTTGCAGTCGTTGGGAGGAGCGGGGAAGTGGAAAGGTTGAGCTCTCCGGAAAGAGCACATATTCTGAGCCTGGGAGTGAGAACGCAGCAGCTGAAAGTGAAATTCAGTCGGTTGATTTCGAAGGCTTGGATCGCCGCCGCAGTTTGACATGGCGAAGAGGGAGAGTATTGAAGAGAGAGATTTGAAGAGAGAGATTTCTGAGTGTTGGAGGGAATAAGGTGAGAATCAATACTGAGTATAGGATTGCACTTTGTAGTCGAACAAGGAGAGAGCTCAAATTCGAGAAGAGACGAACAGGACAAGTGATCAAATTCGAAAAGGAGAGGCAAAAGCGGAGAGAGAGGGTGAGGAAACAGCGGGAAAGGTGGCATGTGGCTGCGGTAGAGTTCGAATGTGCAAGGCCCGCCTTTCGGATGTATCGGTCGAATTTCTAAGGTCTTCCGCCTACTCGGCCCTGAGTCTTTTTCTTTTTTTTACCGGGACTTTTTCGGGTAATTTGCCCACATTCCATTTGGGCTTCAAGTCCCTTAGAAGAAAACATTTGGGCTTCCAGTTGGGCTTCAAGTCCATTGATCCTCTCCTTTTCTTTTTTTTATTATTCTTCACGCTAGAGCCCAATTTGCATGAACTTTGAATTCTCATCCCGACCCCGATATCCCAAAAGGTAACAATGGTGCGTGGTTACAACTTACATCTTACAGTCCCCATGGACAAACAATAATTTGATTATATCAACTCCACGACCTTAGGAGTGAAAAATGGGCAGAGAAATGTGTATTTATCAAGACGATAAAAATAAAGAACAAAAGAACAAGATTAACAGACTAGTTATAAACGAACCCGAAAATCATACCGCCAACTCCAAATTGGTTTACAGTTTATTAAAAAATCACTGCAAACTGGGAACCCAGATATTTCGGCCTAAAGATGATGTGTTAGCAGAGATTGAGAACTGCATCTAGAATTGCCGGTGAGCCACCAGAAACCAAATACATCAAGAGAGAGAGAGAGAGATACTGGAGGATCAATATCATACTGGGAAACTGAAAAAAGTGCCATAAATAGCAAAATAAAAAATTTACACCAGATTGCAACCATGCAAGAAAAAGCTGCAGTAGTTGCAGGTCTACAGATGACATACAAACGAAAGCTAGTATACATCCTCGAGACATTTGTTTTCCTTGCCAACAAACAAGCAACAGGAGAAAGTGGTCATGAAATGAGCACTCTTGTTGCTTTGGAGCTTGGATTAGCTGCTACATATCTTAGTCCCACTAAGAATATACCCACCAAATGCATTCATTTGCATGAATGGATGGGTTCGTGAAGGAAGCACCTGCAAAATTACCAAATACGGAGACAATTCAAAAACCTATTTGTAAATCTCATTTGAAGAACTATATTCCATGTAGACACTGGCATAAACATCTATCACCATTATATAAGATACCAGATCAACGCAATAGAAAGAGGAAGCTGCCAAAGTGTCAGATGTAGTGTCGTCTCATACACAAGAATGGAATCAATGATCAGCATTTCCAATAAATAAGCAAGATTGTTTATTTTTTCCAAAAGCTACTGTAAAGATCTAATAAGGAAAATCCCTTAACTAGATTCAGCATGATGGAAGATTTAAGAAGTAAGCTGTACAAGTTCGTTAGACAAGTGTAAGCAGTACAGCCAATAACACATTGCAAATAACATTCTCGAGCAGTAAAAGGAAAATCCCAAAAGAAAAGCACCAAAACACACACACACACACACATGCATACACACAAAGGATTAAGAAACAAAATGAAGTACTGAATTGGATGCTTGACACAGAAACCTTTCCACAAACTCTCTCTCTCAAGAGAGTTTTAATAATGAAGTTCAATGGATAAGATCAGCGAAAAAAGAGCTAATAAAGAAGACCTTAGAGATCATAAAGTACATAAAAGCCAAACAAAAAACCTGATATTCCCGCAACCAGGGTTCTGAAATTTGCAATGCAATCGCCATTTTCTCAAGCTGCAGATTATGCATGCAAGTTGCAAGAGGCTGCATTCACACAGAGAAAGTATCATAGGTTCATATCCTTTCAATATGTGAATTCCCAATGACTCAAATTTGTTCTTCATGAATAATGTCAAATTTTGTTTCAAAGAATATGAGATGATCATATGTCTGTAATGCATTGTATGTCCTGAAATAGGTCCCATTCTTCAAAAGATGTATAGAAAGGTTCTTCAAAGAATTTGGAAATCAAACTGCGTCTATACAGGTACCCAAAAAACATCATTAAGAGAAAGCAGTATCTACAACATATTGCCTTAAATCAGTATAAACCATTTCAAGATTTAGAGGCCTATGAGCAAAATTGCGAACTCCTAGGAACACAAACTGCAACCATGTCAACTTTTATAAGCACAACCATGTCAATTTGATAACTCATAAAAGTTGCATATGAACTGTTGGTAGCTTAGCTCAAATCGTCTGGAACAAACAATCTAAGAAGATTGGCAGACTGCAGGCAATATTTATCAATGTAAAATTAATCCACAGAGTTCTTAGGTTAGACATGGAAATCCTTTAACTTTTGAACTACTCCAGAAACGAAATTCCAAAGACAATGGCCAGAGTCGGTTAGTAGATTTTATAATGGAGCAAATGCGTGCCTCCATACTGATATTAGATTTGAATAACCCCATCTACAAGTGGGAGACAAAGAATGTACCCAATAAAGTACACAAATTTCTCAATACTAAGAATTTAGAGGAATGACCTGAAGGTACTGGTGATAAATTACAAACGGCGCTGAATGTGATAGAAGTGGCAAAATATCTTTAAGCAAGCTCCAAATATCCACCTCCGGTGCAGCAATTAATAGGCTGCATAAAGCGTAGGAAAGAACTATCAACTAAATGCTTCTTTTTGGTTCGTAAACCAAATATAAACGACTGTAGCTACCTAGAGAAACCATTTTCCTTCCACAAGTCAATGGCTTGTTGTGAAGCCTTATTTCCAGCCTTTCTGGATTTACCCGATTTGTTTACGAGAGAATCAGAAGTCTCTGGAATGAGATCTGACATCTCTTTTTCAGATGGAGAAGAAATTTCTTCCACGCTGACTGTTGAAGACATTTGATGCTGCACAAATCAATCCCATAACACAATCAGGCGACTTTAAATGAAATATATGCGGAAAGAAGGAGGGGTCACTTACATTTGACAGACTTTCCATGTTGAGGCCACCTTCCCGCTGGTGAATTGCTTCAGAAGTTCCACTTTGGGGCAAAGAAAGCTCAGTGAGAGGGGACCGCACAATCCTGGACCACTGAATAAATTTAACAGAGAGAGAAAAGAGAGAGAAAAAAACTTAAAGTAATCAGCAACATAATGCTGACTTGCTCCAAAAAAGGGGATTATTAAAAAATAATCCCCAGAAATAGCAAAATCTTATAAATCAGGGAGAACACAGAGCCAAATTTACCTCTTACAAACTTCTTCACTGAAGTTGAATATTCTCACTATATCCATAGGATATGGTGTAACTCCAGGATACGTATTGCAAACGTAACCAGTACCTGTCACACAAATAAAAACATCAACAAGCAAAAATTGCTCTCAATAACACAAGTCTGTACAGATACAAACAGCAAAGACTGTACAGATACAACTCTTCAATGGAGTCCAAAAAGAAAGTTTCCTCCTTGTCTGTGCAATTGAAAATAGTTGAAGTTTAGCACAAGGAGAAGGTAAGACAATGTCAATGCATGTAGTGAGGATCAAATGGAACTCCACCAAGGAGTACTCAAATCAACCCAACAAGGTTGGCACCTAATAAATTGAGAATTGGCTTGATGAAAGACACAACTGGAACTGTAAGGAACACTCAATTCAACTGAAAAAAACCTATAACCAAATCAATTGGGAGTTGGCTTCACGAAATTCCTCCTCATCTAATATGAGCTGCCTACAATGATTGTTTCCGCAACTTTGTATTGCTTTTTCTTTTCCTTTATTTTTCCTCTTGCTCAGATTTATTGCCATTGTTCTCAATTTTTGTTTGCCCCTTTACCCCACAATTCAAAATCAGTATAGTGAAGCACAATTTGAAGGGCATCAGGCTTAAAACAAACCTCCTAAACGTTCTGCCACAGCACCAGTTAAAAGGCCACCAACCATATCCACTACGAGAACGTCAGAATTTGAGGAAACATTAGCCATGGAAAGCAGAAGAGATAATGTATCCACCCGCAAGAATCTGATTAAAGGCAAAAAAGATTAAATCATTTCTGAGTACATTGGAAAGTTTAATCTGGAGGACATCCATGTCAAGATATCAACCATTGGATTAGTAAAACTGGCTATGATCATAATTGCTAACCGAAGACAAAAGGAAAAAAGGGGGTAAACCACTGGCAAGCAAAGTTTTAACTGGTTATTCTTGAACCCTAGTTTCTTCAGACATGCAGTTGTTATGACTTTCACTTGAGATTCTCGACGCAGGACGACTTCAACTCATAAATAATACAAAATAGATCATTCCCTCTCAGACTGAGCAAAAATATTGAAGCTGCATCAATCAACTTCTACACAGTCACACCTAAAGCAAAAGTAATGCAAGGTGAAAGGAACTAATATAGCATGCAGAAGGACATGGCAATACAATAGGCTAATACCCTAAATTTCCAGCAGTCAGGCCAACTATAGTTTCTAATTAGAGGCTTAGATAGGTTTGCCTTCCACGCATTCGTTTCAGTAACTCAATGAGTAAAAAGCATAAAGGTACGAGATATGTAGGGAAAAAGTCATTTAGAGAGTGATGTTAAATAAGCATTTTGATGGTACCCATTTCAAACATGCAAGAGCATTTTATACCAAAAAGCATAGTTGCCCTCACATCTATCATCAAGATTTATTACGCGTCTCAACCTCCCTAGTCCACCTCCAATTTCTTTAACAGCCACCTTTTCAATAGTTGATTATCTCACTTGAAAAGCAAAATTTTATAGAGCATCGTACTTTCTTTGTCTCATAGTAGTCACATATATATAAGTAGCATGTATTTAGGACACTAATAAACATAATAATGATCAGGAAAATATTCAAGATCCAGAGATGGAGACAAGCATGAGGTAATACCAAACCATGACCTACCTTGAGACTATCTGGGAAAGATATTCATGTCCATTGTGTTTTGTTAGAATGATGGAGTATATCTTAGTTCTTCTTGCAACAATACGTCCAACAAAACAACCTTTTAAGGATTAAGATACAGACTGTAGCCCAATCACTATGCAGAATTTCTTATACACCCATGTACATAACCAGATAGATTATGCTACTTGTACTTCTCAGAGTAATAGCACAAGTTCTAGAGAAAATGAACATGCATAAACATACGTGCAGGCAAAAAATCATCATAAGTTCATAAGACATTGTATCCTTACCCAATCCTCACTGGGTATTTCTTGAAGTATGCCTCACATATACTGGGGAAAAACATATTGGAAGAAATCAGATAACATCATTTAAATGACACTACAATGTTCTGAAGAAAGTAACAGTGTCCAGTTGGTAAATAGAGAAAAGGCTAAGCTAGACTCAAGCACAAGCCAAGCTTGAACACTACGATAGTTTATCAAGTTGAGCGTGAACAACCAAAGGGCGCATCTGCTTCTCTCAATAGC
Source organism: Morella rubra (assembly GCA_003952965.2). NCBI lineage: Eukaryota > Viridiplantae > Streptophyta > Magnoliopsida > Fagales > Myricaceae > Morella > Morella rubra. The sequence continues at coordinate 21,773,541 of CM025856.1, read as the reverse complement.
AACAGTGTTCTCATGCTCGTAAGAAAATAAGATTTACATTATCTATAGAGCCTAGTCCTAAGTTTGTTGATATGATTCAACAGTTGGAAGGAATTAATTGATGCTGAATGTTCAGTTTTTGCCTCCAGTAAATGCACGAGAGTTAACAATAAAATTACAGGGAGGTTTGGTGGGGGATGGCAGCAAGTAAATCCAAAATCACAAACTGATTTAGCTGATACTAAAAGAATATAAGCCCCCAAGCTGTGTCAGCAAATAAAGCCAGTCAAGCAAAGCTAATTACCATCGAGCAAAAGGGCGCCTCAAAAGGACTTTTGGTGCATACTTCTTCTGCTTCTTAAGCCTATATTTCTCCTGCAAGCATTCTAAAATCAGCTAATCTTAAACATAAAATGTATTTGACAACTACATTCTTCAACTTACCTGCGAGAACAACGTTTTGTTTTCGAATGTAGCACTATTAGCAATAAGAGCATCAACTATTTCATCACCTGTTGCACCCTGTCTGCGTGAAAATAGCAAGCTTTAGTCAAAATTTCCTAGGATAAATCTGTATGAGGCAACGAAATTATGACTAGCTGTCCCGGGACATAGATCTGACGGCTCAAACTGTGAGAAATAAAATAACATAGTAGCTGAAACATTTTGTGCCATCAAATACATATCAACAAGCAACAACACCACAGCCCTAGATATCCTTAATATAAACCGCCCCTGTGAGCAGCAATATAAAAGAAGTAATATAGTAATATACAAGAAGTAATGTTGGCATAAAACTTCCAGCTAACCAGAACATGATGTACTCACCTTCGCATTGCATCAATATCTTCACCAGTTAAGCTTTGAGCCTTATTATTATCAACTAAGGCTCGGTTATCTTTGGATATCTCTTGTGATTGAAAGTCTCCTTTCTCCTCACCATTACTGCCTAGCAAGAAGAATTCAACAACAACAAAAAAACAATAAAACATGAAGAATAAGAGACTAAAAGAACGAACAAGGACCTTCAAATAAAAATTTGACGAAGTTTGAAAGTTAAGGAGTAGGTGGCACAATTCTCAAGGAAACAAATACAAAAACCTGAAATAGACTTCTAGGGTAAAGTGAGAAAAAATACACCTTCAACATAAACTATCCAGCTCTGACCCAACTGGAGCAATTATTTGTCATTGGTATGGGATATTATCCAACTCAACATGGGGTCCCCTCAATGCATCGCATCTCAACACCAAGATGGCCAGTGAAGGGCTTAAGTTGAAGAAAGTGAAAAGGACCCTAGTTCATGTTATGGGGTTGTAAGAAAGCAAATGCAGATTGCAAAGGCAACTATAAGTTAGCCTTTCAACTGTTAGTACTCAGTTTGAAAGAAAATGACTGTTAGCATAGCTGCCCCAAAAGTGAAAAATACAGTACCTTGTCTACTCAGTTTAGAAACTGTAAGATGAAATAATCAAAAGCATTGTCTTGGTAATCAAACCTTCCACGGAGGGGATAAAGCGAGACAAGCAAGGCCCTTTGTCGCCATCTTCGATTTGAAACAAAGAGCCGAAAGGACAGCCAACCAGGGGCTGCAGCGAGCACGTCTTATTCCCAATTTTCAGAGTCCTGCAAGATCACAAAGTGCTTATCAATGGAACATTAGTTTATGTGAAAAAAAAAAAAAACAAAAAAACAACTTTTTGCACGATAAAAAGACTAACGAGCCAGCTGAGAGACGCGCGAAAACCAGACGATCACCGTCATTGATGTCGAGCAAGACACTGCAACCTTCCCAGGTAACTCTGGGGTTTTGAATTGAACCGGGTTGAGAATTATTTTGGGGCATCTTAATTCTTTATTGAACAAAACCCGCACTTATTACGGAACCAAGAATTAAGGTAGTAGTGACTGCAAACTTAGGGCTTTATTCTCCCTTCGACGAATAGTTACCGTTCGAATAAAAGGGATTGAAGGAGCAGAGTACATAAACAGAACTTCCCAAAGAAGCGACGCTGGAGGTATCAAAATTCAAAACCCTCAAAACCCTGATTCTAGGGTTTAGCCGGTGACGTTGGGCTCGAAACGGGTCACTGGTCGGGCATGACTTTAGTAGACAACCTTAGTAGTCGTAAATGTAATCGTACATTTTGGTTGTAAAAAGTGGGCCCATAAATCTGGGCTCAGCATTCTAGTAATAGGGCCCTATGTTTATAAGTCTGTGAGTCCTAGCCCACTAATCTTGACACAAACTGGGATTAACATTCTCAATTCATTAGACAACATAAGCTGTAAAACTATATTGTTACGGATTTGACTACTTCGAATTGTGGTCATTTTTAATTAATTAACTCGGGGAAACCCAAACAAGAAACAAGTAGAAGGAAATGGTCGGGACTAGTTAACTGGTGGGTGTAGGCAATACATTGTTCCCATGGCTATACAAGTTAACAAAGACAAGACATCTATTATACATTTAGGCCGGGACTCGCTGTCAAGTAGACCAAACAAAAAATACAACAAAATAGAAAGAAAAAAGGTTTTGGGGGGGGGGGGGGGTGGGAATTGTATTGCATCCACGTGCCCTAAGGTGCAGACATAAAACGAAAGGATTCTGATTTTGTTTTTTGGGGTTACTTGTACTAGTAGTGGAAGATATGGCTACAGCAATTAACGTGATAACACAAATTAACTTCATGGGAAAGGGGTTCTTCAGTCACTTACATGGTAGCCAGTAGAGATCTCATGGCAAAAAGTGGTTGAACTGAAATGAACAGATCCAACTCCATAGTTTTCTTGATCCGGTACCTGTGTATACTTACGAGTTGCGTATGTATGTAAGTTGACTGGGAAGGATTAATAAGGTTCCCTGAAATTATTGCCGAGGAAGTTTGCAGCTATAGACACTCAATGATCAATTATTAATTGGTTTGGCTTCTAAAAATAATGCAACAAGTCGTAATCGTACTTGCGGGAATATAAAATGATCCTAATTTCTTCACCCTTCTTATGGGGATTTCTTTTATTAATGCTTGTGAAGTGATAGTTCTCCTTAATGGGATCTGAATAATGGGAGAAAGAGTGATCTGGGTCTGGAGTCGGGGACAGACACCGATTTCTGCGTTATTTTTTTAAGCGAATGGTTGGCCAAATCCGCATCTGACATATAAGGTTCTAACCACTCTCACAAAAATAGTTTAGCATGTGGGCACGCAAACCGGGGAGACAGTCTCAGCAACTAAACTATCTAAACTCATATAATCCAGCTAGCTAGCTTGTCATGCCTCCGACGGTCTCAACAACTCTCTCTCTTTTACTCTTTCACTGCGTCTGCTTGTGTTATTGTGGAAACTTAGGTCAGATTCTCTACTCGATCAGCTTGTCAGATAGATAGGACTCACAGCTTTATTTGGCTGGTGCTAAAGAGTCAGATGGCAGGACATATCTTGAGCACAGAAGATAAAAAGAAGAGCGGATTATATAGACTACCAATTTTGTCCAACAGGTCCAAAAGGGATAGTGGGGGACAGTAGAAGAAGCAAATTCGCATATAAGAGTACCTTAAGTCTTTCTTCTTGTTTTATACGAAGCCTCTTTGGCTCATTCACTTTTGCCATTTTGCTTGATTTTGGAATCTGGCCCCATCACACACGTGATTTCGATCCATCAGTAAACACAATTTCCACTCTCGGGAAAATATTATAAAAATCATAGGAACTGACCCCAAAGACACAAATTTATTACCAGTTAGATACTTCAGCGAAGTTGCTGATCATCAGCTTATAAAACTTCACGGTGTAGGTTTTCTTTTCTTTTCTTTTAACCACTGGTTGTTGTTTCGTTTCTTTTTTAATTTCAGATTTGTTTATGCAGGAGTTTTACATGGCCGTCGACCAAGCACAGATTCATATTATCCCTGCCCTATTATATGCATCGAAAGCGGTGGGCCAGTTAGCACCCAGATCCGTGATCCTGAACCACACGACGAACTTCCTCTTAAATTAGCCCCGTCGAAGTTCAGCCATCAAGCAGCAATTGATATTATATATTACGTGGCATAGATGCACTTACTAGTGAAAGACAAACACAGAAATTAATCCAAAAGTAGAGAGGACTACATGCAATAATAAACAAAGGCAGACCCACCACTCCACCCGCTTGGCCCTCCTTATTATCTGTCTCGGATCCCTCTCCATTACACCACGCTCAACTTTCGAAAGCACCTCTCTCTCTCTCTCTCTCTCTATCGTATGAAAGAGAGAGCTCCTTCAGCTTTACTTCTCTTCTATTTTCTTGGTTTGCTCTTTATGGCTCTGTTAACTTTCTTACCGGAGCCATCGGAGTCCAAAAAACTACAATCCAAACGCAAGCGGAAGCAGCAGAAACCACCATCTTCATGGGACCAAATCAAGAACCTCCTCACCTGCAAACAGATCGAGGGGTCACGAGTTCACGACCCATCGAAGAACGCCGCGGCTGGCCAGTCTAAGCTAGGGTCCTCTTGCAGCTCCATATGTAGCTTCAGGGACGTGGTCCACGGGAACACAAGGGTAGTTCACAGAGCTGACAACTCGCCCGAGAGCAGCACAGTCGGTCAGGAAACTGGGCTGCTGAGTCGGAAAGCTGCCACCAGGTCGTCAACTCGGTCCGTATCAGGGTCAGCGAGATCCAGTGGGGGATCAACGTACTCGTCTTCTTCAAGAGGAATCCAATTGCGAAAGCTTTCAGGATGTTATGAGTGTCACGCGATCATTGACCCTAGCCGGTACTGTTGGATTTCTTCTCCAAACCTTCCTTTTTGTTGCAATTCTGCACTTCTCTTGTCCGAATTAATTTTGCATTGATGGTTACGAAAAATATGGTGGCGAATTAAATTGTAGTTAAAAACTCAGGTACCCAGCTCCTAGGACCACCATCTGCGCTTGCTCTCAATGTGGGGAGGTCTTTCCAAAGATAGAAAGCTTGGAGCTTCACCAAGCAGTTCGCCATGCTGGTAATCCTAATTATTTAGTTCTTTCGACATATAGTTTCTTGTCAGTTATAAATATCACCATTGAAATATCTGCGAGTTCTTGCTAACTTCTAGTTATGGTTGTCAAAAATATCTAACTAGCACCTTTTGTTTTCGGTAGGGGTAAGATTAAGAACGAAGATGCGTGCAATCGTGATTTACCAATTAGCAATTATATATTATCGGTTATATTAAATTTTGTTTATTACTTTAAAAGAACGTATTAATTTATTCCTCTTCTCAGTTTTCACTGATGGGTAAAAACTAATTTGAGAGTCTTTCACTTCGAACAATGAAAGCCAAGGGACAAGAGCCCAGCTTTAAAAAAGCGAAGGAATTAGAAGGAATTAACGGGAACTTAAGAACTACATTTGGTAAGCGGCGAGGTACTTTTTCGCCTTACAGCCTTACTACTTTAATCACCAGAACTTTTGCATAAAGGCCAGAAAGCTACTCCATTCGTTTCCCGTAAATCTTGCATGGGCAACATCACCCACTCCCTCTTCTCTAGGGCATTTTATGCCACCTCAAGGTTGTAGGGACCCATTCGTACACCATACCAGTTGTCCCTCTTAACCGAATTCAATAGACAATAGCCTATTGCAGTCGGCTGGCGCAACTCTCTTGTTGACAATTGACTCCTGCCAGTAGCTTTAACGTTAAATTTGTAAAGTGAGGTTCTCCATTCTTGTCTTTTTTCTGGATAGCTTGAGGCGTCTAAAATAGTACCCTATTTTTGTACAGTATCGGAGCTGGGACCTGAAGATTCGGGCCGAAACATCGTGGAGATCATATTCAAATCAAGCTGGCTCAAAAAGGACAGTCCCATCTGCAAGATAGAGCGGATACTGAAGGTCCACAACACCCAGCGCACGATCCAGCGGTTCGAGGACTGCAGAGATGCAGTGAAGACCCGTGCGCTCAACAGCACCCGAAAAAACCCCAGGTGCGCAGCCGACGGCAACGAGCTCTTGCGGTTCCACTGCACCACCTTAACATGCGCCCTCGGCGCACGTGGCTCGTCCAGCCTGTGCGGCTCCGTACCGGCCTGCGGAGTCTGCACCATCATCAGGCACGGGTTCCAAGGGAAGGGCGGTGAGTGCAAGGGAGTGCTAACCACTGCCAGTAGCGGTAGGGCCCACGACTCGCTGCGCTGTACGGACGGGCGCAGGGCCATGCTGGTGTGTCGTGTGATTGCAGGGAGGGTGAGGCGCACGGCGGATGATGCGCAGGCCGAAGAAGACGGCGTGTCGGCTGGCTCATACGACTCCGTAGCCGGCTGTGCCGGGATCTACTCGAATCTCGAGGAGCTGGTCGTTTTTAATCCCAGGGCTATCCTACCTTGTTTCGTGGTGATCTACAAAACTGGAGAGGCCTGATTAACGTTAGCCTTCCCGAAGCGTGTTAGTACTCTGTACGATGACTGATGAGTGACTCTTAACGAATCCACGGTCAGCGAACTTGCTGACCTTATCGTTGTTTTGTGCATATAGAATCAGTTGTTCTCTTCCTCGTGTGGTTAGCAGTCTTTTTTTTGGTGTAATGGTCTTAGCTCAACTGCTCGACTGGATGAGTGCCTATTAAACTTATTCTCTAAGCACTTAAATTTAATAGATTTTGTTTTTTAAAAAATTGTATGTTTCTATTTGATTATTTACGTCCTGTTTGATAACAATATTCATTTGTTTAAAAAGCCCATAAATTTCTACCGCTTATGAGCTAAAATGGCAATAATTTAAAAGGACAATTGATAGATGTTTTATTTAATTTTATTTCAATGGAAGACTATTTATGATGGTGTTCTTTTTCTTAAAATTTTAAATATGAAATTTAAATTTTAAAAAATTTTTATTTTATTAAGATTTTATTGAATTTGTAAAGTAAAATTTATAGAGTAAAAATTAAAAATTTTATAATGTATTTATTTTACTAAAAAAATTATATTATAAAATTTAAAAAAAAAAAAAAACCCACAACCTATACGTGTCGGGCAGTACTTTTCCTTCGCCAAGTGATAATAACCCGAGCCTTAAAAAATGATAGCAGCAAGAAAAAGCGACGACAACAGACACTGCAACGGAAACTTTTTGACGGGAGCATTGCGTGAGATGGTTATTGACCCGTGGACTACAATGGACACACTAACCTCTTTATCTGCTTGCTGGTCGCCTGTTCTTTAATCATTCCTACGAGGTCAGACTCTGACAGTTGGAATCCACAGAAATAATTCATAGTCCATGGATCCTTACCAAAAAAAAAAAAAAACATGATTTTCTTATATGGTTGTATTTCTTTTATTATTAAGTTAATTACCTTGAATGAAACTACTTACTAGTTTCAGCCTATATCTGTCAATAAAGTTAAAAATACCGGAACTATCACAAGATTGGGAAGAGGACCCAAGAAAACTGGACTAAAAATCTAATATTAAGAATAGTAAAGAACCTTCAAAACTCAAGTAAATTATTATATGAGATTCCTTTTTTGGGAAGAAGAAAGAGTTTTTTCTGCTAGTCCTCTTACCCCCTACTCCCCCATTTCTCTTCTTTCTTATGTCTTCTTTTTAATCCTACGTGGGATTGGGCTTGTATTTTCTCTTCTCTCATTGGGTCGATCTAGCTCCTTTCCGTCCTATCTCATTGGGGGATGAAGGTGGAGTGTTAATTTTTTCTTATTTTGCATTTATGAAGGAAATCCAAATCGTATCCTTACTGTTAGTATCTTGTTAGTGAATAAGATGATTATTACTTTTCTGACACCTTAATTGTAGATTCGACAAGACCTGTCATATAGAGGGATGTCTCCCTCCCTTCTTATTTTTTACCACGCCTTCCCCTCTCTCGTCAGATCCCTAACGTCTAGGTTACATGAATATCAATGTGGATCACGGTCTCTTTCGATGCTTCGCATATATGATTCTTCTGGGCCATCTTTTCTTAGATCAGGACTCCTAAATATGGGGTAGAGCAAAAATCTACTCCATCAACTGTAAGTTTTGAATTTTGATTTAGAATATAACAAAATCTCAATTTGAAGTTTTAATCTACTGACAGAATATGGATCCTATTGAGTAAAACTTGTAGATCTCCCTATGAATAAGAATTCAAATTTTGTGACGAGCATATTTAACTCTCCCTACCAAATCCCTGATATGTCATAAATTCAAGGTTTTTACGAGGGATGGGTCCCCCTTGTACAAAATGAAGCAGAGTATAATGGATTTAAATGCGCTACTGCTAATTTTATCCCGACAAAGTTCTGCAGAAAATAAATTGAAATCATGGAGGGCCGTGTGACTAAAAAAATATATATATATATAATCTCGGAACGACGAAGGCGAGGGAAAATTGAAATGAGGAATTTTGGAGGAGGGATGGAGAAAGAGTTTGTTTGACTTTGACCAAACATCACCTGCATCATCATGGCGAGGTACAAGGCATTAATGTTGGTCATTGATTGCAGTATTTGGAGCATGGGGCCAAATGATTAGTCTATTAGGACCCCCCGAATCATTCATTATAAATTAGGAGGCTTTTTTGTATCTTTTTATAAACACGAAATGCCCATCGAGATTACGCAAAATCCTTGCACGTAGAACTATATAGATTTAAGAACTGGAGGACTAATGAGAAGCTTCCTGCTTCGCTCAGCTAATCTTTCTTCTAGTTTTCGAGGTGGCTTTGCAAATTTGCACGTTCTTGACAGCTCTCTTTTGATGGGTCTCGGTTATTAATTCACAGAAAGAGACAAATCGCGTTCGATCAGGAACTGGTAAGGTCATGTTAATAGTTCAAGTGGCCACGAGTCTCTATATAGGGGCTAATGGCAGTCTGGCAGATGATTTAAGAACCTCGGACTCGTAAAATCTCGTGATCTAGTTGAAGGTTTCTTTTAAGAATCTAAGGCGCGCGCAGAAGCTAATGGTGATCTACAGGGACCCCAAAAATTGGAACAGACTTTTAACTTTTTTTAGCCTAGAACCATATCCAACTCAGATTTGCTAACATAGACATTGATGCTCTCCGAGGGAGAATTTAAATAGCATGCAAAAGTAAGATACGATCATTAGTATTATTCTTGGCTTGATGCAGAGGTAAGCTGTCTATGTAAATACAATTTTCTTTCTTTTTCTACTGCAACGTCGTTTGGAGTCGTATTTTATTTTATTTTTTATGCTAAAAGGCGTGTTCTATCATTAGCTGTGCTTTCAATAGGCAGGAAAGCTGCCACACGTTTTATACCATCTAATGCTAGTTTTCCTTTGGTCTCCCCGTTTTACACACGACATTGGATCTGGGAAAAAAAATAAACAAAAATGTACTCTGATTAAAATATCAGAAGGAAAAAAAAATTATCTCTTTAAGAGTCGTTTCTATTTTACGCTACTTTGGGCTTTATCCTGTCAGATTAGTTACGAGCTTTTTTGGGCTGTCTGGTGTCACTTCAAGGACCAGCGGTGGGGCGGAGGACCCTATAAATGCGGCCCAGTAAACTCGGCATGTTTGTTTCGATGAAATGATTATAATGAAATTGTGAATATTGAAGTGATATTAAAGTTGTATTGATATACGTGTAAAAATTGTTAAAAAGAATTAATGTGTAAAAAAAGAGTAATAAAATGTTATATTGAAATACGTGTATGTTATGATGTTTGGATTATAAAAATAAAAGTAGAATCTTACAAAAAAAACCTCAAAACGAACATGACTTTAGTTTTTTTTTTTTGCTCTTTTATTTAAGGGTGAGCAGATCATCCGATTCTGTCAGAATTTTTAGTTCCAGTATTCCGATACTAGTTCTGGCGTATTTTGGTATCATAATCGAAACTCATTTTATGGAAATTTCGGAGTCGGAACTGGAAATTCCGATGGAAATGTCGGAATTTTCCGATTATGGTATTTTTTTTTAAACATTTAACCATGTTTTTTTTAAAAAAAAATAGGTGCCATGGGTCGTTTTGACCCAGGTCACAACGTCACGTGGGTCGTGGGGAGACTGAAATGATCAGTCTCCCTTATTCTAGACTTTTCTTCAAAGTAAAAGTTTTGCTTTTGTTCCCCCCCCCCGGCTCTTTTCCATTTTTCCTTAATTCCTTTCCGATCCCTCTCACTCTTGCGTCTCTCTCTATCTCTCGCAGGCCGCAGCACTCACGGCGAGGTGTGATTGTCAACATAGTCACAATAACACATAACGCAGCCCGTTTCGAATCAAGTATTGTTCCTATAGTTGAATCTGGGCTCCAAATCCAAGTTATCTAACTTCAATTTCCGTATGAGAAAGCAAGAATACCAGAAGGCTGTGATAATCTCGACAAGAGTCGAGAGACTTCAGTCTCATTTATAGAGTCTTCTGACTCTTCTTCATCAAAATGACCCAGGTTGACTCTTCTTTGTCTCTATCTCTATCTTCGGCCTTGCTTTTCAACACAAGGAACATAGCTTCTTCACTAAGTGGCCCAAGTTGAGCCAACCAATCTTTGCCTGAATGGGTTCTGAAAAGAGGTTCCTTTGGGGGTCAACAACAAGGAGGACCTCTCAAGAAAGAAGCGGAACAATATTTCCCTTTTTTTTTTACAGGTTTTTCTTATTTTCCAGCTTCGATTTTTGCAAATTTTGCAGCTGTTTTCGATGCTGCAAAAGGACATCCATCCAAAATCTCATATTTTGCATCTATTTTGCAAGTTTTACTTATCTTGCTCTCAATGATTCTCTATGCAAGTTCATGTTTTCTGAAACTGTTTTATGTATGTATGTTGATCATACCCCTATAATTACATTGACTTAGATATCTCTTACCGTTGGCAATGGTGTGGCTGTGTGGGGATGGTGGTGTTATGTAGACTTTTTACTCCTAGTTGATTTTTTGTTTCCTAAAAGCATGTTTTGTTTTTGTTTTTATGCATTTGACAGTTCAAATTCTTTCATTCTTAATCTAACCGGAATTTTCAAATTCCGTTTCCGAAAATTCTGGTTCTGTTCCGGAATGGAACCAGAATGAAATTTTAAGTTCCGGTGAGTACCGGAACCGGAATAAACCATTCCGGTTCCATCCGTTCCGGTACTTACCCTTACTTTTCTCTTTAGGGGAGGAATCTGATTAGGAAAGATAATTGCCATGTTTGGTAAGTCAAATATTCTCATATTTTAAGTTCTCAGGAGAGAAATAATATGGTAATTTATTGTGTGAAAATTTTTAGAGTTTATTGAAAGTTTTCACCTTATCAAACATTGCATTAAATATTCTCTAATTTGTTGTTTGAATTGAATGGTTCAATTCAGAAAGTATACTGATCATGTGAGGTTTACAATGTTTAATATTATTTGTATTAATTATAAAACAATGTGAGTATTACACATTCAAATGCTTATTGTGTCGGTCTCCAAATTGAAATTCAGACAGTAAAATTGAAGAGAATCTCTCTATCTTTCTTTTGCTCTTGGTATTTAGTTTTATTTTTATTTAGGAATATGGTTTTCCGTCTTTGTTAACATAGCTTAATTGATACCGTTATAGCCAGTGTACGTGAACCAATGCCAAATTCCCTAAGATGGTCCAATACGTTAATGTGCAGACGCGCTGGACCGAGCTGAGAAGAGTTCCTCAAGCTGGGCTTAGAGTCCTCGGGCTTGGTCTAGACGGTAGACAAAAAATGGCCCAGTTATACTGGGCTGGGGCTTGGGAGTCACTTGTCCATATAAGTTGACGCTACTTGCAGAAGTCTTAGAGCCCACGAGCTTGCAACCTCTAAAATTCCAGCTGATCATTACCAACAAAGCTAGGTCAAAGATACTAATATAGGTCGCCTTATGGCAGAGATTAGACCCTTTTTTGTTTCCCCCTCCCTTGCTATTGATCTTATGGCAGACTAGTCAATATGAACATCATTTCGTCGAACAAAAGGAGTGCCTAAAAAAAGGAAGGGAGAGAAGCAATCACGTCTTAACTTGGTAAAAGCCCATTCAGCCGAAAGAGGCTTGCGCTGTTTTTCTTTGTTCGTTAGTTCAATTAATTGGATTTTAACCCACAAATCATCTCTATTCAATTGGCTACTAGTCCTGCTCGTTATAGTTAAACTTCAGGTTAAGTTGAAATCACAGTGAAGTTATTGGCTCATTAACACCAGCCAAATTATCTTGCTAAACATCATGACAGATGAATAAAAAGTTGATGAACCAAGCAGCTGGTGACTTCATCATTGTCCAAACTAGTTTAAGGAAGAAAGTACGAGACATAATTATGGATGTCTGACAAATCATTATCATCTCAAACCGTCCATTATCTTGATAATACCCTCTCTGATCATGACTGAATCCTTCACCATCCCACAATGTGGAACAACTTAATTCCAGTCTTTTGTTTGTTGTCGAATGACTTTATCTTGTTTCGCATCTTCTTCTTTGTTCTACGGTTTTGTCCCTATCACGTTTTAAGGTACCTCGCCTGGACAAACCTGCAGAGTTCAGGCACCTTGCAGTCGTACAGTCTTTATTGGATAGGACCACCTGCGCTGTGATATACAACCCTTGAGTTTCATCCTCTGCTTTAAACTGGCCGAAAAATCAAAAGGCAGCCACAGCTTCAGCTTCTAATCACCTACTAAATTGATAGAAGATCGGATATTATTCTTATCTTATAGAAAACTGTACTGTACAGGTAGAATATATAGACTTTTGGCCTTTACATATCTTTTTTTGGTGTGCAAGACCTTTACATTAAATCACTCCTTTTATGTACTGCGATCAGCCACCAAGAATTGGGCAGCCGAGGATTTATTATGGTGACAAAAGGGGGTCACTCATGATTCACATTTCACTTTCCTCAAAAACTCTTGTTTAGAAACTTTGATTCAGAAATTTAGCAAAAGCTAGCCCAAATGCTGTTAAGCTTTGTAAGTACGTTTCTTAATTAGCTGATAGGAGTTGAAGATGATCATTGAAAGGAAATAAACAAGGTACCTTGTCAGGAAAAGCGAAGCCCATACGAATGATTTGGGCACATGAACTTGGCCAACATCTTTTCCCTACAGAAATGTACTCTTTATTTCGTGTCTTTCACCTGTAGAATAAACTCATGCTTGGAAAACCTCACCCCTTTTTATATCCTCTCGGCCAAACGACACCCATCATAGCATTACACTTCCCGGAGTCGTCAAAGGGAGAATACAATGCACAAGCATCGAAGAGCAGCTGAGAGTTTTGTCATACAAGTAAGAGGTTGTGAAGCTGTTGATCGTCACCAAGCCCCTCATCAAACCAGTGTCGACTCTTCCGAGTTTAACTTCTCAGCAATGAAGCTCTTTAATCGTTTCCGTAAGATTCTCATGCGTCTATTATTTTCACTTCCTTCTCGTGGATCTTCAGCTGCATCCGGAATGACTGCTTCGAGGCAAAAAAATTGCGACAGATTTGAGCCGCCAAAGACTTCATGCAGCTCATATTACTCGTCCCACTCGCATTACAACGAGGCCATCGCTGACTGCATTGAGTTCTTCAACAAGTCGTCGCACGACGAGATCTTGGACGACGGCCGTAAATCCGACGTTCTGGTTTGATATGGTTTATTTTAAATTATTTAATTGTTTCCGAATTACCATCTTTCAGTTTATTTTTCATATCTTTTCGTTCCTGCTTTGGCTCGAAGCGCATAATATTATTCATACGAAAAATGGAAATACGACTTCATTGCTGTCTTGTCTTATATGTACGTGACCTATTCCTCCTTTCTCCGACCATAACCTACTGCGTTGTTGACAGAGATTTCATGTTTGCTAAGTTACGTTGTACATTGATGACTAATAAAGAAAACCTTGAAGATAAATATGTTTAGTTTGCATCATGACTTGTTTGACTTCTAGTTGTTAACCTGGTTTATAAGGTTGATCATGTGGCTCCGGCTGAAGCGGTGATCTTGTTATATGGACGGTCTGAGGGAAGCGGTCCAAGATCAGATCCACACCGATACTATTGTTTCGGGAACAGAAAACCAGGCCCCGAGCATGAAAATATTCCCTGCAATAACTATAGTACCATTAATAGATAATTTAATCATTAGCAAAATAAGATGATTTAGAGAAAAAAGTAATATATCTAGCGGCCTACTGCATTTTTAGGCCCAAATTTGAATGGTCCTTAAAGCATGGACGAAGCCTGCCAAGGTATGGGACGGCCCCATTAGCCAGCATGTTTTTTTCTTGATCTCCTTGTTTTTTCCCTTCCCTTTTCCTGAGCAGTCTGGCACTGTAATTTCCAAAAGGCCGGGGAACAAAGAGATGTGACTAATAAATGTTCTGTTTTTTTTTAAAAAAAAACTATTCATGGGAAAGGATGTGAAGAAACAATTTTATTCTAGAAAAATCTCGATATTTTTAAACGTCTATTTTTTTCCCCTTTCTTTTGTATCCAATTTTTGTTTATTTTTATAAATAAGAAGTCTAAAAGAGATGGATAGACTTGTTTTATCAATTTTTTTATTTACAGATTCAAGAGAATAACAAGAAGAAGACGGGAAAAAATAGCGATAAGGGATTGTGTAGTGCTTTAGTAATAAGATACATTATTATAAATGGCTTTGTTATTAAGCAAATCGTACACTCCTACAATTTCGTTTCATTTTCGACCAACCTCCACTGCTGGAATTACCGGAGGAAATTTTAAGAGGTACACAAAACGATCTAGAAGACTGTCATCTTTATTATTCTCGAAACCGAAAAATACTCTGTTGAAAATTTTGAAATGCTCTCAGGGAACTCGTGGCAATATTGCAACATCTGGGCTGGCTTTTTTCCTCGAAAAAATCCCTCCTATGAGGGGGAGCAGCGGCTTTTTCTTCTTCTTCTTGAGAGAAGGGTGCCTCTCAAGTTTTTCAACACCCTGTGGGATCAAAACTTGTGCCACGGAGGGAGGATTTGCAAAAGTCACGTATCTTTTCTTCTGAAACTCGATTCCTCCTTCTTCTCCATCAGAACTTTGTGTTTTGTCCTCAAATTTCGTCGAGTCTTCGACGAACTTGACGTCTTCAATCTCCGTGTCCATGAGTTGTTTTTCCGACTCGCGTTGCTTCATTTTTTGGAGCTCTCGCTTGGTGCGTTCAAGCTCGTCTTGCAGAGAAGAGAGGCAAGTCGCCATAACAATGCTTTCTTCTTTTGCTTTCTCGAGGCTTTGTTTTGTCTCCTCTAGCTCAGTTGTAACATTTCCAAGACTCGAAAGGCCATGCAGTCCACTTTCCCAAGCTTCGCTGTGCATCTATGAAATTAAACAACTTAGAATGAAAATGAAACACAAACATGTTTTTTTGTTTTTTTGTTTTTTAAGAATTCAATTAAACGTGGAGAACAATACGGGTCTATTCAGAATTATTCTTTTCCTTTTCTGGTTAAGGTAGTTCAGTGCTAGGAATTATACTGGCAGATGCTTGCTTGCTTGTGATCCCATTCTAAAGTTAATTAATTACAGATAATATTTACGTGAAGAGAGGGCGAGTTAAGTGATTTGGTATCTATTCGTTGCAAAGCAAGAGAGTGATTCTCTAATAAAGTTTATGCGAGTACTCTTAAACTAGTATATATATATATGTCGAAATAATATTATATTTCGCTACCTTTATTCCCTCACACGGAAAGCCACGAAATCTAGCTAGCTAGCGATGTTCTCCCATCTCGAGCATATATATAAGAAAACTAAGAAGTAGTGCATGCATGTCTATATGGATACTGATGTTAATGAACAATATTATTATGTCAAATCTTAATATAACACAAGAAAAGTCTATATAAAGATTATATGCTCGAGAATCCAATTGATAGGTTATATATTATAAGAAATGTAATCCCTCGCTAATTAGTTACCTAGCTAAGAGAATCCAATCAGCTAGTAGTCGTACCACAATATATTACACACTGTGAATACAACTTCGTGCACAAAGATTATGCTATGGCAATTGGCAAGGAAGTAAGGAATATTAAACAGATTTTCAACGTACATTGAATAGCTTACTGTCAACCAAGCCTTTTCACTAGTAAGACGACAAACATAATCGCTCTGAAGCTAAGAAATGTATGCTTGTAACAGAAATTTGCAGTCCGATGTGATAAAGTAATATCAAAATTGTCAATTAAATGCATGGTGAATAACTATCGGCCGTCACCTCTTTCAGTTTGCCGGCATAGACCTCCCCAGCTAAAACTCTCTCGCCAAACAATGTCACAGCCTCTTTGACCGACCGGAAGGGAGCCCTCGTATCAATCTCCGCCCGTTTGAATACCACATGTCCATGTTCGTTGTCCATGTTCATTCCCCGAGAGCGAGAGAGAGAGAGAGAGAGAGAGAGAGGGAGAGAAAGGCCTAGAATACCGAATGAAAGATGGAAACAAGTATACCCTTTATATTTTGGCTTTGTGTGGAGAGAGAGAGGGAGGGAGAGAGGGGTACTTCTTAAGAGTGATATAGCTTGTGGGGTACGGAGAAATATCATGGGGAGCTTCCTTTCTTCGCGTCCACTTCACTGGAATTCTGTTACTGCGCGCTATATTTGAATGTGAAGCCGGTGGGTGGATGCTCTAGGTCATATGGATCTGGCTGGTCCGTATTTATTCAGCAAATGAGAGGGACTCTTCACCTATTGCCAACGGAAAAAGCCCCCACTAGCTTTCCTTCCTCACTTGGGCATTACCTTGTGGAAGCCTCATAATCAGAGAGACGGACAGATAAGAACGGTTGAGTTCCACCTGCAGGAGATTTTGCCTTTCCGCTCTTTGAAAAGTTCAATGATACCCAATACATCAACGCTAAAGTTGGTAATTGTGCTTTGCTTTGTCCTCAACGAGTACTGAATTGATGCTTAAAAAGGACCTCAAACGAGTCCATGGTTTGTGGTTCCTTACCCTTTAGTCTGGAGTGCAGCAGAAGAATGCCTACTATATAAATTGTTCAAGTTGGGCAATCCATCATGTCGGCCTGGTCCATTACAAAAGCGGATATAACCCCATGGACACCTCGCTAGGCTTCAATTTTTCAACAGTCAACACTCTTCGTTACTGAACTACATGTCGCAGCTTGTACATTCTACCCTCTCAAATAGCCTTCTCATTCACACTATCTTATGTATACTAAAATAGATTTGTTTTTTCATTACTTAATTGATAAAGGTATGAAATAGGTATGAGATAAACGTGTATATATATGTTTAAAGGCGCGGCTGCCCAAATAACACCGGTCCATAAAAATGTGTAAAATTTGGACACGGTAATTGTTGGATAGGCAGATAAGATAAGAAACAACTTTCATAAAAAGAGTTGTCGTCGGTGGAAATAATATCCTTCTGGTTTATCCTCATTCATTACGTCTTTTTAATTCACCCACCTTTCTACACATCTGCTTTTGCACTAACGGGCACTAATTAGCTCCCTCGTTGTTTGATAAAAGGCCACCAAAGCTGCTAGCACGTGCATGCGCGTGCGTGAGAAAGAGAGAGGTAGGTTGCAGCCCATGACCCACTGACGGCCGAGCCTTATGAACGGCCGGCCCGTGGGCCAGTACCGCGCTGGGAGGCGCTGGTACACTTTTCCTGTATGTATGCATCCACGCAAATACCATTCAATCGAATCAGTGCACTACAAACATTACTAATCAGTGCCCAATTTCTCAGATGCAGCTTTTCAATTGTGAAAATTCCGTTCTTTCAACTATAAGTTCCCGTGGCTATTATTTTAGAAAAAATCGAGGTAAGTATTTTTTAATTATTATTTAAAAGATATAACGAGGGTCTCACCTCTCTTACATAATCGAAATAAATCAAGTTTTTAATTATCATTTGAATAAAAATAAGATAACTTATCTACTTGATAAGAGGAACATGCTCTCAAACTCTTAATAGAAATGAAAGTTCTAACAACCCGAGCAGTTCGATTCTATCACGATTAAACCTTTCTAGCTCTATAAAAATTGTAAGATATACGTCTCTAATTCTCATGCTCCGGTACCGCTTAGTTCACTTTTACAAATTCTAAGTATTGGATACAGACACGCTGATGTTTCTATCACTACGTGATATTTGGCATAATCGTTAACATTATTAAGTGTGAGCTCTCACGTATTTAAAAAAAGTAACAAATAGGAAAATAGAAAAAAAAAAAAAAAAAAAGGTTCCTGGAAGCACAAACTCTTATATGTCATAGTGCGCGTATGTGCACGCAAGGGCATATGTGAAGATCCCAAACTGAGCAAAATGGGTGTGAATGACGTAAGATTTGACCGAACAACAACAAAGTAGAGATGCTGCGTCCACATCGTCTTGTCCGCCCAGACGGGAGCTTTGTTACCTGGAAAACAAAGTGGGCAGAAAAAAGAAAAAAGAAAAAAGAGAGCACACAAGATAAAACTGGAAGGTTTGGGTCGTTAGCGAGCTGAAAGCCTAAAACTCGTACCAGAAAACTTCTATCTTTTTTCTGTTTTTTTATTTATTTATTTACAATAATAAACTTGAAACCTTACTGTTGAATCCTTTCCATCAACCTCAATTCTGTCCTTCTATTTCTTTTTATTCTTCGTCTTCTTCTCCTTCTTCATAGATCCTACCGTCTACCAGCAATGTCAGTTGCCGCGACCCCCCCGGCCATCGGATCATTCAGTCTGCCACGATCGCTGAGGCGCAGGCCTCGGTTCAGGATGGCCGTCCGATCTAGCGCGGTTCCCGTGGACTCAATATTGACCAAGTTAAAGCACGAGTGTGCAACTCCATTGCCCGTTCTTCGCCGCGTAGCCGACGCAATGGCAGCAGATATGCGTGCCGGGCTTGCGGTTGATGGTGGCAGTGATCTCAAAATGATACTCAGCTATGTTGATAGTCTGCCGACTGGGTATGTATATCATGTTAAGTGAGAAATTCTACGTTTCTTTATGGATGTCGTTGTTGGGGTTGACTTTCTTGTCTTGGTTTTTAGTTCAGTTAGCTTGGACTCTTAGTGCAATTTGGTGTTTGATCTTTCACAGTCTGAAAGCACTCTACCTTTGCTTCTCCTTTTTTGGGTATTTTTATTTTGGTGCCAGAGTAGTAGTCTCTTCTAACTGTGCGAATAGAAGTAATTTTATGCAGGCAAAGGTAAAAAATGCATCATGTTTCTTTCTCTGAACCTCTATTTTCCTCCAATTCTATTTCACTGCTGGCTCAGAAGATGCTACCTGTAATTTGGACATTATTTCGATAACTGCTTGTCCAAAACACCTATGCTGAAAGATTGTTGTGAATTTAATCGGAATCGTGGTCGAATTTAGAATGACTTATGCACTTTATGCAACTGGTCTGTTATTATTCCCCTCCACAAATTTAATTGTATCTAATTTATGTGCTATATTTTGAAAGGAACGAGAAAGGGTTGTTTTATGCCTTGGATCTTGGCGGCACAAACTTCCGGGTCCTGAGGGTCCAGCTAGGTGGTAAAGAAGAGCGGGTGATCGACACGGAGTTTGAGCAAGTATCTATTCCTCAAGATCTCATGTTTGGTACATCTGAGGTATCCATATGGTCAACTGTTAGTCTGTTGTGGTAATTCACTTATGAGCTACTTTTAATTCTCTTGAGCTCCAAAATTGCAGGAACTTTTTGATTTTATTGCTTCTAGGTTGGCAACATTCGCCCAAAAGGAGGGTGGGAAGTTTCACCTGCCACCTGGAAGGAAAAAAGAAATTGGCTTCACGTTTTCTTTCCCTGTTAGGCAGACGTCTATAGACTCTGGCATACTAATCAAGTGGACAAAGGGTTTTGCAGTCTCTGGAACGGTTTGTTTTTTCACACCTTTCTTAATTGCAAAAGTAGGAGATGCTCTTGATGGGTTTTCTCTCGTTTCTATGGGTTATATTAGAGACAGTATTAAGTATCGAAGTAAATAATTAATATTGCTGTTTTATATCTCTTTTTCCTCTCTAACCGATTAGCTGTAATCCGGAAAAATGACGGGAATAATATCCATGGTATATGTAAAAAAGCCTGATCATATAAGTTCTATTTTGGATGATATGAGATATGAGACTTGAGGAGAAGTTATGTTCAATGAGGGAAAGTCTCAGCCGCCCCAGTGGGGGGGGGGGGTGCGCATTTCCAACATGTTTGTCTTAAAAACGTCAGAAACTATAAACATAAATCTTCTTGACAACATAATCCCAAGATTTTTCTAGCATTTTCCCCCCGTTATCTCTGAAGAAATTTTGGTTTGTGGATGTCTGGTTGGGAAGAAAGTTTCTTGTGAAATTCATTGTTTGTAGTTTGTTGGTTGTCCCTAATACCACAGGAGCTCTTCAAAATATCTCAATGCTGTGATCTAAATTATACATGCGTTTGTTTGACAGGATTTCTGAAAGAGAGCCAGTTGACAATGTTGTAAGACTAATTTTACAGGAGTAGCAAAGCAAAACAATATTGGAATCTAGGTCAATATTGGTTTTGCAGATCATTGACTGTCTGTCAATTTCCTGAGAAGTTTGGGGAACTCTTACTATGATGTTTTGGGCCTGATCTGACTCAGACAAACTTTTGTTTGCTCTCTAGGGTCGATGTCTACTAACCTGAATAGTTTCTTTTGGTACTTTTCAGCCATGTTTATTTTAAGAACGGTGGCATAAACTTGATAAATTGATACAAGCATAACGGAAAACTTTGAACTCCTTATAGGCAGGAAGAGATGTAGTGGCTTGTTTGAATGATGCTATGGAAAGGCAAGGACTGGATATGCGAGTGTCTGCCCTGGTATGTTGTTTCTCGTGCTGGCATCCTTGAAGAAATTTGTTGGATGATAAAGTGATCAGGAGTTTATACATCAATGAAATGTAGGTTAACGATACTGTTGGAACATTAGCTGGAGCAAGATACTGGGATGATGATGTCATGGTTGCTGTCATTCTGGGTACTGGAACCAATGCATGCTACATTGAACGGAAGGATTCTATTCCCAAACTTCAGGGCCATGTGTCTGCTTCTGGAAGAACGGTGTATATGAGTGCTCCAACTTTTTTTTTTCTTCTCTTTAACTTTTCCAATACCAATTATTCAATAGATAATTGTATAAGCAAATCCATTGATTCAGATTATCAATACTGAGTGGGGAGCATTCTCAAATGGTCTTCCTTTAACTGTTTTTGATAGAGAGATGGATGCTGCTAGTATTAATCCTGGTGAGCAGGTATGCTCTACTTTCTGTCTCGACTGTGAACTTAAATTTGTTGTTATTAGTGAAGTATACACTGCGATTTTTTTCAATTTTTATTTTCATTTCATGGACAGATCTTTGAAAAGACAATCTCTGGAATGTATCTTGGTGAAATTGTACGAAGAGTGCTGCTTAAGATGGCTGAAGATGGAGCTTTGTTTGGCAGTTCTATTCCAGAAAAACTATCCATGCCATTTGTACTCCGGTATCTATAATTTCTCTCTTCATCAGCATAATCTGGTGACAAACTCTGGTTCCCCTTGAGTCATATTCGTAAATCTAAATCAATTATGTTTCTATTTGGTTCAA
Organism: Morella rubra; assembly: GCA_003952965.2. Classification (NCBI taxonomy): domain Eukaryota; kingdom Viridiplantae; phylum Streptophyta; class Magnoliopsida; order Fagales; family Myricaceae; genus Morella; species Morella rubra. The sequence goes on along the minus strand of CM025856.1, from coordinate 21,752,050 downwards.
CTACAGTTGAATTAAGTGTGCTATTTGCACTGTTGCTATCTGTATCACACTATGGGGCTTTTCCACCCTGATTTCACTGCTTTGGTCTCATATCAATTACAAAAATGATTCTGATGCTTCATACAAATCCCCTGCATCAGTAATAGGAAAATAACCTTTCCCTTACCACTATTTGCTTTTTCTCCCTCCCTCTTATCTTTTTCATATTGCTCAGTTGTACAATGATACTGTAAGGTAGATCTTAAGGTTAACATTGAAAGACCATCATAGACTCTCCTGTGGATCATGTGGAACATAAGGATTGATTAGTTTCAGAAGTGTCAATTAATTGCATCTTCATTACGAGTCAGAGATGCAGTGTAATTACCCTTGTGTAAAACCTCGGTTTAAGAAATGTATGAAGACTTAGCTTTTACTTGTTCAATTGAGCTGTGCAGTGAGCTGACCTCACGTCAGGGTTATCTCTATTTCTCTGTAGCTAATCCTCTCTTGAATAAATTAGAAATCTAATAATGCCGGTGTGTTGTGAACTACTTTTTACAGGACCCCAGATCTTTCTGCCATGCAGCAGGACAACTCCGATGATCTTCAAGCTGTTGGATCAGTCCTCTATGATATAGCTGGGGTAAACTCCTCACATTGTCCCGGCCTTTAGAAATTCACCCTCTGTGTTATGTTAATGAATCCAAGATTGGAAGCCATGCACTGTGAATGACCGGGGTATGTGAAAATAGTTTCCAGAGTCATTTGATGATTCCTAAAGTTTGTGGTCTGACTGAGTGCGGGAATACGATGCTATAGACATCAGAAGCCCTTGTCTCCCCATGGACACAACATACATTAATGGCATCTACCAAAATCCAGGGACTAGGTGAAGAGACTGGTGTTGGAGTTAGCTTGCTACTTCATATCGCTTTTCAAAGTGAGTTAGGTTGACCTGTGTAGCATGTGATGGAACAGAAGCATCTTTTTTTTTTGGGGAGTGGTTGGAGGGGGAGGCTTTGAGAAAGTCCAATGAACAAAAGCAAGAAGGGGACTTTTGTTTTGTCGAAAAGAGAAAGCATACCATTTGTCTCACTTCCTAAGGGCAATCATAATGAGCAAAACAACAATAGCAATATGTCCATCAAGAATATGTACAAACTGTAGAATGTAGAACTATGGACAAAACCAGGTTAAGCATCCGCTGCAAAAATGTAGTATCTCATTGAATCTTTCCATGGTTCCTTTTTACCCACTAACAAATTTCACTTGTTTGGTTGCTTTTCAAATCTTGCGATTAGGTCGAGAGCAACTTAAATGCAAGGAAGATTGTTGTAGAGGTTTGTGACACAATCGCGAAGCGTGGTGGCCGCTTAGCTGGTGCAGGAATTGTTGGGATTCTGCAAAAGATGGAGGAGGATTCAAAAGGTCTCATCTTTGGGAAGAGGACAGTTGTGGCAATGGATGGAGGCTTGTATGAGCGGTACCCGCAGTACAGAAGATACTTGAAAGATGCAGTTACAGAGCTGTTAGGCCTGGAAATGTCAAAGAATGTGGTTATAGAACACTCAAAAGATGGGTCTGGCATAGGAGCCGCACTCTTGGCTGCTGCAAACTCCAAATATGAGCACAGTTTCTAGGGCTCGACGAGATCCTGAATTCCTGATCACAGAGCTGGTAGTGATAGTATACGCCCATGTAATGTATCTTGAAGTCAGAGGATTATAGGACTTAGTTTTTTTTTTTAGTTTGATTTCTCATTGGGTTTAGAATAAGAGCTAAGAACACAAAGGGAGTTTAAAAAAAAAACTCTGTTCAAGGTTTTAATTTAGCTGTGTTCTGTAGAACTTATGTGCACCATCGTTATATGGTGCGATTTTTTGTACGTTTTATGAAGCAAAGATTATCTGTTAAACAATTCTAGTTAGCTACTGGAATCATGTGTCATACATAACACAGACGAGGGAAATACTATGCAAAATCGATTACCTGGAAAAGAATACGAAACGCAGATTCTCCTAGCGTTTCTCAAGCCCTGGCGACAATTCTCCGCCAACAAATTTGCGCCTTCGGCACAATCTAGATTTCACCAACGCCGTCAGATCATTGGGTTCTGAGTTTAAACTAGCCGTTGATTAATCACAAAATTAATGAAAAATTGAAATAATAATAATAAAAAAGAATTCAGCGCACGCCAACCGTATTTTTCAAAGTTGGAACACAGATTCTCCGTCTGCTTTTGACACACACGTTTTCACTCTCTTCGTCTCCGCAAAACTGTTTTTTTTTGGTTTTGTTTTAAGCGTTTACCGCAAAACTTGAACCTGCGACCGAATTGGAAAACGAAATTGTGCCCAAGATTTTCCCTCACCCGGGATTATTTCAATTCCTAGCTGCTCTTGGCTTGATTTCTCTTGTATATCTGCAAGAATGGTACTTCAGCTATCAATACATTTCCAGCTTGTGCTCAATTTTAATCAGTTAATCTCTTGAGCCTTTGGTTAACACTTTGACTTGGCAGATCCGGTTCATACTGTTACAGAACAGGCAAGGAAAGACACGTCTGGCCAAGTACTACGTTCCTCTCGAGGATTCCGAGAAGCACAAGGTCGAATACGAGGTGTGATCTTGGTCTCTTGCTTTTCATTTTGTCGTGGTATTATCTGTGGCATATTGTTTAGGATTTTGATAATCGTGGTTTGTAGGTTCACCGATTGGTGGTAAACAGAGATCCAAAGTTCACAAATTTCGTAGAGGTGAAGTTTCTCTAGTTACTGTCATTGCTTTTGTACTTCCAGAAATTCTTGTTTTCTTTCTCCGATATTGAGAACAGATAAATTGTTGGAAAATACATGGGAATTGGAGCTTTGATTGTAACATTTCTTCTGTTTGTAACCCAAGAAATGAAAACACGTCCCTCTTTTCAACTGGCAACTAAATCTAATCTCCAAGCTAGGTTAAATCTTCTGACTGAATGTTATTAACAGTCTGGCTTGGGTTGATCCACATTATTTCGCATTGGAGTTTTAATGTCTTTCATGATTATCATCAATGCATTAGGTGGGCTAAAATTGTTGCAAGTTTGGAGGTGTTTCGAATTTTAACTCTTCGTATAGCCTGGGTTTGTAGTTAATTTGTTATGACATCATTTGTACATCGAATTGTCCCTGAGGTTATTATGCACTGACACCTGATTCTAATGTTACTTGCAGTTCCGCACACACAAAGTCATCTACAGGCGATATGCGGGGTTATTTTTCTCGCTTTGTGTTGACATTACTGACAATGAATTGGCGTATTTGGAGTGCATCCATTTATTTGTGGAGATTTTGGATCATTTCTTCAGTAATGTGTGCGAGCTAGATTTGGTCTTTAACTTTCACAAGGTTTGTCCCTTATGTTGAGCTTTTATTTTTTGCCCACTTATCTCCAAAGCATGCCTACTCCAGGATTGCCTGCTTCTGGTATATTTCTGTCAATGCTAGCCTCAAGTATTTAACACTGTTGTAAAAGTATTTTCTGAATAGAGTGTAGAAAAGAAAGAAAAAGAGTTTAATACATCTGGAATTGTTGATAGTGCTGTTGTTAACTCTGTGATAAAGGTCTTAACAAGGTGGTTTTAGACAAAGATTCACCTAGTTTAACAAAACACATCTTAAAATAATATTTTTTGAAGTTTTCAAGTAGCGCCTATGATTTGTTATGTTATGAAGTTGTTGTTAGGTATTACACATATGGTGCTATATGAGTGAATTATTTGATGTGGGGTCTTGGAACAAAGAAATACCAGAAGGATATGCTATATTAAGAGCAGTCTTTGGTGTTATGATAAAAGTGCTACTTGAATAGGCTTTTGGGATATAAGCGCTTATATGGATCACAATGCTGCTATCAAGAAAAATGCTTTTCAAATTGTGATGAAAGCCTCGTTTGAAGTGTTTCCAGAATTGGAGAATTCTTGACAGGAGGGATTCCATGTAATTCACAAGATTGTCTGCCAAGAAAAAAAATAATTCACAAGATTGTCACTTTTGAGTTTTCTTGTTCAGTTTTCGAGTATTGTTACCTGCTTCATGCTCATGGTTGTCTCATTTGTTGATGTACTCTTCTATTCCTTTCCACTAAATGTAATCAATCAGCAGGTTGCATCCTGCACAGTGCACCCCCTTTCCTTTTCCCCCCTTTTTCTCTGGGCTGAGCATGCATAGACAATCAACTGACTCCTGTGTGAAAAATGATATACATGAGATCATAGGGGGTATTTTTGAATCTGTGGGGTATTAGTGCATGTTCAACTCCTTTACTTCTGTATTTGATCATTTTAATGATGCTGACTTCTTGTCCTGATCCCTTTTTTTGTTGTCCTTTTACACGAAGGTTTATCTGATACTCGATGAATTCATTCTTGCTGGAGAGCTCCAAGAAACAAGCAAAAAGGTATGCAAGACCAAAGCTTGTTTGCCATTTCTTCTCCCATAGATTTATTGTAGTATGCGATTTGCCTGTCCTCCCACATATTAATAGTGATATATGATTTATGGTGCCATCTTTGTAGCCGCTTGTCTTGTTTTTTCTCCAATATTTTTAGTTTTTGAAATGACCACTATAGTCACCTAGATTCAGTCTGAATCCTATTTATCATAACGTCTCTCTTTTTTTCAACAACTTAGTAGCAACTTATATTTGTTTTCTATTTGAGATATAACTGAAGACTTTGGCCATATTGCTGATCTTTGCTTTCACATGCAGGCGATTATTGAGAGAATGGGTGAACTCGAAAAATTAGAGTGACAAACTGGTCCAAGTGTTTCAGGAGTGCTCTTTGTTTCCCTGGGTTTTTGTTTTTCAAACGGTTGTTGGTTTTACATTACTAGCTTGCGAAATTGTTACTGCCAATGTCCTCTTGTAATATCAGAGAACAGAACGAGAAGTGTTTTTTCATTGCTTTAACATGCTTCTCTCCCCCCACCCTCCCTCCCTCCTTTGTGACTGTGTTCGGGGTTGTATTCATATTCGATTAATACAGGCCAATGTACATAAACCTGGCTGTCTACGATCACTTTCTAGATTGGTATGTTTAAGTATTTCAAAGTTGCGTTAAATATAAGCTCTTGGCTCGAAGCAACCCCTTTGCTGAAGTTGGTGCCGGTAAGTGGGAACTTCTTTTCTTGTTGGCCAAAAGAAGATCTAATTTCTCCATTTATTGTCAAATAATCAATAGGAAGCCGGTCAAAATGTTGATTTATCTATTAGATGGCCGATCAGACGTCGAAAGAACAAAGGGTGTATCTAAAAGCAAATGAAATCAAGTTTAAGAAACTCTTCCTATCAAAATTTGGTGGAAATAAAATAATAGATAAAAGAATAAGCGAAAAGCACGGTACCCTGTTTTGTGAAGTCGGAAAGAAATTTAAGAAGTTACAGAGATAACACTCTAAGCAGGATTACCTATCTTACAAGAATTGTGAATCTCTCAAAAGTAATTTCTTCCTGTACGTACAAGACCTAAAATGATTTTTCTATAAAAATAATCATCTACAACTTGAAAATGGACAAAAACAGGATATTTATTCTTTTAAGAAGAATGCTCATTTTCTTTTTATTTTTACTTGATACCTATTTCACAAAGATATTCAAACCAAAGAAGGGTGCTTTCAGAATACAGCAAACCGGATCTATGGACAGTACGATGTGATCCTCCTATGGATTAAAATGTTAGCACGTAATTGGACAGCCATAACGCATGTAGAATGAATAGGCAAACCGGATCTATCCGTAGCGATGAAGAGCTGCGTGGATGCTGACCACAGTTATCATATTGAGAAACTACATTTTATATGTTTGGTGGTACCAACCGTCACCGTTACCGTTGCCAATCGTATGAAATTGGTACTTCAGATGAAGTTCTAATCAATGAATTGTTTGTTTGAATTCAGGAAATCCTCGCCCACTACGCCCCAAAAGTCTGAGGTCCAATCCAACCCATTAGGGTATAAAATCTGTACGACTTCGGCAGTATCTGCAAGAATTGCATGCCATACAAATACGCCACGGCCCCACGATATGCAAAGATGCTCGAAAATTTAATGCAGTCAGGCGAAGGTGGCTTGAAAGTTGAAAACTCGGGACCTCTCCTTATCTGTGTTGAGACTCTTTCAGGAAGGAACGAAGATTAATGGTATAGGATCCTCATCCAGTGACGTCCAATCTAAGTTCTAATGAAAAAAAAAAAAAAAGCAGGTGGGAGCAAGTGAAATTTGAAGGGCATAGCATTACAATTACAAGTTGAATTCAAAGAGCTTGAATTCTCAGTCTTACCTGCATTATTCTGCAACGAAAATAACATTAGATTGTATTTTAACGGTGCCTACTTCATTATGATCACACGATTCTACCATGTTATGAAGGGAGGAATTTGGTATCCAAAAGTCATTTTCCCTGTGAAATCACCACTTCTTTTCAGAACCTGTGTTGTGATCGTGTTACCCAGACAATCCCAGAAGACCACTGTAGTTGCTTGAGACCCAATTTTTTTGTCTAGTTCTTCACCACTTTACCATTTCTACTTCTTGGCCTGTCTCTTATTCTTTGAGTGGATGGCAATGACCACAAGGCCTAAAGCAGACTAAGTTGAGACAGTAATGGAAGGAACAAAAAACGAAGTTCGAAAGACGATTTAAATTGTACAGGCAAACAGGAAGAAACCTAAACATCTATTTAGTACCTTCCTCTAAAGGCGCATCGTTGTGATGATATATGTTCATCAAAGGATCATACAACAAAATTTAATTACCATCTTCGGCAGCTCATATGCCTCAGGCTCTCCCTCATCATATCCGTCCCGGCCATTTCATGTCGCCTGCTCTTCTTTTCTGATCATTTTGATATTATGAAATGCATGTCATCAATTGCACATTCCAAATGTCTTCAACTTTTCTTCGCAAGCCACACCAAGTCCAGAGTATGACCGGAAAGATCGAATGCAATAATGTCATTCTCGGTCTCATCAAACCACTGCTACTGTAACTTAGATTAAAGGCGCTCTTTGCAGAGTAATTGTAATGGCAGTGCACCATGGGCATGGAACCCGCCTCTGGCTCCTTCATAGACAGAGGGGGGAAGGTGCTCTTGTTTTTTTACCCGGGTATGGGGAAATGATGAAGAAATGGCCATGAGGTGCTGCTGTTGTTGCGAGATCGTAGAATACGTGGGACCAAGACCATCTAGGGATGAAGGGGGTGCTGGCATAACGGCTTGGCCACGTGGGATTAGCATAGAAGGGTCTTGCCTTCCCTGTTGCCAGCTAGGGACTTGGGTCATGCATGTTGAAGGTCCTGCGGGCCTGAACTGAGCAGCAAGCTGGGCAGCCCAAAGCTGCTGCTGTTGTTTTGTCAAGGCTGTGGAACTTGCATGAGGACCCTCAAATGGATTGCTAAGATATGGAGCTACCTGCAGCTGGACATACAACGAAGAATTATAGCCTGGTTTAGAACTTCTATAGCTAAAATATCAGGGAAGAAGAGCCGTAACGGGTCGCAACAAAATCATATTATATAGCCAAATTTGTGGCTTATTGGATGTTTATAACGGTGAGGTGATGGACAAGCCGGAGACTTTAGCTTGGTTCATATTACATCATTGGACAATCCTATATTGATCATCCTATTATGATGTTTATAACGGTGAGGTGATGGACAAGCCGGAGACTTTAGCTTGGTTCATATTACATCATTGGACAATCCTATATTGATCATCCTATTATGAGACCCCCCTCCTCCTTCTTCCAAAACCCCCAAAAATGAAGTAGTGTACCGAATAAATGGCAAGTAACAAAGTTTTTTTGCTTGGCTCTTATGTATATCTTCTCACAAATTTATACATGTAAGGTAAGAGGAAGAATATTCTTATGAAAAAAAAAAAAGCTAAGCCAAAGAATAAAACCTGTTGTGCTGCTGCTGGTGCTACTGAAATCTGATCGGTGTAAGCGCAGGAGGTAAAGCGAGCTTGGGGAACAGAGTAAGGCATGAGCATCTGCTGTTGCACCAGAGATTGAAGATACGGAGATTGGAGTTGTGATGGAGGTATGAACCCATTTGCAGCTCTATTAATATGATTCTTAGCTTCCACCCCACCACCTCCACCCGACAAAGACAAGAAATCGAAACTCTGCCCGTGACAGAGTAATCAAAAAGTTGGAAAGGAAGAAACCATTGGCAATTGCAATAGAAGCTTACCTGCTTCTGTCGAATGTGCATCTGAGATGCTGCTAGAGCAGCCTGGGGCCGATCTTGATCAAGTCCCTGGAGCTGAAGAATACAAGTTTTAGCTTCATTTGAATTTTGCTTCGGCAATAAAATTGCATAGATTGCTTGAAGAAATAAGGCCATATACACTCTTTCTCACCTCATGGAAGTCGTTACTTGCCATAAGAACTCCTAACTTAGATCCTTCTTTTGGTCCCAACAGATTTGGTTGCGGCTGAAACCTCTCCTGGTTCTCTGGCGTTTGTAAAATCTGAATGAACCGGCTTATACGAACATGGGCATCACACCTCTTCCACAAACTATTTTCAAAGGCAACTTTTGAAACCTGCATAGTTAACCATGTACCGTTCAGATGCTGGAAATAGGAACCCCATGTTTGCGATGAAACAAATTGCTTAGATTTAAAAGCTGTGACAACAGATAAGAAGAATAAATAAGAAAAGTGATTAAATTACAAGTCATCTTCACCTTTCCACTTGAAGAATCATTTTCAAATGACTTGGGTCTGGAGGCATTAATAGCAGTATCAAGCCAAGATGGAATTTTAGCAGCAGAGGACCTGAGACAGCTAAATGTATGAGGACATGAAAGCAAACAACAAACAGTTAACGAATGATTCAAAAATACAGGAACGTAAGACAATTACGGCAATTGCAAAGCACGACCGTCACTCCCAACACCATTTGACGCCACTGAAGACGAGCCTGGCCACAATGCTGGACCTTTTGATCAAAGAAGAGTAGAATACTGTCACAATATGGCTTTACAATATACTGTAAAAGAATGCCACTTCTGTGACAAAGCACGAGCCCAAATATATGACAAATAGACCTTCTGAGCAAGCTAGAAAAGTACCGTTCTTGGGCTCCTTGATCATACTCTGTTGTTCCAGTTCGCATGCAATGGCTATGGCCTATACAGCAATCCAAATCCAAAGTTAAATACAGATCTAGATTACTAAAAGAATATTTAGCTTAGACCAGGAAATCACACTTACTGGTTCCAGTGCAATCTCTGGTTTCCTCACAGTAAGTGGGGCCTCTGGTTCTGTATGTAGCTTTAATCCACTGCATCACAAAATATATTGAAAAATATAATACGAAAAAAAAAGCAGGAAAAAAGGAAAAGCTAATAAGCAGTTAGTCATGTTGAAAAACTACCCACCCAGCCTCCGAGCTTATCTCAGAATCACGCAAAGGCCTTACACTGTTACCATCACCCTTAGCCAAGAATGGCACGTTATGTAGATGCAATGGAGGAACAGAGCAATCCGAGTCCATACGAAATTTCTCTCTGTCAGGTAAATCTAGTTGTTCTTGAATACTGGGTTCATTCAAAGAATCTACTTTTGCAGTTTCTTTGGGCGATCTTCCCGCATTAGATGAGGACTTGGCAACCTCGGCAGTCACACTGGCATTGAAGTCGAGTTGTCTTTTGTAACAGCAGAATCTGATGAAGTACCCAATTTAACATACCACAAGAGAGAGAGAGAGAGAGAGAGAGGAGAGGAAGATCTTAATATTGTAGAAAGAGCTAAACAAAGAAACCTTGCACAGGCTTTGGACTCTCCCTTGACACTGGCAAAGCCAAAGGTTTTCCTTCCTTAGATTCACTGTCTAGTTTACTCTTCTCACTCTTCTCATTCGCATCACTATTCGGGAACATCCCGGCCAATGCATACAAGGTCTCCACTACTTCTTCCTCATCCTTTGTTATTGGCCCAGAGACGGTCTGTTCTAGGGACCAGTTTGAGCCTCCATGTTTCTACAAAAACAATTCCAAGACTAGTACTTGAAATACTAAACGAAAAAAGCAAAAGACGGATATTTTGATAGTGGAGACCTAGAGAGGACTAACGATGTTCAGTTTGGATTTCTTTATTCCATTCTTTAAGGGTGATTCTTCTACTCCACTGATTGTATGGTTCAGCTTCTTTGAATCTGGTAAAGGTGGAGAAATAGATTCGCGATTGCGCTTCTTCATGGCTGTAAGTGTGAAAGAGGAAATTCCAAAACATCAGTCCCATAAAAAATAAGGCGCATTACTTTTTAAAATTGAATACAGAAAACCTTTCTGAATCGCTAAAAGCGAAAGTATCTCCATTGGAAAAGTGAACCTAAGAACAGAATGAACCAAAATCTCAAACACCATTATACTAATTTAATTTTAAAGAACAAATGCACCATAAAAGTCGCAGCATCAACGTATTAAATAGAGTGAAGTGAAAACACACAGAATCTTACGTCCAGAAAAATAAAGAAAAAGCAAAAAGCTTCAGTTTTGCTTCAGTCCTAATCCAAACTAATAAAGCAAAACAAACAAACAAACTGAGAATTCCCAGAAGACCCACCAAACAAAAAGGGCTTTGAAAATTAAACATTAGTCTCCGAGTTCACAAAAAAAAATCAAAGAAAGTACAAAAAATAAAATTGCACACAAAAAATAAAACAAAAAAAAAAAAAAAAAAAACACAAAACTTACAGAGTTTGATTCATGAACCACGTACCTGAACGTAGTTTTCTCGGAACAGAGGCATGATCAACGCCATTGCAGTCATCAAAAAACTGTACAAAAAAAAGAAGAAGGGGGGGGGTGTTTTAAACTACCCAATCATGAAACGTGAACAATAAAAAGCTTCGACTCATCAAAAATTGTCAACCTTTTTGGGAATCTTAAATCTCTTGTTAGAATCGATACTCATTGACGGTGCTTGTAACCGGAGCTCGTCTTCTCTGTCGGAGACATCGCAACCCATTTCGGAGTCTTCGTAGCTCGAGCTGGTTCTGCCAACAACACTCAATCTTCTTAGCCTCTCTTTCTTCGATCCTTCCGAATGTACGAAGTCCCCACCAACACAATCCGACCCTTCAAAATCACACACAATAGAAACACATAAAAAAACAAGAACGCACTGGAAAGGAGATAACAAAGGACACGGGACACGCATAATCGGCGAACCTTATCACCAAGCGAAACAAGGATCACCCAGATAACGACAAGTACAAATAGGTCGGGGATTTATTTATGTTTGTATCTTTTATGTGTGAGTGAAATTTACCAAAGAATAGCTTGTGGGGCTTGCCAGGAGAGAACCGACTAGCTCCACGCCTCGCGTCTCGAGCTTTGTCCATTTCAAGGCTTCCAGCATCTGACTTTCAAAAACAGCTTCGACGGCTAAGAATTCGATTCGATTCCACCCGACCAACCGCGAGAAACGCTGGCCGACGGGATCTTTTCCATTTAGCGATTTGTTTACTTCCACTCGAGTTTCCGGAATTTGAGTTACTTCAATCAAAGCAAAGAAAACGGGTCAGAGAAATTGTAGAAAATGAAAATCGTTTCCGGTTTTGCTATGAACACGAAAGGAAAATGTAAAGAAGAAGTGAACGAGAACAACGTAGAGACAGGGAGACGGAGAGGGTGAGAGAATTATTTTTGGGTTTTAGTTTTTTACCGAAAAGCTCGCCGGAAAGAAAACCGAAAAAGTGGCGTTTGGGATTTCCAAAGAAAGAGAAAAACCAATTTGGGTTGCCACATATGTCAATCTATCTGAACTTAGAGTAGCAGTGCTCGCGAGGATCTCGTCGGTGAAATAGAAAAGAGACAGGGGAGGCAGGGACAAAAAGCAAGCAAAGAGATGGTAGAAAAGAAAGTAAGAAAAGTAATTCGTTCCTCGTGTTCAGAGAATCAGGTTCTTCGTGAAATAAAGCGGAGTAACAGACCCAAGAAAGGGCCGCACAGAGAGCTACAGAGAGAGATAAAACTGGCAGACACAGAAAAGTTCTGAAATACCCGTGAAACTCCTTCAGTCAAAATACTGGATGAATCACATAATCACGTTAGTTCTCACTTCTCTCGTTGGAGGAAAAAGAACCAATTAGTGCACGAATCTCCCAGAAACAAAAACCAGCAAGTCTTCCTTTCCGGATATTACATCCAACAAAATCCTCCGCATAATCGAACGAGATGAAAAATCAAGTCAGAGAGTGGAACTTCAAGGCAAAAAAGAAAATTCAGGAAAACCCACTTCAAGTCCCAAAATTCAATTCAGATCCACATATCAGAGCTCTCAAACTCATTTCGCTCACAAAATGCTCACCCGCAGCTCACTAGTTCCACAAGAAAACGGGGAACAATAAAAAAACCGATGATTTCGCACCGTAAAGTCGAGCTTAAATGCATCCCGAAACTGCCACCACCTTCCCTTTCTCTCGCTTTTTCTCCATTCTTTCTCTCTCTTTCCCGACATTTATACACAAGCTCCATTCTCACGTCATTCCACGATCGACGGTGCACACTCGGTGGTCCCTCGTAGCCGTTGGATAACCACCGAAGCATCAAACAGAATAATTCCCACGTGTCATCCACATAGGACAAAGCCCAATCCTTTCCGCACTTACAACATGCCAACGTGTAAGCTGTCCACGTTACATCCCATGCAGAGGCGGAGACCCCACGGCGTTGATACGTTTATTGGAAACCTCGGCCCAATTTCGCCATGGATGGTTTCCTCATTGGAGACGACGTACTTTCCTTCTCCGCGATTGAGACGGTTGACAAGCAGTAACCGAACCAAATTCCATTTACCAAGAAAAACGAAACTAAATTCCATTTATCGACGGCTACAGTCGCAAATCATATGGATGTTCGCCATGTGGCATAGCTTACCGTCTCTCCGTACGAACAACATGCTTGGCTCCTGCGGCCAAGCCTTCTCTCTCTTCCCAACGATAAAAATATTCTGTACTTTTTTTTTTTTTGTGGAAATTGATACAAGTTTGCTCGGATTTCAAAAAAAAAAACGGTTTATTTTCCGGTTATGTGGAAAAGGTCAGGAGATTAATGCTGTGAGAAACACGTACCATTAACAGAAGACTGTGACACTGTGCGAGTGTTCCACGCGCCTGCTGGAGTGTGAGCTTCGGCGTGTTGAGGATTTTATATCTCTCTCACTGGAGACACACTGAAATCTGCGACGTGACTTCTAGAAAAAGTTCTCAGTCACGAGGACAGGGAAGGCATAGGACTCGGCGATTAATTGGTCATTGGAAGGCGATTTTTTTTTTTTCCTAAGCCTTTTTTTTTTCTTCCTAGGCTGTTATTTGACGGGGAATGTGATCATTTTATTCTCTGGCTCTCTGCACCTCGGCGTGGCAGATGGAGTCACGATTGCTGCGTGACTCATAGATTTTTCCGGCAGCTAACCCTGCAATTACCAAACCAACCTTCGTTCTCGCCCCACCATGTCCATGAGACGTTGATGCGCTGGATTGCAAGCCGCAACATCTCGACCGACATCTGGTGTTCTTTTTCCCGAAATATCGGGGTACAGAAATTTTTATTAAAATAAATATATTTTAAAATTTTTAACCTTTACACGTAAATCTTAATTTTTTACAAATTTTAATAAAATTAAAATATACTTCAAAATTTTAACAAATGAACTCCCCTACGAACAACGAGCCAATGGACGCAATAATAGAAGAGGTCCCTATATAATAGGCCGCGGGCCCAATGCACTGAATTGGCTTTGCTTTTTGCTTTTTTATTTTTTTATTTTTTTCTACGCAAAAATAGGCTTTGCTTGATTTAGCACCAATTGTACCAATTTTCAGGGTGCCTATCTTCTTTTTACATGCAATCTAGCTTTTGTCTTGCAGAATTTGGTTGCCCTTTTATCTTCGAATCCCTTTTGAAGCACGGCATCTTTTGTACTGGATAAAATTTGGTAAAGGTTTATATGGCTCAATCATTTACGACTTTAATTAAATCTTTCAGATGATTTAATTGCTCACAATCTGATCAAATGAGTAAATAAAAAATAATAGGATTTACATCTATCTAGGTGAGACTATGAGACACAATACTCACTATTTGTTGGGGAAGAAGACAGAGTCATGGAGCAATGGCCCCTAACCCGTTAGGGAGGAGGCAGTGATGAATGTGGCATTGGTCCAATGTCACATCCTGCATTCTTCTGTAGTGGGAGAGATGGGATAGCCGCATGGGTCTAGTGGGCAGCTGGATTTTGTGCGTATTCAGTCATTGTAACATAGATGTCAATCTGGTCTTCCTATACAGCAGAGACACCCAAGAGTTTTTTTTTTTTTTAAGAGAAATTTATAAATACCACACTAGGTTTTAACGACTTTTTAAAAAATCATGAGTTTTAAAAAATTTCAAAAAGCTCACTAGGTTTATCATTTTGGTATAAAAACTCACTGAACCCAACGCCGTTAGACCGGTTTAACGGAAAATTCATCTCGTCCAATCATACTGTGACACGTGTCCTTAAATAAATAAAAATTTAAAACTAAATCTAAAATTAATAAAAAAACATAATTAATTTTAAAAAAAAAATTGAAAGGATCGGGTCCCGTGTGACACGTGTCACAGTATGATTGGACGAGATGAATTTTCCGTTAAACCGGTCTAACGGCGTTGGGTTCAGTAAATTTTTATACCAAAATAATAAACCTAGTGAACTTTTTGAAATTTTTTAAAACTCAGTGAGTTTTTTAAAAAGTCGTTAAAATCTAGTGTGGTATTTGTAAATTTTTTTTTTTAAATTATGAGAACAAATTTGGAACCCCTTTCATTCTCACCCCAACAATTGTCTTCCTTGTCAAATCAACGAAGGGCTTGGCTTTCCATTGCATCATTGAGTGGAATATTTGCTTGTCTCTTGTCGATTGTCCTTATCTGGTATTATGTTTACCATGTCCGCCACTATAGATGCTGTTCGTATGTACTTTCCTTTTTCAATTTCTGGACACTCAGAATTTGTGGGCACGAATGTGGAAACACGAGCCTCTAGGCAATTTGAATCCTAATTTCCTGGTTCAAGTTTCATGTAGATTCACAAGCCGAGATTTGGGTCAACAACTTCGCCGGACAAAGAAAACGCCGCTGCTTTTCCTGTCCCCTGCTCTTTCACCGCTAACTCTCGTTCTTTTCTTCTTCCGGTTCATCTGTATCTCTTAACATCTGTATCTGTCTAATCAGATATTGCTTTAAACTGCTACAGAGGGTGAAAAGGCTATTTAGACACCCATGGGCTGTTTTATGATTTTTGTTTCAAAGTAAGCGTTCTTTTGATGTTAGATTAACGAAAGAATACAGAAGGTAAGGTAAAGTAGAGGAACCTAACAAACAACCCCCATACATCTGTTGCGTACAGTGCCGAAAAAGAAGAAAGAAAGCAAGAAAAGGACCACCGAGAAGGCGATTACTGAACCAGACAAACTACGTACTTAAATCATGAGCAGCACGACAGCAATGTAGGAGGGGAGGATGCCTGACGACGACCTGCAATGAGAGTACGTAGCTGCAGGATATCTCCTCTTGGGATTCCTCGTTTGTACTTTGTTTAGTGGGAATGGAATATGTTTTGTGCTTTGAATTACCCAGAACTACATCTTTGTATTGAGTTACGATATAATGATGGATTACGGGCATGTTTATTTTATTTGCTACGTTTCGAAAGTGTAACTGTAGAGAGCTTCCTTTGGATAAGAAATCAGTAAACTCATTCCACGTTCCATGTATTTTCTTGAGGCGCCTCCTTCCTCTGTTCCATGATCTTCACTCTTTTTGAGGCATCTCACTCTTTTCTTTTCTTTTTTTTCATTCCTTTTTCCCTTTGTTTTTTTGGGGGGTGGGGGTGTTGTTTGTTCTGATTCTTCAGCTATCCCATTGGGCACCCAAAAAGGAGCTAAACTCACCTTTCTGTACCAAGGTGCAGAAGCAAAATGCCTTTTAATTTGGGCCATTTATAACTAAAGCGGCCCAATTTTAGAATGATTGATCTTCGCAAAGCCCGATAAGGCACTACCCAAATTGAATGTTGAATTACCGCCGAAATGAAGCGCCTACCCAAATGAATGAGTTGCCTTTATTACCTGTTTACAACCATATGATTTTTTATTTTTTGGGCTAAGAGCGATGTACGACATCTTTGGGTGAATCTGAATAGTAAGTTATTATCATTAGTAATCCCTTTACACGATGCTCATCCTTCATCGAAGAAGGTTATGCGAATTGCTATATATAATGTCATAAAGAACACAAAGCATTGAGGAAAGGTATTATTAAGGGCATTTGTGTCTGCCGCCGTGGGTAGTCATATTGGCATAGCAGGGGCACGCATCATAGTTACCGTCAGTGCCAGGAGGAACACAGTCGCAGCGGGCACAACAAGTCCCACATGCCCTGTTGCATAGGCGCGGCCTCGATGACAATTGGCACCTCGCATCACAAGCAGCATCACAATCTGGCATGCAAAGAATACAAAGATATTGCACCTCAATTAAACTCTTTTCCTTGATTAATAAAGTATATATGTTCAATGAATACCCAGAGTGAAGGATCATATATACCTATCTTTTCTGGGGAAGGGCTCTCGACCCTGGTTGTGATAACCTAAAACATGTCAGATAAAAAAAAAATTACTTGGGGTTAATGAAGAGGCTTATCAACAGGTGGGAGGAAACAGTAAATCAAAGAAAGGGGGAGTGGAAAAACGTTTACCTGTTGATAAGATTCAGCAGGGTTGAGAATGAGAAGAGAAATGAGAAGTGGAGCAATTAGAGGTTTGCAGACGGCCATGGCTTTTAAGGCTTGGAACTGGGGTTTTTTATGGTTCTGATCTTAACCTTGATATGTGTGAGTTCATGAAGGTGAAAATGCGGCTTTATTTATTGTGGGAGTTAAAAAATTATTTGGGTTGGTAATAAATAGGGGTAGGTGTAAGTTCTTCACAACTGCAAATAGGGTTAGGTACTGGAATGGAACATTTTCAATTGTTTCCAACGTGTCGTGTACGAGAAAGCATGCCTTGCATTAATGTGAATGGCCGAGACAACCAAGAGAACCGAAACCAGAACTGTTTGTTTCCAAGGTTGAAGTTGCGACTAAGAGAAGTAACATTGAGAACACATGAAGAACAATTTTCTTCTGGCTTTCATTAGACGATAAGAAAACTTGCTTAAATTTATTGTCTAAAGCATTTTAAAGCGTATTAACCGTTCAGAATTCAGTATTCGTTAGCTTTAGACTTTATTAGTATTACTTTTAGCCCTCCCGAAACGTAACAGCGGAGAATCAAACGGCCTCGTTCAATTCAGTGGGGTGAACAGGTCCGGTAGCTCATATATTTATTGATCCGCGGCTCAAAAAGTAATCACAGGGTCCATCATTTTTGGTTTCTTTTTACGGCTGCTTAACGCACCTGATTGGACGGTCGCTTGAAATCTGGTAAAAGCAATGAGGATTACATGACTCTAGAAAACTGCGCGAAAACCGTTGCATCACGAATTTAACTTTCGATAATCCTGCACGTTAAGGCAGAAGGGCCGACAACGCTGAGGATTGAGGATCCTCGAATTCCCTCCGGATTGTTTCCGTTCCGGTTCCGGGACACAAAAAGTAGTTTGAATTTTGTTGACTGGCAGGTTAGATTCAAGATATTTCATGGAGTCCCTTTAGTTTGAATTTTGCTTTTCCATGTTGAATGGGTCTATATGGACTAGAACAATCCTTTCTGGACCTTTCGGCTCTCGGAAGAATGAATTGGGCCCAAATGTCATGGGCTTCGAAGAGCAATTTACCCCGATGTATTGACTCAACCTGAACCGTCAATCTCCATGCTGGTCAAATTAGAGAATGAAGTCAGAAACAGTCAACGGTTTTCATAAGGCTGAAATTTCCAATTATTTTCTTTGTTTGCCTACTGTCCTATGTGGCACTTCTTCGAATCCTCAAAAGAAGCACGCACGGATAGTGCCCAGAATTTTTTTATTTTAAAAGGAAATAAACCGCAGTTGTCACATGGTCAAGTTGGATCTCTGTTGAGAAAACACGAGTCAAATTAAGGAGTCGTGCAAGGCTTCTTTCCTTGAAAAACTAGCGAAGAGGTCAGAAGGAAAGATTTTGACTTCATTATTTTATTTAACATAAGCCGAAAAGACTTTACAACGAAAGAACAACTCCGATACGCAACTCAAATCCCAAACCAATGACAAATTAATGTACACAATTTCATTTCCGACGTCCCTAATTCTTATTTTTTCTGTCTTAGATGACACCAGCACAGTCTTTTCGCGACTTCTATTTAAGGGCACTTGCGTTTGTTGCCACGGGTGGTTAGGTTGGCGTAGCAGGGGCAGACCTCAGATTACCGGAAGTGCCTGGAGGAACGCAGCTGCAGCGGGAGCAGCAACTCCCGCATGCCCTCTTGCAGAGGTTCGGCCTAGACGATAGACTGCATCTAACAGCACATGCTCCTCCACAATCTGTAAGGACAAAGCATATGTAGTTACAACGTTAGTCAATTCATCAACTATATATGATTCAATCAAAAGATAACAAAAGGATGGAAGAAGATGATGAAAGTCACCTATTTTTGCCGAGAGAGTACCCTGAGCCCCGTTGTTGTTCACCTGCATCCGTCAACAGCGTGCTATTTTTGTTAGAAAGTGACAAAGCTTCGCGACGTTCACGTATATACAGAAAAGAAACAGGAAGAGAAAACAGAGCAATCATCATGATCAGAAGAATGAGAAAACTTTACCAGCTGATCAGCTTCAGCGAGTTGAAGAACTAGGAGGGAAATGAGAATAGAAGCAATTAAAGCCTTGGAGATAGCCATGAGTATAGTATAGAGACTTGGGATCGAACTGGAGCTTTTTTTGTTCAACGCCTAGTTGAAATCTCAGTATCTAATTATGTGAAGAAGCGAGATAAGGGTGCTGCTATTTATAGCAACCGCACGGAGGCAGGGACAGAGATAGGTGCATGCAGGGAATGGACGTTCATATGACAATAATTAATGTTTACGCGTAAGGGAAAATGAAAAAGGAAAAGAAAAAAGAGAAAGCTGTATCATAGTGACTGGTCAGGAAGTATCTGGTAAAGAAACTCATTTGGGAATCATCTAGAGCAGGCACTTATATTACTTGGTGGATGGTATTTTGGTGTTCTCGAGTGGCTTAGCTATAGCGCATGGTTTTTTACCTCCTCTTTTTCTGTTTCTTTTTTAAGATAAACGGTTTTTAACATTTCTTATTCGGGGAGATTTTGTGCTTGTTTTTTCTGTTTTCCAGCAAAATCAACGTGAATCTATTTCCCTTTTTTTTCTTAATTTTCCCCCACTTTTCCTGCGCCCAAAATATAGGAACGATAATTCCAATCAGCTCTAACATGGGCTTGGGGACGTACGCGATATGGCGAAAGCTTCGCAGAAAACAAAGACGATGTGATGTGATTGTGGGACTCGTGGAAGCTGATTGCCTCAAACAAAGACACAACACAGCTGTAAAAGGTGGAAACCAGCTGTATTCAGCTGATCTCTCCAGGCAAATGCCAACACATGCATGGACTCAAGCCCAAATTGATTCCCGTCACTATGGAGAAATACTTTTCAAAAAAAATGGATCGACCAAATTGTCCTCTGCTAAATCACAGTTGAAGAGATAGTTACGACGATTAATGGTCTTCAGGCCGTTCTTATAACCATGCATTTCACTATTTGTTTCCTAAGCATTCGATCGCCATCAGATTTCAAAACGTACGTTAATGATTAACGTAATGTTGATCGACTCGGTTGGCCCATACCACCGACTTCTAAATCATTGGGTTAGGAGGATACATGCATGCTTCTTTCTATTGAGGGACAATAATATGGCGAGTTAGCTGCTAATGAGAGGAATCAGATCGATCAGACAACCAAGCAGTGGAGCCGATGTTTTTTGATCGGTGAGGACATTCCACCAGACAAATTAATGAAACTGTTTGACTCTCATACCATATTTGTAATATAGTAGGCCAGGTTGAGGTCGCAGGATATATTGTAAACAAAAGCATGCCAGGAATGCATTGCGACCCATTGATCAATAAACATATGGGCTTGCAATTGCAAAAAAATAAAAAGGAAATAAGAATAGTTACGTAATTAAAGGAGACAACTTTGTAGGGAAGTAGTGAGTCAAACTTTTAAATAATTGGCCGACGATCAACTCCATATATACAAACAGTAATACTTTTGGAACCTTTGCTTTTAAGAAGAGATATGAATAAGTTATTCTTTAATTTTATCAAATAAATTGAGTGAATTACAAGCTGGTTCCTTAAACCTACTTAAAGATACCTTATTTAGAAAGGAATATTATGACCTCCTAGTCGTGTTACATCTATATATATAGCTTTTTCGGAAGTAACATTTTCACCAAATGTCGTGAAAAAAATTGCAATGACTTCTATGGTGTTTGGTGTTTAGTGCAACTAAACGAAACTAGTAATCTTTACGGTATTCCGTTATGTATCTTTGATCTTTAGAAAATCCTCTCCTACTTCTCACTAGCTAGTGTCATCTTCATCGTTGGCTAGGCAGTGAGAAACAAGCCAAAGGAAGGTTGTTAAAAATAAATCGAATATAATCATTGAAGTTTGGTGCCTTACAGCTGTACAGCAAGAAAAAGCAAACCCATTTCTTCTCCATACTCTACTGTATCTTCTTGTAACTTCGTTAAGCTAGTACTCTTACTGGCAGCTGAATTCTCTTAGCATGCACAGCCAATTTGCCAAGCAATCATATGCCAAAAATAACGCATAAAAAATATTCTGATATGATTATCTTGTGATTTCTGAAAAAGGGTTTAATTAATTTTTCTCTAGGCAAAAAGAGAGAGCTTAATTAGTTGCTAATATTTGCCCCTTAGACCCTATATCTTCGCATAATAATATGTTCGTACAGTTTATGCATGGATGAGATACTGCCGACTCCAGCATCCCAGAACACTCGATTTTGTAACTAGCCGACGAATGCATTAACCACGTCACTGCTTGGATTGGGTGAGAAGCGGAAGAACGCAACAAAATTTCCTATTTGATCCTCTATTCTATTCAGTCAACTCATGCACGGAAAAAGACTACGCCGTCCTTTTACTGGATTGGACAAGTGCCCATGTGGCAGAGGATATCGAAAAGCGACGTGACAGCTTCCGAAAGTCGCACAAAATTTTGTGTGTGTTTATGAAACGAAAGCCAAACACATCCAAATGACATGACATGCATGGCCTAAGAAATTTGACATTAGTACTATTCCCAAGAAACAAACGGTTCTAACGAGTTACGGGATCCCCTGCAGGGGCAGAGATGTGGAACTCCGTCCGAACGCCCATTCTCGAGCGGGACCCACACCTCTCTTTCCGAATTAATTGCAGATAATCCGGTCCTAGATAATATTCTATGAAGAAGCGGGATGAAAATACCCGATCATTACCTTCTTCAGCATCTGAAACCGCCGCCCGTTGTACAACTCCAGTTTGCACTGGATCTATAAACATTACAAGAAAATGCATTTTAGGTATCAAAAAATTTTGTTCTGGATTATTATACGATGATTTTTTAACTTTCTATATATATATATATAGAAATAGAAACAGATAGACTAAAAACAACATCTCTTATCTCAATGACACCAAAGAGATATTAAATGAATGGAATTGGGACATAGATAAAATATAATGAAATAGAGTCGCTTTTGGGTTCCCTATGAAATGAGGCATGGAATGGAGACACTACGAAGAAGTTCCCAGAGTTACGAAGGAAACCTCAAGCTCATATTGGTCATGGGTTGAGAACGGGAATTGAACTCTATGAGATCTAATCTCCCGTTGTTCCTCAGTAGCTTAGTGTAGAGCGGTCGGCTGTTAACTGACTGGTCGTAGGTTCAAATCGTACTTGGAGAGATTTGATTATTCCGAATTCTTTAATTCGGGTTCGCTTTGATTGTTACGAGTAGGTAAGTCGTTTTCTCCACCTTTGTTTCTATTGCATTCTATCTCATCGTATCACATTCTGTTCTGTAAAATTTTGGAATCAGGTTTTGGGTGACAAAACTAGTTGTCACCTAAAACCTGTCAACAAAGATTTTAGGTGACAATTTCCGTGTTTTATCACTCAAAACCGTTATGGCCTAGTACCCTCCATATATTCTCATGAGGAGTGCGAACATTTAGTCCAATATAACAAAATGCATTTGTTCATGGAATATACGTGCGCACGGTAATATAAAAACGTCCACATGTTAATATAAAAACGTGTGCACGGTAATATAAAGACGTCCGCACCGTTTTTATTTATTTATGACGAAATAGTTTTGTCACCTTAGAAACCGTTCGAACACGAATCCCGTTCGTGCAGACGCATAGTCTGTTTAACCCGTGGGAACGTATGAAACATCGACGATCATACATCTGTCACACATTCAAACATGCGTTTGAATGGTTTTTAACTAAGGACTGTGTGCACAGACGAATAACTCTGCAGATGGACGGTATTTCATACGAAGTGTGTGTATGGATTGTTATGCGTGCACACGTCTTACCAACCAAATTGTGTGGACGACCTTCTTACCATTCGAATCCTTTGTTACGTATTTGAATTAATTTAATTAAAAATTTAAAAATAATTTACAAATAATACAAATAGAAAGATACTTAATACTTAATACTCATAATAATAATAATAAGTCTATAAATATGTAATCGTCATAAGTAAATAAAATACATAATCAATAAAATACTGATCAGTTAGTGAAAATACATAATCTAACCAAATTTTCGTTCTGCTCACGTATTTCTTGTTCCACTTGTTGCATCCTCTTGTTCTTGCTGTTCTACTACGTTTCGTTGTTGCTCCTGCATCATCTTTTGATGCTCTTCTTCTTTACTCCGTTGCTGCTCCTCCATTATCTGCTAATACTCTCGTATCATCTGCACCATTTCTGACCACTTGACCAAAACTCTTCATATTCCATCTATCTAGCCTTCATCTCCTCTATCTTTAATCTGGTCTCCTCTAATCTTCGAGACAAATCAACGGATGACACTGAAGACGATGATCTAATAGACTGTATTGAACAGCCTAAATCTCGCACGTAGTCTACTTTCGTCCTCAATACCCTAGCAAAAATTTTCACTTCTGTGTATGGCTTTCCCTTTGACTCGTATTGCAACTGTAACACCTCCATTTTTTCCTACAAAATTAGAAAAGAAGAAAATTAGCACATATGAAACATAAGAGATAACAAATGCATCATTAAATCTAAGTTACAACTTAC
The DNA here is from genome assembly GCA_003952965.2 of Morella rubra. Classification (NCBI taxonomy): domain Eukaryota; kingdom Viridiplantae; phylum Streptophyta; class Magnoliopsida; order Fagales; family Myricaceae; genus Morella; species Morella rubra. The sequence goes on along the minus strand of CM025856.1, from coordinate 21,728,683 downwards.
AAAATTTTCCTGTGCATCTTCTAATGTCAACATGTCATCCTTATTAGTATGCATTTTTTTATACAGCAATGCAAGATTAATCTGATCAAATTCTGAAATTTTTCTATATACCAAAAGAAATATCCAACGTGTATATTAAAATACCGAAGTCATTTATTTAAATAATATCTCTAAAAAATATAAATTTATTATTTACTAACAACGCTCCCGATGTGTGTACAATCTTTAACTTAGCTCTATTCTCCCGGTTGATTGCACTCCTTCTCTGCATTGTATATTTACAATTGTTACAACAATTAATAATAAACTAAAATAAACGTTCAGGATGGAATAAAAATTTTTAACCTGAAATTCTTTTATTGCTAATAAATCACAGACACGAGTCCATTCTTCCTTATTCATCTCGGGATACGGTGCTGTAACACCTCTTCTTTGGAATTAAACACCAAATAATGCTATTTCTATGCTCTTGTACGCTGTGTTCATCATAGACATCATAGTGATGCGATCATCGAGTCAGTCATAATCTAGTTCGAAGCCATCCTTTTACATATATAACAGTTAGTACATATAAAATTTTTCACAATTCAAATTTAATAAATTATACTTACTAAAACTCGGTTCATTACGTATGATTTAACCTGATTGGGGACCTCCCTCCATTTACTCTTTTGAAATGGGACATGCTGTCGAACGAGCTTACCAATATGACTTAAGAGCATCGAGGATGTCTTGTCATCACCGCCCGTAGTCCATCAGGGATATAGACAATCAGCTTTCTCCAGTACAGTCTTAGTAAAGCAATCTCACGCGTACTACCCCTTCCGTGCTTGATCCCGGATGTCGCTGCAAATGAAGAATAATAAATTTAAAAATCAGTTAGCATAGAAATTTAAAAGTCATAATATTTAATCAAAATCGACGGGGTAAGATAGTTACACGCACAACTACTTTGGGTGCCTATTGGACTGGTTGTGGTAGAGGACGGTAATTCGTTACAATCTCTAAGCGAAGGACCTGACGCTGCTAATGTACAATCTCTAGATATTTTCCTCCCGTTGGCATGACGTTGTCTTGTGACTAATAAATCAATATTATCGGATTAAAACAATAAAGTTACTGTAATCTTCAGAGTTAATTCTTCAAAATCACTACAATCATTCTCCTGGTATGCTTCATGGTTCGACAGGTCTTTTTCCATCTTCACTAGCTTCCTCTTCAATAGGTGGAATATCATACGTGTTTCTAAGGATAATCTTTTGAATAATTTTCCAGTGACCGCCCAACTTCATATCATCGATATAAAACACTTGATTCCTCTGAGACGTTAGCAAGAACGGGTTGTCTTTGCATCACTTTCAGGATGTGTTAATACTGACAAACCGATCACTTTTATCAAGACCTAAGTTTTGAGTACTCATGTCAAACTAGTCACATTTGAGTAAATAAACTAAATTCTAGAGCAAATAACGCAATGTGAAAATCTCCACGACTTGGCCATAAAAATCAACGTCTTCCCCAGCATGGTCCCCCGAAACAAACACGTCACTATTATGAGTATTACGAAACTGTTCACGAAGGACTATGTGAAACCTAACTCCATTCACTACACACCCAAAATAACAAAATGCCTGTTGATCCGGACCTGATGCTAATGCATACAAATCATCCAACACCGAGCCCGGATTTCCATTGCGCATAGTTTGAATCTAAAATAATAAACACGTGTTAATGAGAATTACGCACACGACGGATATCAGATACAATTACACACATTATGAATATTGTAAACTCAAACTAGGGGTGGGCAAAAACCCACGACCCGAATGTCCGACACGAACCTGACCCGCTCGGGGGCGAGTTTAGGCGGGTTCGGTTTCAGGTTTAAAACGTTAAAAAAATGAAGTTCGGGTTCAGGTATAGTGCTATACCCGACCTATTACCCGAACCTTACAAAAAAAAAAAAAAAAACTTAATACCCTTAGGTCATTCGCGACCCCCCCAGCGGCCTCTTTTCACGCACGCTTACCCCCATCTTCGAAAATTCCCCCTCCAGCCGCTCCTCTTCACGCCCGACCTCACTCTCTCCCTTCAGCCACCGTGCTCCCCCACCAGCCGCCATCTCTCTGCTCTGTGCTCTCCTCTCTCTCTTTGTTTCTGGCCTCTCTCTCCTCTGCGCTCCGTCTCTGACCTCTCTCTCCTCTCGGCGTCTTCCTCAAGTTTAGTTGGCAGCCGATAGGTGAGCTGATCTTTATCCCCTTCTGGTTCAGCAATGTTGTCTGCAAAAGCTAGTTGTGATTCGCATGGCCAAAACTCTTTCTACTTCCTAGGGTGGGAGGAATATGAGAAGAATCCTTATTCAGAGTCCACTTCCCATAACAGAACATGTTTTTGTCACATTGTGACATCAGGCCGAGACACATGATCTAGTATTCAGCAAGTTCGGGTCATCACATATCACACATTACGTAAACTTGCAAATCTTTTATTCTCTCATGTCCACTGACTACCGCCATTTCTTTCAGCTTTCATTTGATCTCCTGGAGTCATGCCTTGGAAGCAATTCAGATGTGCTGGGTTTGAAGCAAAAAGGGATATCAGTATTCAAAGAACTAGCTCTCTTCCAAGACTACCATGGGCCATGGCTTTCCTGCTTTTAAGAATGTAAATTTCTACAATACTCCCTCTTAATTTGCTGACCTAGATGAATGGAGTACTACCGTAAGATTCGGGTTATATATATTGATTTCTAACGACTTGAGTACTTGTACAGGAAATGGTAGACTTCATGGCAAAATTAAGAGGGTACAAGGTAGCGTTTGATCCCAACAATCTCGTGCTTACTGCCGGTTCAACTTCTGTGAATGAGACTTTAATGTTTTGCCTAGTCGAACCTGCCCTCGAACCCGAACCGAACCCATTCGTCGGGTTCGGCTCGGGAATCCAATCGTTTAGGGTCGGGTTTGGCTCAAAAATTTCGCACCTGAACCCAGAAAACCCTCCCCTAACTCAAACTGTCCATAACGTAGACAATTCAAGAATTACACCAAGTTCATTATCCGAATTTTGGTGTAATTCTTAAACGGGATTAAAGCTACTAAATAAATGCATGAAACATAATAACTAAAATTCGTTCGGACAGAGTTTAGCCCTCCTGAAACGTGACACGGGAGAATCAAAACGGCCTCGTTCAATTCAGTGCGGTGAACAACTCTTGCAGCTCATATCTGCAAGCACAGTAGCACTGTTTATCAGCGGCTCCAAAAGTAATCACCGGGCCGTCATTTTGGTTTCTTTTTACGGCTGCTTAACGCACCTAATTGGACGGTCGCATGAAATCTGGTAAAAGCAACGAGGATTACATGACTCTTGAAAACTGCGCGAAAACCGTTGCGTCACGAATTTAACTTTCGATAATCCTGCGCGTTAATGCAAAAGGGCCGACAACGCTGAGGATTGAGGATCCTCGAATTCCCTCCGGATTGTTTCCGTTCCGGTTCCGGGGACACAAAAAGTAGTTTGAATTTTGTTGACTGGCAGGTTAGATTCAAGATATTTCATGGAGTCCCTTTAGTTTGAATTTTGCTTTTCCATGTTGAATGGGTCTTATATGGACTAGAACAATCCTTTCTGGACCTTTCGGCTCTCGGAAGAATGAATTGGGCCCAAGTGTCATGGGCTTCGAAGAGCAGTTTACCCCGATGTATTGACACAACCAGAACCGCCAATCTGAATGCTGGTCAAATTAGAGGATGAAGTCAGAAACAGTCAACGGTTTTCATAAAGCTGAAATTTCCAATTATTTTCTGTGTTTGTCTACTGTGTCCTATGTGGCAATTTCTTCAGCGATACTTTGGAATTCGAGTCCTAAAAGAAGCACGAAGGATAGTGCACAGAATTTTTTTTTTATTTTAAAAAAAATAAACCGAAGTTGTCACATGGTCAAGTTGGATCTCTGTCGAGAAAACAACGAGTCAAATTAAGGAGTCGTGCAAGGCATCTTTCCTTGAAAAACTAGCGAAGAGGTCAGCAGGAAAGATTTTGACTTCATTATTTTATTTAGCATAAGCCGAAAAGACTTTACAACGAAAGAATAACTCCGATACGCAACTCAAATCTCAAACCAATGACAAATTAATGTCACAAAATTTCATTTCCGACGTCCCTAATTCTTATTTTTTTCTGTCTTAGATGACACCAGCACAGTCTTTTCGCGACTTCTATTTAAGGGCACTTGCGTTTGTTGTCACGGGTGGTTACGTTGGCGTAGCAGGGGCAGACCTCAAGATTACCGGAAGTGCCTGGAGGAACGCAGCTGCAGAGGGAGCAGCAACTCCCGCATGCCCTCTTGCAGAGGTTGGCCTAGACGATAGACTGCATCTAACAGCACATGCTCCTCCACAATCTGTAAGGACAAAGCATATGTAGTTACAACGTTAGTCAAGTCATCAACTATACATATATGATTCAATCAAAAGGTATCAAATAACAAAAGGATGGAAGAAGATGACGGAAGTCACCTATTTTTGCCGAGGGAGTACCCTGAGTCCCGTTGTTGTTCACCTGCATCCGTCAACAGCGTGCTATTTTTGTTAGAAAGTGACAAAGCTTCGCGACGTTCACGTATATACAGAAAAGAAACAGGAAGAGAAAACATAGCAACCATCGTGATTAGAAGAATGAGAAAACTTTACCAGCTGATCAGCTTCAGAGAGTTGAAGAACTAGAAGGGAAATGAGAATAGAAGCAATTAAAGCCTTGGAGATAGCCATGAGTATAGTATAGAGACTTGGGATCGAACTGGAGCTTTTTTTGTTCAACGCCTAGTTGAAATCTCAGTATCTAATTGTGTGAAGAAGCGAGATAAGGGTGCTGCTATTTATAGCAACCGCACGGAGGCAGGGACAGAGATAGGTGCACGCAGGGAATGGACGTTCACATGAAAATAATTAATGTTTACGCGTAAGGGAAAATGAAAAAGGAAAAGAAAAAGAGAAAGCTGTATCATCGTGACTGGTCAGGAAGTACCTGGTAAAGAAACTCATTTGGGAATCATCTAGAGCAGGCACTTCTATATTACTTGGTGGATGGTATTTTGGTGTTCTCGAGTGGCTTAGCTATAGCGCATAGTTTTTTACCTCCTCTTTTTCTGTTTCTTTTTTAAGATCAACGGTTTTTAACATTTCTTATTCGGGGAGATAATTTGTGCTTGCTTTTTCTGTTTCCAGCAAAATCAACGTGAATCTATTTCCTTTGGCAAAACAGCCTCAATTTTTCCCCACTTTTCATAGGAACGATATAATTTCATTCAGCTCTAACATGGGCATGGGGACGTACAGGATATGACGGAAGCTTCGCAGAAAACAAAGGTTATGTGATTGTGGGATTTGTGGAAGCTGAGTGACTCGAACAAAGACACAACACAGCTGTAAAAGGTCGAAACCAGCTGTATTCAGCTGATCTCTCCAGGCAAATGCCAACGCATGCACGCAGGCCCAAATAGATTCCCGTCAATACGGAGAAATAGTTTTCAAAAAAATGGATCGGCCAAATTGTCCTCGGCTAAATCTTTTTTCTTTTTCTTTTTCTTTTTTTGTGGTTTGTCCGCGGCTGAATCACAGTTGAGAAGATATCTACGACGAATAATGGTCTTCTGGCCGTTCTTATAACCATGCCTTTCACAATTTGTTTCCTAAGCATTCGATCGCCATCAGATTTCAAAACGCTAATGACTTTAGTTGGATCCTTTTTGACCTTTTGGGAACGCAATGTTGATCGACTCGATTGGCCCGTACCACCGACTTCTAAATCATTGGGTTAGGAGGATACATGCTGCTTTCTTTTGAGGGACAATATTATGGCGAGCGGCTCAAGATAGGAATCAGACAACCAAGCAGTGGAGCCGACGTTTTGATGGGTGAGGACATCCCACCAGCCGGCAGCCAAAGTAATGAAACTGTAAATCACTTTCATACCAATGTACTATATTTGTAATACAATAGGCCAGGTCGCAGGATATATTGTAAACAAAAGCATGCCAGGAATGCATTGCGACCCAATATCCAGAGAGTACTGAACAATAAACACGCGGGCGTAGCAATTGCAAAAAAATAAAAAGGAAATAGAGAATAGTTACGTAATTAAAGGAGACAACTTTGTTGGGAAGTGGGTGAGTCAAAACTTTTAAATAATTGGCCGACGATCAACTCCATACAAGCAGTAATAATTTTGGAACCCTTGCTAGCTTTAAGAAGATATGTACAAGATATTCTTTAATTTTATCAAATAAATTGAGTGAATTACAAGCTGGTTCCACTACTAGAATGTTGAGATTTTGAGCTTGTGACGAAACTTTTAGTGAAGAGCTTAATTTCGTCACTAAAAATCCTTTATTAGTGGCGAAATGCTATTTTTTGTCACTAAAAATGGACTTTTAGTGACGAAATGTTACTAAAGCTATTCTGTGTGACAAATTTTTATTTCGTCACTAAAACTTTTTGTAACGAAACTATGGGTGCAAATCCCGGAGGGAGAGTGCGGAGGATAGTCTTCTACTACTGCCACCTTATCGACCAAGATTAGAATATTTGTTTAAGGGCTGATTTCGATTGTCGTTAACAAATGGGCTGATGTTCTCGCAGAATTGAAGAAATACATTATGGACCAGGTGTTGATATGATTAAACTCGTAAACATATATTCTTGGTTAAACATTTCGTTTATCAATTGTAAATATTGTATGTTTTGGTACTTATGCAAGACCACTTCGACCTTGACTACACCCGTCAGAGGACGTGAGGATGGTGGTGGAGACTATGATGACGGCACGTGGAATGCATCGCAACCGGATACATACATATTACAAGAAGTTCCTGAGTAAACAGGCGGCATTGCTGAAGCCCCACCCTGATATCACGAAGAACAGTAGAAGAGCCATGTGATCTGTTCATCAGCGAAGCATTTGTGGTACGTGATTTACAAAAATACGTCACTTAAATATTACATTCTTTTTATATTAATTACTTAAAATATCGCAGAAACAAGCGAGCAAAATAAGATAAATAGATCAAAGTTAACTGTGAACCATGCTGCTGGTTCACTCTCGTTCTAGCACACACGACTTGCATGGTAAGTTAAGTGACGAAAATATGATTTTTATTCATATATTTATATTCTTTGAAATTTTTGTCAATAACTTTATGCTATTTCATGTAGAAAAATCAAGAAAGTGGCAATATCAATCCTGCAGAGCTGTATAAAAAGAATTATACAAACAAAGATGGGATTTGGACCTCGGAAGGAGCAAGAGAAATTTATGTAAGTCGCTTTCATTTTAATCTAGTTGAAAGATGTTTGTAATACAGTTTATCTACTTTAATGTTGTTGGTAATTATTATTGATGAAACCACTTTTAACCAGCAAATTTACTGGGCCAAAAGCTCTAGGGAGCTAGACTTAAAGATCAGCAGTTAGGATGGGTTGAAAGATCCAAGTTTTCCTTCCTTCCTTCTGCAAGCAAAATAAACACGATAAAACTCAGAGTCCTCTCCTGTAAGGGGATTTCTCCGATGTCATTGTTAGTCACGATTGTCTAATATCTTTTCTTTCCTGATTCAGTTATCAGTGAGAGAGTCTGGGAGAGAGAATATGCGTACCTTTTTAGTCTCTTTTCCTCCCTATTTATCCTTCCTCTTTCCTTTCTAGGCCGGCACTTCCTTGGCTTCGGCTCGTTCTTTTCCTTTTCTTTTGTGACGGATTCTTTTCATCATGCGCCTCCTAATTTTCATTAATTAAGTTGGGCCTGCTTTTTCCTTCTTTCTTCCCCATTTGTCCTTAGTAAGGCGGTTCCTGCTTGCCTATTTAATGGCTAGATTTTATTCTCTCTAGCATCGACTTTATCAGGGTGTCAGATGATTAACTCTCATTAGGCCTTACTTTTTACGCTTGACATGATCTCATTTAAGAGAGTTGTCGGTCTTACCCATGTGGCTAGGTTATCAGTCAACAGGACCTTTTTATGTATTCAGATGGGCCCAAACCCTTTCTCATTGGGCCGCAGTAAGCTTTCTTGGGGCCAAAAAATCTATCCCCATCAATTTTCATTTTTCAGGAACTGATGGATGCATTCCAGTGCCAGTGTGATTTAGAAGGGAAGAGTTACACCGAAATTGAAGTATATTCTAAGATATTGGGCAAGAAGTCGGGATATGTTCAGGGATTAGGAGCACGTTAAGCCTCCGCCTTCATCAACTTTGACTACACAGTCTTCTAATCTACAACACCAGCTAGCAAAGGCAAGGGATGAGATAGAAGCGATGAGAGTTGCTAGAGAAAAAGACTTGCAAGAATTTGCGAAGAAGCAAACTGAGATGGAGGCCACGCTGCGGACCACCGTGAGGAGCAGCGGGTAGAGCAGGAGGAGCGCATGAAAAAAGAGCAAGAGCACATTCAAGTGAAGCATGTGGAGCGCATGCAAAAGGAGCAACAACGCTTACGGACATAAATATCAAAGGAACTGGAGCAGCGCATGTCTACTGTAATGGATAAGAAAATGCACGACATGTCAAATCGACTGTTCAGCCTTTGGGGGCTCACACAGATGGATGTGATATGTTGTAATATTTATGCTTTGTGATTTTTTCGATTTAATTACAACCATTTTTATTATTGAATGTGAGTATTGTATTATTATTGTAATAGTACGTGTTATATAATATTTTCCATTATTATATTTTTTTAAAAAAAACTTATTCAGTTAATATCGTTTGATCAACAATTTCAGCGATCGAACGGTTGTTGTGAACACGATCGATCGTGAATACCACTGTTCGATCGCCAATATTAAAACGCCTAAAATAATGATCGTTCAGTAACATCTATGATCGATCGCCCCATGCAAGCGATTGACCAATCAGCAAAAAATGATCTATCGGTATTATAAGCAACCGATCGGTAGAGAAATCGGTCGATCATCCAAACATTAAGATCGATCTTCATGTGACACCGATCGATCACTTCGAAAATAACCATTTCATTGCTAACATAACCGACCGATCGGTTCTTAATACAACGATTCAATCATCCAACTCAAGTGATCGATCGATTAGACAAACACGTTCGATTGGTAAAACTGAAACTATCGATCGTCTTCTTCATAGTGTTCGATAGGTTAAATGTATCGATCGATCATCAATATGGAATGGATCAATCGTCATTGTTTACCGTTCGATCGTCCTCAAATTGGCGATCGATCATTCTTATTTCTCAATTGATTGTTTCAAAACAAGGTCCTTCCGATTGTGGATCCACCTGATCGATCCCTTCGGTTTCACTGTCCAATTGATACCCTTAAAGATCAACCGTATTTGACTGGACCACGATTGATCGTAATTTTTCCGATCCATCGGGGATTGTGCCGATCGATCGTTTCATTTAGTGATAAAATTTTTCCGTCACCAAAAAATACATTTCGTGACGCTCTTTCGCTAACAAACCTCGTGACGAAAAAATTTCGTCACAAAAAACTTTAGTAACAAAATTTTACTTCTAGTGACAAAAAATTTTGCCACTAAAAAGTCTTTTTTTTTTTTTTTAGTATTTTTATTTAAAATACCTTATACTCCTAGTCCGAATCGTGTTTCAGCTCAGTTCCATGACCCTGAGTTTGAACCTCTCCTCTAGTCTAATTCCTATTTCAAATATCAAATTTGGTGCCTTACAGCTGTACATCAAGAAAAAGCAAACCCATTTCATCCCCATACTCTACTGTATCTTCTTGTAACTTCGTTAAGCTACTACTCTTAAAGCAAATTCGCTAAGCATACAGTCAATTTGCCATATGACAAAATAACGCATAAAAAATATTCTAATATGATCTTGTGATTTCTAATAAAAAAGGGTTTAATTTTTCTCTATTAATTAGTTGCTAATATTTGCAAGACCCTAAAAAATTAATATATAATATATTCGTACTATGCACGGATGAGATACCCGACTCCAGTCCCAGAACACTCGCATTTTGTAAATAGCCGACGAATGCATTATCCACACATACGTGCTTGTTGGGTGAGAAGCGGAAGAACGCAACAAAATTTCCTATTCGAAAAAAAACTACGCCGTGTGGCACCAAATTTGTGTTTTCTTCAGCGATACAGTTCGAGTCCTAAAAGAAGCACGAAGGATAGTGCCTATGCTGCCGACAGGCGACAACATATATAGTATGTAAAGGTATCAAATTCAGCGAAAAGAAACAAAAATTTCACTAGTCGATGAACTGGGCAGGCAGGCAGCAGCAAGAAGTTTCGACTGTCAGGATAATTAATTAAATTTTTGTGCCGACAGGCGACAACATATATAGTATCGAAGGATCAAAACCAGCGTAATCGCGAGCGGAAAAGAAACAAAAGCATTTTCACTAGTCGATGAACTAGGCAGGCAGGCAGGAGCTTTCGGTCATTAGCAGCAATTAAAGACGCTCCAAAAACAAAATATAGGGGCAACAAGATACGAAAGTTGAAACTTTCAGACTGATCAGAAAACGATGATGTGTGCGCGAACGGTGACAGCTAGCTGTACAAAGTCGGAAAACACAGCTGTCTTCGGTTTTCTCGAAGCCAATACCGACACGCTTGGTCCCCGTCTCAAGCCACGTCACCATGGAAAGAACAAAAAAAGCAATAAGAGATGTTAGATAATAATGTGGCGTACTAGTCTAAATAATTGGTCGCTTTATTTCAGCTCAACAGGGGACAAAGGAAGAACTTTCTGCCGCACCACTTCTTGATACACAGACTTAACAGTAAAAAGTCCAGCTTTCTCCGAAGTCCAAAATAAATTATCTTCACAAAACTCCCCACCTAAATTGATTTTTGTAATGGCCTCAGCGTGTTCTGGAAAGAAAAGGCGCCAAAGCAAGGTTCTATTCCATTGACCAGTACCCGGATCAATGAGATCTATCACCTTCGAAACCTCCACATCATCCAAAGCCCTACTAAGAGGCAATGGCTTAAAACCTGGAATCATAGGAATCCAGAGGTCCTGCCAAATGGAAATAAGCTCCCCACTCCCAACCGACCAGCATAACCCTTTCTCTAAATTGGGTCTCATTTTTAAAATCCCTTACCATACCCAAGAAGCCTGCGGGTGACCTTTAGTTCCCCAAAAACTCACCTGTTGCAAATATTTCCCTTTTAAGGTTCAGACCCAAAGACTTTGATCATCAATGGCCACATTCTAAGCTAACTTAGTTATCAAAGCTTGGTTAAGGTCATGAACATCTCGAAACCCCATACCACCCTCAGATTTAGGAAGACATATCGAGTGCCAAGATTTTAGAGACAAGTTTGAGCTTTGTCTAAGTTATGACCCCACCAGAATTTTTTTAGACTTTGATCTACCTCCAAACACCAACTCTTCGGGGCAACAAAAAAACTCAAAGAGTAGGATAAAATAGGGGTTACTACACTTGTGATTAACATAACTTGACCCGCTTGAGATGACAATTTAGCTCTCCATCCCGATAGCTTGTCAAACAGCCTATCCTTCAATTCCTACAAGGCCAAATGTTTGGATCTTGGAAAAAATACCGGAAGACCAAGATGTTTGGCCTTTGGTGACATTCTCTTGAGTTGCAAAAGATCACAAATAGGCACCGTAGCAGCCCCATTGAAGTTTCGGCTGAAGTGTATAGAGGATTTTGCCTTATTGATTTTCTGCCCAGACCAACTCATATACACCTCCAAACATCTGTCTAAGGCTTAAGCATCCCTCATACTAGCCTTTGAGAACAGAAGTAGATCATCTGCAAAGAGTAGATGAGAGATAACTGGTGTTCTTCTACCAATTTTTATGTCTCTAATGCAACCAGCTGCTTCCTCCCGAAGAATAAGTTGAGAAAGAATCTCAGTACATAGCAAAAATAAGAGAGGCGAGAGCGGATCTCCTTGACGCAAGCCCCACGCAAACCCCGGGAAGGAGAAAAATGCCCAAAAGGGCTCATATTGATCAACACCGAAAAACTAGAAGAGGATATGCATTGTTGAATCCATTTAATCCAAGTGGGGTGAAAACCAAACTTTTCCAAGATAAGAAGAAGGAAGGGCCATTATACCCGATCATAGGCTTTCTCTATGTTCGGCTTTATCACCATCCATCCACCCTTACCCCTTTTATGATTCATGCCATTAAAAAAGTTCTGCAGCCACTATATAATTGTCTTGTAACAACCGACCTTTGACAAAAGCGAATTTGTAAGGAGAGATGAGTTTAGGCAACACCACCTTAAGTCGTTCAGTCAAAATCTTAGAAATAATCTTATAATTGACGTTGCATAAACTGATGGGACGAAATTGCCCAACCAACGAAGGATTGTCCACCTTCGGAATCAACACTAAGTTAGTGTGATTGAGTTGGGGTAGCAACCATCCAGAAGAAAAGAATTCCTGCACAGCAGCAATCACATCACATCCCACTATATCCCAATATTGTCGAAAAAAGAAAACCGTCATCCCATCAGACCCCGAGCCTTATTCGGGTCCATCCCTTTCAAAATCTCCAATATGTCCTTCTCATCAGGTAACCAAATCAACATGCTATTCTCCTTTTTAGAAATCACCTCATCCACCAACCCATCCAAATCTGAAGGTGCATTAGGCTGATCGGTGGTATATAAGGAAGAATAAAAGGAAACCAATTCTGCACCTATTGATTAATACCCAGAAATCCATTCACCATTGTTGCCTTTTAACTCCAATATTTTGTTCCGACAACGGCGAATCACGGTAGATGCTCTGAAATATTTCGTGTTCAAGTCACTAGAGGATAACCAAGACACCCATGACTTTTGTTTCCATAAGAGTTCCTCCCTTCTCAATTGCTCATCCATCTCCAAAATCAGACAATGCTCCATCCATAAATTCTGAGAAGTCGGCTCACCTTGCTAACAATGACTAAATTGTGCTTTCACTGCTTGTAAGGCCACATGAATATTTCCAAAAACAGAACGGTTCCACTGCCGAAGGGCATCCCTAACAGTCCTAATTTTGGAAAAAAGAACCCATGCAGAAGTTCCATTCCTCAGTTTTCTCCAAGCATCCGCAATAACGCCAAAACAAGTCTCCTCTCTAGCCCAAAACTACTCAAACTTAAAATACTTAGCGACTCTCGCTTCATCCCCAAAAAAAAATAAGAATAAGGGGGATATGATCAGAAGTAGTTACAGCATAATGGCGAACCCCGACATTGGGAAAATTCACCTTCCATTGCACATTAGCAATACTCCGATCTAATCTCTCCCGAATATTAGCCAAACCAATTCTACCATTGTTCTAAGTAAACTTCCTACCAGAAAAACCCAAATTTATAAAACCCAAGCTGTCCATAAAGTGTCTCAAACCACAAGAGGAAGAACCAGGCAATAACCGACCACCCTGTTTCTCTGAAGAATGCAACACTTCATTAAAATCCCCAATGCACACCCAAGGAAGAGTATTTGAGGTACCCACAGAACCCAAATCCTTCCAAAACTCCTATTTATCCTTCCAGTAAGCAGGACCATGAACCAAAGAACACAGAAAGTCAGACCGAATATTTCCCATTCTAACAAGCAAATGGAAATAAAAGCGAGTGGACTTCACAACATCAAACAATAACCCAGGCCGCCAACCAAAAGCAATACCACCCTTGCACCCCACAGGAGGGACAGAAATAAAATGAACAAAACCAAGACGACGAAAAATCAAACTCAAATGATCATTTTTTTTTTTTAGTTTCCATAATAAAGATGCCCATAGGATCAACCTCTCTCACAAGTAGCCTAAGAGCTCTTGAAGCCGCGAGTCTACCAAGACCCCGGCTATTTCAAGATATGAGACTCATGGCTGGGGTTGGGGCAGATATAGGCCCACCACCCCAGCCAAAGAGTTACTAACCTCAGTTTCACCAAACAAAACCTTTCCTGCCAGACTCTCATCCTCTTTCTTTTTGGAACCATACTTCTTCCTTTTCCGCACCCCATCAGCCTTACTTGCTCCTTGATTGAATTTCAGCTCTAAGGTATCCTCTACTGGTAGTTGAAAGGAAGCTGGAAGTTCACTTTATTTCTTCAGTTGGACATTCAAATCAAGTACCCCGTCCCCTCCTCTCTTCAAAGTCAGAGCTCCATCCTAGGTCACCACTAATTCGGTCGGGCTAATAGATAAAGAGGTCAACTCTACCGGCTTACCTTTAACGCTAACATCAGCATCCTTGCTATCCTTTTGCAGCCCATCTTTACTTGAATTAATGATCGGCATAGCAGACAAACCCAGCCTATTTAAACGGCCCACCACATGATACCTAGAATCCTCCCCTGAGGATTCATTCGTTACAGCCAAAGAAGGCTCAACTGTCATGAAATGGTGGGGTAAGCTGTGGAAGTTACCGGTGCATGAAAGGTTTAAACTTTGTTTATGGAAACTTCTATGGGATGCTATCCCAACTAAATGAGCTATTGCTAAGAGAATGGGAATAAGAGAGGCTAATGACTTAAATTGTGTTTTCTGTCATGAAGAGGTGGAAACAACACACCATTTACTGCTGGGCTGTATGGTAAGTAGAATTCTTTAGAGTCAATCACCATGGGCCTTAGATTCCATTGCTTTTCCTGATAAGCCCCTGGCCGAGTGGTTGCAAATTATACTCGAGCCTTCTCAACTACCTGATTTACCTGCTATGGATCATCATAAATTCCAATTGTATGCACTGATTGCATGAGATATTTTATGGTGAACTAGAAATCAAATCATTCATCATGCAGCTTGCTTAGATCTGTTGCAGTTGGTTTCTAAGGTACAAAAGCTTTGGAGGAACATGTGACTGTGTGGAATCAAAAGAAGGTTTTATCCTTGCCTTCTCGTTGGAATCCTCCCATTGATGGTTAGTTTAAAGTAAATTTTGATGTGGCGGTGAGAGGGGATTTTTTGGTGGGAGCAGTAGTGATTAAAAACCATAAAGAGCAGATTGTTGGAGCTTGTGTGGAACGTTTTCCTCTTGAGGATCCAGAAGAATGGGAGATTAGAGCAGCTCATTTGGGATTTGCAGAGGCTGGCAGATGCAGCCTTAGTCAGCTAGTGGTGGAAGGGGACTCACTTCTTGCAATTGAAGCTATTAGACATTTTTCGAAGAAGAGGAATTGGAAATGTCATGGGTGTATTGGGGACATCGTTAGGATGGCTTCTACTTTTGAGTCTTGTACCTTTTCTTTTGTTCATCGTGGTGCTAATGAGAAAGCGCACCTCCTTGCTCGATGGGCTACCTCCGTGTTTATGATCAGAGGCCACCCCGACGTTTATGAGTATTTTTTAGACCATTGTTGGGCTTATGCTGGGACTAACCCCTCGTAGTTTTTCTTTGGTTGCTTTTTCAATAAAGGTAATGGTAGAGTTGATGAGAAAAAAAAATTGGTCGCTTTATTTGTTTCATTTTTTTTTTGTCACTGTTTCTTTTTCTTCTTGATGCTTTGGTTTAGGAATGTCAAACATTTTCTTCCTTCGAGATTATTATTGTGATATAACGTACGTCATAGCCTCCATCACTCATGGCCTTCAAACTCTCGTATCCCTGTCTTCATCATCCAAAGTAATGAAACTGTTGACTCTCATACAGGCCAGGTCGCAGGATATATTGTAAACAAAACCATGCCAGGAATGCATTGCGACCCATATCCAGAGAGTACTGATCAATAAACACATGGGCTTAGCAATTGCAAAAAAATAAAAAGAAAAGAAAGAATAGTTGAATAATTAAAGGAGACAAGTTTGTAAGGAAGTGGGTGAGTCAAAACTTTTAAATAATTGGCCGACGATCAACTCCATACAAGCATTAATCATTTTGAAACCCTTGCTAGCTTTAAGAAGATATGTATAAGACATTCTTTAATTTTATCAAATAAATTGAGTGAATTACAAGCTGGTTCCTTAAACCTACTTAACGATACCTTATTTTAGAAAGGAATATTATGACCTCGTGTTTAAGCTAAGTTCCATGAGCTTGAGTTTAAATTAGGCCTGTACAAGTTTGGGCCGAAACCAACCGAGCCGACCTAAACCGATCCGAAACTGATTAGGCTGGCCGGTTCTGGGTCAGTCTGGTTCGACTATCAGCCCTGGTTCTCCCAAACCGACTGGGTCAGTTCGGCCCATGGTTCTGAGTACCCAATGGGCCGAATTGCACCGAACAAAGGTTAGTAATGCAATTTTACTCTCTTTTTTATTCGTAAGTGGGACGATGTCGTTGTCCCTCCCCCTCCCCCCTCCTTCACTCTTCAATCTTCACCCCTGGTGTTTTCCCCTACCCACTTTCTAAAACCCTAGCCAGCAGCTGCCCCCCACCCTACCGGCATCTCTCTCTCACGCCCCCTCTCTTTCTCTCTCACACGGCCACGCAGCACGCCCCCTCTCTTTCTCTCTCACACGGCCACGCAGCACGCCCCAACTCTCTCTTTTTCACGATTGCACAAAGGAGGCGGCGACACTCAACTGGCGGTTCCTCCTCCGTTATAAGGATCCTTCTCCATTTACTCTCTTCAATTTCTCGCCAACCAAACAGAAATTGTAGCACACGCCACGTTGTGTCCTGGAGAATGCAATCTGCAACTAACTGGTCATTCGATACCTCTGACCGCTCCCAATTTACTTTTTTTTTTAGTTTTTTTGAACCTCAGTTTATAAGTTAATTTGTCTATTCTCATTTCGTACTGTTATTCGAACTCGGTTAGCTTAGAGAAGTTGGGTTTCCAACTTTTCTTGGACTGTCGAATCCCGAAAATTTGTGTTGTGTTTTTTCTTTAAGCCAAACCGACCGAATCGAAGCCACCACCGAATTCCTATTTCAAATATCAAATCTGGTGCCTTACAGGCTTACAGCTGTACATTAAGAAAAAGCAAACCCACTTCCTCTCCATACTCTACTGTATCTTCTTGTAACTTCGTTAAGCTAGTACTCTTAAAGCAGCTGAGTTCGCTTAGCATGCAGCCAATTTGCCAAGCAGTCATATGACAAAATAACGCATAAAAAATATTCTAATATGATTATCTTGTGATTTCTAATAAAAAAGGGTTTAATTTTTCTCTAGGCGAAAAGAGAGAGCTTAATTAGTTGCTAATATTTGCATCGTAGACCCTATATTGCCACATATTAATAATATCTTCGTACAGTTTTATGCGTGGATGAGATACTGCCGACTCCAGCGTCCCAGAACTCTTGATTAGTCGATTTTGTAACCAGCCGACTGCCGACGAATGCATTATTCACACGTAAGAACGCAACAAAATTTCCTATTTGATCCTTCTATTCTATAATGCGACACACGGGGAGCTCACAAAACTTGCCACATTCGAAGCTTGACACGTTGCCTGACACTTGTCTTAAATGTCTTTGCCCATGCTCATCGTCCTCTTCTTTTAAATCCCTCCCCCTGCCTCCTTTTTCCCACTTGTTCTCATCCTTTTGACACTACTACAACGTGTATTTCAATCTATTTTCTCTTCTCTTACAGATAATATTGCAACGTATAAGGCAGTGAGTTCGTTTGATTTTCATCTTAATGGCTTCCAAGCAACCTTCTCGGCTCCTTGTTATGGTGCTTGTGATGCTGGTGCTAGCACTCTCCACCGTCGGCAATATACTCTCAACAAAAGAGGAAGGTCGTCATGACTTTGACGAAGCGAAGGGCAAGACAAAACATGTTCAGGATAAGGAGGCAGAGGCGGCGAGAGAGACCAAGGAAGCTTCGGAGTCGTGGGCCGAGTGGGCTAAGGAGAAAATTGGGTTGAAGCAAGATGAGTCCAAAGAATCTGCTAACACGGCTTCGAACATGACGTCTGACGCTGAAAAGAAGACCAAGGACAAGGTCCAGGAGGCCGCTTCTGGTTTGTATCTTTATTACGCCCACAAAGTTCGATTTTTTTTTTTTTTTTTGTCCTAGTTCAGTAGAGAAATACCCCAGCGCTGTGTGTCTATTTTAAGTACGAAGAAGAAGACGAGCACGAGAGTCGCTATTAAAAATTTTGCCATAAACAAGTGTTTAGAGGGTAAGATTCCCTCCGAAGGAGAGCTTTCGCAAGTGAACTGCGGCATCTAAAAAAATCTAACGGTCTCTTAGTTAACTCACTTCGTTTAATGAGAATTAAAATATGTTATATTATCTCATTAGAATAGGTTATATTATTCATTAAATGACGTAATTAATTAAAAACATTAAATCTTTTTTAAGATAAAATACAGTCCCAGGACACCTTCGAAAATCCATTTTAAAGAGGGAATCTGTTCCCGTGTTTAGATGTAAGGACATAGGCGAACAATTCTAGGAAGATTAATTGCTTCCTTAGCATTAGGGGGAGTTGAATTTGGTAACACAACTGTGTTGGATTAATTGGCAGGAGCCGGCCAATATCGTGCAGACAAGGTTAGAGACGCTAAAGCCGGTGCTACAGAGAAAGCTGGTGACATAAAAAATGCAGCGAAGGAGAAGGCCAGAGAGGCGGCGGAGGCAGCGAAGGAAAAGGCTTGTAAAATAAAGAACGTGGCGACGGAGAAAGCCAGTGAAACAGAAAATCAGGTAAAGGAGAGGGCCAATGAAGCAAAGGAGAGAGCATCCCAGAAGGTAGAAGAGGCGAAGGAAAAGGCGTCTCAGACGGCCAGGGAAGCATCGGAGAAGGCATCCGAAGCAAAGGAAAGAGCGTCTCTGAAGGCAGAAGAGGCAAAGGAGAAGGCATCTCAGACGACAAAGGAAGCCGCAGATAAAGCTTCCGAAGCAAAAGAGAGAGCATCCCAAAAAGCAGGGGAGGGAAAAGACAAGGCATCTCAAAAGGCAGAGGAAGCCAAGACAAAGGAGTCGGAAACAGAGGAGCAGCTAAGTTGGACCGAGGAAAAAGCTAAGGAGGCTTATGATGCAGTGAAAAAGAAAGTAGCAGAGACATTAGAGTCGACCGAGGAAACCATTGCTCCCAACTCTGACGCTGCCAAGGAGAAGGCGCAGGAGATTAAACGTCATATAGCTGGTCGAGACCGCGACGAGGAACTCTGAACCTATCCCCACCAGGACAACTAAAGAGAAAAGAATAGAAAATAACTTCAGCTGCTACCCGATTCTAGACATGGCTGGATATGAGTTTCTGTAGGCATGTAATTCGTGATCTTTTGCATATTCCTGTTTTTAAGTCTCGGTGATTGAAATGTTGCTATGGCTTGTTGAGTGTGTAGCAGTATGAGCTATTCGATCTTTTCTCATTATTTTTCTTTGCATCTGTTCTTTTACCCCCTAGAGGTCTAAGCCGAGAGTTTATGTCATCGTTTAGAAGTTTATAAGCTATGGCCCTGTGATCCTGATGTATTTCATGCCAAAGCAGTTGACCGTACGAGTCGTATCAGATATGTTTTTCAATAACCTGTTTCATTCCCCATATTCCAAAGAAATTGATACTATTTATGTGCGACAATAGTATATCTTCTGATCTCTGCCACTTAATTATACAATCGCACAAAAAGTTCACATAATTAAAATTCAGGAATAATTAAAATTATTTTCTTGATAGACTTTTTGTATACGTTCTGATTGAATGTGATTCGTCGATAAAAAAATTTTGTTTAATAAAATAATTATGAAATAATTTTTTTTTCACTAAATTATCTCTTTATATCACAATAAATATATATATAAAAATCATTAAAATCACCTCTGTTTTGTCACGTTGCACTAATTCCTTTTCTTTTCTTGGCAAATAGCAAATAAAGGAAATAAGGAAAGTAAACTGTTAAGGGGGATCAAACACATCACATTAAAGTAAACTGTTAAAGACTTCGAAAAAAAAAAAACTGCTAAAGGGGATCAAACACATCAATTCGATAATGTTTCCTGGAGAGAAAAGAAACATCAGTCAAACGTATAAGATTTTAATTATGCATTTTTTAGCCTATGAATTCTACGTGGGTAGTTTGAGAAGGACCATAATGCTGTTAGTTTGCTGTGCTAGATGCATTGGTGGAAGGAGGGGGCCAACAGGGGCCGCCGCCCCGGTTGGCTACCCCCAAAATTATTTAATATATATATTTACTCCTGGCCCGCCCCTCTTGCCCACCCAAAAGCCTCAGCCCCCCTTGTTCTGACATTGTTCATTTTCATTTGAGATGTGTATGGAGAATAGTGTTCTGCAGTGAATCTCTTTCTAAGGCTGGCATTTTGCCTCCAACGATCCCAAAAATTTGCAGAATAAACTCATTAACGATGTTGTTAGAGTTGAATAGGAAACTCAAGGACAAAGAAACTAGCTAAAGACTCTACGTGAAAGGCTGATGCTGAGCTTGCTAGAGCCTAATCATTTGAGTGTTTTCCTTGTCATTTTATATCCAGTTGAGTCATTGTTGTACAATGTGATCTCCTGGTGCTGCAAATTATGGTTGTCCCATTTTTCCAAGATATTTCCGTATGATCATTAACTCATCCACCTATTACGTTTTCCAAAAATGACACCTTAACGCAATCTCTATAATTTTTGTTGTCACTGTAAAATTACATCTTACTAAATTTTAAGCTTTAAAGTTCTTAAGTACACTAGGTGTGGTACTTGCTAAGATTAATATGGGCGTGGATGCTTGTGACATGTCACTGTTTATTTGATTAGTTGGTGCTCCATTTGTGTTTTGAAGAACAAAAATTTAACCTTTAATACTATTACTACTTCTTGGTTGATGAAGTTTTTGTTTTCTTTTGTTTTGTTTAGAAAGAGATAAATTTTTAATAAAAAAAGTCAGCTATCGTGGAGTCGTTTAATACTCATAATGTGGTTATTATTTTTGAAACGAATACTAGTTTCAAAAAGACTTATTCTTTTATTTAGTTCAGATGATATTAATGTTAACTCGAAGTTATAAAAGCATTGAAACAATATATTATTGAAATTAAGAATTAAATTTATAAGGAATACTTGATCATAGATCTTTTTTAACCACTTAGCTATTATTTTTCTAATAATCAATATGAGAAAACAGTACAGTTTGTTTTTAGTATTTAATTTTCAACATTTTATGACACTTTTTGATTACCTAATAGAAATTTTTTTTATCACTTTCTCGTAGTAGTTTTGCCCCTTTCAAATTGTTACCCTTTAATTTCTATTCAGACAAGGCATGCAAGGAAAAAGACTACGCCGTCCTTTTACTGGATTGGACAAGTGCTCGTGTGGCAGAGAATACCGAAAAGGGACGTGACAGCTTCCCAAAGTCGCACAAAATTTGTGTTGTGTTTGTCTACTGTCCTATGTGGCATTTCTTCAGTTATACAATTCGAGTCCTAAAAGAAGCACGAAGGATAGTGCCCAGAATTTTTTTAAACTATAGAAAAAAATTGACACATTGCATTTTAAATTATCATCTTTA
This sequence comes from Morella rubra, assembly GCA_003952965.2. Classification (NCBI taxonomy): domain Eukaryota; kingdom Viridiplantae; phylum Streptophyta; class Magnoliopsida; order Fagales; family Myricaceae; genus Morella; species Morella rubra. The sequence goes on along the minus strand of CM025856.1, from coordinate 21,707,273 downwards.
AAATATTACATCTTCAAACTATTAATATTAGACATTTTATACTTTAAACTTCCCACTTTAACACATTACACTCTCTAATTATTAATATTAAACACTTTACACCCTTCATTTAACAATAATACCCTTGAGAAATTAATGAATTGACAACAATATCTTAAATATATACAAAATGGATCAAGGGCATTATCGTCATTTTAGTCTGAAAATTTGATAAATGGTGTAAAATGTCAAAAATTGAAGTTAAAAAGCAATGTGTCAAAATTAGTAATTTAAGGTACAAAGTATAAAATTGATAATTTATGATGCAAAGTGTAAAATCTATGATAATTCGTGAAAAATTGTATTTTTTTCAATTTTTTTATTTTAAAAGGAAATAAACCGCAGTTGTGACATGGTCAACTGGTCAAGTTGGATCTCTGTTGAGAAATCAGCGAGTCAAATTGAAGGAGTCGTGCAAGGCTTCTTTCCTTGAAAAACTAGGGAAGAGGTCAGAAGGAAAGATTTTGACTTCATTATTTTATTTAACATAAGCCGAAAAGACTTTACAACGAAAGAACAACTCCGATACGCAACTCAAATCCCAAACCAATGACAAATTAATGTCACACAATTTCATTTCCGACGTCCCTAATTCTCACTTTTTCTGTCTTAGATGACACCAGCACAGTCTTTTCGGGACTTCTATTTAAGGGCACTTGCGTTTGTTGCAACGGGTGGTTAGGTTGGCGTAGCAGGGGCAGACCTCACGATTACCGGAAGTTCCTGGAGGAACGCAGCTGCAGCGGGAGCAGCAACTCCCGCATGCCCTCTTGCAGAGGTTCGGCCTAGACGATAGACTGCATCTAACAGCACATGCTCCTCCACAATCTGTAAGGACAAAGCATATGTAGTTACAACGTTAGTCAATTCATCAACTATATATGATTCAATCAAAAGATAACAAAAGGATGGAAGAAGATGACGAAAGTCACCTATTTTTGCCGAGAGAGTACCCTGAGCCCCGTTGTTGTTCACCTGCATCCGTCAACAGCGTGCTATTTTTGTTAGAAAGTGACAAAGCTTCGCGACGTTCACGTATATATAGAAAAGAAACAGGAAGAGAAAACAGAGCAATCATCATGATCAGAAGAATGAGAAAACTTTACCAGCTGATCAGCTTCAGCGAGTTGAAGAACTAGGAGGGAAATGAGAATAGAAGCAATTAAAGCCTTGGAGATAGCCATGAGTATAGTATAGAGACTTGGGATCGAACTGGAGCTTTTTTTGTTCAACGCCTAGTTGAAATCTCAGTATCTAATTATGTGAAGAAGCGAGATAAGGGTGGTGCTATTTATAGCAACCGCACGGAGGCAGGGACAGAGATAGGTGCATGCAGGGAATGGACGTTCATATGAAAATAATTAATGTTTACGCGTAAGGGAAAATGAAAAAGGAAAAGAAAAAAGAGAAAGCTGTATCATCGTGACTGGTCAGGAAGTATCTGGTAAAGAAATTCATTTGGGAATCATCTAGAGCAGGCACTCCTATATTACTTGGTGGATGGAATGTTGGTGTTCTGGAGTGGCTTAGCTATAGCTAGCGCATGGTTTTTGACCACCTCTTCTTTCTTTCTTTCTTAAGATAAACGGTTTTTAAAATTTTTTATTCGGGGAGATGATTTGTGCTTGTTTTTTCTGTTTTCCAGCAAAATCAACGTGAATCTATTTCCTTTTTTCCTCAATTTTTCCCCACTTTTCCTGCGCCCAAAATATAGGAACGATAATTTCATTCAACTGTAAGATGGGCTTGGGGACGTACACGATATGGCGAAAGGTTCGCAGAAAACAAAGATGATGTGATTGTGGGACTTATGGAAGCTGATTGCCTCAAACAAAGACACAACACAGCTGTAAAAGGTGGAATCCAGCTGTATTCAGTTTAGCTCTCCAAGCAAATGCCAACACACTCAAGCCCACATTGATTCCTGTCGGCCGTTACTTGATTTTTATTTTTTTGTAATTGGGAACGTAATGTGATCGACTTGGTTAGCCCATACCACCGACTTCTAAATCATTGGGTTAGGAGGATGCATGCTTCTTTCTATTGAGGGACAATAATATGGTGAGCTGCTCGGATGAATCAGACAACCAAACAGTGGAGCCGATGTTTTGATCGGTGGAGGACATTCCACCAGTCAAATTAATGAAACTGTACTTGACTAGCTTTCATACCATATTTGTAATCCAATAGGCCGGGTCGCAGGATATATATTGTAAACAAAAGCATGCCAGGAATGCATTGCCACCCATTATCCACAAAGTGATCAATAATAAACATATGGGCTTCGCAATTGCAAAAAAATAAAAAGGAAATAAATAATAGTTAAATAATTAAAGGAGACAACTTTGTAGGGAGTAGTAGGTGAGTCAAACTTTTAAATAATTGGCCGACGATCAACTCCATACAAGCAGCAACAAGTTTGGAACCTTTGCTTTGAGAAGATATATATGTATAAGATATTCTTCAATTTTATCAAAAAAATTGAGTGAACCAGCTGGTTCCTTAAAGCTACCTGGCTTTTTTAGAAAAAGCAAATTAACCCATTTCCTCTCCATACTCTACTGTATCTTCTTTTTAACTTCGTTAAGCTACTCTTACTAGCAGCGGAATTCGCTTAACATGCAGGCAATTTGCCAAGAAATCATATATATGCAAAAAATAACGCGTAACTTAAAAAGATTCTGATATGGTTATCTTGTGATTTCTGAAAAAGGGTTTAATTGTTCTCTTGGCAAAAAGAGAGAGTTTAATTAGTTGCTAATATTTGCATCTTAGACTCTATATTGCCACATATTAATAATATCTTCGCATAACAATATATTCGTACAGTTTTATGCATGGATGAGAGACTCATGCCGACTCCAGCATCCCAGAACTCTCTTTAGTAACTAGCCGACGAATGCATTATCCACACGTACGTGCTTGGATTGGGTGAGAGGCGGAAGAACGCAACAAAATTTCCTATTTGATCCTCTATTCTATTCAGACAACGCATGCACGGAAAAAACAACTACGCCGTCCTTTTACTAGATTGGACAAGTGCCCGTGTGGCGGAGGATACCGAAAAGCGACGTGACAGCTTCCCAAAGTCGCACAAAATTTTGTGCTGTGTTTATTTTACAGACTTTTTTCTCCCCCATCCATTTTTGGTTTTTTTTTTCTTTTACAATTTTTGCTGCCGACAACATATACAGTATGTAAAGGTATCAAATCACTAGCGGATCGACGAGCTTAGAAAAGAAACAAAAATTTCACTAGTCGATGAACTAGGCAGGCAGGCAGGAGCTTTCGGTCATTAGCAGCAATTAAAGACGCTCCAAAAACAAAATATAGGGGCAACAAGAATACGAAAGTTGAAACCTTCAGACTGATCAGAAAACGATGATGTGTGCGCGATCGGTGACAGCTAGCTGTACAAAGTCGGAAAACGCAGCTGTCTTCGGTGTTCTCGAAGCCAATACCGACACGCTTGGTCCCCGTCTCAGCCACGTCACCATGGAAAGAACAATAAAAGCAATAAGTGATGTTAGATAATAGTGTATTCAGCAAAAATAAAAATAAAAATAAAAGATGTTAGATAATAGTGTGGCGTACTAGTCTAAATAATTGGTGGCTTTATTTGTTTCGTTTCTTTTTTTTCTTTTTTTGGGTCAGTGTTTTCATTTTCTTCTTGATATTTTGGTTGAGGAATATCAAACATTTTCTTCCTTTAAGATTATTATTGTGATAACGTACGTCATAGCTTCCATCACTCATGGCGCCCTCGAACTCTCATATCGGCCCTGTCTTCATCATCGGATTTTCTTTTAGATTTTAATATATATTTCTCTATATTACAAGAGAAGAAGACAACTAGGCTGTCTTGACTGAGGGAGGACGTTGATAATTCCCTGCACCAGCCAAGAGATAATTGAACATTCGACCACCCTACTGCACTCGTTATATGATACTTTCCACGCAGATGATGGCGGGCAGGCAACAGTTGTATGTTCATTATTCAAAGCCAGTCAACTTCATGGACTGACCCATTACCAATATTAAGTGATTAAATAGTTAAGTCAGTGAGTCAAGCGTTCATTGAGTAGTTGGACCACGATTTATCAACTCCAATATCACACGCATTATAGGCAAGTAGCTAGACATATAATACAATATATATTAAAATATTTCAGTAGCCGCAGTGCGTTACAGTTGTTTATGAAACAGTAGTACCCCTTCTCACTCCAATTGTACCATATCTTCAATTAATTAATTTGCAAACTTTAACTATTCTAAATATTCAGAAATACTGTGAAAATTGAGGAGATTGAAGTTTTATTGAATTTTATGAAAAAATAATGAATAAAGTAGGATTTTATGAGAGTTGATGAAAAAGTAAAGAAAAAAGTAAAATTTTATATGAATTGGTAAAAAAAATAAAGAAAGAGATAATTTTAGTGAATTTTTTATAGTTATTATAAAGAAAAAAAAAAATAATTTAATGTGGAGAGAGATTATTTTAAGTTTTTTATTTGATAAAAATTTTAAATTACTTGTGTTCGTAAATTAAAATTTTGAAATAGATAAAATTTTTGGTGTAATTGGTAATTCACTAATTTGCAAACGCAAGTTGTCATTTAGGTTTGCTTCCGTTAAGTTGTCTATTTTGGCAGCCAATAACGAGACACGTACCAGTGAAGAGGTCAAAAACATCTATGTCGTGGCAGGTGCTAAGAATAAAGAAGATAACGGCATATCAGCAGGGGCAGCCGGGGAGGGCTCCACCGAAAGTTATTAAAGTGGTGTTCCGTTGTGGAAATTTTAATTTTAAAATAAATTTCAAATATGTACGGATAAAATAAACAGCATACCACCGAATTATAAAATAAAAACCACGTAAAATAAAAACTTACTAGCCAACAAATGAATTGACCACACGTGCAGCTAGTCCATCTGCGTCATTTGTTGTCTCTCAAATGTATTTGTCTCGTTGATCGATGGATTAAGATTTTCGGTAAATTTGTTTAAAATTATATGTTATAATTCAGATAAAAATAAATATAATAAATGAATCTAATTGTAAGATTTATATTACCAAAACCTTATATAGACATTAAATGATATAAAGTTTAACTGTTGTGTATATTTTTTTTTAAATTATATTAATTTTCTACTTGAATTGAATAATATAATTTGAAAGTGGTGTTTAAGTGTCAAAATTTTAACCTCTAATTAAAAATATTGCAAAATAATCTCTATATCTATCAAATTATTCATTTTCATTATAATATTTATTCAAATTTTATATTTCTTCATTTTCTCACCTAATTCTCATAAATTATCTTCATTTTTCACCAACTCTGTTATCTAAAATTTTAAACATTTCAAAATTTTAACACTCAAACAAATAGTTACTTGTTTCTCACGCAAAGAGATGGTAAAGAATTCCTTAACTCGGTTGAGTGTTGAGAGGGACAGGGAGGGAAACGAAAGAGACAGGGATCTCATTTGTCTCCGGACCTATTACTTCATCCGTTCATCGGTTCTCGGATTATGGAGGCAACAAAAGGGAGATGAGAGAAAAAGAACGAACCTATCGATTCATTAAAGTGGACCAACAATACTTTCGCCTTACCGGCCGGCCGCCAATCTTTTCTCAGGCAACCATAAATGAAGTGCATGCCTCGAAGGAGCAAATCTTTCCGTTTCCTTCCGATCAGGCGAAGTAGTGCCAAACCATACCCCCCTCAAAGCAGGGGAAAAGGCTGAACCGACAGGACAACCCGGCCCATTGTTTGGTTTTTGACCAGGCCGAGCCTTTAAGGCTTCTAGTCCAACACAAATTACAGAGAGATGTACATATATATATATATATATATATCACTATTTTTATAGGGGGTAAGTAAGAAGTTTTACTATTTTTCAGCATTATCCTGATTTAACGTGGTTGTATTAAGGGACTGAAACCTCCAAAGTGTAATTTTTTTGATATTATGAATGACATACCACTTACCAGGTGTTTTGATTAAAAAAAAAAACGTAAGAAGTTTTACTAATTTTTATTCAACATAAAGGGGAATTGGAAAACGTTCGGTTTTTTAGTATTCTCAGGATTTTTTGAATTCTGAGAATTCTAAAACCGAACATATTTTTTAACGTCACCTAAAAACGACTACAGTACACATACCAATAAAGTTAACACTATTAAAAATTTTCAAAACACAAAATATTCTCAAAATTCTTCCCAACCGAACAACTTCTTGATGATTATAACTTCACTAGTTTTTATTTAACATAAAGGGGAAATTAGTTACATATAAAACCCGAAACGCAGAAAGCCGAAACAATTATTGCAATAGCTTTTGTACATCCAAAGCTATGTCCTTCGTACACTTATTTACTTCGACAAACGACCACCCTCCTTAATAATTTTTTCTCAAGACCAGGCAAACAACATAACCAAAGGCATGATCGTTATGTTCTAAGGGCACTTGCGTCTGTTGCCATGGGTAGTCATGGTGGCGTAGCAGGGGCAGACATCTTGGTTGCCAGAAGTGCCAGGAGGAACACAGTTGCAACGGGAACAGCAAGTTCCACATGCCCTCTTGCAGAGGTGCTGCCTAGACGCCAAACGACACCTCGCAGCACATGCGGCTCCGCAATCTGAAAAGTAGATAGCACATCGTGTTGTTGTCAAAGTTAGTCAACTGTGATTGCTTCCAAGACTATTACCGAAGAGATGGAGGGAATTAGAAGATGAAAATTACCCATTTTTTTCGGGAGAGAATCCTGTGCTGCATTTTCGTTCCCCTGCATCCCTCAAAAGGCATACTATATGAGCTCGAAAGCGATAAAGCTTCCCTTATATCTTATTTAACCAAGAGAAAGAGGAATAGGAAAGAGCGCATGCATGCATGAGTGATGTAAGGAATTGACAAAAGTTTTACCATCTGATCAGCTTCAGCGAGATGGATAACGAGAAGAGAAATGAAAATAGAAGCGATTAAAGCCTTGGAGATGGCCATAGCTTAAGACTTGCAAGCTTGAAACTGGAGCCTTAATTTGTTCAACGCCTGGTTGAAACCTCAATGTTTAGTGCATGGAAGCCAGTTAAGGGTGCTACTATTTATAGCCAGAGTCTGTGAGGCGGCGAGAGAGAGAGAGTGTGTAAAGAGGGATAGGGTGCATGTAAGGACGGGACATTCTTCTGAGTTCTGATAACGTGTACGCGGAACGGAAATCGAAATAAAAAAAAAAGGACAAAAAATTGGTAAACAATTATACAGTGACGAGTCAGGGGGCGTATCTCGAAAGCATTTGGAAGCATCGTAAAGTAGGGCTTCTCAGCACATAGTGTACATCTGCGGACGTGTACAGGGTAAGTAGAATCGTGATCAGATGAGGCAGCCTACTGCGGAGGGAACTAAGCCCTAACTCCTAAGGTAGGTGACAACTGCATTGTCCACACGTGCGGTTAGAGAAAAGTAATACGTTGCTTTATGGGCTTCACAAATGTTAATGTCTGGTTTGGGTCACGAGTGCGGACATACGGGGGGAGAGAAAGATGTCGCTGTGAAAGAAGCTTTCGTACAAAGCCACTCGACAGCTGTAAAGTCACTCCACAGCTGTACTCATCTCTCTTCAAAGCTACTGCCAGTTCACATCAATTGAGCTTTGTCCACGTCGAAGCCACCTCACTAAAAATTAGAAAAGCACGTCAATCATCGTTGGACTATGATAATAATAATAATTGTGTATTACCTTATGGACCACACTAATTAGCTGTTTTTTTTTTTTGTGCTGATGAGCTAAGGAAGCCTTTTAGGACTAAACTGAGGAGAAATCTACTACTAAATATTTTGTAGCTGCTGCATCTTTCTTAGTTAGTAAATTTTAGAGATAGTGTATCAGATTCCTTTAGTTTGAAGTGTAATTTTTTTTAAAAAAAAATAATTAAGGGGGTAAGATATAATTTTTTTATTTATAAAATAATTAAATTTTTTCAAATTATTGTTTGTATTGGAACCATTTTTAACGGGCCTCTCAAAGTGTCCATTGGGTTAAGAACCGAGGGAAGCTAGGCTTAAAGTCCAGTATTTGGAATGAGTTAAAAGTTTCAATCTCTCCTTTCTTCCTCCTACAAACAAAGAAAACAAGCTAGACTCAGAGTCCTTCCCATAAGTGGATTTCTCTGATGCCATAATCAGTTGTCATTTTTCTATATCTTTTGTTTATTGGTTCGATTATCAGTGAGAGAGAATATGAGAGAAAGAGTGCCCCCCCCCCCCCTTCCCCTCTTTCTTGCTTCCTCCATCCTCTAGTTATCCTCCCTTTTTGCTATTTGGGCCGGGAGGTTTTTGGACCTCGACCTCATTTTCCCTTTAGGTCTTATCACTCTTTAGACCTTTTTCGTCCCATCTAACTTTTATCGAAGGTTGGCATTGTCAAAATTGATCTCCTCTAGGACGGCTTGAGTTGACTGCCCTTTTCCTTTTCCCTTTTACTTTCTCGTCTGTCAGTTAATAAACAAAGAATAATCATAATTTCTTATATAAGTTTCTTTACCCGATAAAGCATGGATGTCAGGTTCTTTATAGACCTTCAATCACCAAGAGACGCATACCACATGAAATGGGTTGATCTTTGACTCACTATTTTGGGCCACGGATTATGAGCTTTTGTAGTAAGAAAAATTCTTACTCCATCAGTTTGTATTATTTATATTGTACTCAACAACTAGGCCTCTATCATCAAAGGAAAAACTTATTGTTTTGGTTAATGTATTTTTTAATGACGGACTCCCATTGAATGATTGATGATTGGATTTTAAAGATTAAGATTCTCTATTATTTTTATTATATTAAAATTCGAAAAGAGATAAGGTAGAACCCTACACCGTTACAAAGACAATTGGACAAACTCGTTGGAACCAGACCTAGAAATGGAAAAGCCGTTGCGACCAGTGAAGGATGTTTGAGCAGCCCAATAAAAAGAACTGTAATGTGACCATAATACCCCCATCGTAAGGTCGTAGTGTCATAGGGTTAGTACACACGACAACATCACGCCAGGGGGGGCATCGCTGGTCATTATGCAGAGCTAGGCGACACTACAAAAAAAGGACTTTAGCAGTGGTCGGTGAGCAAAAAAAAAACGCTGGTATAAATTTTAACAGTATTTTTTTAGCAGCGATATATAACCACTGCAATAAATTATAGCAATAATTTTTGCGAACGCCGATAAAAATCTTTACCTATAGTGACGGTCACTTAATAGCGATCGAGACGCCGCTATGAGCCTTAATTCAATTTTATAAATTTATTGCAGCGTTTGAGAAAAAACGTTGGTGAAGCTATAGCAGCGTTTTGTCTGCTACAGGCAACCTACTGCAGCGTTCAGTAGGGCTTTTTTTTTTTAAATAACGCTGGAGTAGGCTGATTGTATAGCGGCGTGCAAAAAACGTGAGACCTACCGCAACGTCTTGAAAAACGCTGCTAAGCAGTGGTTGTTTTTTTTTTTTTTTTTTAATTACTCAAAAATAAAAAATCGTTGCAATAGCTATATTTATAAACGCACCTGCATTTTTTATTTGTAATACAAATTTATTTTAATAACCATAGTCTTACAAGTTTTACAACACAACAGTCAAATACATATTTTTAATATAAAATAACAATAACTTTAATCCTAGCTGTAGCAAAAGCAGCTTCAGTACACCATCTGCACTTCACCATCTTCAAGTTGGAATGGTATCTTCATCATTGATACCTAAGACGGTATCTCTCGAATTTCTTCTAACAGAGCATGCATGTCCTGCAAAGTGGAATACATACAAATTCTGAGCAATAAAAGTATATATCAATAAGAGAAATTAAAGTAAATACCTATCATGAGAATAAGTTCTTTGTTCATTTTCGATAATTTGAAAGCACTTATAAACGAAAGTTAAAGCTAGGTCTTAAATCACCTGACTGTAGATGAACCTTGTGAAGGTTTGGCATCCAATTATCTTCGTAGCATTTTGCTTAGTGAAATTTTAAAAAATGAATAGTGGATATTCACAAACTAAATATCAATAATCTTTCTTTCTTCCTTTCAGAAAGCATATTATAGACACCCTAAAACAACTTGAAGGACTGACTACACAGATAAGCATCATGCATTACATTTGAGTAAACTCCATACATTCAGTACATACTGTGGGTGTAATATAATTTCCAAAGTTTCACAGACGTATTGCAAAAGAACGATGTTAAATCCAACATGGGAGTTTTCTTGCATTTGGAATAATACAAACTTATAAGCCAACCAATCAATAAAAAACCAAGCAATGATCTGAAAACTAAGAAAAGGAAAAGGAAAAGCTTGCACTTACATCTGCTCCTTACATATGCAAAGCAACTTATTATAGGTTTCTGCAACAATATTGATGAACTTTATGTGCTCACATCGCAGTTCTTTGAAGCACCTATCTTCAAGATACTTTGCTATCTGTTAAATAGAAAGTACAACCAATGCACAACCGGGATCACAACCGGGATTACTAATCACATAACTTAGCAATTTTTCTTTCACTTGGAGAGTCATCCTGCAACATTTTTTGCGACTTTGATGGTCACTTAAGGTAGAAATAGCAAACTAGACAACAATCATAAAGGACAGAAACGTGATAAAAACAAGCATGTTCTTTGATCCAAATAACGGCTCATATCTTTCTATTGGTAATGAGAATATCATGGCACTGCAACTAAACTATTCTGCAATGACCGCCCACAAATGCAAATATGAAAACATTTTTGAATATACAAATGCAATGCAAAATAGCAAAGCACACTACAATAATACACCCAGGATACATAAATTTTCAAATTTCAAACTTCAAAACAGAATAAAACATAATTGAAATTTTCCTTATAAAGAAATATTAAATAATAACTATTTAAGTTAGAGATCATCTTAAAACCTACTATGCAGCATTCAGCACTTGTCAAATTCAGATTTTTTGTTGCTCAAATTCTGCGATACAAGCACTTGTCAATAAATATCTCTAACAAGCTTGATACAAGAAACAAAAGGCTAAATTAGCAGTTCTCTGTGCAATAGGGGGAAAATTAATATAGCCAACAGATTAGGACAAATGATAGCTTACCTCTTTTCTGAAGTGAAAAGTATCTGCCAACCAAACCAATACATTCAATATTTCAATCATCAAACACAAGCATTAGAATGACAAACAAAACCCATAAAACCACCAAAACCACCGATTAAAAAACCAAGAAACACTCCCCCAAAAAAGGTCTAACAGGGAACTTCTTTTTCCTTAGACTCTCAGCAATGAAACAGAAAACAATTTGATACCAATAAAAAGAACAATAACAATAGTAATTATACTAATAATAACTACAACAACTGCAACAACAAATAATGCAGTTGCTTTGCTTCGTTTACAAAAGATTACATATTTGCCTCAATTTTTCTCAGCAACCAAACATAACCTTCAGAGTAAAACACAAAACCCAGAGAAATCTGCCGATTAGAAGCTAAGAAACACCTGTTATAAGCAGGTCTGGGCGGAACTTGCGCTGGGTTTTGCGGTTGCGATTGGGTAGGAGGGTTTTGAGGTTTTTGGGTTGGGGGTCGGGCCCTCACCTAAAGAAAATACTAAAAGAATACCTTTTTTCCCTCAGTATCTCTGCACCCAAACAAAAAACCTTGTTTTGTCTATAATCTCCAAACAAGAACCCAAACTTGTCTTGAACAAGACCTAAACCATTGTATGGCTACCGAGCGAACGAAGGGAAAGGCGATAGAAATCGATGAGGGAAACATACGAATTGCTTTCTGGAGAGAAGCTTGCTGGTCATGAACTTCCTGTTAGCCTAAAAGGTTGGGCGCGGCTGGTCATGAACTTCCCGTTAGCCTAAAACTTTCTGGAGAGAAGCTTGCTTTCTGAGAGAGGACAAGAGCGCGGCTGGGCGCGGCTGGCAAACGAGATCGAGAATCGACAAAATAGAAGAGGGGTTTTTGACCTAAAAGGTTACAGGGAGTGAAAAAGTTTGGCGCTGAAAATTTTCCTCCACTTGTTTAATATTTTTTATACTTCAATAATCCCCCATCCTGTTCGATATACAAATAATTGTATTTTTATTTTTTCTTCTTCTGATAGTTGTCAACGAATATTTATATCACAATATAAAATTTATTTTGTTAGTATCAGTACTTTAGTTCACCACAACCAGGTACTTTAATTCACATGGATAGAAACTCACCGTTTTGAGTCTTTTTTTTTTTTTTTAATTTGTAATTTTCAGTTTTTTAAATAATAAACCATATACATGTTATGTGTTTTTAGTAAATTAAAATCAGTTGTAAATTGTAATAGTATTTAAAAATCTTTATATTAGTATTAAATACATAGCATATTATTTTACACTCTTTTTATAACTAGTATAATAATCTTAATTAAAATAAGTTGGTAGTAATAAATATATAATACTTATAATTTAAAAGTATAATGGTTTCTATATAACATTGCATGATTTGTTATATGTGTTTATCATATACATGATATGTGCTAATTAACTTAAATACTTTATATATATGTACCTATATATTTAATGACTAAATCATAGTCCTCTACGACCATATATTAAGTTATGTACTTTAATTGCATAAGCTAATCTCACAATATCTTTTTGTTTAAAATTAAATAATATGTCCTAATTAAATAGTATTATATTACTAATTATTCAAAATATATATGTTCATTATAAGTATATAATAGATATTTTTAAAATTTTAGATTTAGTCAATAAATATGCAATTACCATAACAACCATAGGTATAATTTAAAATATATCATATAACAACTTCAATTTTCATAATACTCCCTCTAATTTCATATTTTATTAAGTCCTTTAAAATAAAATTTTTTAAATACATGAAAAAATAAAATTATATATTAAAAATAATATAATAATATATAAAATAATTATTAACATTAAATAACTTATAATTAATAAATATAAAATATTATTTTCCATCGCACATATAGCAGCATTTGTGTAAAAAAGTACTAAGGACAGAAAAATTGGGTGAACAATTATACAGTGACGTGTCAGGGGGCGTATCTCGAAAAGCATTTGGAAGCATCGTAAGGTAGGGCTTCTCAGCGCATAGAGGTACATCTGCGGACGTGCACAGGGTAAGTAGAATCTTCATCAGCTGAGGCAGCCTACTGCGGAAGGAACTAAGCCCTAAGGTAGGTGACAACTGCATTGTCCACACGTGCGGTTAGAGAAAAGTAATACGTTGAGTGGGGACATACGGGGCTTTGTGAAAGCTTTGGAGAGAGATGGCGATGTGAAGGGTGAGGCTCGTGCAGCAAGACTAGCGTTCTCGCTAGCGGAAGACTCTGCTGATGCAAAGGTGGTATTGGAAGGTGATTCCCTTACTCTGGTTAATCAGGTCCTTTCTTCCGACTCTAGACCTGCCTGGTTAATTGAAGGGGAGCTAGGTATGGACATTATACGCCGTATACTGCTTCGTTATGATCAATGGCGACTTATCTGGATTCCGAGGGAAGGCAATGCTTTAGCACATAAGATGGCTCGCTGGGGAAGTTCTATTGGGGTACAGGGGGATATTAATGTTAGGGACATTCCTCCTAGTTTGATTCTTTGTGATCGCACTGCCGGTGGCAATGTGCGGATCTAATGAAGGAGAAATCTACTTCTAAATATTTTGTAGCTGCTGCGTCTTTCTTAGTTAGTAATTTTAGAGATAGTGTATCAGATTTGTTAGTTTGAAGTGTAAATTTTAAAAAATATTTTAATTAGAAGTGTAAGATATAATTTTTTTATTTATGAAATAATTAAGTTTTTTCAAATTATTGTTTGTTTTATTTATATTGTAATCAACAACTACGCCTCAATCATTAATGAAAAAATTATTCTTTTAGTTAATGTAGTTTTTAATGATGGACTCTCATTGAATGATTGGTGATTGGGTTTTAAGTATCAAGATTCTTTGCAATTTTTGCTCAAATTATATAGTAAAATTAGAAGAGAGATAGACAAATAGATCTTATACCATTTAATATTGTTCATAAAATTTACAAAACAAACATCTTAAATCTCAAAAAATTTTATGCAAACACCAATGCCTTTTATATAATATATAATAATTTTTCACACAAACTTCAATAACTTTTAAAAAAAATTATAAAAAATATTCTTTCTTCATACTTTTTCACCTAACTTCAATATTTTTTTATTAAACAATACATCAAATCATCTCTCTCTATACTTTTTCACCTAACTTCAATATTTTTTATTAAATAATTACATCAAATCATCTCTCTTATATTTTTTTATACAAACTTCATTAAAAATTAAATATCTTTAAAACTTTTCACCAACTCTTACACAAAAACTATAAAATTTATATAAATATTCATATTTCATCAAAATTCACAATTTTATCAAAAATTCAAAAAATCTTACATTTTTTTTATAAAAATAACATCCTTATATATAGTGTCTATTTTTCTATAGTATAATTGAACAGGAAAGGATATAAACATTTCTTTACATTATAAGACAATTCGACAAACTCGTAGGCACCAGACCAAGAAACGGAAAAGCTGCTGTGACTAGTGAAGGATGTTTGAGCAGCCCAATGAAAAGAACTTGAATTTGACCATAATACCCGCATAGTAAGATCCGGTGTCATAGGTTTAGTATACATAACCAGATCACGCCAGTCAGGCATCACTTGTCATCATGCAGAGGCGGCGAGTCAAACATGGATACTTACAAAATTTTCAACATTTAATAATCCCTAAACATAAGTAATTAATTTAATAAGTAAAGGAGCAACTCGGTGAAGGAGTAGGTCAGGCAAAGCTCCTTACTTTGACGAATGCATTACCCACGGTACGTGCTTGGATTGGGTGAGAAGCGGAAGAACGCAACAAAATTTCTATTTTGATCCTCTATTCTACATGCACGGGAAAAGACTACGCCGTCCTTTTACTGGATTGGACAAGTGCTCGTGTGGCAGAGAAAACGAAAAGCGACGTGACCGCTTCCCAAAGTCGCACAAAATTTGTGTTGTGTTTCTCTATGTGGCATTTCTTCAGCAGATTCTTGCAGGTCGAGTCCTCAAAGAAGCACGAAAGAGAGTGCCCAGATTTTTCTTTTTTTTTTTTAATTTTAAAAGGAAAAAACCGCAGTTGTCACGTGGTCAAGTTGGATCTCTGTTGAGAAAACAACGAGTCAAATTAAGGAGTCGTGCAAGCTGGCTTCTTTCCTTGAAAAACTAGCGAAGAGGTCAGAAGGAAAATTTTGACTTCATTATTTTATTTAACATAAGCCGCAAGACTTTACAACGAAAGAACAAATCCGATACGCAACTCAAATCCCAATGACAAAATTAATGTGCACAATTTCATTTCCGACGTCCCTAATTCTTATTTTTTCTGTCTTAGATGACACCAGCACAGTCCTTTCGCGACTTTTATTTAAGGGCACTTGCGTTTGTTGCCAACGGGTGGTTATGTTGGCGTAGCAGGGGCAGACCTCGAGATTACGGAAGTGCCTGGAGGACGCAGCTGCAGCGGGAGCAGCAACTCCCGCATGCCCTCTTGCAGAGGTTCGGCCTAGACGATAGACTGCATCTAACAGCACATGCTCCTCCACAATCTGTAAGGACAAAGCATATTGTAGTTACAACGTTAATCAAGTCATCAACTATATATGATTCAATCAAAAGATAAAAAGGGTGGAAGAAGATGATGAAAGTCACCTATTTTTGTCGAGAGAGTACCCTGAGCCCCGTTGTTGTTCACCTGCATCCGTCAACAGCGTGCTATTTTTGTTAGAAAGAGACAAAGCTTCGCGACGTTCGCGTATATACAGAAAAGAAACAGGAAGAGAAAACAGAGCAATCATCATGATCAGAAGAATGAGAAAACTTTACCAGCTGATCAGCTTCAGCGAGTTGAAGAACTAGGAGGGAAATGAGAATAGAAGCAATTAAAGCCTTGGAGATAGCCATGAGTATAGTATAGAGACTTGGGATCGAACTGGAGCTTTTTTTGTTCAACGCCTAATTGAAATCTCAGTATCTAATTATGTGAAGAAGCGAGATAAGGGTGCTGCTATTTATAGCAACCGCACGGAGGCAGGGACAGAGATAGGTGCATGCAGGGAAAGGAGTATGGACGTTCCTTTGTTTAATTAATGTTTACGCGTACGGGAAAGTGAAAAAGGAAAAGAAAAAAGAGAAAGCTGTATCATAGATTCATAGTGACTGGTCAGGAAGTATCTGGTAAAGAAACTCATTCGGGAATCATCTAGTGCAGGCACTTATATTATTTGGTGGATGGTATTTTGGTGTTCTCGAGTTGCTTAGCTATAGCGCATGGTTTTTTTAATTCCTTTTTTTCTGTTTATTTTTTAAGATAAACGGTTTTAACATTTCTTATTCGGGAGATTTGTGTGTTTTTTTCTGTTTTCCAGCAAAATCAACGTGAATCTATTTCCCTTTTTTTTCTTAATTTTCCCCCACTTTTCCTGCGCCCAAAATATAGGAACGATAATTCCAATCAGCTCTAACATGGGCTTGGGGACGTGCGCGATATGGCTAAAACTTCGCAGAAAACAAAGACGATGTGATTGTGGGACTCGTGGGAAGCTGATTGCCTCAAACAAAGACACTACACAGCTGTAAAAGGTGGAAACCAGCTGTATTCAGCTGATCTCTCCCGGCAAATGCCAACACATGCATGGACTCAAGCCCAAATTGATTCCCGTACGTCACTATGGAGAAACACTTTTCAAGAAAATGGATCGACCAAATTGTCCTCTGCTAAATCACAGTTGAAGAGATAGTTACGACGATTAATATTGGTCTTCAGGCCGTTCTTATAAACATGCATTTCACTATTTGTTTCCTAAGCATTCGATCGCCATCAGATTTCAAAATGTACGTTAATGATTAATGAAATGTTGATCGACTCGGTTGGCCCCAACCACCGACTTCTAAATCATTGGGTTAGGAGGATACATGCATGCTTCTTTCTATTGAGGGACAATAATATGGCGAGCTGCTCATGAGAGGAATCAGATCGACAACCAAGCAGTGGAACCGATGTTTTGATCGGTGAGGACATTCCACCAGCCCAATTGCCAAAGTAATGGAACTTTTGACTCTCATACCATATATTTGTAATATAGTAGGCCAGGTCGAGGTCGCAGGATATATTGTAAACAAAAGCATGCCAGGAGTGCATTGCGACCCATTGATTAATAAACATATGGGCTTGGCAATTGTAAAAAAAATTAGTTAAGGAATTAAAGGAGACATTTGAGGGAAGTTGGTTAAACTTTAATTGGCCGATCAACTCCATATATACAAACAGTAATACTTTTGGAACCTTTGCTTTAAGAGAGAATGAATAAATTTTATTTAATTTTATCAAAAATATTGAGTGAATTACAAGCTGGTTCCTTAAACCTACTTAAAGATACCTTATTTTGAAAGGAATATTATGACCTCCTAATCGTGTTACAGCTATATAAGCTTTTTCGCGAGAAGAAGATTTTATTATTTGAATTATATTAAATCGCTAACATGCATATTTGATTGAAATTAGAGTAGAGTGCAATCAGGTCTCAAATTTAGGACTTGACTCTGATATCATGTGAATCTATCATTCATTCTAAAGTTTAAATTGATAAGAAGAAAATTTTATTATTTGATTATATTCAAACATTTTATGATATTTCGTTATGTATAAAGTTTGATCTCTTTCCTTAACTTTAGAAAATCTTCTCCTACTTCTCACTAGCTAGTGTCATCTTCGTCGTTGGCTAGGCAGTGAGAAAAGCCAAAGGAAGGTTGTTAAAAAATCGGAATATAATCATTGAAGTTTGGTGCCTTTACAGCTGTACAGCAAGAAAAAGCAAACCCATTTCTTCTCCATACTCTACTGTATCTTCTTGTAACTTGTTACTACTCTTACTGGCAGCTGAATTCTCTTAGCATGCACAGCCAATTTGCCAAGCAATCATATGCCAAAAATAACGCATAAAAAATATTCTGATATGATTATCTTGTGATTTCTGAAAATGGGTTTAATTAATTTTTCTCTAGGCAAAAAGAGAGAGCTTAATTAGTTGCTAATATTTGCCCCTTAGACCCTATATCTTCGCATAATAATATGTTCGTACAGTTTATGCATGGATGAGATACAGCCGACTCCAGCATCCCAGAACACTCGATTTTGTCCCTAGCCGACGAATGCATTAACCACGTCACTGCTTGGATTGGGTGAGAAGCGGAGGAACGCAACAAAATTTCCTATTTGATCCTCTATTCTATTCAGTCAACTCATGCACGGAAAAGACTACGCCGTCCTTTTACTGGATTGCACAAGTGCCCATGTGGCAGAGGATATCGAAAAGCGACGTGACAGCTTCCGAAAGTCGCACAAAATTTTGTGTCTTGTTTATGAAACGAAAGCCAAACACATCCAAATGACATGACATGCATGGCCCTAAGAAATTTGACATTAGTACTATTCCCAAGAAACAAACGAATTACGTTCTAACGAGTTACGGGATCCCCTGCAGGGGCAATTCAGAGAGAGAGAGAGAGAGGTGTGGATCTGACCAAAATCTACCCCTGTCCGAACAGCGCTTCCTTACCCGGGCGGTGGGTCTCGAGCGGGACCCACACCTCTCTTTCCGAATTAATTGCAGATAATCCTGGTCCTTAGATAATATTCTATGAAGAAGCGGGATGAAAATACCCGATCATTACCTTCTTCGGCATCTAAAACCGCCGCCCGTTGTAAAACTCCAGTTCGCACCGGATCTATAAAACAGGAAAAGGCAAGAAGTGAGAGTGAAGAATTGCTCGTTCCTAATTTCAAATAACTAGACGATGAAACTAGTCATAATAATTTGTCTTTGCTCAGACTTTTTTCTCCCTTATCCATTTTGGGTTTTTTTATTCTTTATATATAGCGTGTAAGGGTATCAAATCACTAGCCGATCGATGAGCGTAGAAAAGGAACAAAAATTTCACTAGTCGATGAACTAGGCAGGCAGGCACGAGGTTTCGGTCATTAGCAGCAATTAAGACGCTCCAACAACAAAATAGGGGCAACAAGGATACGAAACCTTCAGACTGAGTCATGCTGAGAAAACGATGCGTGCGCGATTTGTAGAGCTAGCTGAACAAAGTCGAAACACAGCTGTCTTCGGTTTTCTCGAAGCCAATACCGACACGCTGGGTCCCCGTCACGTGGAAAGAACAATAAAAGCAATTACAAGAGGAAAAAGAAAAAAAAATAAAAGAAGAAAAAGCACTTCAATCATAGATGTTAGAGTATAGTATGAGGTGCTAGTTTGACAAATTAAAATTTTTAAAATTTTATTATTATAAAAAATTTCTCTCTCCTTATTTTTTACCAAATCTCATATCTAAAATTTTAATTGCCTGAAAATTTTTTGCTTCCAAAACGCATGTAAATAATTGGTCACTTTATTTCTTTCTGTTTTACTTTTTTTTTTATGGGGTAGGTGTTTACTTTTTTTTCTGAATTCTTCCTTTAAGAAAATTATTGTAGATAACGTACGTCATAGCTTCCATCACTCATTGCCTTCAAACTCTCATATCCCTGTCTTCATCATCGGATTTCCTTTTAGATTTGAATATATTTCTCTATATTAAGAGAGAAGACAACTAGGCGGTCTTGACTGAGGGAGGACGTTAATAATTCCCTGCACCAGCCAAAAGATTGAACATTCGACCACCCTACTGCACTCGTAGTATGATTCTTTCCACGCAGGCAGATGATGGCAGGCAGGCAACAGTGGTGTTCATTATTGAATGCCAGTCAACTGCATGGACTGACCCATTACCAATATTGAGTAATTTAAATAGTTAACAAAGTGAGTGAGTCAAGCGTTCATTGGAGTAGCTGGACCACGATTTAGAAAATCCAATACAACACGCAATTATAGGCAAGTAGCTAGACATATAATTTATTATATATATTAAAATCTTTCAGGAGCCGCAGTGCGTTACAGTTGTTTATGGAAAAAAAAAAGAAAGATAGTACCCCTTCTCACTCCAGTTGTGTGCCATATTAATCTTGTTTAGGTTAGTTTCCCTTTAGTTGTCTATTTTGGCAGCCAATAACGAGACTCGTACCAATGAAGACGTCAAACATCTATGTCGTGGCAGGTGCTAAGAAGAAAGAAGATAATTTATAATTCACACCTTTTTATGTTTCGTATATCACTGAGTTCAGATTAACGCTAGCAAATATAAATCGGAATGTATAGAAGGTATAAACATGTACAGATAAAACAAACAGAATACCACCATATGAAGTAGCTGACCAGCCAGTGAGCTATAGCTCAGTTGGCACCTCCTCTCTTTGGGGAGGGTTCCCTCAGGGGATCGAATCCCCTTGCCCCCTTTCCCCGCAGGCTTGGTCCTGCTTTACCTAAAAAAAAATAGCTGACCAGCTTTATAAAACCACGTAAAATAAAAATAAATAGCGGACAAACGCATTGACCACACGTGCAGCTAGTACAACCATCGTCATTTTAGTGAGCGGTGTTTGTCTGAGCGGGTCTCCGGGCCTATTACTTTATTCGTTTATCGGTTCTCAATTATGGAGGCAACAGAAGGGAGATGAGAGAAAACGAACGAACTGAACAATTCATTGAAGTGGATCAACCATACATTCCCCTTACCGGCCGCCAATCTTCTCTCAGGCAACCAACCATAATGAAGTGCCTCGAAGGAGCAATTATTACTGTTAAACTCTTGACTGGGCTGCAGATGTGGATAATAAATGTTAAGCTTGGTAAAATAATGGCGTGTAACTAAATTCCATTAGAGGTATTGACATAATATGGACAAAAGGACTAGATCGTTAGAAGAATAATATCTAAGTGACTAAAAAGTAAAAAAAATAATCATAGTAATTATTTTGTCATTGAAGTCAAAATTTAGTGATTAAATTATCAATTTCTTTAAATTTTAATGCACAATTGCACGTTTCTTAAATGTGTACTGGATGTCGTGCTTAAGACGACCGGACAACCCCGCCCATTGTGTTGGTTTTTGGTCCTAGACCAGGCCGAGCCCTTAAGGCTTCTAGTCCAACGCAAATTACAGAGGGATGTACATATTTATATCACTATTTTTCTATGGGCAAGTTAGAAGTGCTCACTATTTTTGTTTAACGTAAAGGGCAATTGATGATTATAACTTCACTCGTTTTTTTTTAACATAAAGGGGAAATTAATTACATATAAAACCCAAAACGCAAAAAAAGCCGACAACAATTATTGCAATAGCTTCTGTCCAAAGCGATGTCTTTAGTACACTTATTTACTTCGACACACGACCCTTCTAAATATTGTTTTTTCTCCAAGTGAAAGACCTGGCAAACAGCAGCATAACCAAGGGATGATCGTTATGTTCTAAGGGCACTTGCGTCTGTTGCCATGGGTAGTCATGGTGGCGTAGCAGGGGCAGACCTCTTGGTTACCAGAAGTACCAGGAGGAACACAGTTGCAACGGGCACAGCAAGTCCCACATGCCCTCTTGCAGAGGCGCTGCCTAGACGCCAAACGACACCTCGCAGCACATGCGGCGCCGCAATCTGAAAAGTAGATAGCACATCGTATTGTTGTCAAAGTTAGTCAACTATGATTGCTTCCAAGATTATTACTCAAGAGATGGAGGGAATTAGAAGATGAAAATTACCCATTTTTTTGGGGAGAGAATCCTGTGCAGCATTTTCGTTCCCCTACATCCCTCAAAAGGCATAGTATATGAGCTCGAAAGCTATAAAGCATCACTTATATCTTATTTAACCAAGAGAAAGAGGAACAGGAAAGAGCGCATGCATGAGAGGTGTAAGGAATTAACAAAAAGTTTACCATCTGATCAGCTTCAGCGAGATGGATAACGAGAAGAGAAATGAGAACAGAAGCGATTAAAGTCTTGGAGATGGCCATATCTAAAGACTTAGCAAGTTTGAAACTGGAGCCTTAATTTGTTCAACGCCTAGTTGAAACCTCAATATTTAGTGCATACAAGTGAGATTAGGGTGCTTCTATTTATAGCCAGGGTCTGTGAGGCGGCGAGAGAGTGTGTGTAAAGAGGGATAGGGTGCATGCAGGGACGGGACATTCTTCTGCGTTCTGATAATGTGTACGCGGAACGGAAATCGAAATAAATAAGGACAAAAAAAATTGGTAAACAATTATACAGTGACTAGTCAGGGGGCGTATCACGAAAATCATTTGGAAGCATCGTAAGGTAGGGCTGCTCAGCACACAGATGGGCGCTTGTTTATTGAAATTTTAAAAATATTTTTAAAATTTTAAAAAAAAATTAAATATTTAAATTTGTTAAAAATATAAAAATATATAAAAAATATAAAATTTATAAAATATATTAATGTGGTAAAAATTTTAAACTCTCAAAAAATTGAACAAACAAACATCCCAGAGGGTACATCTGCGGACGTGCACATAGAATCTTGATCAGATGAGGCAGCCTACTGCGGAGGGAACTAATCCCTATGGTAGGTGACAACTGCATTGTCCACAAGTGCGGTTAGAGATAAGTAATACGTTGCTTTATGGGCTTCACAAATGTTAATGTTTGGTTTGGGTCACGAGTGGGGACATAGTTACGGGGCTTTGTTGAAGCTTTGGAGAGAAAGATGGCGATGTGATTGTGAGACGTGTGGAAAGAAGCTTCGTACAAAAGCCACTTGACAGCTCTACAAAGCCACTTTACAGCTGTACTCAAATCTCTCTTGATGCTGCTGCCAACCCGTTCACATCAGTGGAGCTTGTCCACGTCGAGGCCACCTCACTAAAAATAAGAAAAGCACGTCAATCATCGTTGTCGATGACAATAATAATAATAATAAATAAATAAATGCGTTTTACCCTTGTGGACCACACTAATTAGCTTTTTCTTATTTGTCCTGATGAGTTAGAGAAGCCTTTAGGACTTAACCGAGGAGAAATCTGTTTAGGAAAAAAAAAACTGAGGAGAAATCTACTTCTAAATATTTTGTAGCTGCTGCATCTTTCTTAGTTAGTAATTTTAGAGATAGTGTAACAAATTTGTTAGTTTGAAGTATAAATTTTAAAAAATATTTTAATTAAGAAGTGTAAGATATAATTTTTTATTTATAAACTAATTAAAATTTTTCAAATTATTGCTTGTATTATTTATATTGTAATCAACAACTACGCCTCAATCATTAATGAAAAAATTATTCTTTTAGTTAATGTAGATTTGAATGATGGACCCTCATTGAATGATTGATGATTGGGTTTTAAGAATAACGATTCTTTGCAATTTTTGCTAGAATTGCATAGTAGAATTAGAAGAGACATAAACAGTTATACTATTTAATATTATCCATATATGTTCATATAAAATTTTAGGCAATATAAATCTTACAATAAAATTTATATATAGGCATGTTCGTTTACAAAAATATTCTAGAATATATTCAACAAAATTTACAAAATCAACATCTAAAAACTCAAAAATTCTTACACAAACACTAATAATTTTACACAATCTCCAATAATTTTTCACACAAACTCCAATACCTTTTAAAAAAATAACTATAACAAATCTTTTCTCTCTATACTTTTTCATCTAATTCCAATATTTTTTTATTAAATAATTACATCAAATCATCTCTTTTTACTAATGTGGAAATTTATTTCACACTTTTTCTTAGTAGTAATTGTTTTGATTCAGAGTGATTTGTATGTTTCTTTGCTCGTTTGTCTAGAATTTTAAGTGTCTTTTACATTTATTTAATTCTTAGAAATTCTTGATATTTGCAGGTATTTAAGTATTCAATAAGGATGAAATTGACCTGATGGAAAGAGCAAAATTCAGGCTAAGCTATAAGAGCAAATCTTGGTTGAACTGGTCTTGTAAAAACAGAATACTGTTCAATTTTTAGATTATAACTGGAGCTACACACCTCAAATTCAAGTGTAATTTTGCTTGTTGGAAAGCTAAGATACAGACCTAAAACTTTTGTGAAGAGTCCAAAATCCAATTATGTCATTTTGAAGTTCAAAATCTACAAAAAAAAAAAAAGAAAAAAAAAAGTCTAAATTTGTCTAGAAACTATAGCCCGAACACTGTTTCAGTTTTTAACGTCTATCTATAGTTCCAGAAGTCAGAAAAATACAAGCTAAAATGCGTTGAAAAGCTGAGAATGAGATCTAAAACTTTTGTGAAGGAGTAAACTCCAAATTATATCTTTTTGATGCTCTAAATTCAGCTGGAAATAGGATAATAAAATCCGCTTAGAATTTCAGATTTCAAATATGTTTTCAAAATTGATAAGCAAATTTGTTTTGAAATTTGAAAAGACATTTTGTTTTAAAATACTAAAATATAATTGATTTAAAAATTGAAAAACAAATTTATTTTAAATTTTGAAAGGATCAGATCTTACTTTAAAATTTGAAAAGATAATTAATTTAAAAAATTGAAAACAGATCTAAAATTTTAGTGCGTATAAAATGATTTGACTTAGCTTTTCAGAAAGGTGTGCTGCGGCTTTAAAAGGGAGTTAAAGAGGACATGGGGTTTGACAGCTTACTTTCTTGAGTTTTTTACTTTTTCAGGAAACAATATTTTTTTTTACACATAAAAACTCTGTGCGATCGATGCTGCTTATACGTAGATTCTGCTTCTCAAGTTTGACGAAGTTTACTCAGAAGAAGAGGAGAAGATATTCAGAAGGGAAGGAATGTCATTGTAGTTGAGAATTTCTGTAATTTCACAGTTTTTTTTCTAATTTTTAGTTTTTGAATTATTATTAAGGATGTTAAATTCGAATTTATTTTTAAAAAATAATTAGATTATTTTATTAGTTATGATTTGCTAATTTTTTTTTTTCTAGGGTTAGGACGTAGTCATTAATTTTTTTTATATGATTTGAGTATGGACGTACTTAATATAATTTGTTAATTGCAATTTATTGATTTCGGTTTTCATTCTTGCAATTTACTAGCCATGAATTGAATGCTTAAGATGTTGAATAAAATAACGATAGTTGAAGTTTAATATTAGTTCGTGAATTCATCAAAGCTCAGTAGTATAATTTAGAAATAAATACACACCCTTGTGACCTATATCAATAATTCCACAAAGCATAATGAATCTTTATTAATTTATATGATCACGAAAGTAGACATAGAATTAATATAGGTATAGGTGTTATACCTTGAAAGAGGATATCACATAAAAAAGAATTTGGTCATTGTGATTAACAAAACATTAATACAAGCAATCATATTTAAACTCATTGAAAGAATTCAATTGGCGAAATCTAAGACTTAGAAATCTTTAATATTTGATTTTTCAGGTTAAGAATTTGCAATCTTTCACATCAATTTGGGATGGTCTAAATAATATAATAAATTTTATAAATTGGTACTTGAATCTCCTCTTGTGAAAATGATACTCTTTTTGCCCTATTGTATTTGTCACGATCCATGCACTTGTGATAGACTCGAGGAGTTATCATTTACACCTTTTTGCAAACTTCAACAAAAATTAAATATTTTAAAAAAATTCACCAAATTTTGAACAAAAACTTATAAAACTCCAATTTACATAAAATATTCACAATTCTATCAAAAAATCCTAAAAATCTTATAATTTTGTATAAAAATAACATCCCCTGTATGTAGTATATATTTTTCTTTTAATTATACAGTATAATTGAACAGGAAAGGATATAAACATTTCTATACATTATAAGACAATTCCACAAACTCGTAGGAGCCAGACCAAGAAATGGAAAAGCTGTTGTGACTAGTGAAGGATGTTTGAGCAGCCCAATAAAAAGAACTTGAATTTGACCATAATACCCCCATAGTAAGATCCGGTGTCATAGGTTTAGTATACATAACAAGATCTCGCCAGGCAGGCATCATGCAGCGGCAGTCAAACATGGATACTTGCAAATTTAATAATCCCTTAACAGAAGTAATTAATTTAATAAGTAAAGGAGTCAACTCGGTGAAGGAGTAGGTGAGGCGAGCTCCTTATAATAAGTAATTACCATGACTATGGATTCCTCCGTATGCAGTCATTTTCATAAAACCTTTACCTTAAGAATTAGATATTTGTTTTCGCGAGATAATGGCGAACAAGTTTCAAATTTTTATTTTTAGGTAACGAATAAATTTCGTTGCATCCGATCTTTTGTGTGTGGAATTTTGATAGACCTTATTTATTTAGGTAATACACTATTGAATTCAGAGCGTAACGATAAATTCTGAAATATTAATTTAATTTAGGACTCGTTCGTAAAAGACAATATTATTTGAAACCTAAGCTTGACTCAAGTAAATATCATGTTTTATTCTTTTTTTCTCTTAATTATTAACGACCCGTTTATAACTGTGGGATGATAATTTAGTGGGAATCTTTAGCGATTTATTTTATTGCATCGGAGGTAAGTGGTTGAAGATAAGCTCAAGGGAGGGAGATCAAGATAAGAAGAGCACGCTGTCACAGAGAGAAATTAATTAGCTGGTCTAGTCACGAGTTTGGGTGCGTTACAGTTGTACAATCAATAGCAATATCCAGTTGTACGATCAATCCATACTCTTAATCCTCTGTCTCTTCTTCAAATGTAACTTTTGGCTGTGGAGAAAGAGTCACATGATGGTACGTAGTTTTTTAGTCCGTCGTATCATATGGCTAGAAGAACATGCATTTCAGCGACAAAGATCATTACTTTTTTTCAAATATTTCAACTTTGAAAATGAGTTTAAAGTAAAAAAATTTCAAGTTACTTATAAAATTTTTATTATTTTTCAAAAAAAAAAAAGGCTCAATTTATTAAAAAAAAAATAAAAATACTATATAAATAAATAAAAATTAAATTTGAAGTTTGCACGACGATAATGCCCTTAGCAATTCATTAATAAGGGTATTATTGTCAAATCTGTTTAATATTTACAATGTGTCAAAGCAAAATGGGTACTGTCTCTATTAGTCTAATGACAATTGAATGGACAATTAGGTAAAGTGGTAAAGTGTAAACCTTCACATTGAAATAAGTACATTAAGCACTAAAATGTTAAAATTTTAAGAAAAAAAGTACGTGCCATGCAACAACCTACTATTGGCGCAAAGATGACATTAAAAATCTACTAAAACACCATTTTGTTCGGTGGTAAGGACAATTAGATAGGAGATCGATTTGTCTCAAAATACCTTGATAGTTAAAATCATACCTTAATGACTAAAATGTCAAAAGTGTAAACTACAAGGATTTATAAGTAAAACAAATTAAAAAAAATCTTAAAAATTTTTTAAAAATAACCAAACATTGAAAAGGAAACAAAACAACCCTAAGAACTGATTCATTAAAGCTGAGTTCATTCTCTCAACTAACATCTGTACTTAAAACAGTGAGGATAACTCCTGAATACATTCATGGCAAGATGAAACTAAACAACCTAACAACTGCTAAATACAACCACCACCATCACGTAGTTAACTTTCTGGGGTAACTGATACTTCTGAACTAGATTTACACCAAAATTTTGAGGCATCCCAAGATTACACCACTCCAGAGGGGAGTCGCAGAACAAGTTGTCCACCAACAAGGCTGCATCCGAAGGAAAAATTTTAAACATGTCTTGACTTGGAAATTAGAACATCAAAGGAATTTGCATAATCGAAGCATGTTATCTACCTCTTGACATAGTAGTAGCAAAAATCAGCAAGAATGAAAGTCTGGACAATTTCGGAGAGGAGTACCATAGAAGGCCACAAACCAAAACCCAAAGCCGTCAGTAAGGCCCCACGAGTTTCCAATACCTGTGTAAATCGATGGCAAAATACCTTGTGATATTATAAATATATTGGTGGTAGTTACCACTACCTTAGGCTAACCATCTACTTATCAAAAAAATAAAAAAAACCTTAGGCTAACCATCAGTGAAGCAAATACCATATTAGGTCAGTCAAGAGTCAAGACCCATGCCAACGGCTTATGATTTGGTGATGCACCAACAAGCAGCCATGCAAATATCGTACAACATATATGACATAAATACTCGCTAAGATACAAACATTACAATGGCTATGTGGAGCAAAATTAGTAATTTGTTTGCAAGTGTCCCTCCTCTATTTGACATATGTGCCACTAGGGCAAGTGTCAGACAGTAACTCTTTAGTATGTGTGATATAAAGAGGCAAATCATATCTCATATGGCAGATAGCAGTTTTAAGCACTTTAATCGAACCTGTAGAACCCAATGCGCACAACTCAAGAACCTTGCAACTCCCAGCGCAAATACATAATGTGCTGTGAATGGTTCAACAATCTGAGAATTTGGAGGAAGGAATATGAGAAACAAAGTTGTATAAGGTTCAGTCATTAAACAATTGCTCAAACCACCTTCGGAGGCTGAACCATCAGAATGGAAAAGCTGATACAGGGATGCATTTGTGGCTTTGAAACATACCTTTGTGTTCTGCATTACCCGCAGCTGAGGTAGGACTGATACAGCTTCAAGATAAACACAGAAGGCCCAGGAAATCCTATTCAAAATATGGTGCTGAGTAGAGGGATGAATTACCAAAGATAGAACAGCACAAGGTATCAACTGCATGGAGGGAAAGCAACAGCGTAGATTAGATTAAGAAAAAGATCAGAAAGTGAATTTCCAAATGAGTTGAAAAATTATAATTCATTATTTCAGTTACTTACCTTGTTGCATTAAACAAAAGACAAATATGTACACAGAGAAATAAAAATCACATGGGAAGTCCAATGTTAGGGAAGAAAAATTAATCAAACTGGAGATTTAAAGTTTATTTTGTTCAGAAATTATACAATTATCAGTGGTGGGCAAAATTGAGTCAATATCTACGGATTTTTACAAACAAATCGATGGTGTAAATGTGAAGTACAAAGAAGAAGGTTAACTATGTCCTGCAGAATGATTCCGGACTCACCACAAAGTAAATTTTGAAGTTGTCCTTATCCTCCATGTAACTAGACTTCAATTTAAAACGAATCATATAGATAACCCAAAGGGTTGTCACCAACGTTGCTGAATCAAGTATAGTGTGTATATCATATTCCATAACAAAACTGCAATAGAGTCTAACCGCCAAAAACATAGCTGTCAGTTCCTGCGACTTGAGCGAAAGCCCTGCAAATAGTTAACAGGGAGCCAGGATTATATCAAAACCAATGGAAGTTATCATTTTTGCAAGATCCATGGCAATTCCCTAGGTACAAACCCATGTCGAGGCAACATACCAAAAGCAAGAAGATAACCTTTAAACACTCTTACGGTCAGGATCAGCTTGTTACTCTTCACTAACAAATCGAGGGAAAAAGGGTGCTGACATTTTCCACAATAAAGCAAAAGGTATATTAGGAAAGTCATGAAAATGGTGCCTATAGGCTATAATAGAATACAGGACAAACAATTAAGGACGCCCTAATAAGTAGTGAATGCAGCTAAATCACATAACAGGTCACCAGTAATAAGACGCTCGGTCATGCAGGAAGCACAAACACTTATTTGTTTATATTCCTCTTTACATTAGTCCAGAGTGTCTCTCCAAACCACAAGGAATGTAGAATCACAGCTTCTTCCCCAATGGATGAACCCGGGGCACACATTAGCACCTTCAATTGATTATTCCAACAGTATATACAAGTTCCCCAACCAAAACGTAAATCAAAAAGCTTGACTTCCCTCACTAGTCGATACAGGATTATTCTTAATCACTAGCGGTTGTGCCTTTTCAGTGATGTTATAATCTACTTTCCCCTTCTAGTATCACCACAAGGACCATATTCACAATCAAGCCATTGAAGTCAACAAAAACTCAACCGAATACGAACAAAAAAGTCGAGATTCGGTAAAATAAAGAATCATCATCTTCTTTTTTGTGTAAATAAAATAAATAAAAATCATCTAAAGAGATTTGAATGCGAGTTTTTTTTTTTTTGGGTTTTTCGTTTTTCTTACCGGCACAGGTCTTTTCCTTGGTAAGCTTGTAAATAAGGACGGAGATTCCGAGGGCGTGAACGGCCTCGGCCGCGACGAAAAGGTTGTCGTGATCGTGAACGACCATTTGCAGGAACACCAGGGCGGCCATGGCCGACATCACCGCCAGAAACACCTTGATCTTAGGCGGTTGTCTGCGAACCCATGTCGCCACCGCGTGGATCGGCCTCTTCGGTCCCTTCATTGTCTCCTGTTCTTCTGCTATCTTTCCAGCTGAGAATGGTATGAGTAAACGGAAGTTGTATGATCCTGCGAAATTTAAGGAAGTATTTATCTCTCTCAGCGACCGTCCCTGTCTGCCGGTTGGCTTTGATGCGCGTGTGTGAACCGTGCACTTGAACGGTCGCGACTCTGGAGTCCCGAAGACTTTTGAGTCATCGCGGTCTGGACGCGTGTGAGCGAGCGGTATTTTAGTTGGAGATGGGTATTGGGCGGTTCAACCACAAAGCAAAATGGTGGTGCCCAGCCCACTATCAACGCGTCCGACACTGATTTGGTGGGTAGAAGCCGTTCATGGATAAATGGGCGACACTGATTTGGTGAATGGGAGCGGATAAATGGGTGAGGTGACGTGATTTTGATAGTTGAATGGGGCTGCATTGATATTTTAGTAGTTCAGGAAGCAAAATGATTTTTTTTTTTTACTTCGTGGGAGCATTTGGAGTAACAAAACTGAAAAATACGTGTGCAAAGGAAAATGATAAAAAGACGTAAGTAATGCGTGAAAATATATAGAAGAAAATAAATGAAAAAGGCAGAGCCAAACAGAAGATAGGAGGAGAATAATTTATGATGTAATTAATTACAGGATGGACCATATAAGTATGCTCATTGTAGCCACCTACTAAATTTATTGGAGCAGCAACCAACAACATGACTGCCGTTTCAACAAACCATGCTAAGTGCTTCAAGGACAGAAATATGGAAAAAGAAAGCGCAAGTAACATCTTACTGAGAGAACCCAATCAACCTGTAAATTGCTTGAATTCCATTGTCTCGTAAAACACAATACATCTAGTGTAAGTGTTCAAAAGTGGGAAGGGAAAGATGAAGAGAGAGATTGGAGAAAGGACGTTGCAAGTTGAAACGCGACAACTATCAACAAGTCCACGACGCACATCTTTTTAAAGCGGGCTTCATCTGCTTGTCTTCCTCCAGAGATATCATACCCAAATGGGAAGGATCTTCAAGCATCATCTTTGCTACCAAGTACCCGGCAACAGACCAGGTTTGGTATTTACGAGCCTGCTTTCCAATGAACCTTCCAAGTTTTCCGTCATAATATTCCGGCCAGTGGTCTTTGGACAACCGGCTTTCCGCAAGTTCAATGGCTCGTCTTGCAATCTGGGGACGTCCAGTCTTGATACATGCAGCTGTGAGCAGCCATAAAAGGACTGCAAAGGGAAAACATCTACATAAATAGCATTTCTAGTAATATGGTATCCGAAAAAAATCGTGCTATCATAAAGTCTATCTGTAGAATAGCAGTGGTGTGATTCCAATTAGCTTATGCTATGCGACAGAATATGGCATAAGAAATTCTGCAATAAGCTCTAATTGTTTGTCTTGGGTGTGATTGAAATTTCCATGAAGTCAATATATCAGAATCAACATTACTCACAACTTTAGCAACAGTAACAACTGACGATTCATCGCAACAGAAAATACTCAGCAAAAGCTCACCTGGCCAAGAGCCCCCATTATGGTAACTCCACCTAGTGTTTTTTGGGTCATATCCAGTTACAATTCGCCATTCGTGATTTTCTATTGCTGGATAACAAATTTTCAATGGCATTTCTCCAACCAACTCTTCCCAGCGTGATTCAATGAGATCCATTATAGCTGCAGATTGCTCAGGTGTTGCCAAAGAAGATAAAATTGCCACACAGTTGCCCAAGCAGAACCAACGGAAATCCATTTTTGCAGGACTGACATTGCCGATGAAGTAACCACCACGAGTTGGCATGAAATCGAACACCCAATCTGGAAGGGAATCAGGCATAACATTAAACTTGTTTACTGCAGTATGAGAGTACTCCTCCGTTTTATACCGATAAATGTCATTAAGCTGCTTTAAGTCCAACCAAAAATAGCTCCGCATGTGAAAACTCAGAGCATGAAGGCGGTTCGCTATTTTGTCCACAAATTCCTTTCCTGCAACATCGTGCTTAAGCAAGAGCAAAGCACATCTTAAAGCCATGAAAAAGAGTGCTTGAATTTCAATAGGATAGCCATATACTCCCTGCATGATAAAGAAAGAATTCGACAATTATACTACACAAAATTGTACAGAGATTTTACAAAAAAACAAAGACACAATGACAACTACACATTTGAGCGTAAAATTTTGAGTGCCACCACTAGAGGTACACAACACAAAAGAATTAAAGACCTGCAAAAGAGATCACATATGTTTGTCAAAAAGCCGTAACAGAGACGAATAAAGTTAAAGCAGGTGCTCCATCTGTGTTGGTATGCAAGACAACATATAGTTTACCCAGAGAGTTAGCCCCAACATTATAACTGATCAGCAAATGTTTCTCAATCATGCGCTGGATACCAGATGCAAGAACTTAACAAACCAGCATTGGGAAATTAAGCTTCTGAGCAGGCAGGGAAACTTCCAATGCAACAGATACACAAATCTGAAGAGTTTCAATCTATTATTTGGGCTGGTAAGTCATCTCAACTCTTAGTCCAATTGAGTACATGATAAGTGCTGTTTTGAAGATCAACTGTTAAAGTTATCATACATCAGGGAGGTGAACTTACCATTCTACGGTCAATCATAGAGCATCCATCAGCGCACAGCAGAGTTGGGAATGTATCAAAGCCTTCCGAAAGACACAGACTCAAGATGAGGCGCATACCCTTTTGGCATTCAGGCAATTCTGCCAAGGAAGAGTCACCTGTATGTTTTGTATACGCACGGAGTAATATAATCCACCAAAATCCAGAGTCAACAGGAGCTACTCTTCCTATTGCACTCTCACCAAAGTCTGCAATCACAGTTTCAGTGTTTCTTACAGGGTCATGGAGCACTTTGAAACTTGCGGGCATAACTCCTTCTCCTAGTTTGAACTGGTCAATCCTTTTCTCCCACGATTGAAGGCGAAGAGTTTTCAAAAGAAAATTTTTGACTATTTCCTCCTCCCCGTTCATCAAAAAAGCCAGCGCACTTGGGACAAAGTCTCTAACAAAGACCTGCCAAGTAGAGGAAGTCACTATCATTTGTCCTGCGCAAAAGGAAGGAAATGCAAAGCACTTTATTTGTCCATTGTTGATAATGGACAACATGGTAAACAAAAGCAGAGGAACAAAAATTAGGGACTACAACGAGTTTTCAATGGACCCAACATCTTAGTTAAAACAAGTATTACGGGATAGCTTGTGACACAGAAACAATGGTGACTTCTATCACATAACTGCTACAAACTTTGTACATCCTAATAGCATCTGGAGAAAGAAACTTGGAGACCAGTATCGGGACACATATTGATATATCGCATGTAGACTCTCTAATAGCAACTTGAATTATAAAACGAGATATGGAGACTGGAATCAACTAATGAAGAGCCGCTCTTTTTTCCCTGTCCATTAAAACTCAACTGCGCTTAGTAATTAACGAGGATACCATTGATCTATTGTGCTCCCCCGTAGTCAAATATGATTCTCTACAGCCCAGTGGAAAAGAAATATAGAGATATCTAAAGATCCAACTACAGGATGAAGTTATCATTATTTTGATATAGCGGACATTGGCAATCGGGATTCACCTGATCATAGTTGAGTTCTTCAGCAGCATTGTCAATTGCAGCAATCGTCCCAATAGGTTGCCCGCGGAAGTAAACCAAGGAACGCCTCAAGGCTTCCCATGCTTCAGCTACCATGGGAAATGACTCAAAGTAGCCATCTGATCTAGGTGTATTAAAACCAGACCTTCTACACGGAGAAGATACATACTCGTGATGGTCTATGACGTGTCCAGAATTGTCAGCATTTCTGCCAAATCCTCGAGGCGATAGACAACTCGATAATTCACTGAATGACCTTTCATCAAAGGATCTCTGCCTCTCTATTTGAACCGGCCTTGGTCTGTCCAACGACTTCAAAATATCTAAGTCCTCAAATCCAAATATACTGCCTGACGTCTCAAGACTCTTATTGCTTCCATTTTGAGACACATCCGTCACATTCAATGACATTCTCGAAACCTCAATTCTTGAATTCTCGAATACCCACTACAGCAAATCCAGTAACAGTTGAAGTGTTGAAAATCTGCATTTAGACGCCGATCGAAAGAGAAACTGATTCACAATCAAAGTCATAAGCAATATACTTCCAGAGTCAACCGAGGAGGAGTCCTGAACGATTGTTAAAGCAGATTTTAATTCACCAATTCAGAAACACAGCAGCGTGATACACATATAAACAACTGAGACCTATTTGAAATGACAAAGCAGAAAATTTCCAGCTAGTTTTTTTAGGCGAGCGTAAAGTTATTGCACACGGTATTAGCATGACAGAAGATAATCGAAAACTTAACCGGAACCAGACAAATATACGAGCCTTAAAATACCACTGAAGAAACCCTAGGTCGGTGGAGAGAGACCTTGCAAGGACCGTGGACGAGCAGAGGGACAGGCTCACACCAGCTTCGGGCGCATCAACAACAATGAATAGAAAGAGTCACGTTTCATGCAGGTGGTTACCTTTTTATATGGGATATTGGGGAGCAATGTAGGTGGGGTTAGCTGTGGCACGACCTGAAACTGCCGGTTAGAAGAGGCAACCTTACTGACTAAACCGGTAAAGCGGACACCCTTGACAAGAGAATGCCCTTTTACAAACGAACTGGCCTTGTTTGGTGGAGTTACTGGAGTACGGTACTTTGCACGGTCTACTAGACCTGCGGATTACACGTGGCCCTTTTTAATGTCTACTCCGGTGAAGTCCCGTTGTGTTCACAGAATCACAGGCGAAAATTTTCAGGACCAGAATATTTACTTTTACCTCGCCAAAATGAAGGATGTTTCATGTCTGACTTTCAGTTATAGTTGGCGTTTGTTTGTCTAAATTTCGATCAAAATTTTAAGAAGTTTTTAAATAGTAAAATTTTTAAAATATATTGTAAAAATTAAAAATTTTAAAATATACTTAACTTACTTGAAATTCGAAGACACCAAAATTTTAGATAAATAAACGCTGCCTCTGATTATTATTTCCTTTCCACTCCGCTGCCTTACGCTATACCCAACTCGTGGGTCATGGCAGGAGGCGGGGAGGGCCCACCCAACTCTTTCATCTCTGTGGGCCACCTATCACAGTGGTCAAAAGTCGTGTTACATTTTTTTTTTTAATTCAAGACAGATATTTTCTCTAACTAATAAGTTAATCTACGTCTAAATAATAATAATAAATAATAAAATAAATAATTAATCTACGTGATCGAATCATTTTATTTGTATATATATATATAAGCCGTTACTTCAAGCTACAGTCTTATGTCAATTAAAGATTTCATTTTTTAGATCCTACTCTAAAATAAGATATTGCAGAAAAAAAGTGTTCATATATTGAAATTATTTGATTAGCCTAGACTATAGCGGGTTGTTCACAAGTCAAGCAAAGCGAAGTGATAATAAACAAATTAAAGAATCGTTATTCCTTAGAAGTGTTGAAAGGTTCGGCAAAACCAGTCCCTTCAAGGTGCATGTATGGCTTTGAGTCTTGACTCGCAATTTTCTCGAAATTTTAAACTGAACTTGGATGATATTTGGACAAAATTCTTAGAGAATACTTGTGAGCAAATTTGGCCCTTATGTACTCAGAGACAGAGGAGAGCCCGTGATCTATCACAAGCCCGAGACTACAAATATATATATATATACCTGAGATTAATATATCACTTTCATTCCCCTTGTCCATTTATTAATGTTTGTTTGTTTGTTTCTGCAGGTGTCGGGAGTTATACATTAGAATTAAAATTGGATTTAGATTGACAAGGAAAGGGATAAGAGGTAAGTTCCATTCAGATTTTTATGGGAGTTAAAAAAGAGTTAAAATAAGTACTTTTCAACTCAATGGCCGTTCAAATGAAAAAAAAATTTGGTTTGGAATGATGGGATGTTATAAGCCAACCCTTGGTCGTTTCTTTTGGATGGACTCTTGAAGAGACCATGAGCTCTATCCAGTTCAAAGTCCACTTCGTTGGTCCACCTTTGTAGAAAATACGTCTTGATTCCTTGAATTTTGAGGATCGAGATTTTTTATAGTTTTCTATTTAGTTGTAATGCATGTAAAATTTAAAAAGAGTTATATATAATATATAAATTAGGTGTAACGTCCAGGTCCAAACTCAACTCAAAAGTTCGAACGGACAGAGTTCCGTTTGAAAAATGGGACTATCCACCTTATTTATAAGTAATATTTCCAACTAAGAAAATACAAAATAAGCTTCTATTCTATCTCTTAAATATAATAATTCAAACTCAGAATCCAACTAAAACACAAGAAGAACTATAATACCCAAGAGTTTAATCATAGCACTACTCCAAAATCCTCAAATCCCACAATTAGCAATGGATCCAAATAAATTTTTTTCCCAAATGAAATAAAATTACTAAAGTCTCCAAATTAAGGCAATTGTTACAAAAGTCTCTAAAGGACTATTTATTTGATAACCTCGCAACTTGCGACCTTCTAAAAAAAATTATCATTCAAGATCTCCTACTACTCGTTGCCATCGACCGCTAAATCTGAAAGATAGGAAATAAGTGGTGAGCTACAACTAGCTCAGTAAATAGCAAATCAATGAGGTAGGAAAAATGACAGTTTTATAATCATAACCAATATTAAAGAAAATGTAGTGAGCAATACCAAATTGAAAACGTAATTTATAACAAAATATCTCAGGTCAAGCAACATAGTGAAATTATCAATAGTTACACAGACCCTAATGGTTACAAATACCTCAATGGTCACACAGACTCCAATGGTCACACAGACCTCAATAGTCATAAAGACCTCAATAGTCACAAGCATGAGGATAGCTTGATAGTATGCTCACAACACAAATTTCACAAAATAGGCCAACTATTTCAAATGAGTTTGTGAAATTTCATTTTTTTTTACCAAAATTCATTTTGTTCCCCTAATTCATCAAAATCATTTAAAATACAGTACACGTTTAAAATCTAACATTTCTAAAATCCAAGAATTCACATTAACTCATCCAAACCGGTTTCGATTTGTAAAAGAAATATTTAAAAATTGTGCACTTATTTTTCACAATATAAGAATTTCATAAAAAGTCTCATTGAAAGACCACTTATTTCAAACGCTTAATCCGAAACCTAAAGTTCTTCAAAAGATTGCTAAATAATCAATAAGAACTTAAATAAATTCAAATATCATTAATCAATACTAACATGAAATTCGAATCATTCTATATAACTCTAAAATAATTAAACTACTATGTTAGC
Source organism: Morella rubra (assembly GCA_003952965.2). Lineage (NCBI taxonomy): Eukaryota > Viridiplantae > Streptophyta > Magnoliopsida > Fagales > Myricaceae > Morella > Morella rubra. The sequence continues at coordinate 21,669,625 of CM025856.1, read as the reverse complement.
TAGAGCATCTCCTTAGGAATGCTCTTAGTACTAGAACCCATTACATAATCCACAATGAAAAATTTGGACAATGCTTAATACACCAGCTTTGCACCTTAATCCACAATATCTTCATTATACACTAAATGGTAAAATTTCAGCAACACCCATCTCTATCAAACACTAAATCTCCCAAAAAATCCCATTTATTATCACCTTACCGCAACTCAAAACAAATTTGAAAATCTCGAAATGTAGCCTACATACCACGAGAGAGAGGAATGCCTCGTTAACTCTCTAACAAACTACACTTTATTATTGCTTAGAAAAAAATTACACTTTATTGAGTAGATTGAATAATTACGGTCCAAAAAACTAGAAACTCAGCATCATCTTTAACTTTATTATAGTTTACGAGATTAATTATGATTTATAGGGCAATAAAGTTTAATGTCTAATTTTTAATCTTTCTCACATGCGCTTAATTAACCTACAAATCTCACAAACATATTATAAGTGATATCAACTTTTTTTTTAGGCTCAGATGTGGACGCTGATGCGAGTATTTTCTGAGGATTTTGAAAAAGCAAAACACATGCCGTCACATATACTTGGGAATATACTTTCGAGTGACCATTGTTGTTTTGTGCCAAAAAAATATAAATAAAAGGAAAATGAAGAAAACAATTGGGTCGTAAGCAACAAAAACGTACAAAATATGAAATTAACTTGTCAAAATAATGGGATCGAACCTATTAGGATTTGAATTTTAACACAATGATAATGGTTTTAAAAAAATGATAATTTCCATTATTTTAAGACAAGGAAATACCACATAAAAACCCTAAGGGATTGACTTGGTGGTCAAGAGAAGGTGTGCTCCTCTGAGGTCTTATGTTCAAATCCTTTTAGGTGCAAATAATTTATCCAGGCCACTCTCATAACAAAGTTGAACTTACTTGGCATGTGTAATTCGGGGGCTGCACAGCCTAGAGTTTACTGTGGTGTTGAACTCAACTTGTGTAGATATTAGACCAGGTCCGTCCGAACTCAGTGCAAATGAATGAATGTTTGAATTTCATTCGTTACAAAAAAAAAAAAAAAAAAAAAAAAAAACTACAAATCTCGATGTGGCCAGAACATTTATGTTTTTCTGTTAGTTTGTCTAGCTTTATTAATATTTATTGCACATGATTTTTGTAAACATATTATTAACGTTAACAAACCTAATACAATAAACGTTAATCCAAATACATTTTTTTTGGGCAGCATAACCATACACCCAGTTGGCGTTGACGCATTGCCTATGGTTACCAAATTTTGTCCCGCCGTTATAAAGCGTCCACAAAAGCTTAGTTAAGCCGACGTGGCCAATGAAGTACAGAGGGAAATGGAGCATAATCTTTGGATAAAGAACACGAACTGAACCCAACTTCTCAAATAAAATACCTCAAGTTATAATATCGCCTGATCGACCGTTGCAAGCCCTTCTCTGGCTACAACGGTCTTATTTTGCTCTCTTACTGCAAGATCTGAAATTTTGGTCCTTCTTCTTCTTCTCCCGCGGTTAGTTGGAGGTTTTTTTTTTGGAAGCCCGTCTACCACTCCAACGGTCATATTTTGCTCTGCTACTGAAAGATCTGAACTCCTCTTCTTCTTCTTCTTCCTATGTGATTGGCTATGGGCGCGAATAAATACTCCGAAATCTCCTCCGATCGCAAAAAATGGGATAAGATTTTCAATGGCCTGGTGCATATGTTGCAGACCCAACAGGCACAGATCGAGACCCTCGCCAAAGAGAGGAAACTTCTGGAAGATCGTATCAGAGTGCAACACGAGCGATGGACCTCAGATGTTAAACTCTACGAAGACCGGCTTTCTCAGGTAGTTCCGCAATTTTAAGTATTTTTAAAATCTTTCCGTTGGAGTTTCACATTAGGGTTTCGAGAATTTTGGAGTCTAGTTTTTATTTTGTTTTTAAGAAAAATATTTCCTGAGCCTCTTTCTTTTAATTTTCTTGCGTAGATGAAGGGGGATTTGGTGGTGCAACAAATGACACATTCGCTCGAGGCGACCAAGTATGATTTTGTGATGGGTTTGGAGAAGAGAGAGGCTTTTCTGGATAAATTGAAATTAGGTTGGTATTTCTTCATATATGTAAAGGGCTTTTCCAGATTTCTCTACCTTACCCTCACCGAACACCAATACAGAAACTTTGTTTTATTTCTCGATAATTTCGTGCAGAATTAAGTGCCTTCAGCTACTGGTTTAGTGTTTCAAAGATAACGGTGTGTTATATATATTCTTAGAAGGAAGCATAAAAGAAAAGTCCTAAATTGTGGTTCCAAGGCTGGTATATTATCAGTCACAGTGTCTTCTCCACCACAGTCTCATGTCTTAATTTATAAACTAACTTTTTTTATTCCATATTTTATGATTATTGGCAGTCATTTTTCATTAGGAGTTACCTTCCTTCTTTGCATTTGTAGTTGTAGGTATTGATGTTTGCGTAATTTCAGTTCTTGGAGAGAATGCTATTTCTATTTTATGGATTTATATTTACCATTTTAACGCATGCTCCATGGTGATTCCCTTTTCCATTGTTGATCATTGCAGAACATGCAGAGAGTGAGTTGGAAGATTTCAAATCGTGGTTTGACAACATTTCCCTTAAATCCTCTGACCCAAAAGTAAGTTCCACAGAAAGTTGGTTGGAATAGGTTTTCTATTTTCTGTTTAATGTTGTTGAGAAGTTTCAAGTTTCGCAGGATCTTTCTCTGACAATTTCGGTGATATGCAGGGAGAAGAGTGGCGTTCTAAGAGATTGGAGGGTGAAATAAAGAGGTTAAAGGATGAATATGAGAAACTTGCCTCAGAAAAGAGTTCTGAGGTATCTGCGCTGTCGGCAGAGAAGAAGTTCGTATGGAACCAGTATAAAATAATGGAAAATGATTACATTAGTAAATTCAGGTGTAATCGTACTGAAGTTGCCCGAGCAAATGAGAAGGTGAAGGAACTTCTTGGCAGTATGGAGCAACTGCAGTTGCGAACCAATGAGAAAGATGAAACAATTGCAGACTTGAGAAACAAAGTGGCAAAGATGGAAGCTGAAACAAATAAATTGAATGAGGAATATTCCAGACTTTCCCAGGAGTTGGATATCTTAAAAAGTTCTAGAAGTGCTGTAGCCACACCTGTTTTAAATCGTTGTACGGCAGGAGCTAAACCTTCAAATGTGGGAGCCAAGAACAGTGGCAGGAATAGGAGTCATATCAACTTCAAAACAGAGTCATCTGCTGCACAAGTCCCTGATTCTGTGAAGGACAATGAAAAGGTACTGGTGAATCAGCTCTCTTTTCCTTAATGTAGCTATAGTTACAATATCTGGATATGTCTAGTAGAAGATATTTATCTTTCACTCTAGGTGTCCTAAAATAAACTTTTCATGCTTCCTATCCTCTTGGAGGCCTTTGGGAAATGCTCGAGTCAAATGGCTCTAGCGAGCAATAACAGGTTTTGGGGCATGATATTGAATCTTACTTGGTAAATTTACTTTTTAACTATTTTGACGAGGCTGAAATATCTTACATAAAAATTGCATTTTGTGATACAAGTTAGTATAGCTGACTCCATAGCACTTATGAGGAAAGAGTTTTATCATTCATGATAGTATTCACCAAGAAAAGAAAGAAGCAATAACAGTCGTCTTTCTGTTGTCTGTAGTATAAACTTTGGATGCTAACTCACTATACAAACTATTTCTGTAGTAAGGACAGTGAATAGGTATTATTTTGAATTTATTGTACATAATTGAAATTGAACTTCCCATAGTTAAAGTTGCGGATTTGTTCGTAGGATGACACTCAGAAACTCATATATAGTGGATGGTACAAAAGTGTAATATGTGGAACCTTTTCCTTCTTTGATGACCAGGGAAGCAGAGGTTCAAAGAGAAAGGTTGTTGATGTTCTTCCAATTTCTGATTCGGAGACTCCAAAATTGTTCTCATCTAACTTCAAGGTTCCAAAGCTGAAGGCAGAAATAAGAAGATGAGTTGTACTTTGGAGAGTGGGAGTCATACATTGTTTATTGGGTTGTGCTTGTGGGTATCGTCGTAGTTTGTATATTCTTTCGCTTGCTCTGTAACTATTTTTTAGGGTAGTCTGGGCCAAGTTCTTCTTCTGCCCATAGCTTTTAACGAGCGTAATATAATTTCATATTTTTTTGGTTGTCTCTGCTTTTGCTTTCTTTCTGATTCCTTTACTGTAGTCATGACTTCTTCTTCTACACCTATTCCTGATTTTAGTAGCGGCAAAATTTCTCAGTTAGTTGCTTGTCAAATAAGCTTAAGATGACGGCAGAGCTGCAATCTTCACGTCACATGGCGAATGGAAGGGTGACAGGGTCCAGGGCCTTATTTTAGTTTACAAAAGTGAACTTGTCTTTTGCCCTTGGGGTCATTTCTACGTGGTTGTTGATGCTCCCGGCATTTGTCGTTGTTACTGGGTCTTTGGATCTACTTATTGTAAGACTTTTGATCGTTTTGGTTTTTTCTGTTGGTCTTCTTAGCGTGATTCTGTTTTGTAATAGCTGTTATTCTCGAATTTTAATATATGCACTATTTTTGCTTAGAAAAAGAAGAAGAAGAAGAATAATAAGAGGGGGCTGTTATCTTTAAATCAAGTTAAAAGTATGCGATTTCTCGGCAGCAATGAATAACTTTAATCACCATTAAATGATTAAGGATTGAAGTGAAAGACTTTTTTAACTGCCTTGACCATCGAACAAAACTCTAAAGCTATGAGCTGCATATTGTGAACTAGTATGGCCTCCAAATTGGTGGCCACCACTTGGACTGAAAATAGGGCTGGTAAGAGACCATAAGCACCAGCACAACCACCAGAAACCCCAAGCCCCATGGCACGCTCTCCGCTCGATGAACTACGGCAATCTTTGTAATCGGGGGAGCAAAGACAAGCCGACCGTATCTGGTGATCGAGTGCATGACAAAGATCAGCAGCACGGGCAGCAAGAAAAAAAACAACCTGAAGGTGATCACAGTTTGCAGCATCTGCGACCTGTAGCTTGTATAAAAGTTGAGCGACAGCAAAAGAAGCATGATGCCAGCTATGGCGAGTAAAGGCAGAGGAGGTGGAGAAATAGAGGCGAGGGTTTGCTCCGTCCAACCATGTTTCCATGCTGGACCCCTTCTCTCTCTCAGAAACCAACCCATCTCGTTATCTCTGAGCTTTTCCTCAGCATGCCTCTTTGATTAAACGTCGGTTTATATATATGGTGATGTAAAGGTTGGTCGTGCAAAGGTCGGCTGCGTTTGCTTTGGAATAAATTCTGGGGTTTTAGATTCTATCTCAACCGGGCATTCTTTTGGATTGATGCCCACCAACTTCGGATTGATGCCACTTTTAGTTAAAGAATTATCATTTAATAAGTGTCCAGGAATCTTTAACTGAGGCTTGATTATCACAGTTTCAATGTATATATCCCGAACAACTACATAATATATTAACTTCTCAATTTGACTAGTTGGGTTTAACTTTTCTTTAAAAAAGAAGGCGAAACGCTTCGAATTATATTAGAATATCTTTATTTATGACAAAAGAATATCATATCAACAATCAAACTTGGCAGATTATTATGCTTTCACTTGATCCTCGAAGTTCAGATAAATATCCACTAAAAGATCTTTTTCTATGTTTTTTGGTTTGTGGGTTTTCTGACACATGGCACATAGTGGCGAGAAGATATGGTACATTATTATCTTTCTACTCATCATAACTTATCCACCTAGCACCATGTGTAGGGGGAATGCTTGTGGGGAGTTTTCGAGCATTTAATTTTGTTGTGCATTGCATGAATGAATTAGGAACCTTAATCTAAAAAGTTATTTATTTGATCGATATTATAAGATACTATTCTCGGATCTAAAGCAATAAAATGTTATGTTTTATATCTCCTTCATTGTATCTGTGCCTAAAAAAATAATTTTAATTTTAAAAAAAATAAAATGATTTTGATTGGTGAAATAACTAATTTATTTTTCCATTTTCTTTCCACGTGATTATGACCTGATCTACAGAGACTACCAAATCCACGAGGCAGGCTGGCCTAATCCCTCATGATGGCCGACTTGGGTCCAAAGTCTTGTCATTCGGCTCGAGGTGTAAACCAAAAACTAAAATAATTATGGCCCAAAGTTAAATTGTCGCCATAAGAGCAATGATTTGGGCTAGCTCAAATGTTTCTCGAAGCCTCGAATTACGTTTCTTACAGTAATGGGGCGAGGTTCGGTCCAAATTTGAGCCAGAATTGGGCCAAGTCGTTACAAAGAAAGGAGTAGTGTTTATACTGTAAGCATAGAGCGCGATGTACATGATCGAGTAGTTATATTTTTGGAGGGAAAGAGATTTAGCAGTAATCTACTGGCTCTTACTAATGTTTTTATTTTATTCGGTTTAGAAAATAAAAATCTAATCAGGAAATATATTTAAATTTTTTTCGGCAGATACAAAAAGATATTCCATTACATGTTTTTTTTTTTTTGTGGACACAAGAAATCATTTCATCCGTGGTCTCTTTCGAGGACACGCTTGTATTAAAGCAGTATTTTTTCTATAAAAGTTTGTGTTTAAATATTAAAATATTAAAATTTTAGAATATTGAAATAAGTAAAAAAATGAAAAGAGATATTATTTAAATAAATTTTTTATATTTATTAATAAAAAATAATAATATGATAAAAAAAGAGAGATTATATTGTACTATTTATTATGTTAAAATTTTAAAAGATTAAATTTTTAATAATCAAACACAGCTAAATTGTTGTTTAGAAAAAAAAAAAAAAAAAACACAGCCAAATTGACTGAAGACTTCCAAGCATAGTTGATAGGGCTTAAAAAATTGATCAAAAGCAAGTTTCGTTAGGTCGCTTCAGTGTTGAAACGTTTCAAATTCGGAACCTGAAAAACGGAGCGCCTTTTGCCATCCAGGGTTGCAGATTCTCAGAAGCCCTAATCGCTCTGTCCTTCACTTTTTCTCACAAGAATCCACGATTTTCTGCGACTCTTTTTAACATTCAAGAGAAAGATGCCGTCGGAGGATTCGAAACCCCTGAGGAGAGCGGAGGTGGAGGACGAAGAGGAAGCGGATGAGAAGCAGAGCCTAGGTTCGATTATTGAGGCCCACAAAAAGAAATCCGCAAATGCTAGTGCTGTTTCGGCCAAATCTCGGCCTAAAGAAGCCAAGGTGAAGAAGGAAGAGCTCCCAGACGATGAAGATGATATTGGAAAACCCATCAAGGCTTCTCTCTCGTCAGGGTCTCGCTCCAAATTTAAGAAGGAAGAGAATGAAGACGACGATTACAACGTTGATGATGACAAGCCACTTGCCAAACGGAACTCTATCTCTAAGCCCGGCAAGGTTTCTTTAATACCCTTTTGCCTATCCTTTAAGTTGAATTTAAAAGGCCCAGGCTTACTGGTTTCTATCCAAGCGGAATACAGTATAAAAGGCAATAGAAGTACTCTTGCTCTCTATTTTGTTGGAAGTTTTGGCCTAATTAAGGCGTTTTTAAAGTAAGCGATCAATGCATTGGACAGAGTTGAATGGAATAGCATGGTTTAACGTTCTTCATCTTTTCCGGTTTAGTACGCAGAGGTGACTATAGTTGATTATTGGGTGTCTATTTTGTTTTCTTTTGTGGAAGGAACCGAAGAAGAGAAAAAAGACAAAGGAGGAGGAGGAGGAGGAGGAGGAGGAGGAGGAGAAGAAGGTAGATAAGGCAGTAGAGAAGAAGAAGAGGGAGAAGAAGGTTTACGATTTGCCTGGTCAGAAGCGGGAGCCTCCTGAGGAGGTGTTATTCTGTTGTTTATACCTGCCTTGGCTTTATTTTGTTTCAGATGATCTGTTTGAGTGTTTCTTAATTGCGGTATTATTGCATTCTTGAATTTCAGAGAGATCCACTCAGGATTTTTTACGAGACGCTTTATAAGTGCAATCCAGCTAGCGAAATGGCACAGTTCTGGTGAGTCATTTTGCTCAATCGTGTCATCCTTTTGTCAATGTGACACGCTGTCCCAATGTCGGATTTCTTTTTGGTTGGTTCTCCTACTTTGCTCGGTTTCTTTTAGTGTGTCAAAAAGGAATTGAAATTGCATAACTAGAAGAAAGGAAAATGTTTATGATGGTTTCCTTTCCTTCAGAGCATTAGGGCTTTTCTGTTATTTCCCCGCTTACTACTTATGAAGAGGATGGATAGCATTGGGTGTGATGGAGTTCCATAAAGAGCAGGAGTTTGTGGAAGCTGGGGCTCAGAGAAAGAATCTGATCATTGAAGTGTGAAGATACAGAGTGCAACCACTCATATTCTTATCTTATAAACTGTGAGAAGGGTGGGCATAAACCAAAATCGGATCCTTGAACAGGAAATGGAAAGCAAACTGTGTACGTTTCTTGAAGACCTTAAACATGTTAGCAGCCTTCATCTGGTGTTATGGAATACCCGATCCATGGGCTGAACAAGCATAATTTAATTTAATTTTTTTTTAATAGGTAACTGCTGGAATCTCCAAAATCATGGAATTATTTGACACTTGAAGCAAAATATGACCTGACTGGCCTTTCAGCTGCAGATTTGATACATGAGTATAGTATATGTTTTTCTGTGCTTGGTTTTATATTTTTGAAATAGCCAATTACATCAAATGCAGCACTTTGCATGTTGGGGCATTCCCTTAGACTAGATGCCCCTAATATCACTAATATATAATGGTTTTGGCCCTTTTACATTTTATCCGATCTTCCTGGTTTCTGTTTTCGTTTCTGTATATTCCTCTTAAGTTTGTTTGTTTGTTTTTTTTTTTTGTGAGCCAATTATGTTTTGTTTGTTTGTTGGTGTTTTTGTATAACTTGGAATAAGATGTGTTTTGATATGTTTGCAGTTTGATTCTAATGGTACGCGAAACCTGATTAACCTTACCAATGGTTTTGGCTTGGATTTTTACATGACCTGAAATTATGAATGATTCTTCATGTCTTCTGTGTAGACTTTGTAATGATTTATATGGACTTGTTTTGTGCTTGAATATTCAGTCAATAAAAACAAAATAAAGAAAGTAAAAAATAAACATTGAAACAGCTATGAATTTCATTGAGTTTCCTTTACTTGATCAAACAGTTCAACAATTCAGTTATTTCAACTATATCAAATGATCTTTCAAATTGGTCAAGACTCTCCAGTTTATGGCCCCTTCTGTACGGTACCAGATATTTCTTCATTTATAGGCTCACAATTAGACTTTGATCGTTATGGCCTGGTACCAAGATCTAGTCCTAGACAGGCAGACCCAATCTTAACCTCTGGTTCAGTAACAAGGAAAATGGCTCCGTCTGTAGTGAGATTACATGAACAAATGCCTGAACCAAAATATGTTATTGCTATGGGACATGTACAGTTACAGGAGGATGTTCAGTACTGATTCTGATAGTACTGTTCGGGAAGTTGAAAAGCTGATGCCTATTTGCCAGGTCGTCCATTCGATGCCAAAACAATTTTGGGCTTTCTGGATTTTAGTTACGGATGGAAAGCATTTTGTTATCTGCATTCATTAAAAGGGCTTTGTTTTTATTTTTGTCTATTTGACATCTATATAGGGCTTCAAGTACGTTGAAATGACCTACTTATTGTACAGTGATTTTAGCCCTAATGTTGACTAATCAAGTTCCAGGAGTGCATTGTATATTCTTGGCATCTATAGTGCTTTATGTTACTTAAATACAATACTTGCTAATCTGTACTGTGAGCTCAGCGTTAATGTTGACGGATCAAGTTTATGTCGTGGCTTAGTCATCCTTACTGTTTGTTACGCCTTACTGGTTGGATTTTGCAATTTGTTTCTTCCACATAGATGGTTGTGCAGCTATTCTATCTGCAGAGGAAATTTGGCTATTTGTAATTTCAAAATGTCAGTAGCATCAGCTCAGATAGATTAGACGCATATCTTGTATTAACATGGTGATGATTGTTGATCTTCTTTCGTCAGTGATAATATGATTTAATCCCCTTCAAAATGCCATGCTGGATCAATTTATCTTTAATCTGGATTGGGGGACCACAATCTTAGCATCTGTTGATGTACCCCTGTTTGCTATTAGAGTCCCCGTATTTTTTTTTTTCAGTGCGAAGATGGTTGCATATTAACAGTAATATATGTATTTTTTTTAATTTAATTGCAGGATGATGGAATCTGGTTTGCTTTCAAGAGATGAGGCAAATAAAGTGTATGACAAAAAGCAGAAGAAGAATCATCAGCAAAAGCTCAGTTCCCCGGCCAAAGTTGTAGCTACTGCACAGCGGAACACTCAGTCTGTCAGTGTTGAGAAGAAATTAGCTTCCTCGGTTTCTTCAATCAAAAGGAGGACTACACAACCAAAGGCTGCATCATCCCTGACCAAGAAGCAGAACATTGAAGATGGAAGCTCAGAGGATGACATTGTTTTGGCTAACAAGAAAAAATCATCCTCCCTTGCTTCTAATAAAAAGAAGGCGCCAAAGCAGTCGAAGAAGCGGAAGAAGAGTGAAGACGAAAGCTCCGAAGACGAATCAGATGATGACTTCGAATTATATTTAGACAAAGGGAAAAGAATGACAAAGAAACAGCGAGGAGCTTAGTTATGATTATCCTTTGACTGTTTGGAACCTCCTCATTTATTCGGTATCACATTTTTCTGTCTCTGTCAGTACTCTAATAGGAAAGGGGAACGAGAGAAAAAGAAAACCTCATCGAAGGGCCGGCCATTGGCAGATGAACCTAAGATGACCCCCAAAAGGGTTAGAGGGAATCAGGGATGGAGTTTATTAAAAGTCTTTTTCTTGAGAGCTTTATTAAAAATATTGGTGCTGTGACCTCTAGTATTAACAAAACCACTTGTAATTCGTACAGGAACTCCATTCCTTTGCTTTCCCATGTTCCAAAAAGGGATAAAACCGTCCTTTTGTCAAAAATCACTGCACTTAATTTTAATTGTTTATTAAGGCAGCTAAGACTCGTTTTGGCAAACTTAAAACCCACACTTGTAAAGGCCCATTAATTTGCTCTCGTAGCTACCTAATAAATTTATGGATTAATTATATTTTGCACTCAAATGGTTTAGAGATTTTGATATTTTACATATTTTTTTTAAATTTTGAGACATTTTACCCACATCATTTGAGTTATTGATACTTTTCACACCTTGTTAATTTAACTATTATTTCGAATGGAAAAGTCAACCACGTGCAGAACACACGTGACTGACTTTTTAGGTGCAAAGTGTCTTAAAAAAAAAATGGAATGCAAAGTGTCAGATCCTCAAACCACGTGGATGTAAATTGTAATTAATTCTTTTTGAATATTGAAGGCAAAATGGAAAAATAAGTTACGTGCAAATATATGTGATTGACTTTTTCGTTCGAAATAACGGATAATAGACGGCATGATGTAAAGTAGGGTTGGGTAACAGTAATACTGGAGCCAGAATTTCAAATTCCGGCTCTGGTACCAGTAAGAATTGGATGCCTATTTTGGCATCCGTTTTTGGTCCGACAATCTCGGTAATGGATGCCGA
>CM025856.1:21538009-21657923 GCA_003952965.2 Morella rubra | reverse complement strand
TATCCACAGACCTCCTTTTAATTAAATTTTCACACACAATGGCAAAACAAGAAAATCAACAAATTTCACTTTATGGACATTTATCTTGGCTCTCCCTGAACTTTTTATCAGACCCAAAACAGCGGCTTAAAACGAATATTGCGGCACCTTAAATTCCCAACCAAAAGATAACGATCATTTCATTCTCATAGTTGTACACTCTCAAATCGTTAAAATTTTTTTCAGGCAAACATAGCAACCCATCTCTAATTTTCAAACACCATTAAAAACTTTTTCCCAAAAAAAACTTCAACATCTACCCCATTTTCTTATTTGAAGCAACACTCCACTCCTTTAACCCGGTGCACTACCTCCAATACGCGAAAATTTGCAAATCTCGAAAATTGTAATTCAAAAAGCACCGTGACTATACATACCACGAGAGAGAGGAATGCCTCGTTAACTCTCTAACAAACTACACTTTATTATTGCTTAGAAAAAAATTACACTTTATTGAGTAGATTGAATAATTACGGTCCAAAAAACTAGAAACTCAGCATCATCTTTAACTTTATTATAGTTTACGAGATTAATTATGATTTATAGGGCAATAAAGTTTAATGTCTAATTTTTAATCTTTCTCACATGCGCTTAATTAACCTACAACAAATCTCACAAACATATTATAAGTGATATCAACTTTTTTTTTAGGCTCAGATGTGGACGCTGATGCGAGTATTTTCTGAGGATTTTGAAAAAGCAAAACACATGCCGTCACATATACTTGGGAATATACTTTCGAGTGACCATTGTTGTTTTGTGCCAAAAAAATATAAATAAAAGGAAAATGAAGAAAACAATTGGGTCGTAAGCAACAAAAACGTACAAAATATGAAATTAACTTGTCAAAATAATGGGATCGAACCTATTAGGATTTGAATTTTAACACAATGATAATGGTTTTAAAAAAATGATAATTTCCATTATTTTAAGACAAGGAAATACCACATAAAAACCCTAAGGGATTGACTTGGTGGTCAAGAGAAGGTGTGCTCCTCTGAGGTCTTATGTTCAAATCCTTTTAGGTGCAAATAATTTATCCAGGCCACTCTCATAACAAAGTTGAACTTACTTGGCATGTGTAATTCGGGGGCTGCACAGCCTAGAGTTTACTGTGGTGTTGAACTCAACTTGTGTAGATATTAGACCAGGTCCGTCCGACTCAGTGCATGAATGAATGTTTGAATTTCATTCGTTACAAAAAAAAAAAAAAAAAAAAAAAACTACAAAATCTCGATGTGGCCAGAACATTTATGTTTTTCTGTTAGTTTGTCTAGCTTTATTAATATTTATTGCACATGATTTTTGTAAACATATTATTAACGTTAACAAACCTAATACAATAAACGTTAATCCAAATACATTTTTTTTGGGCAGCATAACCATACACCCAGTTGGCGTTGACGCATTGCCTATGGTTACCAAATTTTGTCCCGCCGTTATAAAGCGTCCACAAAAGCTTAGTTAAGCCGACGTGGCCAATGAAGTACAGAGGGAAATGGAGCATAATCTTTGGATAAAGAACACGAACTGAACCCAACTTCTCAAATAAAATACCTCAAGTTATAATATCGCCTGATCGACCGTTGCAAGCCCTTCTCTGGCTACAACGGTCTTATTTTGCTCTCTTACTGCAAGATCTGAAATTTTGGTCCTTCTTCTTCTTCTCCCGCGGTTAGTTGGAGGTTTTTTTTTTGGAAGCCCGTCTACCACTCCAACGGTCATATTTTGCTCTGCTACTGAAAGATCTGAACTCCTCTTCTTCTTCTTCTTCCTATGTGATTGGCTATGGGCGCGAATAAATACTCCGAAATCTCCTCCGATCGCAAAAAATGGGATAAGATTTTCAATGGCCTGGTGCATATGTTGCAGACCCAACAGGCACAGATCGAGACCCTCGCCAAAGAGAGGAAACTTCTGGAAGATCGTATCAGAGTGCAACACGAGCGATGGACCTCAGATGTTAAACTCTACGAAGACCGGCTTTCTCAGGTAGTTCCGCAATTTTAAGTATTTTTAAAATCTTTCCGTTGGAGTTTCACATTAGGGTTTCGAGAATTTTGGAGTCTAGTTTTTATTTTGTTTTTAAGAAAAATATTTCCTGAGCCTCTTTCTTTTAATTTTCTTGCGTAGATGAAGGGGGATTTGGTGGTGCAACAAATGACACATTCGCTCGAGGCGACCAAGTATGATTTTGTGATGGGTTTGGAGAAGAGAGAGGCTTTTCTGGATAAATTGAAATTAGGTTGGTATTTCTTCATATATGTAAAGGGCTTTTCCAGATTTCTCTACCTTACCCTCACCGAACACCAATACAGAAACTTTGTTTTATTTCTCGATAATTTCGTGCAGAATTAAGTGCCTTCAGCTACTGGTTTAGTGTTTCAAAGATAACGGTGTGTTATATATATTCTTAGAAGGAAGCATAAAAGAAAAGTCCTAAATTGTGGTTCCAAGGCTGGTATATTATCAGTCACAGTGTCTTCTCCACCACAGTCTCATGTCTCTAATTTATAAACTAACTTTTTTTATTCCATATTTTATGATTATTGGCAGTCATTTTTCATTAGGAGTTACCTTCCTTCTTTGCATTTGTAGTTGTAGGTATTGATGTTTGCGAGAATTTCAGTTCTTGGATGAGATGCTATTTCTATTTTATGGATTTATATTCCCATTTTAACGCATCTCCATGGTGATTCCCTTTTCCATTGTTGATCATTGCAGAACATGCAGAGAGTGAGTTGGAAGATTTCAAATCGTGGTTTGACAACATTTCCCTTAAATCCTCTGACCCAAAAGTAAGTTCCACAGAAAGTTGGTTGGAATAGGTTTTCTATTTTCTGTTTAATGTTGTTGAGAAGTTTCAAGTTTCGCAGGATCTTTCTCTGACAATTTCGGTGATATGCAGGGAGAAGAGTGGCGTTCTAAGAGATTGGAGGGTGAAATAAAGAGGTTAAAGGATGAATATGAGAAACTTGCCTCAGAAAAGAGTTCTGAGGTATCTGCGCTGTCGGCAGAGAAGAAGTTCGTATGGAACCAGTATAAAATAATGGAAAATGATTACATTAGTAAATTCAGGTGTAATCGTACTGAAGTTGCCCGAGCAAATGAGAAGGTGAAGGAACTTCTTGGCAGTATGGAGCAACTGCAGTTGCGAACCAATGAGAAAGATGAAACAATTGCAGACTTGAGAAACAAAGTGGCAAAGATGGAAGCTGAAACAAATAAATTGAATGAGGAATATTCCAGACTTTCCCAGGAGTTGGATATCTTAAAAAGTTCTAGAAGTGCTGTAGCCACACCTGTTTTAAATCGTTGTACGGCAGGAGCTAAACCTTCAAATGTGGGAGCCAAGAACAGTGGCAGGAATAGGAGTCATATCAACTTCAAAACAGAGTCATCTGCTGCACAAGTCCCTGATTCTGTGAAGGACAATGAAAAGGTACTGGTGAATCAGCTCTCTTTTCCTTAATGTAGCTATAGTTACAATATCTGGATATGTCTAGTAGAAGATATTTATCTTTCACTCTAGGTGTCCTAAAATAAACTTTTCATGCTTCCTATCCTCTTGGAGGCCTTTGGGAAATGCTCGAGTCAAATGGCTCTAGCGAGCAATAACAGGTTTTGGGGCATGATATTGAATCTTACTTGGTAAATTTACTTTTTAACTATTTTGACGAGGCTGAAATATCTTACATAAAAATTGCATTTTGTGATACAAGTTAGTATAGCTGACTCCATAGCACTTATGAGGACAGAGTTTTATCATTCATGATAGTATTCACCAAGAAAAGAAAGAAGCAATAACAGTCGTCTTTCTGTTGTCTGTAGTATAAACTTTGGATGCTAACTCACTATACAAACTATTTCTGTAGTAAGGACAGTGAATAGGTATTATTTTGAATTTATTGTACATAATTGAAATTGAACTTCCCATAGTTAAAGTTGCGGATTTGTTCGTAGGATGACACTCAGAAACTCATATATAGTGGATGGTACAAAAGTGTAATATGTGGAACCTTTTCCTTCTTTGATGACCAGGGAAGCAGAGGTTCAAAGAGAAAGGTTGTTGATGTTCTTCCAATTTCTGATTCGGAGACTCCAAAATTGTTCTCATCTAACTTCAAGGTTCCAAAGCTGAAGGCAGAAATAAGAAGATGAGTTGTACTTTGGAGAGTGGGAGTCATACATTGTTTATTGGGTTGTGCTTGTGGGTATCGTCGTAGTTTGTATATTCTTTCGCTTGCTCTGTAACTATTTTTTAGGGTAGTCTGGGCCAAGTTCTTCTTCTGCCCATAGCTTTTAACGAGCGTAATATAATTTCATATTTTTTTGGTTGTCTCTGCTTTTGCTTTCTTTCTGATTCCTTTACTGTAGTCATGACTTCTTCTTCTACACCTATTCCTGATTTTAGTAGCGGCAAAATTTCTCAGTTAGTTGCTTGTCAAATAAGCTTAAGATGACGGCAGAGCTGCAATCTTCACGTCACATGGCGAATGGAAGGGTGACAGGGTCCAGGGCCTTATTTTAGTTTACAAAAGTGAACTTGTCTTTTGCCCTTGGGGTCATTTCTACGTGGTTGTTGATGCTCCCGGCATTTGTCGTTGTTACTGGGTCTTTGGATCTACTTATTGTAAGACTTTTGATCGTTTTGGTTTTTTCTGTTGGTCTTCTTAGCGTGATTCTGTTTTGTAATAGCTGTTATTCTCGAATTTTAATATATGCACTATTTTTGCTTAGAAAAAGAAGTAGAAGAAGAATAATAAGAGGGGGCTGTTATCTTTAAATCAAGTTAAAAGTATGCGATTTCTCGGCAGCAATGAATAACTTTAATCACCATTAAATGATTAAGGATTGAAGTGAAAGACTTTTTTAACTGCCTTGACCATCGAACAAAACTCTAAAGCTATGAGCTGCATATTGTGAACTAGTATGGCCTCCAAATTGGTGGCCACCACTTGGACTGAAAATAGGGCTGGTAAGAGACCATAAGCACCAGCACAACCACCAGAAACCCCAAGCCCCATGGCACGCTCTCCGCTCGATGAACTACGGCAATCTTTGTAATCGGGGGAGCAAAGACAAGCCGACCGTATCTGGTGATCGAGTGCATGACAAAGATCAGCAGCACGGGCAGCAAGAAAAAAAACAACCTGAAGGTGATCACAGTTTGCAGCATCTGCGACCTGTAGCTTGTATAAAAGTTGAGCGACAGCAA
Source organism: Morella rubra (assembly GCA_003952965.2). Classification (NCBI taxonomy): domain Eukaryota; kingdom Viridiplantae; phylum Streptophyta; class Magnoliopsida; order Fagales; family Myricaceae; genus Morella; species Morella rubra. Next base: position 21,652,666 of record CM025856.1, on the reverse strand, counting down.
AAGAAGCATGATGCCAGCTATGGCGAGTAAAGGCAGAGGAGGTGGAGAAATAGAGGCGAGGGTTTGCTCCGTCCAACCATGTTTCCATGCTGGACCCCTTCTCTCTCTCAGAAACCAACCCATCTCGTTATCTCTGAGCTTTTCCTCAGCATGCCTCTTTGATTAAACGTCGGTTTATATATATGGTGATGTAAAGGTTGGTCGTGCAAAGGTCGGCTGCGTTTGCTTTGGAATAAATTCTGGGGTTTTAGATTCTATCTCAACCGGGCATTCTTTTGGATTGATGCCCACCAACTTCGGATTGATGCCACTTTTAGTTAAAGAATTATCATTTAATAAGTGTCCAGGAATCTTTAACTGAGGCTTGATTATCACAGTTTCAATGTATATATCCCGAACAACTACATAATATATTAACTTCTCAATTTGACTAGTTGGGTTTAACTTTTCTTTAAAAAAGAAGGCGAAACGCTTCGAATTATATTAGAATATCTTTATTTATGACAAAAGAATATCATATCAACAATCAAACTTGGCAGATTATTATGCTTTCACTTGATCCTCGAAGTTCAGATAAATATCCACTAAAAGATCTTTTTCTATGTTTTTTGGTTTGTGGGTTTTCTGACACATGGCACATAGTGGCGAGAAGATATGGTACATTATTATCTTTCTACTCATCATAACTTATCCACCTAGCACCATGTGTAGGGGGAATGCTTGTGGGGAGTTTTCGAGCATTTAATTTTGTTGTGCATTGCATGAATGAATTAGGAACCTTAATCTAAAAAGTTATTTATTTGATCGATATTATAAGATACTATTCTCGGATCTAAAGCAATAAAATGTTATGTTTTATATCTCCTTCATTGTATCTGTGCCTAAAAAAATAATTTTAATTTTAAAAAAATAAATGATTTTGATTGGTGAAATAACTAATTTATTTTTCCATTTTCTTTCCACGTGATTATGACCTGATCTACAGAGACTACCAAATCCACGAGGCAGGCTGGCCTAATCCCTCATGATGGCCGACTTGGGTCCAAAGTCTTGTCATTCGGCTCGAGGTGTAAACCAAAAACTAAAATAATTATGGCCCAAAGTTAAATTGTCGCCATAAGAGCAATGATTTGGGCTAGCTCAAATGTTTCTCGAAGCCTCGAATTACGTTTCTTACAGTAATGGGGCGAGGTTCGGTCCAAATTTGAGCCAGAATTGGGCCAAGTCGTTACAAAGAAAGGAGTAGTGTTTATACTGTAAGCATAGAGCGCGATGTACATGATCGAGTAGTTATATTTTTGGAGGGAAAGAGATTTAGCAGTAATCTACTGGCTCTTACTAATGTTTTTATTTTATTCGGTTTAGAAAATAAAAATCTAATCAGGAAATATATTTAAATTTTTTTCGGCAGATACAAAAAGATATTCCACATTCATGTTTTTTTTTTTTTGTTGACACAAGAAATCATTTCATCCGTGGTCTCTTTCGAGGACACGCTTGTATTAAAGCAGTATTTTTTCTATAAAAGTTTGTGTTTAAATATTAAAAATTAAAATTTTAGAATATTGAAATAAGTAAAAAAATGAAAAGAGATATTATTTAAATAAATTTTTTATATTTATTTATAAAAAAATAATAATATGATAAAAAAAGAGAGATTATATTGTACTATTTATTATGTTAAAATTTTAAAAGATTAAATTTTTAATAATCAAACACAGCTAAATTGTTGTTTAGAAAAAAAAAAAAAACACAGCCAAATTGACTGAAGACTTCCAAGCATAGTTGATAGGGCTTAAAAAATTGATCAAAAGCAAGTTTCGTTAGGTCGCTTCAGTGTTGAAACGTTTCAAATTCGGAACCTGAAAAACGGAGCGCCTTTTGCCATCCAGGGTTGCAGATTCTCAGAAGCCCTAATCGCTCTGTCCTTCACTTTTTCTCACAAGAATCCACGATTTTCTGCGACTCTTTTTAACATTCAAGAGAAAGATGCCGTCGGAGGATTCGAAACCCCTGAGGAGAGCGGAGGTGGAGGACGAAGAGGAAGCGGATGAGAAGCAGAGCCTAGGTTCGATTATTGAGGCCCACAAAAAGAAATCCGCAAATGCTAGTGCTGTTTCGGCCAAATCTCGGCCTAAAGAAGCCAAGGTGAAGAAGGAAGAGCTCCCAGACGATGAAGATGATATTGGAAAACCCATCAAGGCTTCTCTCTCGTCAGGGTCTCGCTCCAAATTTAAGAAGGAAGAGAATGAAGACGACGATTACAACGTTGATGATGACAAGCCACTTGCCAAACGGAACTCTATCTCTAAGCCCGGCAAGGTTTCTTTAATACCCTTTTGCCTATCCTTTAAGTTGAATTTAAAAGGCCCAGGCTTACTGGTTTCTATCCAAGCGGAATACAGTATAAAAGGCAATAGAAGTACTCTTGCTCTCTATTTTGTTGGAAGTTTTGGCCTAATTAAGGCGTTTTTAAAGTAAGCGATCAATGCATTGGACAGAGTTGAATGGAATAGCATGGTTTAACGTTCTTCATCTTTTCCGGTTTAGTACGCAGAGGTGACTATAGTTGATTATTGGGTGTCTATTTTGTTTTCTTTTGTGGAAGGAACCGAAGAAGAGAAAAAAGACAAAGGAGGAGGAGGAGGAGGAGGAGGAGAGGAGGAGAAGAAGGTAGATAAGGCAGTAGAGAAGAAGAAGAGGGAGAAGAAGGTTTACGATTTGCCTGGTCAGAAGCGGGAGCCTCCTGAGGAGGTGTTATTCTGTTGTTTATACCTGCCTTGGCTTTATTTTGTTTCAGATGATCTGTTTGAGTGTTTCTTAATTGCGGTATTATTGCATTCTTGAATTTCAGAGAGATCCACTCAGGATTTTTTACGAGACGCTTTATAAGTGCAATCCAGCTAGCGAAATGGCACAGTTCTGGTGAGTCATTTTGCTCAATCGTGTCATCCTTTTGTCAATGTGACACGCTGTCCCAATGTCGGATTTCTTTTTGGTTGGTTCTCCTACTTTGCTCGGTTTCTTTTAGTGTGTCAAAAAGGAATTGAAATTGCATAACTAGAAGAAAGGAAAATGTTTATGATGGTTTCCTTTCCTTCAGAGCATTAGGGCTTTTCTGTTATTTCCCCGCTTACTACTTATGAAGAGGATGGATAGCATTGGGTGTGATGGAGTTCCATAAAGAGCAGGAGTTTGTGGAAGCTGGGGCTCAGAGAAAGAATCTGATCATTGAAGTGTGAAGATACAGAGTGCAACCACTCATATTCTTATCTTATAAACTGTGAGAAGGGTGGGCATAAACCAAAATCGGATCCTTGAACAGGAAATGGAAAGCAAACTGTGTACGTTTCTTGAAGACCTTAAACATGTTAGCAGCCTTCATCTGGTGTTATGGAATACCCGATCCATGGGCTGAACAAGCATAATTTAATTTAATTTTTTTTTATAGGTAACTGCTGGAATCTCCAAAATCATGGAATTATTTGACACTTGAAGCAAAATATGACCTGACTGGCCTTTCAGCTGCAGATTTGATACATGAGTATAGTATATGTTTTTCTGTGCTTGGTTTTATATTTTTGAAATAGCCAATTACATCAAATGCAGCACTTTGCATGTTGGGGCATTCCCTTAGACTAGATGCCCCTAATATCACTAATATATAATGGTTTTGGCCCTTTTACATTTTATCCGATCTTCCTGGTTTCTGTTTTCGTTTCTGTATATTCCTCTTAAGTTTGTTTGTTTGTTTTTTTTTTTGTGAGCCAATTATGTTTTGTTTGTTTGTTGGTGTTTTTGTATAACTTGGAATAAGATGTGTTTTGATATGTTTGCAGTTTGATTCTAATGGTACGCGAAACCTGATTAACCTTACCAATGGTTTTGGCTTGGATTTTTACATGACCTGAAATTATGAATGATTCTTCATGTCTTCTGTGTAGACTTTGTAATGATTTATATGGACTTGTTTTGTGCTTGAATATTCAGTCAATAAAAACAAAATAAAGAAAGTAAAAAATAAACATTGAAACAGCTATGAATTTCATTGAGTTTCCTTTACTTGATCAAACAGTTCAACAATTCAGTTATTTCAACTATATCAAATGATCTTTCAAATTGGTCAAGACTCTCCAGTTTATGGCCCCTTCTGTACGGTACCAGATATTTCTTCATTTATAGGCTCACAATTAGACTTTGATCGTTATGGCCTGGTACCAAGATCTAGTCCTAGACAGGCAGACCCAATCTTAACCTCTGGTTCAGTAACAAGGAAAATGGCTCCGTCTGTAGTGAGATTACATGAACAAATGCCTGAACCAAAATATGTTATTGCTATGGGACATGTACAGTTACAGGAGGATGTTCAGTACTGATTCTGATAGTACTGTTCGGGAAGTTGAAAAGCTGATGCCTATTTGCCAGGTCGTCCATTCGATGCCAAAACAATTTTGGGCTTTCTGGATTTTAGTTACGGATGGAAAGCATTTTGTTATCTGCATTCATTAAAAGGGCTTTGTTTTTATTTTTGTATATTTGACATCTATATAGGGCTTCAAGTTGTTGAAATGACCTACTTATTGTACAGTGATTTTAGCCCTAATGTTGACTAATCAAGTTCCAGGAGTGCATTGTATATTCTTGGCATCTATAGTGCTTTATGTTACTTAAATACAATACTTGCTAATCTGTACTGTGAGCTCAGCGTTAATGTTGACGGATCAAGTTTATGTCGTGGCTTAGTCATCCTTACTGTTTGTTACGCCTTACTGGTTGGATTTTGCAATTTGTTTCTTCCACATAGATGGTTGTGCAGCTATTCTATCTGCAGAGGAAATTTGGCTATTTGTAATTTCAAAATGTCAGTAGCATCAGCTCAGATAGATTAGACGCATATCTTGTATTAACATGGTGATGATTGTTGATCTTCTTTCGTCAGTGATAATATGATTTAATCCCCTTCAAAATGCCATGCTGGATCAATTTATCTTTAATCTGGATTGGGGGACCACAATCTTAGCATCTGTTGATGTACCCCTGTTTGCTATTAGAGTCCCCGTATTTTTTTTTTTCAGTGCGAAGATGGTTGCATATTAACAGTAATATATGTATTTTTTTTAATTTAATTGCAGGATGATGGAATCTGGTTTGCTTTCAAGAGATGAGGCAAATAAAGTGTATGACAAAAAGCAGAAGAAGAATCATCAGCAAAAGCTCAGTTCCCCGGCCAAAGTTGTAGCTACTGCACAGCGGAACACTCAGTCTGTCAGTGTTGAGAAGAAATTAGCTTCCTCGGTTTCTTCAATCAAAAGGAGGACTACACAACCAAAGGCTGCATCATCCCTGACCAAGAAGCAGAACATTGAAGATGGAAGCTCAGAGGATGACATTGTTTTGGCTAACAAGAAAAAATCATCCTCCCTTGCTTCTAATAAAAAGAAGGCGCCAAAGCAGTCGAAGAAGCGGAAGAAGAGTGAAGACGAAAGCTCCGAAGACGAATCAGATGATGACTTCGAATTATATTTAGACAAAGGGAAAAGAATGACAAAGAAACAGCGAGGAGCTTAGTTATGATTATCCTTTGACTGTTTGGAACCTCCTCATTTATTCGGTATCACATTTTTCTGTCTCTGTCAGTACTCTAATAGGAAAGGGGAACGAGAGAAAAAGAAAACCTCATCGAAGGGCCGGCCATTGGCAGATGAACCTAAGATGACCCCCAAAAGGGTTAGAGGGAATCAGGGATGGAGTTTATTAAAAGTCTTTTTCTTGAGAGCTTTATTAAAAATATTGGTGCTGTGACCTCTAGTATTAACAAAACCACTTGTAATTCGTACAGGAACTCCATTCCTTTGCTTTCCCATGTTCCAAAAAGGGATAAAACCGTCCTTTTGTCAAAAATCACTGCACTTAATTTTAATTGTTTATTAAGGCAGCTAAGACTCGTTTTGGCAAACTTAAAACCCACACTTGTAAAGGCCCATTAATTTGCTCTCGTAGCTACCTAATAAATTTATGGATTAATTATATTTTGCACTCAAATGGTTTAGAGATTTTGATATTTTACATATTTTTTTTAAATTTTGAGACATTTTACCCACATCATTTGAGTTATTGATACTTTTCACACCTTGTTAATTTAACTATTATTTCGAATGGAAAAGTCAACCACGTGCAGAACACACGTGACTGACTTTTTAGGTGCAAAGTGTCTTAAAAAAAAAATGGAATGCAAAGTGTCAGATCCTCAAACCACGTGGATGTAAATTGTAATTAATTCTTTTTGAATATTGAAGGCAAAATGGAAAAATAAGTTACGTGCAAATATATGTGATTGACTTTTTCGTTCGAAATAACGGATAATAGACGGCATGATGTAAAGTAGGGTTGGGTAACAGTAATACTGGAGCCAGAATTTCAAATTCCGGCTCTGGTACCAGTAAGAATTGGATGCCTATTTTGGCATCCGTTTTTGGTCCGACAATCTCGGTAATGGATGCCGAAATTCTGGTATGGATTATCTTGTCTAAATTAAAAAAAATAAACAGAGAGATCAGAGAGGTGAGAAAGAAGAGATTCATAATAAATCTACGATAAACAGATTCACAAAATGCCCACCCCTATCCAAATGACAAAATTCAAATCCAAACACAGTTACACAAATTACAATAAACAGATTCACAACAAATAAAAACGAAAAAATTAGTGAATTTACTGAGAGAGAGGCAGCGTCGACAGAGAAGTAGAGAGGCGTAACATTGTGCTGCTGGCACGTTGTGGGCCGTCAGTCGTGGAGATCAGAGAGAGCTGACAGAGAAGAGAGAGTGAGAACTAAGAGAGCTGAGAGACAGAGGTCAGAGAGAGAAAGGCAAGAGAGCAATGCTGCAATGTGACTCAGTTACAGTGAGAGAGAGGCTTGTCGGAGACGAGGAGAGGAGAGCAGAGCAGAGGGGGAAGAGGCGAGAGATTAGAGAGGAGAGGAGAGAAATGAAATTGTCGGGGGGAGGGGTTAAGATGCATAACCCTGGTCTAGACCAAAACTGTGCATTTTGGTTATAATATATTTTTTTAAAAAAATCCGGTACCGGAATTCCGAGTGGAAGTACTGGTACCGGTATTTGGCCATATACCCTACCGGTTTGGGCGGTGGGTGGTGGCCGAAACCGGTACCAAAACCGGAATTCCAGTATCGGCGGACAAAATGCCCACCCCTAGTGTAAAGAGTCAAGACCCCTGAAACCACATGGGTGAAATATCTCAAAATCAAAAAAATAAGATGCAAAGTGTCAGGATCTCTAGACACATGGGTGCAAAATTAAATTAATCCTAAATTTGTTAGATCAGCTACCAACAAATCTGCCGTTTCAACAAACTCTGCGCCATACCATGAATTCGAATTCACGGAACCAACACTAATAATGGTGGCCTTGAATACGTTAGAAGAAAAATAAAATCAAGAATCTGAAGAAAAATAAAGTCAAGAATCTGAACACGAAGAGTATGCACGTGCCGTATATGCAGAACATAAACAGACGAAATCGATTCTGCTGAATCACAATCTAGATATGTGTTCAGCTGAAGGGCTAAGGAAATGAAGAAGATGCAAATCTACCATGCTAAGTGCTTCAAGAACAGAAATATGGAAAAAGAAAGCGCAAGTAACATCCTACTGAGTCTGAGAGAACCAATCAACCCGTAAATTGCTTGAATTCCATCGTCTCGTAAAGCACAACACATCTAGTGTAAGTGTTCAAAAGTGGGAAAGGAAAGATGAAGAGAGAGAGATTGGAGAAAGGACGTTGAAGTTGAAACGCGACAACTATCAACAAGTCCACGACGCACATCTTTTTAAAGCGGGCTTCATCTGCTTGTCTTCCTCCAGAGATATCATACCCAAATGGGAAGGATCTTCAAGCATCATCTTTGCTACCAAGTACCCCGAAACAGACCAGGTTTGGTATTTACGAGCCTGCTTTCCAATGTACCTTCCAAGTTTTCCGTCATAATATTCCGGCCAGTGGTCTTTGGACAACCGGCTTTCCGCAAGTTCAATGGCTCGTCTTGCAATCTGGGGACGTCCAGTCTTGATACATGCAGCTGTGAGCAGCCATAAAAGGACTGCAGAGGGAAAACAACTACATAAATCGCATTTCTTGTAACATGGTTTCTGAAAAAAAATCGTGCTCTCATAATGTCTATCTGTAGAATAGCAGTGGTGTGATTCCAATTAGCTTATGCTATGCAGCAGAATATGGCATAAGAAATTCTGCGATAAGCTCTAATTGTTTATGTCTTGGGTGTGATTGAAATTTCCATGAAATCAAAATGTTCACTTTCAGGGTCAACATTACTCACAACTTTAGCAAAAGTAACAACTGACGATTCATCGTATCAGAAAGTCTCAGCAAAAGCTCACCTGGCCAAGAGCCCCCATTATGGTAACTCCACCTAGTGTTTTTTGGGTCATATCCAGTTACAATTCGCCATTCGTGATTTTCTATTGCTGGATAACAAATTTTCAATGGCATTTCTCCAACCAACTCTTCCCAGCGTGATTCAATGAGATCCATTATAGCTGCAGATTGCTCAGGTGTTGCCAAAGATGATAAAATTGCCACACAGTTGCCCAAGCAGAACCAACGGAAATCCATTTTTGCAGGACTGACATTGCCGATGAAGTAACCACCACGAGTTGGCATGAAATCGAACACCCAATCTGGAAGGGAATCGGCATAACATTAAACTTGTTTACTGCAGTATGAGAGTACTCCTCCGTTTTATACCGATAAATGTCATTAAGCTGCTTTAAGTCCAGCCAAAAATAGCTCCGCATGTGAAAACTAAGAGCATGAAGACGGTTCGCTATTTTGTCCACAAATTCCTTTCCTGCAACATCGTGCTTAAGCAAGAGCAAAGCACATCTTAGAGCCATGAAAAAGAGTGCTTGAATTTCAATAGGATAGCCATATACTCCCTGCATGATAAAGAATTCGACAATTATAGTACACAAAATTGTACAGAGATTTTATAAAAACAAAAACAAAGACATAATGACAACTACACATTTGAGCGTAAATTTTCTAGTGCCACCACTAGAGGTACGCAACACAAAAGAATTAAAGACCTGTAATAGAGATCACATCTGTTTGTCAAAAAGCCATAACAGAGACGATTCAAAGTTAAAGTGGGTGCTCCATCTGTGCCGGTATGCAAGACAACACATAGTTCAGTAGTTCACACAGAGAGTTAGTCCCAACATTATAACTGATCAGCAAATGTTTCTCAATCATGCGCTGGATACCAGATGGAAGAGCTTAACAAACTAGCATTGGGAAATTAAGATTCTGAGCAGGCAGGGAAACTTCCAATGCAACAGATACACAAATCTGGAGTTTCAATCTATTATTTGGGCAGGTAAGTCATCTCAACTCTTAGTCCAATTGAGTACATGATAAGTGCTGTTTTGAACATCGACTGTTAAATTTATCATAAATCAGGGAGGAGAACTTACCATTCTGCGGTCAATCATAGAGCATCCATCAGCGCATAGCAGAGTTGGGAATGTATCAAAGCCTTCAGAGAGACACAGACTCAAGATGAGGCGCATACCCTTTTGGCATTCAGGCAATTCTGCCAAGGAAGAGTCACCTGTATGTTTTGTATATGCACGGAGTAATATAATCCACCAAAATCCAGAGTCAACAGGAGCTACTCTTCCTATTGCACTCTCACCAAAGTCTGCAATCACAGTTTCAGTGTTCCTTTCAGGGTCATGGAGCACTTTGAAACTTGCGGGCATAACTCCTTCTCCTAGTTTGAACTGATCAATCCTTTTCTCCCAAGATTGAAGGCGAAGAGTTTTCAAAAGAAAATTTTTGACTATTTCCTCCTCCCCGTTCATCAAAAAAGCCAGCGCACTTGGGACAAAGTCTCTAACAAAGACCTGCCAAGTAGAGGAAGTCACTATTACTTGTCCTGCGCAAAAGGAAAGAAATGAAAAGCACTTTATTTGTCCATTGTTGATGGACAACATGGTAAACAAACAGAAAAGGAACAAAAATTTGGGACTACAACAAGTTTTCAATGGACCAAACATCTTAGTTGCTAACGAGTATTGCGGGATACCTTGTGGCACTGCTTATATTTATGCCCACTTAGCAGCGTCAGAATTACAAACTAAATATCCTATTAGCTGAAACAATGGTGACTTCAATCGAATAACTGCTGCAAACTTTCAACAAACTTTGTACATCCTAATAGCATCTGGAAAAAGAAACTTGGAGACCAGTATCGGGACACGTATTGATACATCGCATATAGACTCTCTAATAGCATCTTGAATTATAACTCAACTCGACTAATGAAAAATCGCTCTTTTTTTCCCTGTACATTTAAAACTCAACTGTGCCTTGTGATTAACGAGGATACCATTGATCTATTGTGCTTCCCCTTAGTCAAATATACATCTCTAGAGCCCAGTGGAAAAGAAATATAGAATATAACGATCCAACTTCAGGATGAAGTTATCATTATTTTGATAGAGCAGACATGGGCAATCGAGATTTACCTGATCATAGTTGAGTTCTTCAATAGCATTGTCAATTGCAGCAATCGTCCCAACAGGTTGCCCGCGGAAGTAAACCAAGGAACGCCTCAAGGCTTCCCATGCTTCAGCTACCATGGGATGTGACTCAAAGTAGCTATCTGATCTAGGTGTATTAAAACCAGACCTTCTACACGGAGAAGATACATACTCGTGATGGTCTATGACGTGTCCAGAATTGTCAGCATTTCTGCCAAATGCCCGAGGCGATAGACAACTCGATAATTCACTGAATGACCTTTCATCAAAGGATCTTTGCCTCTCTATTTGAACCGGCCTTGGTCTGTCCAACGACTTCAAAATATCTAAGTCTTCAAATTCAAATATACTGCCCAACGTCTCAAGACTCTTATTGCTTCCATTTCGGGACGCGTCCGTTACATTCGGTGACATTCTCGAAATGTCAATTCTTGAATTCTCGAATACCCACTATAGCAAATCCAGTAGCAGTTTAAATGTTGAAAATCTGCATTTAGACGCCGATCGAGAAAGAAACTGATTTACAATCAACGTCACAAGCAATATACTTCCAGAGTCAACCGAGGAGGAGTCCTGAACGATTGTTAAAGCATATTATAAGCAGATTTTAATTCACCAATTCAGAATTCAGACACAAGCAGCGTGATACACATATAAACAACTGAGACCTATTTGAAATGACAAAGCAGAAACTTTCCAGCTAGTTTTTCCGGCGAGCTTAAAATTCTTGCACACGGTATTAGCATGACAGAAGATAATCGAAAACATAACCGGAACCAGACAATTATACGAGCCTTAAATTGGCACTGAAGAAACCCTGGTCGGTGGAGAGAGACTTTGCAAGTTCCGCGGAAGAGCAGAGGGGACAAGCGCACACCAGCTTCGTGCGCGTCAACAAAAATGAATAGGAAAAGTCACGTTTCTTGCAGGTGTGGCCTTTTCATATTGGATATGCTGGGGAGAAAGGTAGGTGAGGTTCGCTGCGGCACGACCCGAAATGGCCGGTTAGAAGAGGCAACCTTACTGACTAAACCGGTAAAGCGGACACCTTGGGAAATCCAATGATGGTTTGTATATTCCCCCACGAACTTTGTTCTTCTGACTTTTGACAAACGCAAGGCCTTTTTTTTTTTTTTTTTTTTTAAGGCAACTGGTGGACAAACGCATGGCCTTGTTTGGTGCAGTATGGTACCATTTGCAAGGTACTTTGTTACGTCCCATGTCAGTACTTACTCTCTACGCTCTTTTATAGTAATGGAATACACATAAGCGGGGATTATAGCACGCATTAATCTTATAAAGGCCTGGTAACTGGCTTTGAAAAAACTTAGTGAAAACGTTTTATTGAAATGTATAAATATATTAAATAATAGTTTCATGACCACACTGAATTGAATAAGGAGATGGACTTATAAAAACATTTTAAAAACAAAGATAAAGAAGTGAAAGTAGCTTGTGGCGCAAAGAAGAAACAGAATAAAAGGAAATTTCAAAAATATAAATACAAAATTTTTTCACTAGTAGCATTGTACAAAGAACAAAAGCCTTCACGAGGATACAAAAGTAACGAGGTAAATAATTACAAAAACCGAAGCTATCTACAGCTTTCCGTCCTACAACATCTGTGAAACCTGCTATCTGAAAAGGGTTTAAACTAACTAAACAAAAAGCGACTACAACTGACATCTAGTTAATCCTCGACTCAGTGTCTGAGGTTAGGTCAATAATCTCATTTTTCCCGATACCCTCTATCGATGGTGCCAGTGGAGGAAGGACATCGTACAAGAGAGTCGGGTCAACATCAACCAGCCCAACATTCTCAACTAAGGGAACTAGGGTTGTAGGTGGATCCGTGAGATACCATTGGGATTTGTACCCCATGTATACCTCGAACGTATATGTGACGAAAGTCCATATCGTCATGACTAAAATATACGGATCAACATCTAGAATCTGCTCGCTCGTAAAGGTCAGTATCTGTCAGGTTCGATATCCACAGTCGTACATACAAAAGATGAAACAATTAAAAGGGATGAGTCCTATTGACTCAGTAAAGGGGGAAAAGGGACATGTCATGAACAATCATAGTAGCAGGTAAACAATAAGAAATAAGCATCGATAAGAATAAACAGGATAACGATGTGTGATCGATGCAATGCAGGAATGATGCATCTGTTTCCCGGTCATTGCACTTTCTTTCTTTCTTTTCCTGTCTATAGAGGTGTCCTTTCGTCGCTCTGTTTAACCCCCAGAGTCAGGGTTGTGCGTCCCTCCTCTCTTCTGGGACTGTCCCATGCCTTGGCACTAGGACCCTGTCAAGCGTACACTGTTTCACGCCAGGGATACCAACCACTATTCTTTCAGTGGTGGCTTGCACTATCCCACTGTTGTGATCGATACCATCACCCTGTCATAGGACCACCTCTGGGTATGAGTTTCGTTCCGGTCATTTGGTCAGTTTGGTCAACACATTTCCCATACCCATGATATATTGATGCAACATGTATCATATGCAAAACAGATTCACAATTCACATAAGTTGATTATAAAATGCACATATGCATCTTCACATTTAATATCTTTCATTTGAGGCAAATTAATAACCTTTTCTTTTAATATGGCTTAAGACATGTCAATTATTAAGCAATATCAAATTTTTACTAAAATCCACGAGTGAGGGCCTCTTGGACCTTATTAGACTCTAATGGGCTTATCCCTAAGGTTTCAAGGCTTATTGGGCTTGTTTAGGTTTAACGGGCCTAAAGTCCATTTAGGCTGCTAAACGGACTTTGTGATTTGAGCCCTAATTCTACTTGGTTTGGACTCAAATTTGGGTTTCCCCATATATTTTTCATGTTCTACACAGCCATTAGGTTATTTTCCCAGTTCGTACATTTTTACCCTAACGTTTAATGCAAAATGTCGAAACTGCCCTTAGAGACCTCTAGGGGCATTTTTGACCTTTCCCGACCTTCGATTGAGCTAAAATTTTTACTGTGACCATATACCACATTTACACAAATTTTCATGCAAATATTTCAAGGATTCCTGGGACGTTTTGGACAGCAAGGGTTTACACTAAATGATTTAATTTGTCTATTTCATATGCTATAATCCTTGGATCTCATGAGTTAGATCATCATACTTGAACAATATAATCACAACAAGCCTTAGATAGATATGAAAAATAAAAAATATTTAAATCATCAGAATTGACGCTATAAGCACAACATGTTGTAATAGGCAAGTCCAACAACTTATGCAGCTTGGTTGGTTTTTCTCTAAATCCACTAAGGACCGGCTATCCTAGAAGAAGTTCAAGGATCCTAGGGCCCGGCTAGGTCAGTACATTGGGCATTAGTTCCCCTGCATGTTGTTCCAACAGAAAAGCCTCCCCGGGCTCATCATGGCTTACTAAGTCCTTTGCATGTTTTTATTTATTTTGATTTCAGCACAAAATCGAATAACATGAAAGTACAACTTGCTTTCCTTTTTTCCAACTCATGACAAAAGTCACACGTGCATATCTTAGGCCACTGTTGTTCCCTCTTTCCTTCCTTCCAACACATAGAACAAGCTTTTTTAGCATTTCCAGTTCATGAGATGCAATCACTTTATCCATAATCGAACACCCCAACACCTCTGTTTAGGACAAAACTCTACACCCTTACCTTGTCGTGGTTGTACTGCTTCCTTGGATGATAAAACACCTAAACAGCAAGATACTAAGTTAGGAAAAGAAAAGACAAAAGCTGAGGGGAAAGAAAGGGTGCAGGCCGAACTACCTCTCTCTCTATCACTTTCTCGTGGTCTCTTCCCCTTTTTCTTTCAATCTCTCCTTCCTTTTCTCCTTCGGTTAGTGTTTCCTTTGGTCACAAGGTTTTTCACGTCACTCTCCCTCCCTTTTTCTTTCGGTCAGATGGTTTTCTCCTATATCATTGTCAGTGTTAGTCGAGTAAGTTTCTCTTTTATTCTTTTTGTTTTGTTTCCAACCTAAGCAGAATTAATTAACGATGAATTTTCCCTGACCAGTCTACACACCCTTAGCTAGAGGTCTAGACAATCATTGTAAACCATGTTGTACCCATTCATAAGCAGCCACCTAAACTCCCATATCTCACGTATCTATTAACAAGCAGTAAATTAAAATATACGCCAATGACAAAGCGCCATCGAAGTGACCAGATAAAACATAATAAGAGTGCATTTAATGTACACCATACGGTTAAGGCATGTGGAAAAAGGTAACATAAAAAGTAAGCCCGAGCATACAGGGCTCAGTCATCCCGCGCATGGTACGCCCTGGCATACAGGGCTCAGTACCCCAAAATTTCAGGTCTAGAGTATGCCAGGTCTAGGTCTTGGTCATCCCGGGAGTCCAGCTCTCGGTGATCCCGAGAATTAAATTCCCGGTGAGCCCAGGAGTTCAATTCTCAGCTATCCCGGGAGTGCAATTCTAGTCATCCCGGGAATTTAGCTCCTAGTCACCCCAGGAAGTCAACACTCAGTCATCCCGAGTCTCCCATATCCCCAGACATCCCAGGCAATAGAGTCGGGTAACTCTCTTACCAGGCCTGTTCCAAGGCATCCCGGCTATACAGGGCACCGTACACCTGGGATCCAGGTCTCAAAACACGGTAATCCTCGGGTCTCAAAACTCCTGAGAACTGCTCGGGTCCCAAACTCCCGAAAACTGCTCGGTTCAGCTCACCTGGGAGTGCTGCTCTCGGTCATCCCGGGACTTTAACTCCCAGTTACCCCGGATCCTTCCAGGATTTTCCCCGGGCACTCCTGACCTGTCTTGTCAGACCCTATATCCTGCCTGCCTAGTTACCCCTGTAAATGTAAGCGCAAGGAAGAAAAATATTTCACATGAGTCCATCTATTATAACTTATATCCTTTACATAAACACGATATTAAACAGCTATATTAAACTATTATATTAAACAGGTGGGGTGTTACATACTTCCATGGTCTACTTGACCTGCGGATGACACGTGGCCATTTTTAATGTCTACTTCGATGAAGTCTACTGTGTTTGATTGTTAAAATATTGGGATGTTTAAAATATCAAGGTGTTAGAGTTGGTGAAAAAGTAAAGAAAGATTATTTGAATAAATTTTTTATATTTTAGAGTGAAAAGTAATAATTTAATGTGGAGAGAGAAGAAAAGATGTTTCATTTAGCTCGCTAAAATGAAGGAAGTTTCGTGTCTGTCATTCTGATTATTATTTTGTCCTTTTTTTTCGAGAAAACATAAAATGTTAGAGCCAGGAAGGACCACCTATCTTTCCACTGCGCTGCCTTACCCAGTACCCAACTCGTGGCAAGAGGTGGGAGGACCCACCCAACTCTTTCTTCTCATTGTGGTGTACCGGATCGGGATTTTCTGCAATTCAGTAACAGGTGCAATTCGAAGAGAGAGTGAGAGAAAGAGAGAGAGAGCTGTGGACCCCTGCAATTCGGTCAGGGATCCTCATCCGTGGCGCACCTATCACAAAGGTCCAAAGCTGGGTAAGGGTTACATTTTGTTTCTCTTTTCGAGAGATTACAATGACAGATATTTCCTCCAACAATTAATAAGTTAATCTACGTGATCGAAATGTTTTATTTTTTATTTAAAAAAAAAAAAGGTTCAAGCCGTTACTTCAAGATACAGTCTAAAATAAGATATTGCAGAAAATAATTTTTTATGTAATGGAATGATTTGCTTAGCATTGACTATAGTGGATTGTTGACGAGTCAAGCAAAGCGAAATCATAAACAAATAAAAGAAATCGTTATACCTTAGAAGTGTTGAAAGGTTTGGCAAAGCCAGTCCCACCGAGTTGCATGTGTGCTCAGAGACAGAGGAGAGCTCGTGATCCATCGCGTGGCAAAACATGAGCTGCAGAGCTCTATCACAAGCCCGAGACTGAAAAAGTATATTTATAGGACCTGAAAAATCACAGTCTTTGTCCGAAGATTAATACATCACTCTCATTCCCTTTGTCCATTTATGGTTGTTTGTTTGCATGTTTGCTTCTGCAGGTGTCATGAGTTATCTATTAGCATTTAGAATCGGATTTGGATTGACAAGGAAAGGGATAAGATAAGAGGCAACTTCCATTCAGATTTTAAAGGAGTTAAATAAGTGTTAAAATAAGTAAGTACTTTTCGACGCTGGTGACCGCTCAAATGCTTATGCGCGCAGCACTTTGCATGTCGAGGCATACCCTTAAACTAGATACCCCTGATATCACGTGTATATAATGGTTTTGAACCTTTTGCATTTTATCCAATCTTCCTGGTTTCTATTTTCTTTTCCGTATATTCCTTTTGAATTTGATTCTGATAGTACTGTTCGGGGAAGTTGATAAACTAATCCATTTTTGCCAGGTCGTCCATTTGATGCCAAAAGAATTTTGGGCTTTCTGGATTTTAGTTGCAGATGGAAGGCACTTTGTTATCTGCATACATTAAAAGGGCCGGTATTGTTTTTAGTTTTTGTCTATTTGACATCTATATATAGGGCTTTAAGTACGTTGAAATGACCTACTTATTGTACAATGACTTTAGCCCTAATGTTGACTAATCAAGTTGCAGGAGTGCATTTTTTTTTTTCAGTGCGAAGATGGTTGCATATTAACAGTATATATGGATTTTCTTTAATTGCAGGATGGTGGAATCTGATTTGCCTTCGAGGGATGAGGCAAAGAAAGTGTATGACAAAAAGCAGAAGAAGAGCCATCAGCAAAGCTCAGTTCCCCGTAAGTGGCGGATCCAGGATATTTCTTTGGGGCGAATTAATTTATTATTATTATTTAAATAAACTAAAAAATATAATTTCTAATATGAATTATAATTATAATAAAAGAAAATTATGCATAATATTTTATAGCAACTTCAATTTGGATACATAAAAAAAATCAAACACATGAAACCTATGATTCTATAAATCTCTTAATTGAGTTCATGTTATAAAGAATAAAAGTCATCTATAAATTGTTCTATGCTAAAGTTACAGTAATTTATTTCTCAAGTTTTGAGGCTTGTCAAGGTAGAAGCCATCCTTCAAAAATTTTGATTTTGATGAGAGAAGAGGGGATGTTGTTTTATTTAAAATTGTAAGATTTTTATGATTTTTTTGTTGAAAAGTTTTAAGATATTTAATTTTTATTAAAATTTGTAAAAATGTGTAGAGAGAGATGATTTGATGTAATTGTTTAGTAAAAATGTATTGGAGTTAGATGGAAAAGTATGGAGAAAAGAGATTTATTAGAATTTTTTCTGAAAAGATATTGAAATTTGTGTACAAAGCTGTTAAAGTTTATGTAAAATGTATTGGTGTTTGTGTAGGATTTTTAGAGATTTTGATGTTAGTTTTGAAAATGTTGTTGAATACATTATATTCTAGAATACTTTTCCAAATAAACATGCCCTTAATGTCTAAGAAAACATGACAATATTTGTTTTGAAAATAAAATTTCAACTTCAAAAATCTTGGAGGCAATATTTACTTTGAAAATGAAATTTCAATTTCAAAATCTGTCCTTTCAAAATAAATTCGAGCTTTTGTATTTTCAAAACTTGAAGGCATTACATTTCTGTAGAAAAGCCTTCTTCAGTAGTTCAACTGAAATTTCAAATTTCAATATTTGTGTAGCATCAATAACTACAAGGGAGAATTTTTCAAAATTCCTTAATCATATAATTTTTTTTTAATATTAACTAATTTTTTTAAAATTTGTGTAGATATGAACCAATTTTTCCAAAAAAATTGGGGGGTAGGATGACCATATGGGGGTGAACTTTTTCCAAAATCCCATAAAATAGAGATTTTTTTTTAAAAAAAAATTGGGGGGGTGATGGCCCCCTCCCACCCCCTGAATCTACTCCTGTCCCCGACCAAAGTTGTATTTTTTTTTTTGTTGGGGGGGGAATACAATTTTTCACCCACGAACTACCATAAGTTTTGCACTTTGCACCATAAACTACCAGTTTTGACACATTGCACCCTCTAACTACCAATATTAGACATTTGCACCTTTTGTCAAATTTTTAGACTAAAATGACAATAATGCCCTTGACCCATTTTGCACATATTAAAGATATTGTTGTCAATTCATTAATCTCTCAAGGGTATTATTGTTAAATAGAGAGTGCAAAATGTTTAACATTAATAGTTGGAGGGTGTAAAGTGTCAAAATTGGTATTTTATGGTGTAAAGTGTCTAACTTTGGTAGCTGGAGGGTGTAATATGTCAAAACTGGTAGTTTATGGTGCAAAGTGTCTAACTTTAGTAGTTGGAGGGTGCAATGTGTAAAAACTAGTAGTTTATGGTGAAATGTGTTATAAATCTAGTAGTTGATGGGTGAAAAGTGTATTTATTCTTTCTTTTTTTGTGTGATCATGTGACACCCCTAACCTTTTGAGCTACTTTTGAAATCTTTGTGTTAAGATTTTCTTTTAAATATTTTTAGTAAATGTGATCTTTTGGTACTTGTTTTATTTGCTTTAATTCATGATCTTAGTGTTTAGATTAATATTTATCATTTGATAAATTGCTTATAGGATTTCTTTCCTTTAATTTTTAATCTTTAAATTAAGATCACTATTTTTATTGCAATCTATGCGTTTAAATTGTCTAATTGATTTGATTTTATTTCCTATAATATTTTAGAGTAATTTGCTTAATTTTTAGTACATGACCGAATTTCTCTTTCTTGGTTTAAATATTGTATTTTTTAACCTTGGTTTTAATAAATTCTTTTTCTTATATTAATATGATGTTATTTGTCTAATTTGATATTATTATTTCGGATATTTGATTTTATTTGAGCTTAAGTATTTTCAAATGCTTGTTTAATTGCATTTAAATTTCAATTGGGCCAAGTGTTGTTGATCCTTTGAAATGTGGTTGTATAGGGTAGGTGGACTATAGGAAGCTCATATTTTTGTATAACCTAGTCGTATTCTTTTGTAATCCTCCTGAAGGCCCATTTTGTACCAAACCTTGTTCAATTAAAGGAAAGTGTGTATTTCTCTATGTTGATTTTCTTTCTATAAGGTTTATTAATTTCTTTTAATCTCGCCTTAATCTTTTTTTGATACCAATCAGTTTTCAACTTAATTCGGTAATGCGATTTTCCTAAATAAGTGCATATTATTACGATTGATACTTTTTACGATTTTGCCATTTTCGTTTTAGTAGTTAACCGACTAAGGTTTTCCTAAGTAAAGTGCAAATATACTGATTTATTATTTTGTGAGATTTCACTTCTTTCATTCAAGTTTATAAATTGATTTATGACCTTCATTTTAACCAATAACCGTTTTAAAACAAGTCTTCTGCAAAGTAAATTCGAATAAGCGATCATAAGAGTTTTTTTCGTGCGGTAATCCCCAAATTTTGTGCATGCGATTACTATACACGAGCTGAGAGGGTAAGTACCAGCACTCAGTTTGTCAGTGTTGAGAAGAAATTACCTTCTTCGGTTACTTCGATAAAAAGGAGGACTACACAACCAAAACTGCATCATACCTGCCCAAGAAGCAGAATATTGAAGATGGAAGCTCATAGGATGACATTGTTTTGGCTAACAAAAAAAAATCAGCCTCCCTTGCTTCTAATAAAAAGAAGATAACAGGAGTCATGGTTTGGGCTCTAAAGAGTGAAGATGTGCTATTGACTATTTGGAGAGTATGACATTGGTCCCACATTGTTAATATGAGATGCTAATATGAAGTTTATATGCTTTGGGCTCTATTTCCCCTTCAATTAGCTTTTGGTTCTCCTAAGACATGTAGCAAATAGTATAGAGCCTAAGTCCAACCTAATATTACTCTTACCTTTGGATAAGACTAATGTTGATTATATTTGTGAAAATTGTAGAAGTTGGTAAAAAACTTAAAAAGTTGGTTAAAAAGAGATTATGAATAAAAATTTTGTGTCAGCGGGCTGTAATCAGGTTTGGACTGGGAGAAAAAATTCCATTTTGCTCATTAACAGTTATGTATTTGAATCCATCTCAAATTCTTATTCCTTTATTTTAGTAATGGTCAAATCACATTCAAATTTCAAATAGATTTCCACCATCTTACTAAACCGGACGAGATCTCCTGCAAAGCCCTTATTTTTGTTCAATCTTTTCTTTCGTTTCAAGGGTAGTTTTTCCTTAATCAGCTTCCTCAGCGGGCATAAAACTCCTTGTGAGATTCCGAGCTAGAAGCAGAAGCATTAATGGAGGATAACGGCGGTATCAAGTCAGGTCCTCTTGGTGACTCTTCTGACGACCAGGCAAGCGAGGCTGTTGGTACTCTTCTTCTACTTAAACAATCTGGGCAAAATAATACCGGTTCTATTCCATTAAGGAGCCTCAAGAGACGGAGAATTGAAAGCAATGTAAGTATTTCTTCTCCGTGTAAATTTATAATGATGAGATCTTCGAAAGCTCTTCCAGGTAGTTCTAAGAGACCTGTAACAGTCGAGGATGAGACTCTTATCAGCACTAAACCTCCAACTACTTTACCGGATAACTCTTATGCGGTCCTGAAAATCGAAGATAAGACAGCAAGCCTTGAAACGATCACTCTTGCTCGGCTTAGAGAGGAGGCTAAGGCGGACAAGAAGAAAAAGGTACTTCATTGATGAAGGGCCATTGGTTGGATTTTTCCAGAAGACGAAGGATATTTTAAAAAGTCATCAGAGTGGAGACAGGAGACTTTTATGGGTTCAGCGGAGGCAGAAACACCATGGCTCACCTGGTTGCAGGTTGAATTGCCAATCAGCAGCTTTTTGGTTTTCTGGATGTTTTAGCTTTACCAGTATTTGTTCTCCAGGCAAGATGAGTATTTTGGACCACCTTAATTGTATTTGCATTTTTCTAGTATTAATGATATTTGCCAAGGAAAAAAAAAATCATCAGCAAAGAAAAAGGTGAAGTAATATTGCTAGAGGCTTAGGGCATGTTCGTTTGCCTGAAATTTTTAGAATTTAAATCCAAAACTCTAAAATTACAATCCCAACATTACTTCTACACAAACATCAATACAACTCAACTTTATTTTTTTTACAAATATCAATACAACTCAACAACTTTTACAAAATATCAATAAAATTTTAATATCACTTAAATATTCACATTATATTTAAAATTCTGAAAATTTTACCCGAACATCATAAAGCTAGAGTTAAAAACCGTAGGAATAATCTAAAATCTGCAGGGAAATAGTTGTTGAAGCAGGAAAAGGTGTATAAAATATTATAGAGAAAATCAGGAAAGAGAATGCAAAAGAGACAAACAAGAGAATTATGGCTGATGAACACCTACGGGCCAAGCTACGGGAAGCTCCTTAAGCCCCTGATCCCTTTTCCCCCAAAGCTCATTGAACCAAAAAACAAATAAGAAGAACATCTATTATGGGATGCCAGCCCCCTATAGCCTATGGGCCCCCATCCATCAGTTTTGCCTTATGGGGAGCACCATCTTGGTTAGAAGCCCAGGCTTCGAATCTTTCATGTGTTATAATCTGTGTGTTAGGGGCTGATATAGTTTCCTCGTAGCCATAGGCTTGCACAAATTAGGAGGAAAAATATAATGTACCTGGCACTATATGTCAGGGAAATGCCATCAGGTTTTTCCTTGAAAAGAGCATCATGTCCCAAATCAAAATTTCTTAATGAATGAACAAGAGCTACTTTTATCAGATGAGACAGAATGTGGAAAGATTGCACTAAAACCCTGCTTAACTGTAGAACCAATCAAAATCATCATATACTTTTAAAAACAAACAAAAGGAGATTTTTAATATAAACTGACCTGTACAAATATCAACCAACATCAACTACCTACCATTACTTTAATATTAAACTGAACTCTACAAGATTAATTAGGAGTAAAGCTATTTTTAGTGCCATTCAAAGCTGGACGAATTGTCACACTTAAGCGCGATCTTTGTCCTTTTTTCTCACCTAAGCTTTCTTTTTCCTTCCAGCTCCTTTTGAAGTTTTGAAACAGAACCCCAAACAATATTGGATGAAAAGGCCCAGTATCCCTTCTAGTTCTTCTTTTATGGATGATTCCTTTCCGCAAATTATGAAGCAGAAAGAGGATGAAATCAGAGATTGATATAACCTCTTCTCTTCCTCGACCATGATCCGACAGTTGTATACTATGATGATGTCGGGTAGAATCAAAATATTTATTTTTTAAAGAAATTTGAAGTGGTTGGTATCTTAGCCTGAGAAAAAGATTTATAGTCTCATAAAAAGAAAAATATCTTACCTCTTCTCTTCCTCGACCATGATCCGACTGAGTTGTGCTTTGTACATTTGATGGTAGAATCAAAATATTTATTTTTTAAAGAAATTTTAAGTGGTTGGTATCTTAGCCTGAGAAAAAGATTTATAGATAAAAAGAAAAATGTTTCCGTTGGTATCTTATTTATTGAACCATTTTCCACTTTACCCTATGGAATTTAAGTTTACAGCACCGATTGAGAAGGTAGGCTCTGGAATATTTGGACTATTTGCACGTATAAATACATTTATCAACTTATATTTCCGGGCGACAAGTCCCCGACTGAGGGCGGGAGTGAACGTACCTTTAATGCTTTGTACACATTTGATGGCTCGGATTTTGGAAGAGAGGGAAGAGAGGGAAGAAGAAGATCCTACGCGTAAAATTCGCTATAGAAGTGTGGCATTTTGGTAAATCCACTTGTAATAGCAAAGGCCTTGGAGGTAGGAAGCCTAACGCCAAGAATATGATTGTCTAGCCCAATAAGTGCTTTTGTTAATTCTGTTAACGAGCAGATGTACGGGGAAATCTCGTGGTCGTCAGATATTTACTGTGAAGCAGCACCATAAATTTTTCCTCTTTTTTTTTTGTCCCCTCAACTTTTGGGATTTCTTTAATTCTTTCGAGCCTCTTCGTCATTTTGGTTCTTTGAAGTGATGATGTGTTGTAAAGTACAACAAATGGAAAAGTGATTTTCTGCTTTTTGGAGAAATGGTCTTCTCCAAAGAAGATCCCACGTAATTATTGGTGAGCCAATCAAAATAACCATCTTCTTAACCATCTTCTTTTAACGAGGTCCAAACAGAAATAATCTGGCAATCTTTGAAGAACAAAGTGCAAGATGGCCAGACGTTATGCCCTTGCTTAAGTTTTAGTCCTTCATAATTTATCAAAAGATATTGTGCTTTTGGTAAAATTGTTTAGTGAAAGGAGAGGGTTTTTGGTTAGGGACATGATTGGTAAATTTTGAAGTGCAATTAATACCCATAAAACGAATCAAATGACTCGGAAGTCTGTGCCCAATCATGTTTTCGGGCGGCTTTTTATCAAGAGGATTTGTTCGCGGATACTTCGGTTTGGGTTTTGAGGGTGATTTAGAGCGAGAGACACACGGAAACAAATGGAGAAATTACACTACTTGTAAGTGCGCACGTGCACCGCACGCACGCGCTTCTTCACCGGTCGTAGTGAACAGAGACCATGAACCCTACTTCTCCGAGACAGACCAATCTCCCATCTATATGACACGTGTCCTCAGCCACATCCTTCGCTTCGCTATGGCCTTCAATTTGCTTTATATGCTGCATTAGCCCCGTCCCCAAGCAACAAAATCTTTTGCTCTCTTTTTTTGTTTTAGCTCTCTCTTCCGCTCTTGTGCTCTCTCTCCCTAATCCAATCCCCTGCCGCCTTTCCTTCTCTCTTTCTCGCTTTTTCTCTGGAAGTTGTTCTTTGTGTTGAATGAGAAAGAAAGCTTGAGAGCGAGAGAGAGAGAAGACACTGAGAAACAATGACTCGACGGAGCGAAGACGCTTCGTGGAGTAACTTCACTGCTTGCGAGTTTGAGACGGCCGATATCTTGCTCCATTTGCCTAAACTATTCTTTGAATCCGAGAGTCGCAGGAGATTTCCGTCGTGGGCCGTCAAAGGGAGGAGATCTCGGGGGTGTCCGTCGCGATCTTTCGTTTGTGTTGGTCTCGGGTGTTCTTCCTCGTCAGAGTATCTTCTTCGTGGGACTGGTGTTGGTTCTGTGGGTCCTAAATGTGAGAAGGAAGGTCCACCGGCGGTCAAGGCCGAGGCTTCAAGCCCTGCGACCCCTCTTTCGTTCGCGCCCAGCAGCGAATCGGACGAGAAGCCCAAGCGGTCCTTGAAAAGAAAACTCCCTCTTAAAAAGGTATCTCTCTCTTGCTCTTGCAGTCTCTTGTAATTTTCTCGATGGGGTCAAGCTTCTAGACGTTTTGACTCCTGGGTTTTGTGATTGTCCATCTATCTTGAACTAACTCCCTGCAAAGAGTCTCCCTCTTGGTCTTTTTTCCTTTGTAATTTTCAAGAAATTCTTCTCTCTCTCTCTCTCTTTTTCCAATGCCTGTTCTTTGAGGCTTTCATGTTTTTTTTCCTTCTTTTTTTTTTTTTCTGTTTACTGATTTTTCTGTTTGGGTTGTTCTTGATGTCGAAGAAGAGAGAGGAGTGGTTGGAGATCATAGATGGGTTAACTAAGCGCAGGGAGTCGCTAAAACTGGTGAGTGTTTTTTTTTTTTGTTTCTTCTTCTTTCTGGATTTGTCAGTTTCTTAGAATTTTAACCCTCTCACCCTCAAAAAAAAAATGTCTGCTACTTTATCTTCCTATTTCCCGTTTTCATTTTCAAGAACAATTTGCAGCGATAATTTCTCCCTAACACTTGTGAAAACCAAACAGGAAATAGAAAATATGAGGCGTAATTGCGATGACGTGAAAGCTTGCAATTTAGATATGGAAGCAAAGGTAGTTTTTTTTTTTTCCTGGGGGAAAAGAAAAACTTTTCTAGGTCGGGTCCATTTGTTTAAATCTAAATTTAAATTTGTTTTGCTTTTGTACAGTTAAGACTTCGACAATGTTTGGAAAATGAAAATGGCAAAAGGTTGAAGACCGTCTTTTCTCTCAGTGGCGAAGATCAAGACGCGGATCAGAAGGTTCAAATGCATTCGTCCTTGCCATCTACTGCCGGATGTGTCCCGCCGGTCAACAACGGTATTGGCCCATCCAGTTTTTTTGATCTCAACGTCCCTGCGGAGGAGATGGTTGGGATTGACTCGCACGGACCCTTTGATCTCAACGTGCCCAACCAGAATTTACTTAAAGTCATGGCGGCTCAAGCTAGACAGAGAAGGATGCAGATCTACAGGGCCAAGAAGCTCCAGCAATGCTAATCAAGCGTGTTACACCTTACACGAAACGACGAGGGATTACTTTTTATTTCTCTTTCATTTTTCATTTTTATGAGATGGTTTAGTTACCATAGTAGGCTATTACATGGTTATCTGGGTATGTAGGTGTACATCGGAAGAGCTCCACGATTCTTGTCGAAATGTTTGTTAACTGGGGGATATCTAATTGTAAATTGGAAGAGCTCCATAATTTTTGGGTCTATTGAGGAAATGTTTCTATAATATGAAAAAGTTGCTGAAAATTTATCGGCTTTTTCATGCCCGCAAATGACACGTCCTAGATTGTATAGAAATTCCCCAAATTTGGGAAGTACCATTTATGTGTGCACTCGATATTGGCACCTTTATGGGTGATGTTGGAGTCTGACATTTTGTGGAACAAAACTAATCACAAGTGGGTTTTGTATTTTTTGTTCCCATGGCCACGGCCCACTTGGTAGAATATCTGGTGGGAAGGATTGGGTAATTGTCACGTAGAATATTTGAATCCACGGGTACATGATTTTCAGGTTTTAGTTGTCAAGGTTAAGAGCAGCTTATGCCGTGTCACTAAACATAGCGTTTGTTAAGTAAAATTTTATTAAAATTTCACTTTTATCAAATACATTTTAAAATTTTATTTTTATTTTTATCCCTCTAAATTTTTTTAAACACATAAAAATTTACTTTTAAGTAACCAAATACTACGTAAAAGTTCACTGCTCCATTCTAATACTATCTGCAAAATTGTCGGAGTAATTCATAACACCTAATTAATTGTTGTCCTGCTATACAACTTCCTTTCTAACTGTTGGCTGCAGTTTCTGAGATGATCAACGATCCAACATGTGGCTGACTTCTCTGATGGCTAGGGCTGACTACTTTTCAGATCAGAACTGTACCTTTTTGTAGAAGAAAAAATGTGAAAATTTCCCATGGTCTTGGCTTTTATCAATTAGTAATTTAGTAACAATATAAATGGGCCTTCAACCTCCATCTTCGATTACTAATAATGTGAATGGGCAACCCCATTCATTAAAGGGTTGTCATTGGGCTGGGCTACATGACAGTCTGGAAATGATAATCAGTAAGGACATTAACTCAACCCGTTAATGTTTGAGGCCCATCCAAAGTCCCAATCTCCCTAACCCTAGTAGAGTTCTGAACTTTCGGCTCGTTTATAAACCAACGCAAGCACGCTGCTTCGTTCTCTTCAAACCTCCGCCGAATTCCAGAGTCAAATGCTTTTCTATTCCTCCGTCTGCGTGTGCGTGTTTGCGTGGGTGTGTCTGCGATTTGTTTATTAGCAGTGGGAAAAACCAAGGGGCCGTGCAAAGGATGACGAATTTTTCTATTGTGTTGTGAGAAGCTTACATTTTTTCAATGTGAGCGGTGTTCCACATCATACTTCCATGACTCTGATGCAATGCCCCTGATTTTTTAATTCCTCTTCTCAGTTTTTTTGTCGTTCTTCGTTTACTCATATTTTGTTTTCTATTTGCCTTTCTTTTCTTTTTTGGTTCCTTATTTTAGTATCTCTACTTTTTTAATGTTCAAGAATTCCAGTCTTTAATCGGGAGTGATAGGGTTGGTCGGGAAGTAGCGGGGGAATAAACGGATTTTCTGGCCACCAAATCAAACGTACGAAGATAATCGATGTCGCCGTTTTCAGTCATTCTGAAAACTGTTCTTTAGGAGTTAGATAAAACAAGAATTATAGGCACTGCTGTTTTCAGTCACAAAGAGTGGACTGGAAGAATGGTTGGTGTCGTTGGACGCAGTTTAACGGCTGCTGTTTTCAGTCACAAAGAGTGGACTGAAGAATGGTTGGTGTCGTTGGACGCAGTATAACGGCTGCTGTTTTCAGTCACAAAGAGTGGACTGGTAGAATGGTTGGTGTCGTTGGACGTAGTATAACCGGAAGAGTATTGTCATGGAGCCAGTCTCGACCCAGGGCAGTAGCTGGGCTCGAGCTGCAACGGTCCAACACCTATTTAGATCCGTTTAGTTCCAACTACCCTTGGAAGAACAATATGCCCCTTTGCAGGAGGGTAGAGCATGAAAGACTAGCTATGAACAGAAAGCCGAGAATGTTTATCAATAACAAAAAAGAAGCCCCTTTCAATTGGGGTTTATAGGCAAATTGACATATATGCTGATAGTTTTGAATAGAACAACCAACAGTGTCCACATGGACTACAAAATGTCAAACAATGATTAATGGGATGAACTGAATATGGAAACACAATAACAAACCCATGAACAAACTGAAGAAACACCGAGAGCCACACTAGTAGATAAGAGGGAGCTAGTAACACTCGGCATAGAAAGTAGTTACCAAACTCGTTTCAGTTCTTAGCCTTCATAAGTCTCTTCTTCCCCTTCCTCATATTCGCCCTCATCATCAGCGGTTGCGTCCTGGTATTGCTGGTACTCCGCCACCAAATCATTCATGTTACTCTCCGCCTCTGTGAACTCCATCTCATCCATACCTTCCCCAGTATACCAGTGCAAGAAGGCTTTGCGGCGGAAGGGAATTAGATTGACAGCCAACTTCCGGAGGTCGGAGTTCAGCTGCCCAGGGAAACATTGCTGAGGCAGGTAGCGGCCATGACATGTTATCCCCACTCATAGTTGCAGAGATCAGATGGTTAAGGTCACCAACTGCAAAACGAGGGTAAATAATGCAAGTTTTAGATACTTATGTCATGCTTCATTTTGAGGCCAAATCCAGAAAACCAAAAAGGATAAATAAGAAACAAAAATATTTTGATACTCACAGCTTGGAGTGCTGAGCTTTAGGGTCCTGAAGCAAATGTCATAAAGTGCTTCATTATCAAGAACCATGCATTCATCAGCATTCTCCACCAACTGGTGAACTGAGAGGGTAGCATTATATGGTTCCACAACTGTGTCAGAGACCTTTGGTGAGGGGAAAACAGAGAATGTGAGCATCATTCTGTCTGGATACTCCTCTCTAATCTTCGATATCAGAAGGGTTCCCATGCCAGACCCTGTGCCTCCTCCAAGCGAGTGACATACCTGGAAACCTGGCCATAAAAAGAATGTCAGGTAAGCTTAACCAGCAAGTTTGGTATGAAAATTTGCAAATGTCCATCCCAATTACCAGCCAGTGGGATTTTGATTTTTTGATTAACTCATGGATCCAACGTTACAAGTCAAAATTCTTGTTAAACATTTCTGGTCTAAAGCTCGAAGCTCCCATCCTTCGCAGTTAGGGAAAAAGGCACTTTTACCCGGTCACAACTCATAGGAGAGAAAAATCATACTTCCATTAGCAGAAACTGTATTTAAGCACATAATGCATACATTATCATCTACTAACTAGTTTCTAATAAACGACGAGCATTGAAGTCATGCTTTCACAGTCCGGTAATCACAGGTTAATGATCGCTGATTTGCACTATAGCAATACTGCCACAATAATCACTTTTCCAGTCTCAAAATCCGTTTATGTCTTAACTCAGATGTAATCCAGGTGCCAGAGACAAACACGTCAATTCATTTCTGTCGATGAAGGTGGGGATCGGTGGGGATCCCAGTAAATAAAGTTGAGATAATGATTGATTCATTTTACTATTACCGCTAGTGGTATCACATAGTTTTTAGATCTATGATTCCCATTCATTGTTGTCTTGACAAGGGCCCACGAGCAGGTGAAATGGATGCGTGACATAAATCTTAATGCTTCTGTAGTTGTGTTAAAGAAGCAATGTCGGCAGCATGTGATCTCATGTTAGGCCATCACAATCATGATATAATCAAGTATAGATATTTATAGATTTCCCGATTCAATTATACATCACAAAAGATATAATAAGATCGTGTCTCCACGCCAGACAAAGAAGGGGCCTGCAGCCAACTAAGCCCAATCAACACCGTAATATAATATTAAGCGCATCAACAGCTATCCCTAATAGTGAAAAAGCTTGTAGACTATAGGCACTGCTCTTGACTATGAAACCCACTGTGAAGCAAATTTTTAATATCCAACGTGAAAAAGGGGAGAAATAAATAAATATAATCACGCTTTATTAGAAAACACCAAAGATTTATACCTATCAAGGGGCTGTATGCATCATTTAGGGAACAAAAAGTTAATGAGGTCCACGAAAACCGAAAAGACAAAGTGATATCACTCTCAGGCAGGACTTTATTGAATTATCTTTTTATGGTATCAGATTCAGTGGCCTGCGTTCTTTCGACTTCCATTTTGGAGACGGCGATTGAAATGCAACGCTTCTTTAGCGAGTTGAAATTACCACAGAAGTACTGAGAGCTCAAAATCTTATAAAATTCAAGAACGCGCGCCGCACGCATTTCAGATGAATGAATGTACGCAAGGATTCGAACTTAGAACGCAAACAAAGAGAATTATAAATAAAAAGATCGAAATTCAAAGCGACAATACCTTGCAGGCAATCACAATTCTCAGCCTCCTTACGAACGACGTCAAGAACCGCATCGATCAACTCCGCTCCCTCAGTGTAATGACCTTTGGCCCAGTTGTTGCCGGCACCGGACTGCCCGAACACGAAGTTATCGGGGCGGAAGATCTGCCCGAACGGGCCCGATCTGATGCTGTCCATGGTGCCTGGCTCAAGATCCATGAGCACCGCCCTGGGCACGTACCTCCCACCAGAAGCCTCGTTATAGTATACATTGATTCGCTCCAGTTGAAGATCCGACTCTCCCACATCGCCCTTGTACCTCCCCGTCGGGTCGACCCCGTGCTCGTCGCAGATCACCTCCCAGAACTTAGACCCGATTTGGTTCCCGCATTGGCCTCCTTGAATGTGCAGGATCTCCCTCATTGTGTTTCAGCGAAATGGGAACTGGAATGTCAGTTTAACGGTTTTGGTGGATACGAGCGTAGGTGAATTTGAGAGAGGTTGAGACTAAAGCGAGGGAGAGAGGGAGAGCCAAGGGGGTATATGAAGGGAGTGGGAGTGGGGGAGGGAGAGGGGGAGAGGGAGATTCGGGGGGGATATGACGGTAATAATAGAGGGCGGGATGGGATATTTTTGAAGTATGCCAAAATCGTTGTTTGTGTATGACAGCCAGTAGTGCACATACACCTAACTAACCGTCTCTTCGATTGGGGTTGGGGGTTGCGTAGGCTAAGACAGTGAGCCCCACCGTTCTTGACCTTTCGTGCATTGAATTCGGATGCTTAAGTTCTCCGGAACCGACCCGTTTCGGATTATTGCGGTTAGGACATTAAACACCGTACGCTTTTATGTGAATGGTGAATTGCACCTCCCAACCGTACCCGATTAGATGACTTGTATAATTGTCTGTCTGGATTATAAATTATATGGTAGGATTTAAAGAGAGATATAATAAATAGATCATATATTATTTAATTATTTATATAAAATTTTAGATAATATTAGTCTTGTAATAAAATTATTTATTATGTTTATCTCTTTTTGAACTGTTACATCCGAACACACATATTCAATCTTTTTTTTTTTTAAATTGTGTAATTCAAACAAAAAATTATATACTACACAATCTATTTTTTATAAATTGTACAATTTAAATAAAAAATTATAAAGAATGTGATCTATATACTGTTTGTACTGATGTAATTCCCGTCTGTTCAACCTTTTTACTGGATGTGAGATCGTTGGATCTGAGCCAAGATCATCCATTTTAACCGGGTAACATGTTGACTGGCATCTGGTGGTATTCCAGCTAAGTCTTTGTCCCATTACCAGTGTGGGATCCATGCCGGTGATATTTTTATGTTTTTGCCAATTGCACGTGGATCACGACGTTGGGGCATTACCGTGTCTCCCAGAGGATATTGTTTAGGGGAAAAATTTTGTAGATCCGTTGCAGAAATGCTGTCAGTTAATTTTATTCTTCACCTTTTCCTTTTTTCCTGATCATCTAATACATCAGCGGGATCGATGTGTTACTGATACCACCCAACTGATTTACGTATCAACATCATTTTGGTTATACAACGTTCAATCCAGAGATGAAAATCCAGAAGTTTGATAGCACCGCGAGAAATCCCAACGGAGGAGGCGTTTTTCCAACAAAAAACACAGAAGGGGGGGAATTCCAGCTTCCGAGAATTGCGAGTTCTGTTTGGTAGATAATCTCGATAATCTATCACCCGAAGAAGGCAAATTATTCAGATCCAGCCTCGAAGAACGGGTTTTACTTTCTACCAGACAGATTAGAGTACTCACAAGAAAATTCTGCAATTTAGATGTGTCGATTCTATAGCAGACATTCACTCTTGAAAAAAGCAGAAGAAGAGCTCAGAAGAGGATCTCAATTTAATTTACCATCACTTTGAAGAAGTGAAACGAGAATTTCCATGGAGAAGCTTTACATAATTCAAGTCATACCAAACATGCTGAAGGGACCCTAACAATATGCTAGTGTTGAAGTTGAGACTCGTTGCAGTACCTCTTGAAGTTCAAAGCCTCATCCACCAAAAACTCACTGAAAAACTGTCTTATGTTAGCAAAATTATGCATCACAAAGCAATCCAAGAGCCAAAAATTAATGCAAATAACTCACAAGATCCGCTCGGCCATTAATGACGTTTCCCATCTTGGGCTCCATGGGTACTCACTCATAACCGATGATTTGATCGGAACACCTTGGGAGCTCAAATGCTACAAAGTATATTAACATTAGCTGATTAGTAAGATGATCAACATGCCATTTGACTGGTCAATGACCAAAAAATTGTGCTTTCTCTAACATATCCATGGCAGCCTAAATGTTTTCTTCCAGCTTTCAAGGGCTGTTGTTCGTTTTTACTCTGAATGGATATTATTATGCACACAGATCTAATAACAGCAGACGGCAATGAATGACTTTCTGGAAAGACGAGCAGATTATAATGTGATCATGCATGATCTGAAAGCTTATGATTCTCGGTGCATTTGATATGAAAAGGTAACCTGAGTCATTCACAAGATCCCCTAGTATCATTTGACTGTTTTTTTGTTTTTTGCCCTAAGCAAGATAGTGTCATTTGATTTATTTGAGAGAAGACTGGCTGTTACCATAAGCTTTCAAAACATGAGGATGCTAATAGAATTTGTATCAAAGGGATCGGCAAATTGATATGTGTATTGGTTTGAACGTCACCAAATTTTTGGTTAACGGGGTAAAAGTCAATCTCACCACATGATGGGAACAAGGGAAAAAATGCATCATAAAGGCAATTGGAAAAGGAAATAGCGCTTCGTAAAGACAACTCCCTCATTTCTGCTACTTGATGATGAACTATATTATGAAAACTTCACTACCATTTCAAGGCAACAGGACAAAAAAAAATGTAAGTATTGACAAACTGAATCAAAGAATAACAGAAAAAACTAAATACTTCAGACATACCAAATAACATCCACATTGTGCACAACAGCATAAGAGCTAAATAATCTTTTGAAAAACATCATTCATGAGTTACTCTTCTCTAGTCCAAAGCACAGGTGAAAAGCTTATGTCTCTCATAGATATGAATAACCATGTAATGCGAAGCAATAAAGAAAATGGTGCGAGTTGATCCCACCAATTCCAATGACAAGGATTGATGAAGATACTACTAAACCAAACCATACGAGGACCAGTAAAGAGTTCTCTAAAACATAAAAATGAAGTTATTTCACACGTGCAGCTTTACAGTTTCATCCAAGGCAATGTAATCAAATAACATGAATGGTGACATACATTTTATAGCTACACCATACATCAACGTAATTTGTATATCTATACCATAAATCATAGCAACTGAGGAAAGTCATACCTGAGAACTCTGAAGCATCAAAACTGGTTGCTGCTTAGGGAACTGAGTTGGAATCATAAAGTGCACCTACAGTAACAGGAGTATTAGTGGTTTGTTCACTCGCAATCAAGAAACTCCATCTACAGAATTGAACAGTGCAGAACACAAAACAGGTTTTATGCTTTAAACTAAATGATATGATAGGAGCTAACTAACACAAAATGGCAACAATGTAACTACGAACGGTAGGATAAGAGCTAGTCCATGGCTGTTGAAGGAGACCTGTGCATAGCTTGTATCCACATAAACTTTATAACTCAGAGAGCTCCACCTCTTTACACAGACATCCCCCCACCCACATGCGAAAGGAGAAAAAACCGCTTACAAGAACCAAGTAAAAGCTTCCCCTCTTAACTCATATCAATTATATATAGCACTCCACAAATACAAGATATAATATTCTGTTATATAAACATTAAAAAGGTGACTAAACCTCTGTGTGATTCCCTTCCTACATTCACAAAAGACTCAAAAAGTAGATTTCCTTAGACGATTCTATACACCACTGAAAACATCACTTTTACGAGTTATTATTCAATCTAGTCATATTTTTTGTAGTAGGAGTTTTAAGTCACTTATTAATCATATAAATAAGACCATAGGTGATCCACATTCTTGGGAAAGAGAACATTCGTAAGAGAATTGAGAATGAAATAAGGCATCCCGTGGATATATGTCATTAGTGCGAGCAAATTACATTTTAAGTTACCTCACGAGCATCGCTAACATTTTTGTTTTTGTTTTTGATAAGTACCTCACAAGCATCACTAACTTATCTTCCTACCGTTCCCCTTTCGCCAAAAGAATGGGAACTTGTACATCAGAACTTGATACCTTAGTTTAATTAAAACATGAACTGTGAATCAAAATCCATATGGCCTATTGCAACTGGTGATGAAGTTTGAAATTGTTATGGTAAAAAAGCATTTGAATAATTCATCTCTCAACTCCTTGTCAAACACATATGGCCTGAATGGGATAAGACAAGTATTGCATGAGGAGAAAATCAAATAATACCAGGAATGTAAACACTCCAGTGCTAGCTAGAAATGTTGCTTTTCGGCAAAAAACCTGGCGACAAAAGTAATGAGAACAAAAGTAAGTTGCAATAGTTCAAGAAATAATGCAATGAAATATAAAGTCAGTGATGCATACGGGATCAGCCTCCAATGGTCTTCCAAGCAGAGGGGCTAATGACTCAATAAATCGCCTTCTAACATCAATTAGCAAAACTGCCTCCAAGATCTTCAACAAGAAAACAACTATATGATGTTAGAGACAACTCAAACAGAAAATGCACCCTTTCATCTTAGACATCACCAGATACAGGAAAGTCAGCTGACCTGTTTCTCAAAAGATTCTTCCAGATGCGGAATATATTCGGCCATACACCTATGAAGGAGAAAAAGAACTATCAACATGATATGTCGACATATGTCATCATATCAAGCCAGAGGGATCCAATGACATACATTCCATCCGACCATGGAGGAAGTTTGACATCTTCAATGGAAAAGAGAGCCTTCAACTCAGTGTTAGGTACTAATTTCAGCCGAGGTGCTGAAGGAGCAGTTCCAAATTTCCTCCCGACAGGGTACATAACCTTCATGAGTCAAGAAGCCCAAAGACAAATATTCAAGAAGTGGAACGTAAAAATGAAGAAGAAGAAAATGACGGAAAGAAAGAAAACAGAAAAGAAGGGAAATAAAACCTGCAAGTATATCTTTGGTGGATGTCTCCAAGGGCAGCCAGGCACCATCTTATCAATGTTCATGTCTGTTAGAGGCACTGCAAATTTGACCTCCTCTGGCTACGCTAAAATTCAAAGGCAGACAAACCACAAATATAAAAGAAAGCTACACAAAGAAGTCACAATCCCTATGGGACAGCTCATAAAATCAATGAGAGAAATATCAACTTGTTCTTCCAAAGCGATACCTTTTCAGCACCTGAACTCAGAAGCATTTCAATTCCCTGCAGCGTGGAGATGGGAGTCTTAAAGATCTGACTGCTGAATTTGCTACCGAGTTTAAACAAGAAAGATAGGGGACTAAATGAAGAAAGCACTTAAGATGAAGTAAAGGAAGCCTCAAAATATCGTGCCACTGTAGTCGATGATGTGGAATTAAAACTCACTCACATAGCATGCTAAGGGAACAAAAACTCAAACAAAAGAAAAAGAAATTTTAGGGAGAGACCATTGCTGAAAATGGTATTAATGACATTCAACCATAGAGAGTACTTTAAAATAAATAAGGGATAATGCAAAATCAGTCTTGTGATATACGTCAAAATCGAATTAGTCATCGTGATAACAAAAGCATAAAATTAGTCTCTTTGGTTTCACTTTTATTTGCTTTTGGTCCTCTTTCAGGGACTGATTTTATGCTTTTGAAATCGGAAGGAGTAACTTTATGCTTTTGTTACCATGAGACTAATTCAATTTTTGCCTATACCACAGGGACTGATGTTGTATTTATCCCTTAAAATAAATATCCAAGAGATTACCCATAAAATCTCATAAGAAAGAAAGATTGGGAACAAACAAAACAGCCTCCACAGTTAAACAATTCGTCCATATTAGCTTTTATGAATAAAGAAGCACTGTGTCCGTGGTTTGCTAACAAAAAGAAGACATAACTCACTCTTGCTGTTTCTTTTCTCATTTCTAGTTTTCACTCTCTAGGGACCACTCTTTCTGCTTTGCATATGCATAAAACCATCACATACCCGACAATCCTCCTCTGGTTCTATTTTGTTCCATTTATTTTCAGAAAGAAACAGGAGATATACTCTCTTTTGCAAGCAAGAACTAATGAGCCCCTTACAAATTACATGCCAAACCCTCATGACTAATGATGTTTCGATACAGCCTGCTTTTTAATGTTCAGATTATGAAACATACTAACGAACAAAATTAAAAACTTTAGAATCAAGCTGAGCTATTACCTCCCTAAATACAATAGTGCTAATTTCGAATTTCAACCGATCATCCTCAACCTCCCCAACGCGCTTTTTCTGGTAGTCCACGTATTGATCCCTGTAAAGCAAAGTAATAGCATTTGCATTTTCCTTCCAACTATTTTAAACTAAACCAACTCTCCCGAAGATTTAAAAGGTTACACTAGAAAGCCGACCTGAGTTCTTGAATTAGAGCCATTAGCCGCGTAGGATCTCTGCTGTTCCAATCATCGAGTAAACTAGTATTCTTGTTTGACTTCGCGCTAAAAGGATGAAAGTTTTCATCGTCCGGGCCAAATATAAAGTCTGGTGCGGACATTGGCGACTCCGCGTTATATATTACATCCCCTATAACAAACCAAACCCACCAAAAAAATTAGCTGGCACATATAATCCAAGACGAACAAAATGGTTACTAAAATCAGATCTCACAGACATTTAATGACGTCAAGGCAGTAAGGGATCACTATCGTGAACCGGTCCTTGACCCCAGGGTAGTACTTACTGCCCGACCACATCTGCTCAATCTGCAAAGAAAATGTACACACAGTATCGAGTTAGGTTTTTTTATTTCTTTATTTGGTTACCGAGAAATGATAGAGATAGATAAAGAAAACATTATTGTAGATTGAATTACTAAAGATGCTTCTAATTTATGTTTCGATTCTTAAAATTTCTTGGAGAAACCAAGCCGAATTTAGCAAAAGGTACCTTAACGGTGAGGGGGAAATGACTGAGGAGGTAATTAAGCTGAGCGGACACTAAAGGAGGAACACCTTCGGAAGCCATCGTCGTCAAAGGAGAGCCTCTTTTTTAATTATCGGTGTGAGATTTAAAGCCGGCCGGCTGTCTTTTCCACTGTCTGATGATCGAAGCAAAATGAAGCCAGTTCTTACTGAGAAAACGAAAAGACAACCAGTTCGACGAGTCGGCGTTTAGCCGTCAAATCGCATACGGCCAGGACACGAAGTAGATTGAAACGGCATCGTTCCAGTCAGTTCCAGTGCTTGTCAAAGCACGTGGCATCGGATCAATTTGAATAGTGATCTATGGGCCGGGTTTGTTATTGCAGTGGGCTGAATACAGAGGCTCTGTCCTCCCAGCGAGAGAGAAGGGCTGGTGATTTTCCTTGGTGTCAAAACCCAACCCATGAGGGGCAGAATCGTCAAATTGAAGACGGTTGAAACCCTAATGACGAAGCCGATGCCCTTTAAAATCACCATCGCCTGTGTGCTCCTCCCAGCCAATTCGATAGCTGCTCAGAGTCGATTCCTTGGGTAAAGTTTCTCTCGCTCGTTTCTTAACGCCGACAACCAAGCTTCTTTGACCCCCCCGTGTGTCTCTGTTTCCTTAATATACATCACTTATGGTGAAATCAGGTGATGAATTTGGATTCAAAATTCTCACGACGGTCGTCTGAGACACGTCAAGTGTTGTAGTTGATGCATTGATCCAATGATTCTGATGGTTTCATCTGTGCTTTGTTATTCCTCTTTCATAAAAAATTTTCCTTGCTAATGGGCACAACAATTTTTCGTCTTGTTTTCTTGATTTATAGCGGCGGTGATTGAGCAGGCAATGCTGATGATGAATTAGAAACCGTCCGATTAAATTCATGACAGGAAATATTATACCTCCTACTCATTCTGAACGCTTGCTTGCCCACCACTAGCTTTCTTGTATGAGTCTTCCCAGTTCCCAGAATGAATTCCGATCCATATCCTTTTCCATTATTTTGTTTTTCATTTTAAAAAACAGTTTTCTTTTTGTTATGTTGGTTAGGTACTGTGAGGATATGTTTTGAAGTGCTGCGGCATCAGGTTGAAGATCTTTGACAACTATTAAAGATCATCCTTCTCATCCTGAGTGCCTTGCGAGTATGTCGTTTACAAAGAAAACGGCGGCAGAAACTTTTGCTTAGGAAGAAAAGCCGCATCTGATCTTAGAGAGTTTTCGGGGCCATGGGAAGAGAATGCGATGCCGTTGGGGTTGGGAAGGGCCGGGTGTCGACCTGGGTGAGGCTCAAATTGACGAACTGAAATTTGCACCTTAAAATTATAAGACCAGACAAAATTGAAATTATAAGACCAAAATCCAAATTATAATGAACTGAAACTTGTATGTATCCTAGCAGTTAGTTATGAAGTAAAACCTACTCCCAATGTGAGCAATTTGTACTGGGTTATCAATTTCTTAACTAGGGTGCAAGGTTTTTAAACCTAATGGTATGCAAAATTTTGTAATTTAAGCTGTAAGTTATAAAATGAGTAATTATTAAAGGGTGGAAAGTATAATTTCTCCAAAAATTTATTTAATACAACATCCTCACAATTTTGGGACATCTATCCACACGATAGTCAAACTGATCAAGCTCATTGGTTCCATGTGAAGCACTTCGAAAGACACAGAACAAAGTAGAGAGTAATTCATGTCCCATTTGCTTTTTGCTTTTTGCTTTTTGGAGCGATCCATATTCCATTTGTATGCACAATGCTGTCACCAGAGGCCTTGGAGCTGTCTAAATACAGTGAACTTTTTAGCTTCCATCCAGCGGAATGACTTTTCAAACCGGAGGGGTATCGTAAAAGGGAGAAGTCAAGAACATTTGGATTTACAAGAGGAACATAAGCCACGTTTAGTCTAGAGTCCAGACCTGCACAAAAATTCGAAGAGGGAAGAAATGAATGTGATGGCAAAACATCCGAGTTTTCCAATGTCTTTATTCATTTAGGATTCATGAGCTTTTTAAGAGATGGTAATTTATCACTAACCTGGATTTTGCCTTCAGAGGAACCGGCGAAAAGCATCGAGTCATCCGTGTCTGAGGCCAATGATGTAATCTTTGCATGTCCCCCGCCACTGCCAGCCATTTTGATAGAAGCAATTTTTATGACATTTTCTTTTAGCCAAACCTCAATGAATCCACATTTCGTGGCTGTAAACACAAAACCATTGTTGACGGCCATGCGAGGGATATCGAGTCCGGTAGAGAATGATCCGATTACAGTCTTGTTGGAGAGGGAGAATACCTTCCAGTACGCAAAATAAGTGAAACAAACAAAAATCATATTCAGCTACCTAACTCTCGTTAATTTTGGCTTGCAAGTTGCAATCCATTCACAACATCCAGAGTTGTATATACCTTTCCAGCAGTAGCATCCACTGAAGAACCACAAGCAAAGAGGATGTCAGCACGAACATGCAGGGAATATATGCTTTGTTTTCCCAACAATCTTCTTGCACCAGAGTAGAATGTTTTTGATGTGTAATTGCACAGATCAACTTCCTGCCATTGTTTCTTCAGATTAAGCTTTCTGTAGTTGCTAGATAAGTCTGCTCCAAAAAGGATGCTTCAGCTCACTAAGCATTAGAAACAATGCAAGAGATTGTTTACCTGGATACTGTAGCCAGAACAACCGCAGTACAGTTTGTCCCCAGACATGGCAAGGCATTTCACGTATTTGTTGAAGTTTATATGCTTTGGAGCCCCGGACCAGTTATACATCTGTGAAAAACACAGATTTCAGCAAATCTCTTTTTTTTATAGGCTGTGTATTTGTTCTAGTTGCTAGGACAAAACTCTTTAGCACTTGCCTTCACCCCAGTTCCTTGAGAAATATAGCATGCCCCTTTAGCATTGACGACCAAGTCATTAACTGGCTCTTTCAGGTCATGAACTTGAAGGCATTTAATTTGTTCAGGTTTGATCGCCCAGACCTGTGGTCAGGAAACACAAACAACACTTGCTTAGTACAGGAAACATTTAGTTGTTTATCTTGGCCATTTTGGTACTTTTGTAAAGTCATCTAGTCATCCATACTAATACCGTGTGTTTTATTGGGGAAGAATTGCAGCATTCAGAACTTAATCATCAGAAACAAAAGAATGTTTTGAAGGACTTCCTATATTATTGCAGCATTGATTTTTCTTAGTGACTTCCTATGTTTTTTTTTTTTTTACTAGGCAAAAGGGAGGAGGGGGCAACTAGTGTAGTAACCCTCCCTAGAAGTGACCATATGAGCACCCTTTCATTGCAGAATGTCTGATTTAAGCCACAGCTACTGCCAATTGGGCGAGCCCGTCACCGCAGTACCAGCAAGATTATCAACCAGTCCCAGTCCATCCACTAAGCCCAAGGTCAGGCTTTACTTTCATAAACGATTTCAACTTATGTCCACTCGAACTCCTAACCTTAGAGCTAGCGAATTAGTGACTTCCTATGTATTACTATGGGTGATCGTCATTCCCCCAGACGGTTTGTCAGAGGAACCACTATATAATTTGGCACCAGAATATCTAATAAATACATTCCCATGTCAACCAAAAACAGGAGGAGCAACTGAGGACTCTGATTCTA
The DNA here is from genome assembly GCA_003952965.2 of Morella rubra. Classification (NCBI taxonomy): domain Eukaryota; kingdom Viridiplantae; phylum Streptophyta; class Magnoliopsida; order Fagales; family Myricaceae; genus Morella; species Morella rubra. The sequence goes on along the minus strand of CM025856.1, from coordinate 21,611,743 downwards.
CTTAAAGTAGCAATCATGAGATGGCTTACCCGAATTGATTTGTCAGAGGAACCACTATACAGTTTGTGACCTGAAGATGGAACGTAGAGGCATGTGACAGCCTTTGTATGTTCACGAACTTCTTGAATCAACCTTATCGACCTCTTCCCAATATCCCACACCTTGAAACAATAAGATAGCATTAGCTGTGGGACAAGGAAATACGATCCTCTGCCCATAGGTATGCGTATATGCAAGCATGTATGTCATGTTGATATATAGGTAGGCAGGTTTTGATGCAGGTATGAAACGGAATATTATATCGGTTCCGTTTATGTGCTAACCTTTATGGTTCCATCAGAGTGGCTGCTTACAAGCCGACCATTTAGATGAAGCAAAGACAGAACCTCACCATTTGCTGACGAATCTATTTCGGCCTTCTCAGAACTACTCCACAACTCTGTCTAAAATACAGATCATTAACAATTTTCCGTTATCTCTGTATATACATTACTTTTAAATACCCCACTTACTGCGAAAACAGATGACAAATTCATCAAGGCTCTCCTTATATCTGTGACCTCCACTGAATTCCTCTTAAGCTCTCTCAGGGTTCTGTAGATGCATTTAGCATTTACTCCCAGTATTTCAAGTGCAGCTGCAATCAACAGAATTGGAGTGTACTTTTAGTTGCACAGATATAGACAATATTGTTGTCTAAGCAGAAGCTGTGGTACACTAAACTTACTTGGATCATTGACAAAAGTTTTCAAGGCGAGGGTCGCCAAAATCTTGTCCTCCAGGTTCCTAGACGATTGGAAGACATTTATGAATTTGTGTAGCAAGGCTTTGCGAGCAGCACTTCTTACACCAGTATGAGGAAGAGTGGAAAGCATGTATGTGAGCCATGTGGCAAGGACAAGGCACGACTTTACCATCGCTAAGGAATCACTATTGAGGCATTCCTCCAAGGCTTTAAAAATAGAGCCCTTCTCATGGTTGCAAAGTTCAAAAGCTACCTTTCTGTCCCAAGAGCTTGCAGCTTTCTCTTCCTCTTCCTATATGGAGTACATAAGGTCCATGACTGATACAAGCTTGAATATAAAGAGCAAGAAACTCTATAACAAACCAAGAACCAGACAAAAGCAAACCATTGTTTCCACAAATTCGTCGTCATGTTTTCTTAGCTGCTCTTCCTTCATCAATGCATCATAAGGTTGATTATACCCTGCAATCTTGAGTAACCATGCTTCAGTATATGACTCCCCTGAGGAAGTCAGACGTCCGGAAAGAGATAATAAAGTGTGTAGAGCCATCATCTGAGAATCATAGAAGTCCTTTCTCCTGAGTGCTTCAATTAATGCATCTAATGCTTCTTCCCTGTATATGCTCATCTTCCGTGGCTCAACCTGGAAAAGTGATAATCATAGAATCTATGGTGAGATGGTTTAGTCACGCATTGTAGTGATTTACGATTAAAACTTTTGCGCCTGATTTCAAATAATCAAGGCAAACCAGGAGATCAAGCTGGAGAAGAAGAGCAGCAAGGGCAGGTTGCTGCTTCACAGGAGCCATTTGAAGATACACAAGAAAGGTATGCATGGTACTAACTGCTCCTTCATCTTTAATTATCTGCAAGATATGGTTGCAAAATGTCCTCCTGTGAGAATACAGGAAACAACAAAATTCTTCAGTGTGGGTGTTGGGAAGGTTGAGAAAGGGAAGATCAAACTAGATCATACGGGACTTGTGTTCCATATAAAGACACTTTATTGAACACAGGAAACTGAATGCCACAATCTCTTAAACTGTAAGTTTTGCATCCAGTGGGTCCTAAACCCACAACTTTCCCTCCACCTCCATTCTCTTGGAGGTGAAAGTACTGTTGCAAGTTTTTTTTGATCAATGTAACTGCGTTTTATTTATGAGCAACTTCACTAAGAGAGATAATGCAGTTCAGAATTTATCACAAATGATAGTGAATTGAGATACTTAGGAAACAAACAAAAAGAAGATAAGTGAATCGAGATGTAAAGTACACCTGTTCAACCGAACTAGCTCCGATATAAAATCTACACAAATGCCTCTCACACTATCGTTTCCAACATGAAATAATTCAAGGATGGGGGACAATTCAATTCTATTTGCTATCAAGTTCCGGCAACTTTTTTCAGCTTGCATACAGCATAAAAGTATGGAAACAATGGATCTCCTTCCCTCCATCCTATCCAAACACCTGACCAAGGCAGGTATACCATTTGCAGAAATGACACTCAAGGCATTGAGGGACCTGCTGCATTCATCCCCTCCTATCAAAATCTGCTCAAGCAGTGCAATAGCAGCATCCCGGGGCTCCATTATTAACCGAAGATCATCCAAGTCTTCAGTTTTGTTCATAATTATCTGGACAAGAGGGGGTAAAAGTTCATGAGCTGAAAGCTGAGTAAATGTTGGCCTCAGCTGGTATAGAAGAACAGCAGCCTCAGCTAGCCCATTCTTTAGCAGCGCAGCCAGGCAATCAAAATCGGAGTCTACACTGGTAATAGCCTCCACCACATTTTTATATGCAAAAACCAGCTCTGAGAGAATGCAAATTGATATTCTGAGGACTTGTTTGTTCATAGAAGCTAACAGTACTTCCACAAACCCCTTTACTATCGTTGGATTGGACAAATAAGAATGAACCCCAGGTTCAGCCTTTGAGTCCTTCCATAATCTGCTTATTGCCAAAACAGCTGCTTCGCATTCTTGTAAGTTTTCTGAATCACAGAGACAAGAAACATTGGACTTCAGACTATTGATAATTGCTTCCACTGCTGCTTGAGATATCACACTGGTTGGTGATGCAGACACTGCTGCTCGCGCAAATCTCTTGGTTCTGTTGTGAATATGCTCATCTATGCTCTTATGACTAGAGAAATCACCTGTTCTGCCTAGGGTGGAGGCCAAGGGGATTTCTTTCCTGGAGGGTGAACTAAGCGAGTTTCTTGGTGCTTCGGAATCCGAAAACTCCTGAGCGAGATCAGGATACTGTTCTTTCCAAGATGTTATTAGTCTCTTCAAAACATAGTTTGTTTTGGGTAGTGTAGTGGCAGAGAGAGGTTGGCGTGTAATAGGGCATGACACATTTCCTCGCTCAAGCCATTCTTGAATCGCTTGTCTTTCATACGTCTGGCCCGTTTCAAGGGTAACAGGGTCAGAAAAGATGTGGTTTGTGATGGGGCAAACAAAATCCTTAGGCGGTCTAGCTCGAGTAGTTGGCTTCTCCGACATTCGGAGAGAAATAAAGTTCTTGCTTCCCTCATCACCTTCATGGATGGACCTGCAGACTCCAAAGTAATTTGAGGAGTGTAAGGGGAAAGGATTTTAACGTCTTAATCATACTTCATGAAAGAGATGCTAGTCAATATGCAAGGCTAAAACAAGACAAAATTACGTACTAAAACGCAGGGCTGATTACCTATTTTCTAATAGTAGGCTATCCAAATTGTCACAACTCATTCTCCCTTTGCGGATATTCATCTTCCTGCAAATACTAGGGATTTTCTGAGTTGTGAACAAAATTTCAGTTAGAATCCACCATTCAACTTCCGATAACTCAAGTAAATAAATCAGACAAAGAGGAAGAGTTACGAAAATTGACAGAACTTTGGATTTAAGTATATCTTAAATCTGAAACATACAATCATTTCACCATCAGACTCTCCTGAGCTGATGCTGTAGTCATTTCTCAAGCGTGGAGATGCAGGTAGGGAGGTGGCAGTAATGGAATCTGCCATACGGTTGGAACATAGGCGTATCATGGAAATGGGTTCTTTTCTACGACGCTCATCTGGTTTTGGCGATGGAATCTTTGGAGAAGGAGTTCTAGGGGAATCCAGGGGAGAGAAGAATGAAGGAGAATGTAGTTGATTCTTTATTTCAGAAGGCAGTACTTTAGGCCAAGATTCCGTGTCATCAACCATCTTCATGCCTCTAGGAGATATTCCTTTGGTGGATGCATCATCAGAATCCACATAACCATCACCATCAGGCTCATCTTCAGAATCAACTTCGTTCTCATCAAGTAACCCTTCCTGGAATGTCGTATTCAAGAATAGAGCTTACGTTATTCACAGGTCGCAAAGCCCTTAGTTACTTAAAAGAAAGAAGCAGAGGAAGACAGACAGACATAGTCATCCGAAAACGAGCTTTTTCATGACAATATGACGGTACTGCTCTAATTTTAAGCTTTATTACCTGGGGATCCCATCTAGCAGGCTCCTCTAAAATCTCAGAGGTGGTGGAACTTGCATTCATTCTGCGTGAAGCCAAACTACAGAAATAGCAGATACATAAGAAAGAGCCTCAAAATGAAGCAAGACGTTGAAAGATCACCACTCCTCTCCATACACTTCAGACCAAGAAATGTATTATAACTAGTAAGTTTTCACATCAAACAACTAAGTACAGGGTCCAAATTTACTGACCTGCTTGCTTCTCTTGGACCATAATTAGATTTAAGAATCAGTGAAAACCCTGCACTCTTTGGCAATATAGGACCAAATTTCACGTAATCTGGAATCGACCGGCTGACCTCATGCAAAGGAGTCATTGGTGGCTCCGCAATTGGCATCATGGGAACCCTCTTGATGGAATTTGAATCTGAGTTCATGCAATCCTTGTAGTATTTAGCAAAAAGCCGTGTGCTCTCATTAAGTGATTCTCCATAAAGCTTCTCCAGCTTTTGCAGTTTATCCAGTTGATCTGGCCTCATTGAGAAGATCACAGACTCATTGAAGAATTGATCCAGATCAGCTGTGAAGGACAAATCAGAGGAGTCAGGAATTGCTTCCATCACCAGTCTGTGCCTCTCCTCCGAATACCACCCAACAATTGAGCTTAGGTGTGGAAGAAACAGGTCCTTCCAGAGCTCAGGAGCAAAATCTATCCTCGAGAAGAAAGGGTCTATGATAAACATCTCAAGAACATGAAGAACTGAGTTGTGAACGTTGCTCCTCAACTTCCACAGGTATGAAAGGTTGAGGTGAGCCCAAGCTGAGAGGTAGAAGTTGGGAACCCCGGCAGTTTTATGGGTGGAATTCAACATGGCACAGACTTGCAACATCTTCTCTGCATAGTCCAAACGTGCAAGCTTAGTTTCCATGTGGGAGGTGTTGATAGCTTCTTCAAGAGCTTCAATACCCCAATCCAGATTCGCTAATACTGCTTGATCCGAGTACCGAAATTCCGTGTCTTTGTCACAACTTCCATCTTCAGCTGCCAATCTCTCTGCACAGTGTTCTTTCTGTTGGCTTCTTTGTTCCGTATTAATCAACCGAGCTCGGGTGAAATAATCAACAGTAGTTACCAACAACCCGACGATGTCTTTTTGGTCCGTCTCGGACCCATACATCGCGCTCATTATTCTCTTTTGTTAAGACAATCCGGGTGTAACAGTTGCCGCGGAAGCGAAGAGATTAATGAAGTATTTTCAGCTGGTTTTTCTCTGATTGCTAAGAAAATATAGGGAAGTAAACATAACGATTTCTATAGTACTTACACCCATTTATTTGCATGGTACCTCAAGAAGTTACGTGCATAACTCAACGCCATAACAAGAGCACAAGCTCTACATGCAATGATTCAGATAGCTTTAGAAATAAAGGAAAAGAATGTCAACGATTCACTGACGAAGTGGAAGAACTCTAGCATACCAAGAGTCATGAACCTTGGACCACCGGAGACGGTGTCGGAACATATCATGTTACCTACAGCAACTCTAGCGTCTACACACCAAGAGAGAAGTGCATCAATAAAACTGTCTAGCATAAGCCAGCGTCAATCCTGTCATTTTCGCGAACAAATACCGTTCTGTGTATCAGGAGATGCAAATAGACTCAATCCCATGACACATACACAATGGAAAACGAACGAGAAAAAAATGGAAAGGGAAACGGATGCTTACTGTAATGCAGAAGAACACTGGTAATCTGCTATGGAGAGGTCAATGACCAATTTTTTTTCCAGGCCACCATTTTCGTCGTTATTGATAGCACTTTCTCTAGCTAATTCACAGAAAGAGAAAGAAAGCCGGCCATTGGAGATAGTATAAGCCGTGCCGGCTTTGGCAGTTGCTGGGTGGTGATCAAACGCAATCAGTGGACTCAACATTCATATAATACTAGCCCCACTGTTATTAGCATCATATTAAATATTAAATTCTTCGCAAAATTTAATATAAAAAAGTGTATTAAGGGTCATTTGAATGGGGCGTCGAATAAAAAATACGATTTGAATAGTCGTTTGGGAAATGCAAAGGGAGCATCTTTACCAAAACTGAAATTGTCAAACGGAGAGAACCGCCTCTTGGCTTCATTGGAACCGTCCAAGACCCAATAGAAAACAGATAACCCTGTAATCATCTTAAGCAAATGACGAAAATGCTCTTCGCTTTCCAGCTCTTTCTTTTGGCGGGAAGGTGGGCATACCTGGAGGCTGGAACTCGGCCGCCAATCGGGAAAGTGACTGAGAAAGGGCCCGTTGGCGTCACCAGACAATACCATTGGACCCATGTACGAATATAAAGACAGTCCAGTTGATTCACTTGGCCCTGTATCTTGGTTGGGCTAATCCATACAGTTGGGCCAGCAGACCTTTCTCCGTCAATTTCACTCTGGGGATTTGGGCTAGGACTGAGATAGGGTCATGTAATCGAGCAGGAACCATATTTTCTTTAAGCCCCCAAATTTTGTGTTTATTATTTGTATAAATTTTGGTCCTCCCGGCTCCCAGAAATATTCCATTGTAGTTGCCTGGTTGGCGATCCATTAATTTACGTTTATATGCCTCTCAAGTAATTGCATCATGAACTAAAAGCACGCTAAGCAGGTTGTGAAACAACTTTATCCCATAGATCTGAGATTTGGGAGTTGTATTTCCAAGAAAACGAAAATAAAAAATATATTCTTTATTCATTAACTACAGTATATTTTGCATTTTATACAATAAATTAATACGGATTCACAAATTATTCATCTCTAACGCATTGTTTTCTCTATATATTTTTTTGGTCAAATTAAATAAAAATTTATTTTTCTAAATACGAAACTTTTATTATGACTTAAAAAAAATCAAATAACCGTTTACATTTAAAAGAATAGTCGTCATTCTAATTTTAAAATATCAATTTCCTTTTAATTTGACAAGAGAAAATAAACCAATGATGCACTGTGTTAAGATGATGCAATGTCTCAGATAGTCACGTGTATAGTGTAAAACCATGGTTGTCTGTGAAAAAAAAAAAAAAAACGTGTATTTCTTTTCGAAAAAAGCAACGAGACTGAAAAAGAACTGACTTTCTGCGAACTTTATCGGAACTACCTTTTTTTCTCATGGATGCAGCACACAATATACGATTTTTTCAAGTAAAAGCTCCAACCCTTTACAATTGCCATTTGCATTATTAAGCGTCTGGCATCGTGCTTGGATAAAGGTATATAGAACGACATTGACTTTTTAAGCCTATATTTTAATGTTTGACTTCTTATTGTTCCCTTCTTACTTCTGCGACAGGAACCTTTAGTTTATTCCGAATTAACGTAGTTGCTTTTAATCTTGTCTCGTCCTTTCGACCGCCCTACCCACTGACCTAGCCATAAGCCTTCCGTACGGCTCTCCATCTTTTCAGCATTACAGAACATCGTTTCTCCGGCTCAGAGCGGCCGAGCGGGAGAGGAAAACAAAAATATTTCTTCCACATCTTACGGGCCGGGTTGCGTGAAAGAAATCAATTGTCCTCTTCGACTTCAATATTAATTGCTCAGATTACGGCCGAAAGAGAAAAACTGGTGGAGTGTGTTTTGTGCAAGTTATCGGTCCTTTAATTGTCGCATAAGCGAAGTCAAACATTAAGGTCAGCGCCGAATCATCTCGGTTAGAGCCTGGACAGAATATCCCTATTGGCCTACGGATATTTTTCATTAGAGTCAAAAGTCGAGAACGGTCTGAGGAGCGAGGGAGCCTGGCCCCATTTGGCCAATGGAAGAGCCCCGCCTGGCTAAGGCTTTTTCTACTCCTCCTCCTCCTTCCTTAAATACCTTGCTGAGATAGGAAAGCAAATAACTCATAAATACACTTTGCAATTATATATGTGGGATACATATTTCACTCGTGTCCTATGTGCTGTCCATTTGCACCTTCCATCTAATTCAAATTAGCTGAAATCCTCGATCACATGGCGCTCTTCTCTAAAATGACTTTTCAAACAAGAAGATTCTTATTTTAAATAGGTTCTCAATAATTTTGGCTTAATTCTTATAATGTCCTTGAAATTAAAAACTTTAATCAAATGACACCCAAGCTTGCAGGCGCAATTAGGTAGTTGCTCTCACTAAATGAATTAGGAGTTTTCGTTTAGAGTGTCAAGAATTCCGTCCAATTTGACTCTCAAATTTGGATGGATGGTTCAAATTGACTGCACTGTGAAATGTGTAAAAAATAAAAAATAAAAGAGTTCAAAGTGTCACTGATCCTAAACTCAAGAGTGCAAAATATATTTAGTCCAAATAAAATATACAAGTGCGCAGGAAAAATTACACTTTACATTCTCTGACAATTATATTTTTTGTAATTTGCTTAGCAAAATATTAAACTTGATATATTACACCTTAAAATATCAATAGGTGTAAACTTCACACCTCGTATTACAATTAGACCATTAGGATTACGCGAAATAGTTTCAAATTGATTTGAATAGTAAGATCTTATTATTGGATGTAAAATGTCAACCTATTGATAATTTAAAGTGCAATACGTTGGATTTGTTAATTTAAAATGTAAATTATAAAAGTCATATAGTTAGAGAGTGTAAAGTGTATTTTTTCTTCTAATTAAAAATAAAATGAAACGAGATTAAGTAATGCCAGATAAGTACGACACGAACCTAAGATCCATAGGCTACAATCCAAGGAGGAGACAAAAATGAAATTTGTCAACGAGACAACTTGTTATCAGATTGTGAGTCCTCCCTCGGGTTAGTTTTAAAACTACTGTATTATATTACACGAGACGACAATTGAAAGACATATTATGTTTTTTTTGTCAGTGTCTATTTTGTTAATTTGTCCTGATCGGACTCGGAAAGTAAACACGAACTCTTCTGCCTTGGTTATGCAATATACTATTACGTTGGTGCTTTGCATCAGCGCTACCTAAACAATATAAGTTGCATGATTCTTTCATTTTCATGATTGTTGTGCACCCAGAAAAAGATATGAAGTTTGTTAAACTACTCCACATCATCTTCTTATTTATTCTCTTGTAATTATCCACTTTTTTAAACCATTTAGAATATTTTAGATTTAGGAGGAAATTCTTAGACACATTTCTTAAAAATTTCACGGTTATTTTCAAGTTAAAATATTATCCTGTTAATTAGTTGTGATAGGTAATGATTTAAGAAAATATTAGTGAATGTGCAATACTAAAAAACTTACTTCCCTGAGAGAAAAGATTATTCAGAGTCCTTTGAGAATTATGTATTTTTTGTTTAATGATTAGGGTATCCTAAGTTTCGCCCAAACTAATCTTTCGAGCTTGTACAATCCTCTCACTATACACAAATCGAGTAATTATAAGGCCACAAATCTTGAGAATGACTTCAAATGATTGATAATACATACAAAATTTTAAACTTGAAACATTAGAGAAAGTAAACCTAAGTCACGAGCAAACTTCCAAGTTTTAAGTCTAAATTGGACCAAACCTTTGGGATTATTTGAGAATTATGTTCTGAAATCCCAAAACTTAGATTGTTATTGTCACAGCTTTTTCCTTCCTAATGTTGATCGGAAAAAAGGGAAAAAAAGTATTGGCACAATCAAGTCCTACAACACTACTTTGTCACTATAGGGCTCTGAGTTATAAGAAATGATTTTAAGTGCTAAAAGTGTCGACACTTTACTCCGACCTTACTATTATACCTTCTTAGTAGATTTATTGACCAGAAAAGCCATATTATTCCTTTTTTAGATGTGATAAGAATCTTCGCAATTCTTCCCGGCCCCTTTTTTCCTCTCCCTCTCTCCATCTGTTGCAACGATGTTTACATGTATTTTTTTTTGTGTAAGATATATTTGTAGCTAATAGATTTGACCTATAAGAGTTTGGTCAACCATTAGAAAATCTACAATATTGGAAGTAGAGTTTTAAATGATCGTGGAATGATTACACATAATGTTGCCATTTGGAAGGAATACATATTTTTCTTTTTCATTTTTTTGTTAGGAATTAAGGAAAATTAATTACGAAAATTGATTCCGCATAAGTTCAACCTTATAGAAAAGAAATACGAAGAAAACGAGAGAGGAGATTTTTTAGGTTATCAGGTGAAATTTTTTAAGGTAATGTATAATACTTCATATTATCTAATTACAACGTTTCCTATTCAATTCATGAAAGTTGTAAAAATTTACATATTTCCTGTAGTCTTTTTAAATAAAAAATAAAAAAAGTTGCAAATCTCACCCGAAACATTTATTAATCATTCAAGTTGTCATATACTTTAGAAAAAATTATAAGATCACCATATATTGACTTTGAAGCCTTCCTGATCAATCGATACGAACAGTATGAACAATTGCACAACTGACTCCAGATCCGTAGACCAAACCGAGGTTTATGCCTTGTTCCAGTACAACCCGATCGTACCAATAAACAAATAGAATTTATAAACTCGGTATATTCCCTGAGAAGAGCAAAAGCGGTTCGGCTACATACTAATTAACACACATTTGACTTTTTTTTAAAAAACCGTATTTAAATCCTTGGGAACCTGATTTATTAATGTATTTGAATCTAATTTAAATCCGATATTTAAATCGGGAACCGTATATCATATGGGCCTTAGCTGCGTTTCAAAGCTTAAGACGAGTCGTATACTCATTACTTTATAGACGCGGCAATTGTAGTGCCGGTTTTGAGGTTTGACCCCCGCGGGCCGCGGCTCCGGTAGATTTTTATCTGGGGGGTGGCAAAATCCCGGTAAGGTATATCGAAGGTCTGGGTCCTGGGACGTAGATAACATTTCTCAGGGGCAAAATGGTAAAACGGCGATTCCACGGCTGACTGTGACAGTCAGCGTCAAAACTCAGAGGGTGGGCGGGACTTCCATTCATTATCCCCTCCTGGCTTTCGCACTTCGTTCGTTTTTTGTTTTTTTTGGTGGTCGGTTATTTGTTTAGTGCGTTTGGGAAATGGTATTCGGTCCAGGATTCATTTTTCCCACGAGATTTACATTGCTATCTGACAACGCGCTGTTTGGCAATGATGAGGAAAATCCGTAATCTATATAACGCAGTCAAAGCCGTGAATTATGTCTCCTTTTCTTAACCTCATTCTCATTGGATGCAACTCATCAGGAACTTTCTCTTCATCTTCTCCTTCTTCCTCCTACTCCTTCAATTATCTGATCGTCGTTGGACTTGTTCTTTGGAGTCACCTGGTCTCTGTCTCTGTCTCTCTCGTGCTCTTCAATTCTATCTGGGGCCGAGGATACGACTTTTGTTTGGAGCACACGTTTTTGATATGGGATTGCCGAATTGTCAAATGGGAAGTGATTTCTTTTACTTAGGTTTCTCGTTTGGCTGCTGAGCAGAAATGAAGAGAAATGAATGATATCGATACCCCGAGTCTCGTGGTTTTGCTGAATTCTTTCGCAAAATTCAGAATACAGCTTGGCCGAACTGTTTTATTGGTCTCAGCTGATTGATTTATTTTTCTGATTTGTTTAGGCTTCTTTTGGAGCAGAATTAGTTTGTTTGAATCTATGCTACACATACAAATTGGATAATTCGTTGAGTCTGTACCGTTTGAGAGAACAATGGGAGGGGTGTGCCCAGGCGGGATGGTGAAGCGTAATGCGAAAGTCGGAGAGAAGCTAAAGACTATAAACAGCTTTAGCAAGCTGAAAGCGGATTGTTCTCCGGATTCTGATGCGGATGATTTCGGAAAAACGAGAAGAAAGTGCGAGTCGACTGAAAGGCGTAAGTCGTTTTCCAGTGATTCGAAGCCGTCGACGCCGAACAGGTCAAAGGCATCGACTCCGCCGCCGACTCTGTCTAAACCATCGACGCCAACTAGAACAAGCAAGGTGTGTTCTGCGATTGCTAATTTTGTTATGATTGTCAAATTCAATGCTATAAGCAACAGAAATAATACAACCAGTTATCAAAGGAACCAATACAATAGCTATTACATGTGCATAAAATGAACAATTAGGAGCTTATTTTCTTTGAAATTCTGGTGAAAAGCTCATGGTTCATTGGCATGTGCTTTGCTGTTGATAATTCCCACACGAGCAATTGGTACGCCAAGGCGTTTGATGAGTAGAGAAGGTCAAGAGCACAGATATGTGCACAAACCAAGGAGTGCAAGGTACATGACTAGTAAGGAAAAACTATGTACGCTTGATCGTTCAAGACAAATTCGACACCAGCTGAGCAAATTAAAGACGATACATAATGAATCTACTAGACCATGCTTGACACTGAAGGACCCTTTTGATTATCATCAGTGTCTACCATTTTCTATTTTTCCCTCCCACGGAAATAAGTATGATTCTCATAACAGGAGCTATTGTTATTCGAAGCTTCATATTTACTCAATAGGGATGAAGAATCAATTCATAGAAACAGGACTGATTTTCAAAAAGGACGATTAAGAGCTCAGCACATTATCCCTTAGCTTGATTTTGGAATGCGCGATTCCTCTTACATTCTATAAAATGGAGAATTGTACTCATTTGGGGGCTACAGATGGGAATCGGTTTGCCAACTTGATTTGCCAAGACTGAAGCTTATATACGTGCCATACAAATAGAGAGAAGCTTGCATTTAGTTTGTATATAATTATGGGGCATCTGGGGCAATCCAGGCAGTAACCTGATCCTGAATTCTTCAAAGTCTTAAGAGTAATACACGATGTTTGTCTTTTGCTCAATGATCTGTGACAGCCAAAACCAGGGAACATAAAGGATCATGATCTCTATCTAACGCAGTACCAGATATCAATTTCTCTGCATATGATTATTTCAGTTATCAAATCTTAGAAGTAAGAGGACCTAGTCTTCTTTCAAGCCAAATATTGTCTAGGTACGATATATAATCTGGACAACAACAGTGTTTCTCAGCTTGATCAGGAAGAAACTGTTTCTACTTGTACTTTGAGATTTAGAATGCCTATGTGGCTTTGTGGTATTAGATTATCAACTAAATTTTCAGATTTCGTGATTTTGAATTCTGTTAGGTAATAATGTTGTCCTATTGGCATTTCATAACTTATCTTTGGTTTGGATTATTTTGTTTCCTGCTCTGCAGATAATCCAGAAGCGACTAGGAAGAGCTGGTGAGAAGGCAGTAGATGTTTTGGACACTCTTGGAAGTCGGATGTCGAAATTGAATGGCAACAGCGGATTTGCCAATGGCAGGGCTTCAAGAGGGAGTAAAATATCCATGTTAGCATTTGAAGTAGCCAATACCATAGCTAAAGGTGCAAGCTTATTGCAATCTCTTTCTGAAGAAAATATCCAGGTCCTGAGAAAAGAGCTCGCAAATTCAGGAATACAAATTAGTTTCAACAGATATGAAAGAGTTGCTAAGTTTTGCTGCTGCTGACAAAAGGTTGTTTCTTGTTAGAGAGAATATTTTACTTTTGTATGCTTTTTACTTGCCTTTTATGTCTAGAATGATAGGATTTAATTGTAATTCCCTTTTTCCCTTTCATGCTTCATAATTTCATTTTTTCCCCTCATTTACCTTGGGGCATTTTTAGGCAGGAGTTCGAAGTTTTCTTGCAAGAAGTAATTAGATTTGGAGATATGTGTAAAGACCCACAGTTACACAAACTGGGTCAATACTTTTCCAAGTAAGTTTACTCTATGAAAGACAGTATATTCAGACATATTGCTGATGTTTGCTGGAAAAAGCAAATATGATTCTCAAACTGGTTGTGTAATATTTCAGATTAGATTCTGATGGTCCAAGCCACAAACAACTTAAAGTTGATACAGAAACGACCATCCAGGAGTTGATTACTCTGGCTCAGCAGACTTCTGTAAGTTAATTTACAGCTTTGCATTATAAGTGCTGCTAGTGGGTGGAGAAGTGATTGTGCAATTTCATAGACAGCATCTGATCATCCTTTAAAAAGGCCGCATCATACGAACTGTTCCTCCCTCCATATCCTATCTAGTTTACTCATTTTATTCCTAATTGTTTGGTGTAAGTGTCAATGTTTTTGTAGTACATACATATAACCTATAACATTTGCAATTTATCTCTCTAAACTTGACTTTGGAATTGATTCTCTTATATTATGATTGGCATGTCTTACTCTAAGAAGCTGCTTCTTCACTTCTGTAGGAATTATACCACGAGTTGCACGCTTTTGATAGATTTGAACAAGATTATCGGCGGAAGATTGAGGAAATGGAGTCCTTAAGTCTACCCAAAGGAGGTTAAGCACAAAAAATCTCACTTGTGGGAGATTTCTTGGTTATGCTTTTGTCATATTATTTCCCAGTTTGGATCTGTCTAATTTATTCAAAGCAATAGGTCGGTGCATTAACAGGTTACTCTGTTTGGAATTGTAGGAGACAGCCTGGCAATATTTCACAGTGAGCTAAAAGAACAAAGAAAGCTTGTCACGATTTTGAAAAAGAAATCTCTTTGGTCTAGAAATTTGGAAGAGGTATATAACCTTAAGCACACACCATTATTTGCTTCAGTGTTCTTTGAGGTACTTTATGCTTCAAATTATATTTGGAACAGCTAAGTTTCCATTAATTCATTCTGATCCATGAATTTCGTATTAAGTAGATTGAAATTCTGTGCACGTAGATACCAGTCAAATATAAGTACTAGATAGAGTTTGTCACAGGTCACGGACATGACTACATTATTCAGTCTCAACTTCAACAGAACAGAGCTATTGATGTCTGTGTAAAGTCACTCACTTTTCCCCATTATTTGCTTATTGCAGATTGTGAAGAAGCTTGTAGATGTTGTTACCTGTATACATAAAGCTATCTGGGAAGCTTTTGAAAACAATGGTATGAGCTCAACATCTCATGATGAGAGTAGCCAACATTCCTATCTTTAGTTTGACGCTTCCCTTAAAAAGTAATCAAGTAAGGACAGTGATAAAATACATGACTTGGATTACCCAGTTCAATACATGACTTCTAATCTGGGTAAGACTTGGATTTTACTTGTGTTCGTGTGTCTACAGAGGTGGTAAGTTTTAGGAGGACCGTTTATGGATGAGATCCTTATGAATTTACGTAAAAAGTCTCATAGTAAAAAAGTGCAAGACCTGAAATACAAAAATTCTGTTGCTGTCAATCTTATTCCAGTTTTAAAGCATGTCTTTTGTCCATTTCTGTGTGTAGAAAGTATTCAATTACTTCTAGACTTTTTCTATCATTTAATCTTTTGCAAGATCTCCCTTACACACGCAGATCTTAGTAACCAGAAAATATAATATAGAACCTTCTTTGCTTGCCCTATATTTTACAACTAGATATGTCTTGGTTCTGCTACAGTCTCTGCCTATTGCTAAGTATACATCTTCATGTAGGACGTATAAGTTTTGGTTGAATCTTGTTTTCGATTTGATTTGGCATCCTAATCTACTAATTGTTGAAATAACTCTTTCACCAGTCAGTTATTCCTTGCATATGTCGACTGACTGCATGCTTTTATCATGTCAATGAAACATGGCATTATTCCAACCACGATTCTTTTCCATCTGATTAACTGCAAGTCATTTGTAAGTCGGTAGTTGTTGGCTTTTGAAGTATGTGCTTCAAACGATTTACTCTTAGATTCTTATGGAGTTGGCACTTCATGGCAGGTGTGACAGTGGTTAGACAGGACGCTAGTAAGGGTCCCCAAAGACTTGGTGAAACTGGTCTTGCATTGCACTATGCCAACATAATCAATCAGATAAATATCATTGTAAGCTTGAGACTCCCCTTTCCAGTAATTAGATCTTCATATAATTGGTATAGACAACCCAAGTACGTCCTTGAATAAAAAGTTATGTGCTAACAGGCATCTCGGCCGACCTCCCTTCCCCCAAATCTGAGAGACCAATTATCGGGCATTGCCAACCAGTATTAAGACAGGTCTACGTTCCCAAATCCTGGATCCCAAGGAACAGGTATGTCATCTGAAGACGAGTAGAACCCTTGCTTGTATTCTCTAATTATTGATATATTGCTTCATGGATATTTTGTACAATTGATCGTGTGTTTCCTATTGGTGTATGTATGTAACTACCGTTCTTAATGGCTTAACATTCTGTTTTTGCACAGCTCTCAATTTTGCAGGTCAAAGCTGAAATGGAAAGGACTCTTAAGTGGCTTGTTCCGGTTGCAACTAATACAATTAAGTAGGTTATACAAATGTGTTCACGGGGATTATTCTTTTTAACATGCGCATAGTCTTTACATACTACCATTTAGTTTCTTGTATAACCATACGCAAATATTTTCCTTCTTTCATTTACACGCTGATTTTTCAAATTTTTCCCTATTTATCACAGAGCACATCAAGGTTTTGGGTGGGTCGGAGAATGGGCAAAGGCTAGGTCAGTCAAGGCCTCTCTCTCTCTCTCTCTGTGTTTGCATAAGGAACATTTATTGACTGAATAGAATGATATTTCCTTGTGTCTATTTTTATTTGGCAGTATTGAGTTTGGCAAGAATTCAACCACCCCCAGCAACCTGATCCGCATCCAGACTCTATATTATGCAGATAAGGAGACAACAGATCAATACATCCTCAAATTGGTGACCTTGCTAAACCATATGATCAGCTCAATAAGACATAGAGATCATGGTTTCAAACCTCAGCCTGTACGATCTCCAACTCGTACGACACTCGATTTTCACTCCAAGATGCGGCATTTTGTCGCCATGAAGTGTACTTCTAAAACCCTTGAGACTCAACTTTCTCAGGAAGATAAAAATTTGTTAGACGAGGTGATTGGAAGCTTGACGGTCCCTGGAATCAACAGAAGTCAGGAACTTGATTCGGCCAAGAACAGAGAGACGAGAGTTCTGAGCAGCACTGGGTGCTCCCCAGCTAGGGAGTTGGGTGCAAAAAATGACAAGAAGACGGATATTTCGGGCATCTTGACTGGGACGGATTTAATAGCTTAGAGAGCCTTCTTGATCGATATCCCATTTCACACTCCCAAAATTGTTTATTCATTTCTCCCTCCCTCTCTTCAATCCAATGTTTTTCTTTCTTTCTTTTTTTGTTTAAATCCTCTTTTTGTATATCCCTATATATGGTGGAGATGTGTAAGTATATAATACGATACTAATAGGGCAATTTTTTGTCTCCTGTTCTCTCAAATTTTGATACTCAGAGGAGTAGCCAAGACCCAAGTGGTATAAAAGGTCGAGGGAATTCACAGAGTTTGGCGCCAAAATTCAGTGTCATATATTTGAAACTCTGGCAGTTTCAGTTTCAAAATTGTGAGGAAAAGGCCAGAATATTTTTGTCAATCTTATGCTTCTCACGTGTAACAAAGCTTTCGATTCGAAGAGGAATCGATATAGAAGTTCTTTTGCTACCTCATCATCTTATTATCGACTCTATGTATTGTGTTCTCCTAATATGTTTACATTCACCGCTGCATTCATCTCAATGAAGACCTTCAAGACCCACACAGCTCTTATTATTTTCTCTCCATTTCCTTCAGAGTCTCTACCTACCCCTCGCAGGTACATTTGACAGAATCAGAAACTTGCGAGTCCTGGCTAGCCTCCCACCAGGTCAACAAACTACACCGACGTCTAGCTTTTCCTCTCTCAACGTTCAGGAAAATATGCGGCCAGTCTCCGCAGAGAGACTTCTAGTTGTGTTGTAGGATTTTTTTTTTTTTTTTTTTAATCAGTTGTGTTGTAGGATTTCAAAACGACCTCTGTTGCATCCAAGTCCGAGCATTTGGGAGTCCAGATGGGTTTCAATAAGCAACTTTGACACTTGCAGCCTGCTATTTTCCGATGCGGGACTTCAGATATTTGATGGGAGCCTGTCTGTGTGGGACGCGGAACTGGAAGCCAAAGTCATTGGATTTGCTTGGTTCTGGGGATATAACCAGAGGCGGATTCAGGGGGACTTGAGATTTTTTGAAAATTCCTTTAAATAATATTGTGTTAATTTTTTTTATATTTGATTAAGGAAATTTAGTATTTTTGAAAATTCTGCCCCCTAACCCTTCCCAAAACTATTGAAACTTAAATTTGATTAAGAAATTTGAAATTCTTGTATCTTTATTTAAACTTGAAATTTGATTAAAATATTTGAAATTACAGTATCGTTGAAAATTGAATACCTATTTCGCCACAAATACTTAGAATAAAATAGAAATTGAGGGAGACTTAGAATTTAAAAACAGTCAGCGTTAAAAACATACAGTCTTCCAAAATAAATATTGAATTGAAATTCAAATTCAAATTCAAATTTTGAAAGACAACTTTTGAAAAAAAAATTCCACCAATTAATCAAAACTCCGGGTCCATGGCGTCTCGTGTCCTGGCCCCTGTCTTCCCTCCCCTGCGCCACGCCTATTAGTTTGAGTGGGTGAATTATCAAGAGTTACGGTGTGGGAACAAATTACAAGGTGGCAGTTTAGATTAGTAAAATGTATTTTCTCTTATAAAAAATAAAAGATTGATGCATAGGATTACCAATTCCATATATATCTAGACTGGAGGAGTCTGGGAATTAACTATTAGAGGAGCCAATCATATAAAAGTCAATTTTGGTGGACCATAATCCATAAATTATAATAAAACTGCCAAAAAAAAGTTAAACAATAACTCCACAGAAGACACTATTTGTCATAATATAAATATTTATTTTCTTCTTCCCTAAATTTAAACTTTTAGATAAAAATAACTTAACTAATAACACTAAATTGAACACCAGCGATTTCGCATTCTATTACACAAAGAAAAACAGAACCTTCTTATTTGCTAAGAACTTACTTTTAATGCTATGGAAAGACACTTTAATAATATTAGAGCTATACTCGCATAAATAAATAATTTAGACCTAAACACAGACTCCTATGGATACTTTTATACTATTATGGGGTAAAATCATAGTTGGTCCCGTAAGTATGAATAAAAATTAAATCGATACCCCTAATTATCAATTCGGCGATTTGAGACTATAACTTTTAAAAATCATCAATTCACGCTCAGGTCCAAATTAGACATTAAGTCTGGTGGGAAATCATGCAAAATGACCGAAATGCCCTTAAAGACTAAATTTTTTAAAAAAAAAAAAATTAAGAAATAAATTAAAAATAAATTGATTATTGAAATAGTGTTTCAATAGTTTTATTTAAAAAATATTGGTTTTTTAAAAAAATATATCATTTTTTTTTATTTTTAATGACATTTTTAATATTTTTAGTAATTTTATCTTGGAGGGGCATTTTGATCATTTTGCATGATTTTCCGTTAGATTTTTTTTGTTAATCAAAACAGCAAGCTTTTATTAAGATCAAGGAGGTTTGAAAAATCTAAAGTACATGCTCTAAGGGGTATGTCAGACCCTCCGGAGAGGCGACGGGCCAATGAGCAAAGGAGTTAAACGGCCTTACAAATCCAAACCCAAAAGCAAGCTCAGATGACCAGCAAAAAAGGAAAGCTGATGGCGGAATAGGGTGGCAAGGACCAGTAGCGAGAGGTGATGGATCGGCCAGATTTGAAAATGGGGAGGCGTGTGAGATCCATGCGGGCGTGGGCCCACATGCGCACCGGCCGGTCATCGAGATGACCACGAGGAGTGCCTAGACGTCCAGATGCCAGCCACCTGGCACGTGCATATCGAAGAGGACCACCTGCCGCTGAAAAATGAAGATAAAAGGACGGGCACTTGAGATCCACGCACGCGCGTTGGATCACACATGTCGTCCCATCGCTAGTTGGCCGATGCAGAAAGCTTCTCCAATCGATATAGATGTCGACCCCTCCGGTCGTGGTCTTCAAAAGCTTTTAAAAAGCGTAGATCTAGCAATCAAAGCCACCGGGAAAAAAAAAACCTCTAAAAGTGACCGAAAACAGGGTTTATTGATGGATCCAGTCATAGAAGGCAAGAGCAGAGGAGGAGAGGGGGCGGGAGGAGCTGGAGCTCCTCCGCTGCCAAAGAAGGAGGTGGGAGGGGAGGTTCAATCGGCCAAAGAGGGAAAATTCTAGATAGAATACAGAGCCTCTCATTCTAGATAGAATACAGAGCCTCTATTTCTAGAATAAGCGCATTGAATTTAAGGCCTAATTTAGACGAAGCATGAATTGATGATTTTCAAAAATTATGAATCTCAATTCGCCGAATTGATAATTAAGAATACTAATTTAATTTTTTTCTTATATTTACTAGACTAATTATGACTTTACTCCTATTATCCTCGATGTCCGATCGTCTTTCACGCAATTTTTGTTAAAAACTCCCGACAGAGGAAAGGGTTGTGACGTCAACGAACAGATATGGAAGAATCCACACGGCTACAGTGAAATCCCTTGTCGAGAAGGTTAAAAAAAGGCTGTCAATCTCAACAATTGGTAGCTCAAAAAATTCTTAATTATTGATTAAGCTGTCATACTTACGTTTTGAATAAACTCGAATTTTCTCGAAAAAATTTGTTCAAGGAAAATGAAAATTAGCTTATAACGAATAGACCCGAATAATATAAAGTTGAGTGCGTACAATTTATACAGATTTTTCTCCCGACGAAAACGTAGGCTTTCTTTGAGTGGATAAAGAAGAGACGGTTACATGCAAACAAAAAAAAAATAGATACGGACCACAAACCTTGAAAAATCCGAATTTATTGCGATTTCGAAGTACCATTTTTTTTTCCCGAACATCCACTAGAAGTTTATATATATATATATATATATATATATATTGATGAAACCATTTTTAACTTGCCTATCATAGAGTTTATTGGGCTAAGAGTCCAAGGGACTTGGGCCTAACGTCTAGTGCTTGGAATAGGTTGAAAAGTTTAAACTCTCATTCCTTTCTCCTACAAGTAAAGAAAGTAAACTAAAGCATGAGGTTTTTTTCGTAGGAAAATTTCTCCAATACATTTGTTAATTACCAATTTTTCTATATTTTTTATTTATTAGTTTGATTATGAGTGGGAGAGAGTAAAAGAGTGCGTACCTATCCGTTTTGTTCCTCTTCCTCTTTATATCCTTGCTTCTCCCCTCAAGTGTTGGGCCCCTAACCTTCCTTTTACCATCCAGATCCTATTATCCTCAGACCTTTTCTGTCTGATCCAACCTTTCACTGAAGGCCGGCGCTGTCAGACGTTGTCTCCTCTTGGCTGGCTTGAGTCAACTGATTCTTCACCTTTCCCTTCCACTTTTAATACCGTTAATCAATGACTGGACAGCGAGTAATCATAATTCCTTACGAGGGCTTCCTTACCCAATAAAGCATCGATGTCATACTCTTTTTAATAAACCTCCAATCACAGAAAGACACATGCCACATTAAATGGGCTTATTCTAGTCTCATTATGTGTCTTTATAGACAGGGATTAATCATAATTCCTTATAAGAGTTTCCTTACCCAATAAAGCATCGGTGACACTCTTTTTAATAGACCTCCAATCACAGAAAGACACATGCTACATTAAATGTGCTTATTCTTGTCTCACTATTTGTGGGTATGTGATTATTGACTTTTGTAGTAAGGAAAAATTACTCCCTTATATATATATATATATATATTATATATATATATATATATATATATGAGATTTTCGTGACAGCATCCTGGTAAGTTGCGGGATGCAATGTGTTTTAGTTTACTTAAATTACAATTACAACTTAAACAAACCCAAGAAGTTGGTACGATTTATGTGGTTCTTCTATAACTATTAATTAGATACGGTTTAGTTGGCTTCACCACCACGCTCCACCCTACAAAGCTTCGCCGTACGTCACCGGCACCCATTCTGGTGAAGAAATTTCGTCTTTACGGCATGCGTCACACCACCACCTGCGTCACTGTGAAGAAGAAACTTAATTTTTATTTGCCACGAAAATAGAAAAGAAACTACGATTTGATTTGATTACTTAACTCTCTCTCTCTATTCGTTCTTTTCTTTTCCGGATCGGGTTTATCGTGATCACAAGAAGTCCGCTTTCTGGCCTACAAAGGCTATGGGCTACAAAGAGCAGCATTTTAAGCTCCTACCGATTAGAAGCCCATTTGGGAACATGGTTTCTGGATTTTTGTTTTTATTCAGTCCAGTGGCTCCTCTTTCTTATTAGTTATCTGTTCTCCTGATCCTTTAAACCAGCCGGGCTGAGCTTGCTTGGGCCTAGACGAACGACATCGGCCTAGTCCGTCTCTGTTGGCAGCCCCTCATAAAGAACATAGGCTCTTTGCATCAGTCCGTAGAGAAGCATTGTGATGCCCCTGGCAAAAGTAACAATTAGAGACGTATGCTTCACTGAAGTATGGTCAAATTTGGAGTGTAACATGAGCCTTTAGAAGCAAGTTTTTCTCCGGACAACGGCATAAGTCGATCGTAGCGAATAATGCACGGACCGAAGGGCCGGGCCCACTTCGAATCCCGTAGCATTGCTCGTTCGTTGTGATGGCCCTAAACCAGGCTTAAACCTAACCAAAGTGGTGCTCTGTACTTTTCTTCATAATCATAACAAACCAGTGGAGGAGACGTGAAGAGTGAGTGAGTTTCATTCATAAGCATAATAAAAAAGAAAGTTTTTGCGCAGGCCAAAAATTGGAATTTGATAATCGCAGAATATTTTTTTTTCTAAGCATTGATTAAAGATATTTAAACTACCAGTGCTTAATAAACCTTGGGCCCGGTCCAGATATTTTGGCTGGGACCAAAAATAGGCACTTGTATTTAACTGAGACAGTGGGAAAGATTTTGTACATTACTGGGTCTTAGAAAACTTCAAACAGGGATCAGATTGGTTAAGATGAGAACGCCCGATTGTCGTAACCAGGCTTTGGGGCGGACGCCCATCTCGCATAATTTAGCGAGAGCCAACCACTCATCATATCCCGTTAACTGCCTGAAGGATCATGGTTTGTCTTTACTTCAATCTCCTGACTTATACAAGAGAATTCAACAAACACCGTCCTTCCGTGTCGATGTGGGAGTAGACGTCACATCTCTTTCTGTTTATATCTCTGTGTCTGCACAAACATAGTTCAAGACAATAATATTTGCCCCAATATTTATAACTTTTCGTGATTTAATTATGTATTGTAAAATTACGAATTCAGATCATACTGGACTATACTTCCAAGTAAAATTTTGATTCAAGAAACACGTTACTGGTCCTTTGATTGTTTTTTTCTCCGTTAATTAAGCAAATAATAGCTATATCATCTTCTGAATTAGAAAAATAAGATATTCTCCTTCCAAGCTATTCAACTAATGAAACAATCGATCATCTAATCAAGCATTCGATTTCGACATAGCCATCTTTTTTCGACACTTTTCAAAGTCAATATGACTATACTGGAATTCATTGTTACACTGTAGATGAGACTCAACAGCAATTGGGTTTTGCCACATTTTGATGACGTTTTTAGGAATTGTACAGAAAAATTTACCAAATCAAAATGACTACAGTTAATTAGGCTCCAAATTAAACTATAAGAAAGTGGCCTCTCCTCATTGGATGACATTTTCAGGCAGTGGAGCTTAATCTTCTACAATAATGTTCAATGGGTCTTACTTCCTACACCTTTGACTCTTCTTACTCCTATATATAGCTCTTTCTCAATGTATCAATTCTTTACATTCTACAGTCAAAGATTCCACAGTCCTTGATTATCCAACTTTACCATTATTGTTGTGTCTATGCAAATGGATATTGTTAGGGTTAGTCTCACATCGGTTGTGGAAGGGGTTGGTGGTCAGTTTATAGTGTGAGTGAAAGCCTCACTTCTTGAGTTAACTTTTAAAAATTAAGAAGGTCTAAATTAGGTATACCTGATAAATAAGTAAAACAAAATCAACTAAAACCATAGCATTTATCCGCAATTCGCATATTACATATGATGTCCCTCGATCAACCTGCACCGTGGAGCAAGAAACAGCACCAACCATGTTATGTCCTGCCATCTTACTCTCATCCCATGTTCCAAGAGGAGCACAGAGAGAGGAAGAAACCGTCCAGTCGAGGAAAACCTGTGGCGACTCGGCATGGACCAACCCAGTTGATACGGTGACGAAGAGGAGGAAGGTCGAGCTAATGAAGCTCAGAAAGCCTGTTTGTCCCATTTGTTACTGCACACCTTGGTGAACAAGGGAACCCCGGATATGAATCGCGATCGGACGTTATGCTGTCATATCCGCAAAGTCCAAGAAACTCAGACCAGCAGCCAGCTTGGTATTCAAGCAATAAAGGCCGCTTGGTATTACAGCTAAATTAACCTCGGGCCTTAGGGGTGCTAGGCGTGTGCTGTTCACTGCGTACTTTCCCTTTTGGGCTTCGGTTGTCATTGTCCTCGATCCGCAAAATTCCAATTAACCAAGCCCACGTGGGCTTGTATGGATGCAAAGCGTCTTGTTCAGTGTACTGCAAAATCCATATTTAGCTTTGATAATAACAAATTTGGCCCATCGCACTTTCAAGGCCCATTACCGACAAAACCTAATTGGCTCAATGTTACAATCCGATGACGCCCATCAAACCAATCACGTAAGGAAAATCCCCGTTAGTCATCGAACGTTCAGTAGCTAAGTAAAGAACGAGAAAACGAGAAGGTGGAGTATCGTGAAAAAGAGAAGAACAGAGATGTAAAAGAAAGTGGAGGATCACGAAAAAGATATGCAACATCATTACCCACAAAAAATAAGTTAAATAACGACTATGAGAAACTAACTTAAGCATATGAAGTTTCATTCTTTCCCGGTGAGAAAATTGTGTTTGATTTGTGTATGCAGACAAGTTGTCAGGCAACGATCAACATTGTGTCAAGTTTATTGGAACTGACGGTGCTGTCGACGGGGACCGAATTGCGGAGAGAGGGGAAGAGAAAAGAGTGGGTCCCGCTCACTGCCCGAACAGCAACCATACTGCCCGAGCAGTGTGGGTCCCGGGCGGGACCCACTTCTCTCTCCGAATTGCCTCTGCAATTCGGGTGATCGGTGAAAGAGCGAGCCGAAAATAAACCCGCCGACCACATTGAATGCGCACGTCGGTTCTCCTGAAAGTTCGAGCCGACTCCAGACGAGACAAAAGCGAGTGAGACGCTGTCGGCTTTAACTACACTATTCCACCGTCCATTTTCTCACAATTCAACGCGTGTCCAGGTTGTAAGAATAACGGCAGTGTCTGTCTCCGCACATGTTCACGTGGGTGCGTTTTACGTGTGGTGTGTGCACAGTGAAGTATTGTGCAAGTACTTCACAACGGTTGTCAAAAACTATTTTTCTTTTTCTTTTTAATAAGCCAACGGTTGTCAAAAACTCAAATGGAAGATTGAAGAACCGCGTTCCGGCTAGCCGGTACCATGTGGTTTGCAGGTTCCAAGAGCTTGACCTAATAGCCACGACATCAGCTACAATATTTTTTTCCCATCCAATCATTAACTGTCGCGTGGCATAACGTGTTGGGTCCCTGCTAAAGCAGAGGGATCAGCTACAAATGCGCCTTATCTAATATAAGAAGTTGTTTGGTTGGAAAGGATTTTGAGAATATTTTATTTTGAAAATTTTTAAATAATGTTAATTTTATTAATATATGTGTTGCAGTTAATTTTAAGTAATGTTAAAAAATATATTCAGTTTTAAAATTTTTAAATTTAAAAAAAATTTTGAAATATTAAAAAATTGAACGTTTTCTAAATTTCGTGCAACCGAGATCTAGTCAATGCGGCTTTATTATAAGTCCGTATTAATGTCAATGCCAAGAGTAGTTCGATTTCTATTCAGACTAGCTTGTTTGCTTTTTTTTTTTTTTCTTTTCGTTTAGCTGTACCAATTAGCCCGACAGTTATTTTTGGCTGGTCATGTATACGATCATAAGATGTAGGGGGACTATATAAGGAGACTATCCACGCGGCATCTACAAAAATGAGTCAAAAGAAAACATTGAAGATAATCCTAGAAAATAAAAAAGAAGTCGTTGAAGATAAACGGTGGTTATTTGTTAGGAGCAAATAAAAGTAGGCCTTGTCTTCTTGCTCTTTTCTCAGATTCCATCCTTTTTTCCGCAAGGACTTCTTTCAGCCAAGTCAGCATCGGACAATATCTAATCATCAAACGGATAAGCCTCTAATTCGTTAACCCACCGAACTAACCATGGTCAATTCACTTCCCCTCCTCCTTACAAATAGCAACTCATCCTTCTCCCTTCATATCCATTCACTACACTCCTCACCATTTGCGGCGACAACTACAATTCGTGACGATGATTTCCACATCCTCATCTCTAAGCTCCTCAGTCAATTTCTTCGGCCCAAAGGTCGTCATCCTCAACGGCCGTGCTTCCTCCCCAAGGTCCCTCCAGTTCCGGAGTACGCCCCGTATCTCAGCATCGTGCGCCTCCACCGCCGAGAGGACCGCGTCCCACATTTCGCTGATTTCACCGTCGGCTTCACTCTACGAGGTCCTCGGGATTCCGATGGGCGCCACGTGTCAGGAGATCAAATCTGCCTACCGAAGGCTAGCAAGAGAAGTGCACCCAGACGTTGTTGCTAACGGTCAAAGGAGTCAAACCTCAGCGGGCGAGTTCATAAAGGTCCATGAAGCGTATGCCACGCTGTCAGATCCGGATAGACGAGCGGATTACGATCGCCTGCTTTGCGGTGTGCGGCAGACGGCGAGTTATCCCATGGCAGCGTCCAGGCATAGGGCTACGATGGCCTCGCGATTTGCTGGACATTCACGGCGGACATGGGAGACCGACCAATGCTGGTAGCCAAAGGGGCAGGAAGATTTCTTAGGTTATAATTAAAAAGTGTCAATTAGAACTTAAGGCGCGGTATTCAAGATATTTTAGGGCTCTTGTGCCAGGCGCCAGCTAGGAGTTCAGACTGTGGATTTTGAGTGCCACCGTTTTTTGTTTTTTGTTTGAGTATCACCGTTGGTCTGTTACTGCGTATGGTAGCACTTCTCCTTTTTGCTGTAGACTTCGCACAGGCGCCTTTTTAACAGCCTGAAATTTATGGGAATTAGCATGTTGCATAATATTTAAAATTATTTTCTGGATTTTGCGTTAGTCTTCGATTAAGAACAAATACTTGCGAAAATTATAAAAGTCGTATACTTATATATAAGTCGTATCACTATTTGTCGGTCGGTCTTGATCTGGGACCCTTTTGTTTTTCTCCTCTTCTAATGGTCGAAACTATCTGCGTATATATCAAGTTCAACAAATATCTTGTATGGTCAGGCTGAACATACCCTACGGATCTTTCTTTTTTTTTTTTTTTTCCAGAATCGTACGAGTTTACTTTTTAGATATTTTATTTTTGTTTCAAATCTTTCAGAATTCGTTATTTGTCGTGCATTTTAAAGAGAGATGAATAATAATATATGATGAAGTCATTTATCACAAGAATTTATTGGGTCAAAAGTTCAAGGGATGGGTTGAAAGGTATAAGATCTCATTCTTTTCTCCTGTAAGTAAAAATAACACATTATAATTCAGAGTCTTTCCCATATAAGTATTTCTCCTATGTCATTGTCATCTATTTTCTCTTTTTCTCAGTTTTTATTTTTAGTAAGAAAGCTGTTTAAGAGAAAATTACCGTACATTTTATTGCTTTTTGCCTTCTCTATTTATTTTTTTTTCTCTCCATCGCGGGCCTTGCAAGTTTCTTTTCTTCGAGTATTGGTCCCTTTTCACTTGGCTCTTCCTGATTCTTATTAATGATATAGAACTCACTTTTTTCTTTCTTTTTGCTTGTTAGTCTATAGTAAGGCAACTTCTGGTTATTTATTTAATGACGAGATTTTATTCTTCATAGCATTCAGGTGTCAGAAAAATCAGATGATTAAACCCCTTAGGCCTTTCTTTTCATACGTGACGCAATTTTCATTTAAGAAGGCCGTCGATTTGGTGAGCTTGGGCTTCTTCTCTTATGAGACCTCTGCATGCTTTTTTGGTCCTGAAAAATCTATCTCTATCAATATATATTCTCTATACGGCCCGATCCATCCCAATTATTATAAACTTGCGTTTAGGGTTGAGAGGATACCAAATATTGAAGAGAAGTTGACAAAGATATAAGAGTTGAGAGAATCTATAAACTTTGTATTGAATCTTGTTTGTACAAAGTTAATCATGTCTGAGCTGCTGAAAGACAATATGCAAACATTGAAAACGGCAAAGAAAGATTATTGAATTCAATTACTTCCAGACCTTGAGAGCGTGGGATAGGATACTCATCATTGTCCTTGGTGTTTCTGCATTAGTGGCATTAGAGCAAGATATTTCTTCCAGAAAATGCCAATTTATCAACATGAACAATAGAAGACACGCTTCAAATTCAATTCAGAAAATGTTATGAGAGAGATTCTTTGTGTTTGTACTAATTGCGTGAGACATCAATCTAGACTCTAATTTTTTTAAAAAATTATTTCACTCATTTTTTCACTAATTTCAATAACTTTTTAAAAAATTTTAACAATTTTTTCACTAATTCCAAAAGAATCTATACTACCTTCAATAAATAAAAAAATTATTTTTCCAATCCAAACACAGGCAAGTTAGTTTGTGTTACTGTGTACCATAATTCTTCAGAGCAGTTTTCTCATTAATGTCATCATTGGAAGGCGTTAGGCCTCACAGGAATTTGTTTTAAACCCAATTAGTCAACCCATTTCGCAACGGGCCACAGTGTTGAACACGAGAAATGGGCCTCACAAGA
This sequence comes from Morella rubra, assembly GCA_003952965.2. Classification (NCBI taxonomy): domain Eukaryota; kingdom Viridiplantae; phylum Streptophyta; class Magnoliopsida; order Fagales; family Myricaceae; genus Morella; species Morella rubra. Next base: position 21,582,821 of record CM025856.1, on the reverse strand, counting down.
ATTTGTTTTTCAGGCGATTACTTTGGTATGCTATTATTCAAGTTTCCGCTGTATTTTCATGGAATTGATTATTGAAATTCGAGTACAGTCCGAATATTCTGTAGTGAGCGAGAGTGATGAGTGTCAAAATTGAAGATAAACATTCAGATTTCACATCTTGCCTGCTCTCTCAGCCTCCGAATGGTAACAAACTTAGTGCTCCAATAACACTTACATAAAAATATAAACAATTGAGAAAATGCCAAAACTTGATGAAATTGTTAGCAAAAAAGATATATTTATAGAAAAAAAAATTGTAAGAAATCATGCTGACCAGATAGCACTACATGCTGTTTCTGTTATTCATGGACTTACACATAACAGTAAAATGAAAATGAAAAGTTTTTGTTTAGAGAATTTTCATGTATTTTAGTAAAAGTTGTTTTCGTTTTATTTATTTATTCACAGAAATTAAGGTCAATAATTAGATAAAATTTTAATTATAGATTGTGAAGAACTTTAAAGTAAAAAATCATATTTGACCAAAATTTGCTCTTGCGATTAAAAAACTTTCTTGCCAAACATAGTTGATTCTTCCAAGTTACTAAACTTATTTGTGGCATAGCCCGCCTTCAATGGACCGCAATTTGAATGAGTAAAGTGACAAAGATATTGATTACTCAACTTGAATTTCAAAAGCTTATACTTATTTCTTAATTTAATTGCTCCCAATATCTTAGCAGGTGCGAATTAAAGACGAGAGGTATGCAGTGTTCTTTCAAGTTTCCATATTTATGTACAAATATAAATGCTTTTTTTAAACAAAAATTTCTAGAATCATTCCAATAACATGTCTAGTGCATGCGCTAAAAAGAATGATCATTTCGAACGCGCAAAATGCTAAAAGTTCATAAAACTTACACGTCCATGTATGCGTAAGAAAACATGACCCCATTATTAATTTATTAACGCCCAATATTCTAATTACTAAAGCACGTACGGGACCATCTATATGCTCTAAAGCATGTCACTGTCAACTTGATTTAAGTAAAAGACTCATGGGTTGATAATGAAACACCGTTACTGTGTATAGATAGCACTTCTCTTTTCGTTGAACACTTTGAACAGGCGCCTTTTTAATTAACAGCCTGAATTTATTGGAAATTTGCATGTTGCATAATATTTAAGATTATTATCTGAAGTTGTAAAGTTGTATCACTAATTGTCGGATGGTCTTGATAATTTTTTTTTCCTCTTATAAGGGTCGAGATTATCTACCAAGTTCAACAAATATCTACGGTCAAATCTTTCCAGCATTTTATGACTTTACTTTTTAGTTATTTTATTTATGTTTTGAATTCAAATCTTTCGTAATTCTTACTTTAAATTCGTGCAATTTGAAAAAGAAAAAAAAAAAGATAGATACGATACATCTTCCGGGCTTCGCTTAATCTATCCGAAATTTTATAAACTTGCTTTTAGTTTATCAGAAAAAAAGGGTGCCCCGGTGAGATTCCTAGGCATATCTGTTTTTGCTACAAAATTAGTTGGCAAATGAGCCCTGTATTGGAATTGCGAATGCCAGACGGACTGAGCTGATTATTTAGACTGGGCCACTGGGCCAGAAATCGGAAGATTGTTCTACTATCCCAACCTTCCCATCATGTTCTAGGAAAAAGGGAGCGGATATTTTGAAATTTCACAGAAGAAAAAGAGATGGAAGGACATGAGAAAAGAAATAAAAGTACAATAACTTTCATTTGATAAGTGTCCAAAGATGAAAGTTTAATTAATTTCCTATTTACCTCGGGTCATCCAAGAGCAACACTTCTTCATACATGGATAGGAGAAAAGTCTCGTAATGGGTAGATGTTGAGGTCATACGGTATTGGCATGTAGGACCAATATGAAAATTGAGGTTCTACCTTAAATTTGAGCAAATAATTGGAACCCATGTTGAGATGTTTTTTCTTTTTGTTTTTGTTTTTTAATCAATTAATATTAATCAATTTGAATTTACAATTCTCAGGGACATAAAACTTCTATGTCCACATGAAAATTAGATTTCTTCGCAGATCTTGATCTTCACTCACAAATATTATGCAATCAATAGTCATAAATCTTCATACTCACTGGTGTTTTGGGGTTGGTGATTAAAAAGCAAATCTTTCAGAGATTATCTCAATTGATAATAACAGCAGCACTCTAAAAGTCTTTATACGCACAAAAAATAAAAATAGAGCAAGGGAAATAGTTCATCCCAGAAAATATTTACATGTACAGTGGAGTATTGTGCATGTACTTCGCTACGGTTGTCAAAAACTCAAAACGGAAGAACCGCGTTTCCGGCTAGTCGGTACCAATACCATGTGGTTTGCAGGATCCACGCGGCATCTGCAAAATAAGACAAAAGAAATCATTGAAGATAAATCCTAGATAAAAAAAAAAGAAATCATTGAAGATAAATCGGTGGTTATTTGTTAGGAGCAAAGAAAAGTAGGCCTTATCTTATTGCACTTTTCTCAGATTCCATCCTTTTCGGCAAGGACTTTTTTTCAGCATTCTACCTCGGCTTTTAATTTAAACGGTGCTGGCTGGTCGCGTTAAGTCTTTGCCACTGGCCCGCTGGCCGCTACATTAACCGCATCCAGGAGTCCACTTGTTAGACCTTAACCTTCTTCTTTAATAGCTCTTTTCAAACCATCTATATTAAGCCAATTAAAAAGGAGGAATTATTTAGGACGCAGTTCCTAGGATGCCCCAAAAGAAAAACGAAAAGCGTTGTCATAAAGTAAACGCGCAGAGGAGCAGGAGACACCGACGGGTGGCTGACTCAGCGTAGGACAAGATGGAATCATCAAACGGATAAGCCTCCAATTTGTTAACCCACCCGAACTAACCATGGTCAATCCACTTCCCCTCTTCCTTACAAATAGCAACTCATCCTTCTCCCTTCACTCCTACAAATCCATTCACTACACTCCTCACCAGTTGCGGCGACAACTACAATCGTGACGATGATTTCCACATCCTCATCTTTAAGCTCCTCAGTCAATCTCTTCGGCCCAAAGGTCGTCATCCTCAACGGCCGTGCTTCCCCCCCAAGTTCCCTCCAGTTCCGGAGTACGCCCCGTATCACAGCATCGTGCGCCTCCACCGCCGAGAGGACCGCGTCCCACATTTCGCTGATTTCACCATCGGCTTCACTTTACGAAGTCCTCGGGATTCCGATGGGCGCCACGTGTCAGGAGATCAAATCTGCCTACCGAAGGCTAGCAAGAGAAGTGCACCCAGACGTTGTTGCTAACGGTCAAAGGAGTCAAACCTCAGCCGGCGAGTTCATAAAGGTCCATGAAGCGTATGCCACGCTGTCAGATCCGGATAGACGAGCGGATTACGATCGCGTGCTTTGCGGTGTGCGGCAGACGGCAAGTTATCCCATGGCAGCGTCTAGGCATAGGGCAGCGATGGCCTCGCGATTGCTGGACATTCACGGCGGACATGGGAGACCGACCAATGCTGGTAGCCAAAGGAGCAGGAGGATTTCTTAGGTTATAATTTAAGTGTCAATTAGAACTTAAGGCGCGGTATTCAAGATATTTTAGGGCTCTTGTGCCAGCTAGAGTACCACCGTCTTTGTTTTTTTTTTTTTTTTGTGTTTGAGTACCACCGTTACTGTGTATAGATATAGCACTTCTCTTTTCCGTTGTAGACTTTGAAGAGGCGTTTTTTTAACAGCCTGAATTAATGGAAATTTGGATGTTGCATAATATTTAAAATTATTTTCTGGATTTGCGTTAGTCTTCGATTAGGAAAAAAAAACATACTAAAAATTATAAAAGTCCTATCACTATTTTTCGATTGGTCTTGATCTGGTAACCTTGTGGCCTTGTTTTTTCTCCTCGTCTAATGGCCGAGACTATCTACGTATGTACCAAGTTCAACAAATATCTAGTATGGTCAGGCCTAACATAGATCTTGTTTTTTTTTTTTTTTTCAGCATTTTACGAGTTTACTTTTTAGTTATTTATTTTTATTTTGAATTCAAATATTTCAGAATTTTTTATTTGTCGTGGATTTCAAAAGTGAGATTAATATAATATATATCTTCTTTATACGGCCCAATCTATCACAAATATTATAAACTTGCGTTTAGGGTTGATCAGAAAAAAATAAATTGGCTGCCCCGGTCAAATGCTGCAGGGTCGTTTCCAGACAATCTGGGCTGATCAGCTGAAGAACTACAGAAATTAAACAAGTCAGTCAGACATAAACGAGAAAACAATTTCTTGCCTTGAGACCAAAAGTCACTAAACCATGTCTGTTTCAATTGACCACCTTAGGCTGCTTTTTTCAAATCTCATCTTTTGAGGATACAACCTCAGAGCAATCAATCAATCATAGTCAAACTGAACCACAGCTAAGGTAGATTTATTTGGTGCTCAAAATTTTAGACATAATTAAAAAAATTATAAATAATTACTCTTTTTCTATAAAATTATTATTATTATTATTATTATATTTATTTAAATCTTTTTTTCTCTTATTTTTTTCAGTATTTTCACATTTAACTGCTTGAATTTATTGAAAATTTTAGATATTACTAAATATTTAAGATTACTAATCTGGATTTTGCGTTAGTTTGTTTAAGAAAAAATACTTACGAAAATTATAAAAGTTGTATCACTAATTGTCGGTCGGTCTTGATAAGTACCCTTCTTTTCTTCCTCTCGTAATGGTCGAGACTATCTACCAAGTTCAACAAATATCTATGGTCAAGCTGAACATACTCTAAAGATCTCGTTCTTTTTATTTTCCAGCATTTTATGACTTTGCTTTTTAGTTATCTTATTTTTGTTTGGATTCAAATCTTTCCTAATTATTTACTTTGAATTCGTGCAATTTTTTAAAAGATAGATAGATATATCTTCCGTGTGTACCGTACCGCCTAATCTATCCGAAATTTTTATAAACTTGCGTTTAGGGTTGATCAAGAAAAAAACATGGCTGCCCCGTCGAATGCTGCAGGGTCTTTCCCGTTATCCGCGTAATTCTATCTATCTGTTTTTCTTCTGGGGTTTATTTGTTCCTGTAAATATCAAACAAGATGCATTCCTAAGCATATCTGTTGCTACAAAATTGGTTGGCAAATGAGCCCAGTGATGGAACTGCGAATGCAGACAGACTGGGCTGATTATTTATACTGGGCCACCTGAGCCAGAAATCGGAAGAGTATTTTACTATCCCAACCTTCCCAGCATGTTTTAGGAAAAGGGAGCGGAAATTAGAAGATAGATTATGATCCATCTAATAAAACAAGTCTTCTTAATGCATTGAATAATATGCCCCGACCATTCTTCCCCATCATAAAGACCGTTCAAGTTCAGTTCTGATTTCTCAATCAATCTCTAATAGGTGGAAGTGGAACTGAGACTTGTAACCATTGTTTTTGCACAATATCTCCAAGGCACGCACGCACAGGCACAGATACATATTAACGCCCGTATATAATATTTGCTCGTTTTCTTTTCTCGGAGACCCCCAGGTTGCTTACTCAATGCGAGCACTGGTTTTCTGAAATAACGACAGCCGTTTGTGGAAAACGACAGATACAAGTACAACAAGGACGGTCACGCGACTCTTTTAGTATTAAGAATAAAAGAGAGCTTAATATTGCATACATGAACTACTGAAGACACAGCCCTTGCACAGTGATATTATATGCTGTACGGGGGACTTCTTATTTCGTTTGGCCAGAAATTTATTTGGGGGCTCCTTCGAACTGAGCTCGCAGCGACTCGTATCTCTTCAGCTCAGCCATGGAGAGGGAAGGAGACAGCTCTTCTAAGACCTGATATGTTATGTAAAGGCATTCAGACATGGTCAGTTCCGGAAATTGGTACTTGAACAAGGTTTAATGGTTGAGATTGAATACAAAGCTACAGAGGCTAACAACTTCCGCAGAGCAACATGTGGATGTAAAATATCAAGTCATCTATTAAATGAAAGCCATGGCGTGCTTTTGTAAGTCTAGTGTAACTATAATATGATGCAAGGGGTCTAACGTTTGAAACAATAACACATTTTCGCAAAATCAAGAGATGAGATTCGATAAGCTATCATTTGCATAGAGTGCAAGGACGAGAAAACAAAAGCAAAGAGGCATTTCCAAAACTTTTCGAGATTGTTCAGAATTATTCATTATCAAAGTAACTGAGAACCAGAATACTTCTAACACATTCCAATCAAGTAACACACTGTCATTACCTAGCTGATCACTTGAGCACCATTCTTTCTATTACAGTCAATTCAAAAAGAACAGAAACTTAACATGGAATAATTTTTCTTAAAATCCCTGAGTCAAGAGAAAAGTATTTCATACCTTTACAAAATCATCATAATCAACAACAACGGCGTCTCCTTTGTCATCAACGGGAGAAGAATCTGAATCTACATTCAAAACCTACAAGAAAGTAAACCAGTCTAAGCATCATCTAAGCAGCTTGCACATCATGACCCATCACAGTAACAAATTGGTGTGGAATTCTGCAAATGTCTGCACCAACTAATACAAGCCACAGGTAAAACTCCGAGTATACACGAATAAGAAAAATATCCAATCAGCAATGCTCTTCTAAGACATCTAGTTGTTTATGTCAGACATATTCACTCAACTCAAGATCATGTTGTATAGTGCTGACTCATGACAAATAGGATAAACCTGCATGTAATGCTCACTAGACTCACTTTCCGTTTTGCGGCATGAAACCAAGCATCTGCACATAAAGCATACATGTCTGCTCCCGTGAAGTTTGGAGGGCATTTCTTTGCTATTGAATAAAGTGATATATCTGGATGCAATTTGAACTTTCGTGTAAGTGCTTTTAGAACCCTGGGAAGAAAATGAAAATCAGGAGGCAAAAAGTAGCACATCAAGTTAATAATAGCACACAATGTTTTTGTTTTGCATGATAAGTTATACGTTCATCTCATGTATCTACAGTAAAAACTCATTGTCGTCAACAGGTTTATATTAAATCTCAAGCAAAGCATTGCAAGGGGCAACAAAAAGAAACTAACCTCTCTCTATAAGATGCATCAGAATTAACTCCAACATATAGCAGCTTGTCAAATCTACCAGGCCGTAAAAGTGCTGGGTCAATTAGATCTGGTCTGTTGCTTGCCCCTATTATAAACAGGTCCTGAAAAAGGAGAAAAGATGGGCAGTTAATTTAGGCTTAAAGAAAAAAAGGAAAAAAAATTGTACACATTTGACTGTGATTGTCATGGATGTAAATTACCTGGGTTGAATCACTTAGGCCATCAATCTCCGCAAGCATCTAATGATAAGGGAAATTTTCCAGGTTAAATATCCATTAATGGAATACAAAAAAAAAAAATCTGCCAAATTTTATTGCAAAAAAGTCTTCACCTGAGAAACCACTCTATCCATAACGCCCCCAGAATCCCCGGATGCTCCCCGAGCTGGAGCAAGAGAATCAAGTTCATCAAAGAAGATAACACACGGGCGTGCTGATCTTGCCTGAAAAGCAATGTCCAATATCATTATTTTGTGAGCAGAAGAAAAGTTCTGAAGTGTCACCTTATTGGGGCATTAAAAAAAAAAACACGAAATATTGCACTAAACAAAGACATTTTACCTTCTGGAAAACGTCTCGAATGTTTTTCTCGGATTCTCCTATGTACATGTTGATCAGCTCTGGCCCTTTTACACTAAGAAAGTTGAGGGAACACTCAGTTGCAACAGCTTTTGCCAGTAAAGTCTGAGGTTTGAAACAAATATAACAGACAAAAGTTAGGAAGCAGGTTTTGGATAAGAAGAAAAGATGCAAAGTTGAAAATTCATTGGTAACAGTTAAGACAGAACATACTTTCCCTGTTCCAGGAGGACCATATAGAAGAACACCAGAGCGCTTGCGCAACCCAGACGAAAACAAATCCTTATGCAGGAGAGGTAACTGCATATTTCATAAATGAGAATTCAAAGCCAATAAAAGGGCATGCTATAATCATATGGACAGAATACAAGCACAGACCACTAGAAACCACACAAGGTCCCAACATCCTTTTAATAAAGACCCTTCAATTAACATGTCTAAAATATATTTTTTTTTCTCTTATTGCACTTATTCTTAACTTCCACAATGTAAATGAATTGCTCTGCAAGACATTATCTAGTCAGTTCTCTGATGAAGCGTAGCATTGACCATAAGAATGAATTGAATGTGAAGGCAAAGTCCATACTGACACATGAACTGCTGCATATGACTCTCAAACCTCCTTAATTCCTCAAAATCTTCCATATTAATTTGTCAATAAGAAGGTTTCTGAGCAACGTGACATTCAATAAAAGGTGATACTAGTTTTGATCAAATTCTTCTTGGTTTCTTCGTTCTTTTTTCAGTCAGCACTACACACCAATAGGCCTCGAACTGATGAGTGATGACCTCATGCCATACAACATGATTATGGGCGCAAGAAGTTCCATTTGAGCCAACTCAGATATTCTTTCCCCCCTTAAAATCAACCATTCAATGAACTTTGATCCATCTACTGATCAAATTCTATGGTTGGGTGCATAATGGACGTAGCCTTTGCCCTTCTAGACTCCCTGCCCTCCCTTGTGCTGGATCCAAGATCTCCACCTCGATAAAGGGAGAGATACCATTAGCTTTAAGGATAAGTATTGAAGAATCTCTAACACTGTAACCTCTTTTACTTCCTATAAAAACTCAAGTGAACTAATACATGGAGCAAATGCATTCTGGTGATAAACTCTTCCTGTTTCCAACATTGTTGAAGAAACATGAAGTTCAATAAGTTCCTGCAAGGACACTGACCCAACAATTTACCAGCTCAAAGATACAAATCTCTTTCAGGAGAATGAGGAGAAAGAAAATCAACTTAGAAAGGCACAAACATATGGACTTCCACACTCGGATTTGGTAAAAGCTTGCCACAAATTAGGAAGGTACCAGATCTGTGTCCAACATGCTGTGAAAAGTTTTGCTCTATCAGTTAATGCACAAAAAGAATAAGGACACTGATCTTAAATCACTGAATAGCAACCAAGACCAGAATTCTTACCTTCTCCATTCACAAACATTTGATATTTGCGCGCTCAGTATCTTTTCCAATAAAAAAAGCAGCCCTTATGGGTTCTATGAAACAAGGAGGTAGTACAGATGAAAGAGCCCACCTGGACAGTATCCAATATGGATTTCTTCACATCCTCGAGCCCACCAACATCTTCCCATTTAACATTGGGAACCTAAGACAAAAAAGAAGTCAATGAGGCAAAAAGAAAAAAAAAAAAAGTATTCCACAATCAGCAGCCCTAATAATTAATACATCCCACACAATCGAAGAAAAATCACTAAAAGTACCTGGAATACAAACTGCTGAGTTTGAACAATCAGCACATGAAGTTAATTTAGCTATCTTAAGTTACCTTTGGAGTGCCTAGTGCTGATGCGTTCCTTTTCTTTGATCTCTCCATTGCTTTAGTCAAGTCCTCTTTCCCCAGAACCTGTGGCACAGCTTCACATGAGTTCATATCTACTTTCTTGGGCTCAACCTTTGGAAGGGGAACATCGACCCTCGGAATCAAGTTTGCACCGGCATCAGCAATCAATGCGCGTATATCCCTGGGCATGAAACCAGATGTCTGCCCAGAAATTTCCTTTATAAAGTCCTCTGAACCAACCTGCAACAGGCAATACTCTGATCCATCAAAGTTAATGATCATGATCAAAAGAAAATGAACAATGACCACCACGTGGCCCTTAACAGCTGCAATCAAGCAAAAGACTAAATGCAATTCTCATATGACTATATAAATCTGTTGAGTCATCAACTCTGTATGGATCTTCCAAAGATGACTCAATTAGATAAATGTTTGATCCCATTACAATGTTCGAGTACCCCCAAAGACATGGTTAGATGGATAATGCAGCCATGAGAAACAGGTTGTGATGAAGTCATCCCACTGTACCATAAATGCCAGATCCAATCATGAGACATATTTACCACATACAAGGAAGCAGTACAAAACTATCCCTTAACTCCAAATGAAACATTAAAAATGCATCAGTACTCCTATTAACAACAAAAAAGTTAAAGAATAACTGTTGTCACTTACATTAGGCAGGAGCTTGGAAACACTTTGCAGCAACTGGGACAGCATTTCAATCCTTTGTTCCTCAGTCAAAGGACCCATGCCTATTTCATGGCTGAAGCAACGCCTTAAGGTTGGTGGTAGACCTTCAGAACTATCAGCAGCTGCAACCAACAAGACCTGATGTCTACTCATCTTCCCAGCATCCCTTACATGCTGCATCAGTGCAGTATAAGAGTAAACACCATTGACAAATCGATAATGCACAGGAAGTGTTATTCTTGATAACAACTAGCAAAGAACACCCAATAAAATAGTTATTCCCTTTCCGAAATAGGATTCCACACAAGAAGGGGAAAGAAACATTTTGATGCCCCCAAAGTCCTATCAAACAATCTCCAGTAATGCGCATCTTTGGAGCTCTTAGACTGATCAATGGCTAAAAGAGCATAATAAAACTGCTATCCTAAAAGAGTGGCCTGTTCAGCCAGGGACCATGCCTCATGAAGGGGAATATATGGTTGATTCACTCCCTATTCGCTTGAGGCAGTCACTCATTTTTCCCAAAAATGAAATGCTGTTGGCAATGGGACAGATGCTTTATTCCCTCTTTATATAGAGGAACTCCCATACAAGTTCCTCCAACATAGAAACCAAAGGAATCTGATCTTAACAAATGGGTAAGCGAAGAGTTTGTGGGTCCTTTGAATTAATTTAAAACCCGAAAAAGGGCTGGTTCATCTCCCAATTTTGGTCTGCCAAGCTAACTGGGTTCCACAGAGCTAAGTTTGCATACAGGTACTATAATAGTGGGACGGTCAACTCTTTATTGTCCTTTGGGCCTGAGATTCCTACCTTCCTAAATAACAAAATTTTTACTGGGTGTTCCTTTGTTTTTTCCTTTGGTCCACCTTCGCCCTATGCAGCCACATACACAATCTCTTGTGCTCCTATGTTGGTTCTTCTTTCCGTTACTATTAAGTAGGGAGAAAAAAGAAACTTGATTTCCATCCAAAAACAGATAGAGGTTGTAAATGGCCCAATTTTAATGAAACAAAATAAATAAGACGATCTTCCTGAAAAGCCCTTATGACGGCTAAGAAAGGTGGGTTCAGATTTAAAAAAAAAAAAAAATTGATTCACATTTATAGTAGTATCAGAAGTTATACACCTAAATGCTTTCATTTAGAAGTCCTGCCAAATAAAGAGATGGTTGAAATATATAAGTTGGGGCAACCCAAACAGCAAAACATCCACCGTATTTAGGTCAGAGAGAGTAGCAGCAATGGGAATACAGAATAAGACAGAAAGAAATGTCGAATATTTTTATCTGTGAGCTTGCAATCAATTGTAAATCATTGCAATGTTAAATCAGATAATATCATAATAAAAGGTTCAGTAAGAACAAGAAAAATAGATGGATCTTACAAAATCATCGTTAGGTTCTCCTTTAGAATCAATGTCCTCATCCTCACTAACTGGCTCAGTGAATTTTCTAACAACGGATGCAACTTCTGTAGTGATGCCTACTTGATCATTTGATGAACCCTCACGAGTGCCCAAATCTCGGAACACATCAAAATGGCGGAGAAGAAGAATTGTTGGCAAGTAACTGTTACAAAAGCCAATCCATGAGGAGCAAGAAGGGGGAACATCAATATTCTTCTCTGATTTTTATATTGCCCTTTTTTCTTTTAGGACATGGAACAACAATATCAAAGACCAAACCATGTAGAGCAACATACCCATGGCTGGCTAAAAAAGAAAAACCTATTTCTTAATGAAATAAGCAGTCTCCAAGTGGCCTAAAAGGTACAAAGAAGGGATGCAACATGAAGGCTTCCGAGGGGTTCATCTGTGAAAAGAATTATGGACTATTTCCTGCATTAACCTCGGCATTTAGCTTAAGACTTTATGAATGCTATATTACTCATACTAACTTAGGAATATTTTAGTTAAGAAACTACATAATAACAGTTTATTAGAATCAAAGGATGTGTACCCTCTTTCCAAATTATCCAAGGGCATAATGTTGCAAAGCAATAAAAAGTACGTACTGGAAAAACCACGAATATAACATACTTATTGTGTTTGACAGAATCACCTTTGCGCTGTTTTGAAAGCTTGAGCTAAAGCAGCAGATGCTTTTCTCTCAGAGGAGGCCAGTAGATTAAAACAGCTATATTCAACTACATGCAGGCCCAATCGACGAGCAACATAGTTCACCACAGTCCTCTTCCCACATCCTGCAACGGATGTCGTATCAGAACCCACCAGAATCACACACACGCACAAGCAAGCAAAGGGAACTACTTCTACTGCCACTGTCAGGCTGTTCTGAGTAACAGTTGGTTTTACAATAAATGCTAGCTCTTAGGGATCTCCGATTCTGCTTAACAACCTTGCAGGACTGCATCCTCTCTCTCTCTATTTTTTGAAAAGGGGATGAGTAAAAGGAAAATGCGACAACAGAAAATTTGTATCTGTACAGTAAAGGAAGACAACAGATCAGGAACCATAAAACACACCTGCCAATCCATATAATAGTACTGAAACTCTGAATTTAGAAGAAAGAGCTGATGGGCAAAGAGGTGGTGTAAGAACGGAGGCCAAAGTTTTTACAGTGTCCTGTTGCAAAGGTGCAAAACCTGTTGGTCCATGAATCAACAAATCAGGAGGAATGGCAGACGGAACACTACCCCCAAGCACAAGGGCAGTTTGAGTGCTATTGACTCGAAGAACTTGTTCATCTGATGGTTCCATAGCCACAACCTGAGAATGGATATCACATCATTATAAGAACCTAAGCTGTTATCATATTCTCGAGCATACGTACAATCATCCATAGATAACGAGAAATTTACCTTGAAGTAGATAATGTTCTCACTTCTATTTTCTGATTTTTGGTTGCAAGGAATGCAAGTAATTGAATTACATTTCCAATTTATGCAAATCCTGAAAATATCACCTCTTGCTAGATATCTATCTGCTTTAAAGTAGTTCTGCAGTGCCAAATCAATCATATCTTGACGATCTTCGGCTTCAATAGGCGAAATTCCTTTGAGAGATTTTAGGGTACCACATTCTGGTATCTTCACAAAAGACGCCCTCAAATGTGAAGCATATCTTGGCAACTGAGCCACCGGTTCCAACCCTACACTAATCACAGCACCCTCAATTGCTTCCCCACATGTCTTGTCGTCCACTTTAACTTGGAAATAAGATGCTAGATTCTTTTGCCCTCCTTGGACAAGAGATTTCAAGCATGATATGTGCAAGTCAAGGTTGAATGCCAAAATAGGAGAGAGATAGGCAACTTCCCCACCCAGCTGCAGACAACCATTTTGAGAGAAAGTAACCGAAGGAAAAACAAGCATTGTGTGGTAGCTGGTTAATTTGAAGCCAGTGTATGTGCCCGGAGGGTCTAAAACAACAGCCTGGGCAACTCTCTGCACATTTGTCTCGACGTTCTTGACAAGCACCTTGTGTATTCAAAACCAAGGCCAGCCAAAATTTTAACAAATCGTACTGCTAAGAATTCCAATATTATAACTAGCTACAAACACAATAAATATTTTCTACAATACAAACCTCAAAATACTGTAAATTATATAAAGGCGAACTTCAGTTAACTTAAAAAAAAAAAACAGGACTACCGTAGCATCCGCAATCTACACATCATAACTCATGTTTCTTTGCAGTTCGATTTAGCTTCTATTGCGAACTAATAAGAGTTTGCAGTAATTCAAATAAGAAGACCCATTAATCAAAGTATAAGAAGGTTAGTATCATTAAAACAAATTCTTTCTGTCAGAACCGTCCAAATTTCTACAAAAAGTTATGTTTCTTAATGTTTGCGAAAAAAAAAGGTGAAGTTTACAGTGAATGAATTACTTCAAGGTTTGATTGAGCTTAGGAGCGAAAATAAATTCTCTCTGGCACTGAGTAGTAACAGCTTCAAACAGTTCAAACTTTATTCTCCTTTCGTGTTTTTTTTTTTCGATTATTCTATTCTCCTTACATTGTCTCGCAAACAAATCTTCTGGGAGAAATTCATCTTTACCAGTGAGCCCGAAGTTATGGACAGTTGTTTCAGAGTAGAGGTGGAGAGGCCGACCAAAGCGGCATCGTCGAGAGAAGCCAATATGCGCTCCGAAATGACGTCTTCATCTCTCGGGAATCGCAGAATCCCAACCCGTTGCTGCAAGTCACCGCACACGATATCATCAGGCACCTTCTCCCCAGTGACGGCGACGATTCGGTCTCGGTCTCCTTCACTGAGCCGCGAAGAACTCAACACCGTATTGACAAGGAGTTTGGTCGAAGCAAGCAACAGGGGCTTTCTCCTCTCCACCATTGCAATCTAAACCGCGCTCAAACCCCTATCTCCCCTCACGTACCATTTCACTTCACGTATATGTAAATTCTGTCTCTACAGACAGACAGACAGACAGAGATGGGGACTGGAGAGGCAGAGGGAGAAATTGAGCAAATCTATGAATTCGCCGTTACAACGTAAGCAAACTTTTTGTTTCGGGGAAAATACATTTTTCACCCACAAACTACCATATATTTTACACTTTGCACCCTAAACTACCAATTTTGACACATTACACCCTTTAACTACCAATTTTTAAAACTTTGCACCGTTTATCAAATTTTCAAATTAAAATGACGATAATGCCCTTAGATATTGTTGTCAATTCATTAATTTCTCAAGGGTATTATTGTCAAATAGAGGGTGTAAAGTGTTTAATATTAGTAGTTGAGGGTGTAATGTGTCAAAGTGAGTAGTTTAGGATAAAATGTATAACATTGGTAGTTGAGGGTGCAATGTCTTAAAGATGGTAGTTTGGGGTGCAATGTGTCACTACTCCGGTAGTTTGTGGGTGAAAAGTGTATTTTCCCCTTTGTTTTTTTCGTTTTTGTTGGACTTTCATCGTTTTTTACTATTTGGGCCTTGGCCAATTTCATATTCGGGTTAGCCGAGATTAGTCTTACCGTCTGTTTGCTTAATTTTTTTAGGGTCTAATATTTTCATCATATTAAATATATTTTATAAATTTTAAAAAACTTTACATTTTTAAACATACATTTCATATTTTTCACAAATTCTAATAAATTTTAACATTCAAAAGATTTTCAAAATTTTGAAAAATATTCCCTAAAATTTCAGTAAACAAATGTTCCCATAAACGGTCAGGACCTGATGCCCAATTAGCCCCTGCCAAGTAGATACAGACATTGAGAAGTTCAGATGGAACTGACAACTTGCAGTAAAGTACCATCACACAAGCCGATATATGAATTATAATGCTCTCTAATTTCCGTTTGAATTAGATACGATATATAAGTCTCACAAAGTATTAATTATCTAATAGTATAAATTTTAATGTGAGACAGACCTATATAGTGTATCTATCAATTTTTAAATTAAATTATTCAATTCTAATAATAAATTGGTGAATATTTTACCTATAAAATATGGATTTGAAAGAAAGATTTGATTGATAAACTCATATTTTAACATGTTCTTGAAGTGTTATGAAAGTGATAGCTGAATTTTAGTCTTCATAATAAAAGTGAGAAACAAAAGGAATTTGAAATGGAAAATAAATTTTTCTTCTGAAAATTAGCTAACTTATTACCTTAAAAAGAAAAGAACCAAGACTTTGAAGAGCTTCTACTTCTTTGTTAAAAAGCATCAGATCATTCATAACGCGCAAAATGCTAAAAGTTAATAAAACTTACATGTCCATGACTCCAAGTATGTGTGTTAGAAAACATGACCCCGTTATTTATTAACGCCCAACAATCTAAAGCAGCGGTCCATATATATGCTCTAAAGCATGTCACTGTCAACTTGATTTAAGAAACAGACACATAAGCTGTTAATGAAACACCGGTTTCTACTGTGATAAGTAACTTGCAAAACTAAGTTCAATTTTTAACCATTTTTGTAGGTATCCTGGCTGCTGCCACAATACTCCCAGGATAATTAGGTGACGACTGACACCGATTATCTTAAATTGATTGGTTGATTAGTCATAAGTGGATGGCGTGAGGCACTCTAGATGAGATCTCGTTTTCCTTTGCTGCCTTAATTTATATGTGAGATTTTTCGATAAAAACTTTTATGACACTGGTTCCTTTTCAGAAAATCAAAGGGACCTAAGCAGCACCAAACAGTTATTTCCTTCCCCAATCTGATAATTGATTGAATATTGTTTAGATTCAACGGAGACCTTTTAAACATTCTGACTATAAACCAAAAACAAGTACCTGTTTGGTACATGAGTTTTTATCTATTTTAATAAATAATAATTTAAATTATATTAAAAAAACTTAAAAATTAGGAAAATTTTTATCAACACACATAATTTTAGTTTTGGATTATAGATGTCAATTTATGATTGGAATTGACTTGTGAAGAGTGTTAATAGTGAAATTTTAAAGGAATAATTTTTTTTGACAAAAATTATAAATTCAAAGAGCTCTATCATTACTTAACCCTAATTTTTCCAAAGGCCGAAATATTTAACTTTTTTGCCTGCTGGGTTCAAACTCGGCTCTATAGGTGAAATGTAACCTGCTGGACTCTTTACTTCAGTTGGGCCTTATTGGACCTCACCACCGACTTATCTATAGCACTAGGAAGAATGGGCCTTAATACCGGCCTGCAACGGCTCGTTCTGAGAAGACGGAGGTCGAGCGGCCATCATCCCTAGAGGGTAAAGAGAAACACACGGACAAATGGCTAATCTGGTGCGGCGTCTAAAACAATGGCCGACGTTGCACCATCAGGGCTGCGCGTGCGCAGCGCCGCATCATTTAGTCTTCTTACCGTTGCTAACAGTCACAAAATTTGTCTCTCGTCATCTCTCATTAACCACGGTGCCTTTGACTCGTCGTGGCGCCCAACAACGATCAGGCGGCTTTAGATTGCCCAATGCACCAGTACCGTCTTCTTTCGAAGAACGCAGTGGCAGCGTCTTGGACTCCGACGTAAGGAAGAGCCGAAACCAGCTAAAGCGCGACGCTCGACGCGCCGTCCGTTGGGGCATGGAGCTCGCCTCCTTCTCTAACCCGCAAATCAAACGTATCCTCAGGTGCCCCGCGAAAACGTCGTTTTTACGAATTTAGCCTCATATGTTATGAATTTCTTGGTTCTCATCTTCACGTTGGGGAGTTATGTTGTAACTTGACGTTGTGAGAATGCAGGGTGGCTTCGCTTGACCAGGAAGTGTTTGAAGCTCTAATGCTAGCGAAGGTGCTTCCGTTGTTGTAGACTTTTTGTGGTTAGTTTTTAGTATTCTTTCTTGCAGTAGTAAGTTTTGGTTCTGTCTCTGATACTAAAGATAAGGTGTTTGTCTTTTGGTCTCCCAGAAACTGGGTCCTGATGTCCGAGAAGGAAAGCGAAGGCAGTTCAATTATATTGGTATCCCAATTCATTCCTTTATAGTATATGTTCATCTTGGTTTCTAGGATTTGGATGATTAACTACTTGTACTATCTTCGTTATCCGCTAGATCAGAAAAGAAGGTTATAGTGTTCAACTGGTGCTTTATGCTTTACTCTTTATTCTTTGATGTCGCCAAACCATTGAAAGAACAGAGTAGTATTATAATGATGGTATAGAATGCCCCCCCAAAAAATTGTCCAGATAACAAAGTAAGAAAAAGAAAAAAGAGTAAAAGTAGACTTATTTTTATATACTTAAGGGAAAGCTATCCACATTTGGGCTTCAACTTCAAAAGTACCAGTCAATGTTGCTTTTGAAGCCCCTTGCAATCCTTATAAGTCTCAGTTTCACCTAGTAAGGAACTAATGTGAGACTTGGCTTTTATACCATTCTTTTTTCATTACTTCTTCTTTACGGACGTGGGACTCAAGGTGTCACAATCTCCCCTCTTAAATCTTTGATGTCCTTATCAGGGCCCAGCAAGCTCACATTAGTCGTTACTGAGCTGCTCTGATACCATTTATAACGACCCAAAGGAGCGCTAGTCACATATGCACTTTGACTTCAGAGGAACTTTACTTTTGAAGCCCGTTTGAATTATTACAAGTCTCAGTTTCACCTAGTAAGGAACTAATGTGAGACTTGGCCTTTATACCATTCCTTTATCATTACTTCTCCCACCCATGTAAGACTCGGGGTGTCAGAGTATACCGCTTCATCAATGGAAGCCTATGCAAGACTGGATAAATTAGTTGACCCCTCAAGCGATGCCTGTACTATACAGGTTGAAACTAGGAATTTATATGACTTTTAAAGTCTTGTTTTGGCTTGGTGAATGGTGACGGAGATGCGTGTACTCGATGTCTACACCGTAACACCTAGGATTTTGTTGTTGATTGATTACCAGTTAGTTATGATTGAATGATTACCTTTGCATATTATGGTTTGATAATATATTTTTTTCAATCTCATGTGCTAATTATGTAATTTCTGAATGCTGCCTCCCAACTTTCAAGGTTCTAAGCTTCCAGACCACACTACATGACCATCTTATGTGATTTTGCGTTTCTAGTGTCTTCATGCTTTTTCATTTCCGTATTTTGCCTATAATTGTTTTACATAATTTACCAAGTGAAAGCTTTCTCAGATTCTTTGTTTTAGCTGAAGGTAGTATTTCGTTTACGTATCTTGACATGCTCCAAAACTACTGAATTGGATTCTTCATTCTCCTACTTTTGTTTAAATGTACTTGGTGGGGATTTTTGTGGAAAGTTTGGCATACTATTCTGTATATTTTGTGGTTCATGTGCACTCAAATTTGATAGAGATAGATAACTGCTGTTAGGTAAACTGCTAAGGGAAGTGCAACCTGAATTGATGGACGGCTTGATACAGGCTACAAAAGATGGTGATCAAAGTAGGCTTCAGGCTTTGTCTGGTTCAATGGTTATTGGAGAGGATGATGAAGAAACTAAAGAAGCTGAAGAAACTGAAAATGAGGAGGAAGAGGAGGTAGATTGTCGTTTACTGAGAAACTAGTTACGCTTCATGATCTATTGGTGTCTCTCTGGAGCGATGTTCCACTGTTACTTCTCAAGTAATTGTTTCAGGTGTCTGATGAATACACTGTGATCGCAATGAGATGGTTTGAAGGTCTGATCAATAAGGACATTGAAGTCACCAATGAAGTTTATTCCATTCAGAGTGTTGAATTTGACCGACAGGTAAGTGGAATTCTGCCTTTGCAACCCTGACCACAACATGAATTGGGAATAGTTTTCGAACATGATAAGTTTCTGATCAAAGAGCGGTTGGATAGCGTTGGTATGAACTTTGTAGTGTCATACAAATTCCTTGAGTGAATTTGGGTTGGGAGGTTAGAGGAAGTCAGTACAGTCTGTACTATGTTGAAACATGGTAGATACAGATTGGTATGTGGGAGCTGGAGGACTATAATGTGCTACACCAATGTGTTCTTGAACCTGTGGCATTATTTTCTTAATCCAACTCGGTTTTCTTTTAATGCCTCAAAATCAATTATACTTTACCAGGTTAAACTCTCTATAAAAGCCATATGGCTGATTATAGTGGGGCCATGGGACTGTAGTTTTTGCTCTCCATTTCTTATGTTAGCATATCTTAACAGGAGTTGCGTAAACTCGTACGGAAAGTTCACTCAGCTCAAGACCGACGGGCTACTGCTGAGGAAAACGAGAGAGGAGTAGATGCAGCAATAATGGCTGCCAGAAAGTCCCTCACCCGTTTCCTTATTTCACTCGCAAAGCAAATGCCTACTGATTAAGATGTTGACTATCTTCGTCTGTATCATTATTTTGGGCGTCTGAGCAATTCCGTCCGAAGCATACTTCACTTAGATACATGATAACATTATATGCTTACTAAAACTAAACTTGCAGTTGAATTGCTGAATAGAGAGGATTTGGGAACAAGATGTTGTCTTGGGGACTGGGGAGGAGCTTTGTGGTCTCTTTCGATGATGGTAATTATCAAAATGATTTTTTTTTGTGCGTGTAACGAGATCGAGGTGTATTGGAATGCAGGCTGAGCTATATGCCTAGCCTTGAGGTCAAGGCGGGCCAGCCCTTCTACGTTTTTTGGTTTGGGCTTGCCTCGATATAACGTCGGTAAGTTGACTTGTGGTCGGCCAGTTTACATTGGGGCTATGCCACACCTAGGTTGTGGTCCAAATTATAACCTTAATTAAAGAAAACGGGAATAGTTCACATAGCTGTTGATTCGTTGAAGACTATATTTCCGAAAATGCCATTGTAAAATTATACGCGGACCCCGACCAGGTGACCCAAGCTCAAGGCAAAAACAAAATGTGCAACCAACTATATTTGCGTAGTATTGGGATCGAGGTGCTTCGCCCTCTTATTCTCGGGCAACCGAAGCCGCCTTCAATGGTGTTGATAGTTGGTAGGATGGCCTTTAAGGCCTGGGTTTGTGGTCCTTTAAACGTTGATTTCTGATGTAATCGGCTATATACCCCTTGAATATGTACCTGGCCTTAGTGGTTTGTCTGTAAGTAGGTATGTACTCGCTCCTTTGTGAATTCACAGTTGCCAAAAAAAAAAAAAAAAAACTATAATTGCGTTGCATGTGAATAGACGCCCTTGTTAGACAGCGTGAGAGAAATAAGAAAGGGAAAGTTTCACCGAGTGCAGTTTGCGACGTAAAATGTTTGTTCTGAGATGCAGCTCAGTGGGATCGTAAAAAATGAAGTCCTGGTTAGAATCTAAAATCTTCCATTAGCCTACTTCTCTTTCCGTGAGCACCTGAGCATTGGCTTATAATTCATGCATCTACAAGTGGGAAATTTTGCCATTTAAAAACGCCTTTTTGACCTTGCAGTAGGCCTCTTGCTGAAGATTGGAGAACGTCGGGTGGCCACTGGATGGCTCTGAGACAAAATTGGGCTTGTCAGTATAGAAAGCTACAAAAGAATGGCCTCTCAAATAAGCAATCTTGTATCTCAATAATGAAGCTTAGATATTGAAATTTGGCTCGCCTTTTTGCATCAGCTGATGTGATCTTAAATTCAGCCAAAGGCATCGAGGTTGTTTAAACATTGTTATCGGTTTAGTCTGATGGAAGATAACAAAGCAAAAAATATGCCAATTCTTTCAAGTGGATTTAATCAGCTGATGGAAATGATTAATCTTTCAGGATTTCTGCTCCTGACGAAAGCTCGTAGATCTTTTTTTATGTTTGTTCACTGTGAGAATAGCAGGCTATCCGCTATCTTAGTTGTGAATGCACTTTCAAGTTTCAACGGCTGCCATTTGTTCTTGTCCTCACGAGGAATTTCGTCTTGAAATCGCCGGAAAAGTCGCCCTCAGAATCCAGCGATTACAAAATTCCTTCCTTGCGATACCTTCTCAAGTAAAAAACCTACCTTTTTCTAAAACCTTTTCTGAATTCCGCCTGATAATTTCAACATTTTCTGCGATTCGCTTGTTGATTATAATTTGTTTGGCTCGTGCATGAATGAGCTAGAAAATGCTACGATTGTCCGTCACTGATGTTACAGAGACTTTTTGTCGTATTAGGACCCTTTTTCTTCTTGTGCAAAGAAAAAACTGAAGTTTGGCATGCATATAACCTGCCGTGCCGGTTGGTAAGATAGTTCGAAAATGATATTCTGTCGTTTTCTTCTTAAGAAGGCGGCCAGCTGTTGAACACCATATTTTCCTTTATGATTAGGAAATGATTTGATAAAAGGGTGAGTGCTTCATGACAAGTCTTAACTTCTTTATCTAATGGTAGTCCCCGCCTCCCATTACGTAAGACTGTCAGACTGTTATGCTTTTGGTGAAATTTTTATATTATGATTGTAGCAGGCTTAAAGATAAAGAGAGGGGGAGAGATATTTATAGATATGAGATCGTAACATATACAAGTTTGAAGTTTCTTTTTGTCTCTTTTGACAATTTGTCCACTTGTTCTCTTGATCACCTTCAACATCCAAGTTCTTGTGGAGCCATCTGAATAGAGTGTACACGAAGAGCCATTAAGGTTAACTTACCAAACCCACAAATTACAGGGCAAAACACTTGTCTTCTGTCTCGCAGAATCACTCGTTTGAACTTGGGGCTGCTGGCCGACTAACCCAACTCCAATCATCCTGACCCACATGAGACGAGAGTGTGGGTGGTGGGGGAACAAAGGAATAAGACAACCCTCTTGCGCTCTGAATTAATATGACACAGCCGCCTCATTAGAAATTCTAAGAGGGTACTCTTAACTTACTAGCAGTCTTTTTTTTTAAAAAAAAATCTCCTCCAGCTGAGGGTAATGTAAATGTGGAGAATGTTACATCAAACTAGATCAATGAACCAAACTGTCAGGAAGAATCATCCTTTCAAAGAAAAAACCGAATCAAAAAAAGACCGTGTGAGTTCCGAATTGATAATTTGAGGATCAAGTCAAAACATTAAACAGGGTGATACATTGAGCGTGATAGATTCTTCCCCTATGAATTGATACTAATCTAGTCAACTTTTTGGGCTAAATATATCCATAAATAAGTTGGTGCATGTTATTGACCAAATAGAATGGAAACAACACTGGTTCAATCGAAATCGACTAATTCCACCATTAAGGTTCATATATCTATGGTTTCGCTGCCACAAGTGAAGGCGACAGCAGGACCAACAACATAATAAATCGAATACCTAAACCCATTGCAGCCTCTGGTGGCTAACCTGAGAATCTTTATATACATTTATGCGGTTGTGATAGCTAACTTGTAAACAGGGAGCCAAATATATAAAATCATATTTGGGGTGCCAAAATGAAAAAAATTACCAAGAAAACCATTTAAAGAGTTCCCAACGGCCTCCCCTGACTTCGTCTCTGCTTGTAAAAGTTGCATTCCTCCTGCAGTCTCGCCTAAGGTGGTGGCTATGTCGTATATTAAAAACAGCAACATTTTCTGTCACGTTTGTAGAAGATTTAGCATACTTGATTGGGCTATTTCACCAAAACAAAACTGGCTTAGATTTTCAGGGACTGAATTTTTCTTCAATTCCCGAATGCTCATTCCCCAGTAGTTGCTTTCTGGTTAGACTATGTGCTCTGGGCAAAACCTAATTCGAAGAAAAGTATGACAGTAACTGGTCTGAATTCTGAGAGCAGCTCAACCATCACATGTGGTTTTCCGACAGTTCCGGAAGTTGAAGCTAACTTGAACTGTCCCTCCATCGAGCATCCAATGCCGGGGCAGCCGTCGGGAGTAATTAAATCGTGTGAGTGTTCGCTGGGACCGAAAGTCAAAAGGAACCGGAGAACCGTGATTTTAAGGTTGACCCTAAGAACGATTTCGCATAATAAAACGTGTCCTAATTGCAAAGCTAACCAAGTTGGACTCGTCCAACAAAACTCAGCAGTCAGGCTCTCTTGACTCCGTTGAATTCCCACTTGTCTTATCCAAAACTAGTGCTTTCGTGCTTGTTCTTTGATTCCGTTTTGCCGCTTTTTTTTTACAATTTTTTTCGTTGGCTTTCTTGACTTGATATATTATTGGAGATAAATATAAGTAGTTTTCATAAAAATTAAATAAATTCTTAAGTTTTAAAATTAATCAAATTAATCTTAAAGTTTAAAATCCATCAAAACTTTAGTCTTTTCAAGACCCTTCAAAATGTAAAAAATTTTAAATCTAGAGTACTAATTTAATGAGTTTTAAAATTTAAGAACTTAATTTGATTTTCATAGATACTGATTTTGTATTTATCTCTTGTTATTAATCTTACTTTTGATTTTGAGTTTAGGTCCTTGATTCATAGATGGCCTACAATTATTTATAACTATTTAAAAACCTTCCATTGTTACCCTACGCTATAGAACTTCACAAGTTGTTGAACTATAAGAAGTGTACTCTACGCAATCAAGGTACATGTATATGGATTACAATTATTTATCTGAATTATATATTATATTTTAATGAAAGATAAACAAACCGTATGAATTATATAATATTTAATTTTTTTTTTCTAAATAATAGAATACAATCTTGTAGAGGATCATAGTCGGTATTTAGACACGAGACAAATTATCCAATTCAAACAAAAGGTGATGAATCAAGAAAAAAACAAGGTAAAAGAAATAAAAACAAAAATAAACGCCAGATGGCAGGGCCATTATTCAGATGGGAAACACACAAATAGCTCAAGGCACTCAAGCCGGGTTGGGTGGCTTTCAATCGCTCATCCGCAATCGCCTGTAGCCCTGCACGGAACTGAATCCCAGGAGATATTTAAAGCCCGTTCCCATTTCCCTCTACTTTGTGTTGGCTTTTCGAAAGGCAGAGCAGAGCAAACCGGGACGATTTCATGCCGACATAAACTTTCCTTAATTTATGGCTCAGGTAATGCTCTTGGTTCCTTAATTTTACGTGTCACACAGTACACAATTCATCCATCTATATCTGCGGTAGTACCATTAGGAATATGACTCCGCAAAGATCCATTTCCACATAGGTTTCCCAAGGCTACTTCGTTCCAAAACTTTCCTCGAGTTATACTTCTCAGGGTTTACGAGCGGGACACGTATAATTGGGGGACACAGTTTGGTTTCGACGTGTGTGTCATAAACTTGTCAACTTCGGTATATGAAAAATATCTCGAGTAGCTTTCTTCCCTTGTCTAGTTTACCTGTTATAAAGGGAAAAATCAACGGGCATTTCCTTTTCCCAAACCGGAAGGTGGATAATAATCTGATCTCTCAGCTACAAAACATTATCGCCATTTCACTCTCCTTTACATTGCTCCAGACAAGGAATTTTTGAAGAAACTAAACTTATTTTATTTCCAACATCTCATTTATAGTGCTGTAAAAAGGCATAATTTACTTAAAAATGATGCACACAGTGCACACAGCTTGTAAGTCAAAACAACAACCGCAGGGTTTTGAGACCAATGCAGAATCAAACAAAACCAGTTTTGGTCGGAAAATTAGCAGAAAGTAGTATGCAAGTAAAGGCCCCCAAACAATAAGAGTTAGTAAAGAAAACCCCTCAAAAAAAAAAAAAGTAAAGAAAACCCCTTTTTGGTATTGGGCTAAAGAAAACCAACGCATATTTCAATCCTAGTCGTATTTAGGTAGAAAAACTCTGCAAAGAAGTTTGACTTCGCTTTAAACTCAACCGGTAAGGGAAGATGAAGAAGAAGACAGGGAACTTAATATCTTTAAGTATCCATAATTTCTAATTTTGTTTCTTCGATAGTGGTCAAGCATACTTCACAGTAAGGACATTTAAAACGCGCTGAGGATTCATGGAACCAGTTCTTTCTGCTCAAGACCAATTTCTTTTTTCCCAGTCACTGCACGATACACACGCGGATCTCATGGCACCGCTGCAAAAAACAGAGGAAATTGACCCAGTGAAAATGAACAGGAAAGTTATGCAAACGGAAAGATCAGATGTAGGGGTAATAAATATACGAAGGATCTCTTGCAAATAAATCATAACTTAGCACAACTGAGTCCCCGAATTTATTGGCCGAAGAGCAGAAAGAGTGTACTGTCCCGGCTAAGGATTTATTTTTTTGCGCCCCCTCCCCGCGGCTGCAATGCCTTGCTTGCTGCACGTTTATTTTTTCTTTCTTTGTTGTTCATCTCTTTCTCTTTTTAAATTTATTTTCCAATATTGCACACCGTCGGTCTCTATAAATACTCTGTTCCGCCTACTCTTTTATAACCTCAACATAAACTCTCATTCCTCGTCAACCTTGGTGGAGAAGAAGATTTTGAGATCCTCACAAGCGCCAGCTCCTTCTTCTCCTCCTCCTCGTTTTCATCTTCTTCCTCATCCTTTCTTCCTCTTCCTTTTCTTCTTCTTACACAGGTCATTGAGTTAGAATGGCTCAACTAACGGCATTATTAGTGTCATTAGTAACGGTTCTTTTATCAACATCAGGTAATAAGAATCAATAGCGCCATAGGATAAAAAAAGCTTCAAAGTAATCATCTTTAATACAATTTTTCGTGCTCTAAATTTTATTAGTTCTTTGTATATTTATGTATTGCTAAAACGACCTATTACAGGAGTAATTTCAACGACCTTCACCATAATAAACAAGTGCGACTACACGATATGGCCTGGCATTCTGTCCAACGCCGGCGTACCAGCACTGTCCACGACGGGGTTCGCTCTCCAAAAGGGGGAGTCCAAGAGCATCACCGCACCGACTTCGTGGGGGGGTCGCTTCTGGGCCCGTACCATCTGCTCCCAGGACTCCACCGGCTCGTTCTCCTGCGTCACAGGTGATTGCGGCTCCGGGAAGATCGAATGTTCAGGTAATGGCGCCACGCCACCTGCCTCCTTGGCCGAGTTCACGCTCGACGGCTCTGGCGGCTTGGACTTTTACGATGTCAGCTTGGTCGACGGCTACAACCTCCCTTTGCAGGTTCTACCCCAAGGTGGCACTGGTCAGAACTGTACAAGCACAGGCTGCGTGGCCGACCTCAACGACTCCTGCCCTTCGGAGCTCCAGGTCACGAGCGCCGACGCCGACGGGAGCGTGGCCTGCAAGAGCGCGTGCGAGGCCTTTGGCCAGCCCCAGTACTGTTGCAGCGGCGCGTATGCGACACCCGACACCTGCAAGCCATCAACCTACTCTCAGATCTTCAAGAGCGCGTGCCCGCACGCTTACAGCTACGCGTATGACGATAAGACCAGTACCTTCACATGTGCCTCTTCGCCTGATTACACTATTACCTTCTGCCCCACTCCGAGCACCAGGTAAATTTACTCGAAACTCCCCCACACCACCCGTACTTTTCGTAGTCATCACCTTAACGGTAAAGGGCAATTTTGTCCTTCGAAATCACTGCAAAGGCTGTCAATTTGAACGTTAATGTCCCCCATGTTCCGGCCTATAATTTCTCACTTTCTCGTCGATAGAGAGAGAGAGATAATAGATTTTATTTTAGAATCTCTTAGATCATAAGTTGGTTGCGGCATTTAATAGTGGGTTTAAGAAATTGGGGGGCACATTTATTATCTCTTTAGAGTCTGCCACCGCTCTCCGCCGACCTGGTTTTACTCATCTTTTGTCCATAAATTCGGCATACAAGGTGACGACAGATAGATGCCGGCGGGGAAAAGGACCATAATTAGTGCGCACGTCATTTTCTTGAAATTTGTTAACCAAATTCGCCCTGCTTCGTTGCTAAACTCTGCACCTACGGTCGGTTCAATTGTCAAAACCTATCCGTTCGGAAGACAGTTTGGTCATATTTCACAACTAAAGAACAGCCTCGCAACCGAAGGCTTCGTCACTACCCATAAATATATAGTTGTCCCCCCACAAGTTTAGCTCTAAAGTTGATGCACGAAGCTGGAAGATACCACACCGTTCCCGAATCTTATAGATTAGTCTCCCCACCTCTAAGATCGGTTCATTTTTTAATTAATATACGCCTGACACCATTCTCGAATCTCCAGAGCCTATACACTAGTGTTTGGTTTGCACACACACCGAGACTGCCGTTGGTACAAGTCTACAAGATTAGTAACGGTCAGTTAATTGGTAAAAGCTAAAAAGTTTGCCCAATGAGGACACGACACGTTTGATTTCTGCGTTAACTGAAGGTAGTTTTGTTTTGTGTGCAGCCAGAAAGCTACGCAAGGGCCGGCCACGCCGACCCCGACGACAACTACGAGCCCACCGTCCATCAACAGCACGATGATCTACGAAGGCGCATTAGACGAGAGTTCTGCATCACCGTCCACTTGCACCCACGTGTTCGGATCCTACTGCATCGCGGGCGTCGTCAGCATCACGGTCGCAATTTGGCGGTTCTGGCAGCTCTTCTAACTTCTTCGCTATCCTTTCTTTTTCTAGTGGATGGGCCATGTGTCTTAGGGGCCCAGAGGGTTGGCCATGCCGACGCGGATATGAGTCATGATGGAGAAGCCCTGAGCTATCCCCATTGAAGGTTTACTCACCAGCATGTACCGATACGGACACTGAATGGGATAGAGAGTGAAAAGGAAGCTGCTACTTGTACTAGGTGTGTGGGGAAATTGGATTCATCTGTTTTGTTGTAGTGCAGAAGTGCACGAAATAGGCCTTGTTAGGCGAAGAAATTCTTTGAAATCATTGAATTCGATTCTTTATGTTAAAGGTAGCGAGGGGATAGGGGCATTCATTGGTTTGTTTAGGGTAAAGTGTCAAACTATGTAACCACCACCACATTTGGTGCGGAAGAATATGGCGGAAGAATATGAGGAGTTTTTTTTTTCTCCCTCTCTTTCTGGTCTTGGTGTTTGATGTCATATTGCTGCGCATGTTGTGTTCACTTATATTCCATAAAATAATTCGAAGACCTATAATATATACGAATGGATCATATAAAGGCTTAAATGCACCAGATATCCTGTGGTATTTTTATTTTGCAAATATGTCCTGAGGTATGAAAAGTTTTTATATTCATGAGGTAACTTTCGATTTAAAATATGTTCTCTTAGACTCCGTTTAAAAAATTAACAGTAGTAGGTGACGTGGTCTGTTGGTGCTGGTCTGGTCTGATTTTCTAGTCTGTTGGTGTGTTTGTCTGGTCTGCTGGTATAGTGCAGACATGTGGGAGAGATGCCACGTCACTTACGACAGTTAATTTTTTAAATAGAGACTGACGGAGGGGCATATTTTAAATCAAAAGGTTACTTCATGAATATAAAATTAACTTTTCTCACTACAAGGACATATTTGTAACAAAGTAATATCACAGGGGCGTATTGTGTATTTAAGCCTAATATAAACAATGTCCTTGTATGGGATACGTATGTGGACGATGAGGGTTGGAACTATAAACTGAGCAATAATAGTATGTTATTAATAACATTCCCCACTTGCAATATTTGTCTAGTAAACCTCGCTTCTGAAGTTAAAAGAGTTGAGCATTTCTTAAATTGAAGACCAAATATTTTTTAGGAAAAAAACAAAGTCGGGTGGGTTTCTCTCTTTACATATAAGTTATCGTGCAAAAAAACGTTTGAGCCACGTGAATCAGATCCACGAACGTAGTGATGGTCAGCGCCAGCGGACTATTCTTCACCCTTAGAAGCAAGGTGAGTCAGACAGAAACTGCAGCCCACGTTGCAATCACGACGGTTGTGGTTTTTTTTTTTTTGGAGTACTTATCTTCCTATATAATTTCCTACCTTATGCCCATATTACGCTTGATAGTGTATTGGAACGGAATAAAACATTCATAGAACTGAATATATATCTAAACACTATAATCTCATCTGTCTAATCCCAACCCCAATAGAGCCGGACATCAGAAGTACTATCGATTTGGTCGAGTCGTCCAGTACTCGCGCTGGCATGATTGAGACCTTCAGCTAGCATTGGAAATTTCCTTTTTTGTATTTAAGCGCATTTCACATGCCATACCAGCTCGATTTCCATAGGGTTGAAGTTCAACGGCAACCAGTGACAGAGTATCTTTTCCTATAAGATAGGATCCTAACCACAGCGTTATTATATTGGCTAGATATATATATATTTTTTTTTTGGGATCTATAGCTCACGTAAGCTTAGACGAGTGATTGATACTTTGAAGTACCTCTCGACACAAAGCCTTGTTGGGAAATGAATAAATCCTAGAGAATTTTCTAGTGCGCTCATAATGTAGCATGTAGGAATACCATTTAATCTAAAAGCATAAACCCTATAAGGTTTTGGCCTAACTATGTTATATTAATCACTCATATTTGTAACTTTTTCCAAATGTGAGACTTAACCTTTTTACTCTCTCATATTCAACATCTTCCATTTGATATTAAAATGGGTGTTGGTACATTTTATACCAAGTTACCTAATTGTATTCCTCTTGACTTGTCAAGACACATATATGCAACATACATGTGCTGGCCTCGCAAGTGGTCAGTCAATTTTGGCATAAATTTTTGTAAGCATTTCGCCATTGGTTTTTCAACTTCTATTTAAGTCTATCATTACGTGGAGCTGAGGGACCATGTGAGAGCAATGGATAGCATCGACTGTTCATTCATAACTCAAACGAAACTTCAAATCATCGAGCATTGTTTTTGAAGATATTTAGTCAACCTTCTTATTATGCGCATGATTGAGCATATTCTTCCAAAACCATAATATTATTTTGTGGCGTTACAGGTACACTTATAATCTAATAAATGATCGATGTATACGTACACGATTAAGAGTCAGAATGCTTCTAAGGTTGTTGTGCATAAAATAAACGCTATTTCAACTAATTCAATATGAATGATTGCTTCAGAATGGCTAATTAAGCTGACACTGACTACTCAGTGTGTAACCGGAGATTCGCTGTGTTGTTTGATTGCTGAAGATTACAAGAAGTTAGCAAGAAGCACGTTGCTACTCGATCCTTGGTCGCGCATGGCAGCTTTCGTCACGGGCACTTTGTGAGCTTGTTTTGGTACAAAAAGAATGACCCCGCCTCCATCTTTACGTTTTTGTCTTACTTTCTGCCCCCTTTAAGCGAGGCGAAAACGAGAACCAATTAGCCATTAGGCATGGCGAATGGAGGCCCGTGAGTACGGGATAAAAACCCTGTCGTTAGATAAGCAGATTTTACTTGTAATGCACGATCCTTTTAACTATCACCATCATCGCTTTGAAATTAGCAGAAGAACCTGCTGAAGTAGATATACTACCAGCTCTAGACATTCGCTTAGGTATAGGTAATGCCTAACCTGAAAACGATGAATTGTTAGATAGAATCATCCATCATGGAAAGCCAACCCAATATTTGTCAACAATATTGCAGGTTTGTTAACACTGATCTTCACCCACCCGATGACCCGAAAAATGATTATCTTTTGAGGATGAACCTTTTGTCACCTTGCTGATTATTAGAAGAGAAGAAATTGAAGATACCATAGTTGGTAGAAATCTCACCACACCGATTGTTCTGGGTGGATTTAATATTTATAGAAAGCACATTTACATGTAACGGGCAGTACAGCTGCACAATGAAAGAAAAAAGAAAAAAGGAAACAGAGTAACAAGAATAGAATTAAGTGATATTGTCCTGTTTTGTAGTTGAGAGAATCGTGGGATCCTTACAGCTGGAGCTTTATTTTGAATTTTGAATTGTCCCCGTGATTCTTGTGATCTGGAAGTAATTCGCTAACATCCCCCGTCAAACTGGGCGGCGTGACCAGGCACAGTTTGTGACGCAAAGATTCCAAAGCATCATGAGTCTGAGCTTTTGTAAAAATATCAGCAATTTGGCAACGGGTAGAGACATGGCGTGTAACCAGCAAGCAAAGAGCTACTCTTTCACGAACGTAATGGTAATCTAACTTGATGTGTTTGTTGCGAGCGTGGAATACCGGATTTACCGTCATGAAAAGAGAAACTCAGATTATCACATAATAAAGTCGGCGCAGAAGACAAGGGAACATGCAAATCACGTAGAATAAATGTTAACCAGGTCAATTCTGCTGTAGTTTGTGCCATAGCACAGTATTCGGCCTCTGAGCTGGACCGAGAGACAGTGGGCTGCTTCTTAGCACTCCATGAGATAATATTGCTCCCCAGAAAGGTGCAGTACCCTGTCATTGAGCGCCGAGTAAGAGGGCAGCCAGCCCAGTCAGCATCTGAAAAGGCATATAAATCTAAAGAACTCAATTTTGAATGTGAAGACCGAGATGTATTGTCCCCTTGACGTACCGTAAAATATGTCGAACCATGGTAAAGTGAGCATCTGTGGGAGCCTGCATGTACTGAGAGACTTGGTTAACAGAAAAAGATAAATCTGGACGTGTCAAGGTGAGATACTGAAGAGCCCCAACCAAAGATCGATAACGTTTGGGATCTTTGTAGAGTGGTGAATTCAACTCGGGCTTATTTTTTTGACACATAGGGGTATGAATCGGTTTTGATTCATGCATTGCATCACGTTCCAGTACGTCTATTGCATATTTGGTTTGATGAAGAATTAGGCCACCAGATACAGTTGCCACTTGAATGCCCAAAAAATAATGAAGAGGACCAAGGTCTTTCATAGCAAATTCACTATGCAAAGAATCCATGAAGGAATGAATAAGCGAGTCACAAGAGCCAGTGAGGATTATGTCGTCGACATAAAGCAAGAGAACCAAGATACCACGATTGGAGTGATTAATAAAAAGGCTAGGATCGGCTGAGCTACAAATAAAATTATTTTGAAGAAGAAAGGAACTAAACCTGTTAAACCAAGCTCGTGGAGCTTGTTTCAGGACATAGATCGCTTTGTTCAACAACCAAACATAATCTGGAAATCTTGAATCTTGAAAGCCAGGAGGTTGCTCCATATATACCTACTCAGTAAGAAAGCCATGAAGAAATGCACTTCACGTCTAACTGGCGAATGCTCCAGCGTTTAACAACTGCAATGGAGAGAACCAATCTTATAGTCCCGGGCTTGACAACAGGAGAATAAGTTTCAGAGAAGTCAATACCATCGACTTGATGATAACCTTTCGCAACAAATCGTGCTTTAAGGCGTTCAAGTGATCCATCTGCCTTGAGCTTGGATTTAAAGACCCAGCGAGAACCAACAACATTCATGGATGGTCGTCAGGTACAAGAGTCCATGTCTCATTTTGAGAGAGAGCAGCAAGCTCTTCCTCCATTGCTTTCCTCCAACCCGGATGAAAGAGTGCCGAACGAATATTGCCAGGTTCTTTAGGAATAGAATCATAAATATGAAGAAGAGCATACTTGGGATTCGGTTTATGAATGCCAGCACGGGCCCTTGTCACCATGGAATGAGAAGGTAGGAGTGGAACATTGAAGTCTTACGTTGGAGTGGGAAATATTTCCTCATCAATTGAAGATAAATCTGTGGGAATTAATTCAGCATAAACATGTGAGTCACCAGCATGTAATGAAATCAAAGGAACATCGGTTACAGGTGGTTCCATTATAATGGTAGAGGATGTAGGTGCACAAAATGGCTCAATTGGTGGAGATGGAGAATCTAGCCATTCTTTGAATACTTGGACGGAGGGTTCTGGTGATCCTATCTTGCAACGGTCTGAGGCTTGGAACGGAAGAATAGTTTCATCGAAAACTACATGTCTTGAGATAAACACACGTCGAGATGGAGGATAATAGCATCGTAGCCCTTATGCCGATCACTGTAACCCATAAAAATACAAGGTAATGATTTGTGATCAAATTTATTTCCTTTGTTATCCCATAAATATGGAAAACATCTAGAGCCAAAGACACGTAAAGAACCATAGTCTGGAGAGTGACCATGTAACCGAAAGAAAGGACTGTCCCATTGAAGTACTTAAGAGGGAAGTCTATTGATTAAAAACACAACCGTGGTGAATGCTTCCACCCAAAAACATTTGGGGACATTAGCTTGAATCATCATAGTTATTCCCAATTCCCGAATAACTCTATGGCGCCTCTCAACCACACCATTTTGCTCAGGCGTGTACGGACAAGAAAGTTGATGAATAATCCCAGATGCTTGCAGATGCGTTTGAAAAAGGTAATTGACAAATTCACCTCCTCCATCAGTTTGGACTATTTTAATAGCCCCTGCAAATTGTCGAGCCACATATTTTTCAAATAACAGGAATTGTTGAATGAAGTTAGATTTCTTCTTCAAAGGAATCAACCAAATAAACTTTGTGAAATCATCAACAATAGCAGCATAATATTTAAATCCATTAACAGAGTTTATAGGAGCGGGTCCCCATAAATCAATATGAATTTTTTCAAAAACAACCGTAATCTTAGAAGAAAATCTCCATCACTGAAATATAGAGAAAAGATTGAGAGCTATAGAGCAAATTATGCTCCAAGACAATGTACCGACACCCTCGCATTTTACAGAGACTCCACTTCCTATTTACCAATAGATGGTAAATCAATTGGTTCGATGAGTGTCTGAAGTAAACTTTGAATATGTGCTGAACCAGACTGGCTCTACTGGAACGTATAAGAGTACATACTAAAATCATGAGAATCATCTTTATAACATAAAAATCTACTTACAATTTTAAACATCGTTGTGCTATAGCCTGTTCCTAGACGACAGTCGCCGAGTAAATACATCCCCATTAGATGAGTATTACAATTCATGCTCCTCTATCTATAATCTTTGCAGCAAGGTAACTAGTTCGAGTGATTCAACTCTTAAAGGATAACTATGCATACTCTATACAGTTTAATCGACTGCGAAATTATAGAGTAAAAAGAAAAAATATATAATCAACCAGCTTTTTGTATACCTGTCTCCAATCCATCTCATCACGACCGACTTGTGAGAATCTTCGTTAATTCCCACCCGTAGACGTTCATTTGGGCCTTAACACAAAAATGCAGCTAATATGGCAATATAACATACGAGACAGAATCACCGCCCCCAAATAGACAAAGAAATATTTGTATCCAATTCCAAATAGTGTATAATATAACAACTGCTTTCAACATATACTTATATATAACTAAGAAATTCACCTAAAATTGACCATCATAGATGCCTAAACTACTCAATACCTTATGATATTTTTTTAATCGATCTTCTTCAAAACTAATCATCTCATCACACCTCATACATTTTGCTTATTATGTTGAGTTGTATAAAATTAACAACACGATCATGCTAGCCATATAATACTCCGATCACTACCCTAACTGCCTGAGTTAAGGGATACAAGGGGCAAAATGATACAGTAATATCGCGTGTCTTATGTTGCGTCTAGGCAAATATGCAAAGTCACGAATAAAATGCTATAGTAGTGAACATTAATTGATAGAGAATTATGAGACAAAGAAATATAAAATCTACCCACGTTAACGCCTTCCTAAATTTAATACAAATCAATCTACTTAAAGGCTAGTAGCACGCTAGAGCCGCCCAACGTTGAGCGGTCGACGATCCTGATATACTTCCAATTCAATATACCACTCATAATCTAGATGCCCCACACCCACTCACCGAAACCATTCTTAAAATTAATCAAACTGAAAGTCAATAGAAAATATAGCTACTGGAGGTATATAATTTACAATCTATCTCTATGCTTTAAAATACAAACAAACCCATATAATTTCGACAGACCCTGTCGATAGCCCAAACAACTTAGAGGCGAAGATCTAAGACCTCAGGCCCCTCTAAATTGCCATCCAAACAAACACCTCAAGCCTCAAAAGAAGACGACAACAGCATAAATGGGTCTCCACTCCGGCAAAGAGAGCAAGCAGAAACAACGGTATCACCAGGACGTCGGGACAAAGACTCTCTTACAGACACGGACTGCTCTCTTACCATCTAAATTATCCTAGACGATACACAGGCGACGATGAATCGTCGCAAGTCGCTAACATACTATCACAACGGTTCCACCAGAGATAAACGGCGGAATGAGAAATCAGGCGTTCCCAGAAATATATCCTTATGTATTATCTCTTTGTCACCCCAATTTCATTGAAATTTTTGCCATTTATTGATATACTAGTCTCTAACTAGATGCAATCTTGCATGAATTTACATCTAGACTCAAAAGCCACAAAGATGTAAGTCACCTCTCATTAGACCAGAGCCCATGAAGGAGCTCGTTCGAAAATTGGACCAAAATTAACTTTACTACTATTTTTGTTGTTAAGTAGCTATTTGAGAGAAGAATTAGGTTCTACATTGCCTACCTACACAATCACAATTCTACCTTGCATTGTTTGCTCACGACAGCGACAACCTTTCCATACACTTGCAGAGTTCATTTACTGTAACCGTTTTAGAACAGCTTAAACATCATCTCCATTCCCCTCACCGTTTCAGGTTGTCCAGAGATTGAAGAAGTCACACCAAACCCAACTAGACATACCTCTTCTTTCTCTTCAAACTAACCATGCCCCAAGCCACGAAACTCACAAACGCAAAACGTCTAGACGACCACTCTATCTGCCTCAGAAAATACGACAGGGCTTGCTAACCACCTGCCAATCATACTCATGCTCCCACCTAAATCCACAGCCCCCTTCAGCTTGCGCCCAAATAGTATCATGATATGGAAATACGGATACTCATTGTTCGTCCAATATCAAAGACATACACCAGATCACAAAAATTCCAAAGTTGTAAACCTGACAACCAATTTTGATCACATGTGATAATAAAAACTATTAAATTCGCTATTAATGGGAATATCACGACTTATCTAATCGACTATCATTGACATCATCATTAATTATTTCCTTAGTCTAGCTGTGTGCTCACTTCAGTCTTATACTAATGCCCGACACAACGAAATGGACTTTTCCAACCACTTTACATCCCCCACTCAACTCATCCATGTGTAATCTCAAACATGAGAAACGTTCTCACTACCCAATAATAAATCATGGCTGGTACACTATAACCACTATGTGAAAGACCTCAATTTATAAAATCTGCTAATAATTTATTTTATGCTCTTTAGTTTTCGTGTACCATTCAATAAAGTACTACGAGCTCAATTGTTTATTTATCCGGAGTGTAGTGCCTCATTCTTGATAAACTGGCTAACTTGATTCTATCTATCTATAATCTTTAACCGATATTCCTACTATCCCTGAGTTAGAAAACTAAGTATCCAATTATGATAACTAAATTACTTCCTATACATTCTCTTTAAACAGGATCGTTTTATTCCATGAACCAGAACAATCTCTAATTGGTGAACATTACTACTACGAAGCTGATATATGATAACCCTTAATTATGAGTACGTTCATCTCGTCGCTTCTAATCTGACTCAAACCACCCAATTGCCGGTTTACTACATCGAGTTGGCTCTCAGCGGCCTCAATACTCTAACAACATAATCGCCAGTTCCCTTTCCCAATCACGTACTCAACTCTTTCGATTAGTATCTCTCAACGTCTGAGTTTCCTTCGCTGTTAACTGAAGAACCATGTAGCTCAACCATACTATTATTTATACCGTCTAATCCACTTACATATAGACTGCATAGTTTAATTTTAACTCACAATCTTCAGCGATGCTTCAGATTATATGTGGCCTTACATGCAAATTCTACGTTCGCGCAAATAATAAAAACACATTGTACCTCACTGGCCTAGTACCTTTAAATTTTCCACCAAACTAGGCCACACGTGTTCCTGAACCCAACTTCCACAGTATGCTTAGTCTATTCCATGTACTGAATCGGTTACTCTACCGTCCCGATTCCGGCTTTCATTAACAAAAATTCATAATGAGATGTAAATACTACACTGCTCCGCTACTATGATCTAACTACATATATAATATCGAAACAAATAGAGCGAACTTTAACCTTAGACTCACATTATATAATATTGCTGTCATCAAGGCTGATGATTTCATACAAAATAAGTTTACTTTTAGTCTTTTGTATACTTATCTCCTAATGATGAAGCAAAGCAGAAGATACGTAAACAATCAATGTTATCAACGTTACCTTCACTTGTTATCTATTATATTAGAATAAATGATGACTGCTCGGAGACAAATGGATCAGATTCAAGCTCTAATACATCACGATAAGAGAAAGCTTCCCATCAAAAGCTGTGCGAAAGGGGAGGTGAAACTTTCTGTCAATTACCTTTTCAAGACATCGTCTACGTCCGCAAGCATCTTGGAATTATTACCAAACAACACCCTTCTGACATTGCTTCCTACGTACTCTGCTGCGCAACCTCGAATAGCAACCGCTAGTGAAATCGTTTGTTGTATTACAGCGAGACCATTAGAACTTAAGTCGCTGCAAATATCCCATAGGACCAGGCACTTGATATCGCATAGGATTCTAAGAGACTACATCTGCATCCTCCCCACATATGCGGTATTTTTGATTTACTTGTCCCCTCAATATCTTGATTATAATTTCATTCCCGAGTAATGATATGTGTTTATCACAATTCACCCACTCGCTAGTTGTTTGTATATCGTATATAATTGATATATCTCACTCCTTCGAGGTACTGTACTTAATTTAATGGACATTTACCCTTATCCTCAAAAAAACAGACGATCAACGTGTCTTTCCTGAAACTGTTAAGAAAATCCCCCGCGCCCCAAATAAAGCAAAATTCATCCTTATTCTCTGTAGCATTAACTGAGTGTCACTCTCCATACTATTTAATTCTGTGATTCTAATTACGTGTCATTTGTGTCACTCATAACGATGTTTAGTTATCCTAATTATATCTTGATATTAACACAAAGGAAAACGTAATAAATTTTGATCACAAATCATACTACTCTAAGCACTTCTATTCTCACTTCAAGCTGTTCTCATAGAGTTGGATCGATCAAATTAGAAGGTCCTGACCGATGTTGTTGCGTTAATTATCCTCTCACATCCTCACACGTTAGATTTGATCATCGGGTTCAAGATAATGTTGTGCTATAAATCTACTATTCTACCTGAGTATCTACAAGCCTAGCACTCACTGTTCTTCAATTCATAGTAGTTCACGCAGAAAAAAACCCCACCTCGTTCCAAGTATTCAAAGAATGGCAATTCTCCCATTCCACAATGAGCCTTTTAGCCACCTACATCTCTGTAACCACTACACCTACAGATAATTGAACACCGATCCCCCCAGCATTTATTTACCGCCGTATCTGTCCTTCGTGATGTTTACTTTATTACCACAATTGCAATGACGACTTTGACCTTACCATGAGATGCATGCATCATTCTATGCTGTTAACCATTGTCAAATTCTTCTACCATTTATCCTTTACAATTCTAGTCTATGGACATAATACTCTTCCCCAAAGCGTGCCCTATGCAATAAACAGTCCATCCCACCCATTATGAAAACACCACTGCCTATAAATCTCAAGGAATTGAGAAGATCAAAGAATTATTGAAAAATAATGCATATTATATGTAATGACAAGACACCATTAAAATTATGCCAAGTACACAAATCAACTTAGATAACAAACATAGGTAGAAAACTGGGGGAAAGGATTTTATCATAAGATTGTTTGTTTTAAGTTATTATAATAAGCACCGGTCATGATTTAAAAAAATAAATCTAATAGTTGAGTTAAATTCTTTTTGTCTCATTTCATTAATGAGGTGGTTAAATTCAGGCCCTTGGATTTATTTTTTTAAAATCTTGACCCTTCCTTATAATATCTTTGTATAGAAAGCTTGTGATGTAATCTTAACTCGAAAACTGGAGGTATAATGGTCACGTCAAACCCTCAATTTTTATGACAGAAAAGATGAGCATACAATCTTAGTAAATATGTTGGAGAATCGGATATAATCATTTTATTCCACTCTAATTACTCCCTAATAATTTCTCATTATTATTCCATAACCTGCAATGTCTATATATGTAATATTAATTCAAAAGTTCTACATATATTAATAAATTACCTCCCACTATTGCCCACATATTAATCCTTGACATCTATCAGCTGGTTACATTTACCACGATCTTGATTACCATTAAATATGCACATCTAAGTACACAAAATACCATCACCAATCATCTCCATACCCGAAACAAAAGAACCTAGCCCGCGTCTCAGCCCTGCATGGAACATCCCCACTCACCTTCTCCCCTCCCTCCATCCCACTATATCTACAAAACGTAATAAAAAAGATCTAATGCCCATACCTTCTGAACCTTCCTATCGACAATATCTAGAGAACAAAGGCACTGTAAGGCAACGATCCAATGCACAAACACGACCCAACACTCACTCCTAATTGTTCGTTATCAGAGCACTTCCCTACAGAATCAAATACCATATCTTATCCTACGTAATATGCTACAAAAACAATAGGAATTCTAAGAAGCTCATAGATAGTAAATCCTGCCACAGATAAATATTCATCTAGCTCCATGCGTAATATACGGTATAATTATATTAATCAAAAAGTCTTGTATGCATCATCGCCTCTTCACAAATGAACCCTCATCAAAATATTCACTTCCACCATTCGTTTGTGGAGATTGTTTTTAATCTCACTTACGTACCACACATGATATTACTTCAATTCAATTTTATCTATAGAGGAAAAGATTTTTATCTATTAACTTTGAAACCTCCCTTTCAATTAATTTTATCTATTCTGCTCATCTCCTATAGCGCCATTGAGCAACCCGCCCATATTCAGAAGAACATCTAATTTTAATTGCAAGTATTGAAAATCTAAATTAACCTTTCCCTCCAGTTTAAGTAAACTCAACACAACGATGATTAATGACATTCTCATGCCATCCCTCGACCATATGCATTATAAAGTCAAATTATATTTTTCCTTAAACCTTACTTATCTGATAACCATCTGAAAAGGTAATAGGACATTTTCCCATTCCCAATATCATTAACATGAGCGTTCCCTTTTTTGGTTCTTTTGATTATCTATTAATAATACCATAGTATTAATATGAATTCCCTAGGATACTCGGTATAGAACAATTACTAGTATACAACTATCAAGATACAAACATAACGCACCATAAAAACACTAATAATATAGAAAAACCATAAAATAAAATAAAAAAGTAAAAAATTAGAGATCGTATCCACCAGTATCAGCCAATGCCAATTGATGATTATAGACTAAAAACCCACATAGCACAGAGGAAAGAACAATAAGATACCCTTAACTATTCTTAAAAACGAGAGATAAGACATACCTTAATAAACATCGTAATTTCACCAAAAACATCTGAGAATCAATATATCTCAAACTGCCTCACATTCTTAAATAAAACACAGCCATTAATACCTGAAGAACGAGAATAAAAGAACCAAAAATAATAAAAAAACAGATATGAGAAGAGCTAATAAAAATGCCCTCCTTATAGGAGATAAAAATATTAACAAAGCAATCCGAATAATTACCTTCAAGACTACCAACAAAATCATTCAATATATAATGTATGTAAAATAGAACTGAAATATACAAGACTTTCTCTGAAGATAAAAAAAAAGAAATAATTGTATTCATTAAAATAGCGGAAAAAACTATTAGAACTAACCAATCCAGTTAACAAATGCCATCAAGAATCAATCCAATATATATAGATTTAATATTAATATCGTTAAAAAATTAATTATTAAAGAGCCACCCTATGTCTCAAATCCACACAGTTTTTAACACCGAAAAAGAATACATAAAAGAAGAAAAACTCCTTAGAAGAGCGTCCTAACCAAATAGACTAATTTACCTCATCCAATGACCTGCAGGCTACTAAAATTCACCTGTGTATCCCCTGCCATCAATATAGAAAACTGTGCTACTAAGGTAGGCGTAGCCAAAGAGTAACGGAGAACCACCAAAAGATTATTGTCGAAAATTAGCTTTTAGTGATATAATGCAACTCGAAAACTCAGCAGTTACACCAAATATTAATGACACTGCTAGTAATATTAAACAAAAAATTTTCAGAACCATAGCACCTATCGTATCCTGCCCGGCGCCGAGACTTTCAAATTAACAGTGCTGGCCAGTATAAAAAGATAATAGCTCTATTTGCGCAGATTATCGTGAACATTACGAAATCACAAATCCACCATTGAAATAAGCTCGGAAAACAACTTAAAGAAATAAACACCAAAATAGTTACAATCACATCAAAAACCAACAATTAAAAGAAAACAAATAAAATTATATATAGCCCCGCAGATAATAAGTCGTCATTAGTCATAAATGTTGAAACAATAAAAGATATAACAAATTTATCCTCTTAAGAACTTATTGAAAATAACGCGTGCAGTGGTCTGCTATCAAACAATCTGATACTACATGAAAAGAAATAAAATAAAAAAAACCCTAATATCAAGTATAAGTTAGTGAGCTTGTAAAATACTGAACTTGTCATTATTTTCGTATCAAAAATTACTTATCACCAAATTATAAACAACATAGCGAAGATAAATACAAGGATCAAGGAAAATTAACCTATCATAGCCATATGATACATGTACCTATCGTATACCAAAAATAACTATAAATATTATTATGAAATTCATTTTATTTTTATTATACAATTTTCGGAACGTACAATTATTTTTATTTCATTAATTTGATTATCTAAATATATATGTCTTTAATTTTATTTTCCATTTATAAAGAACCATCGACTGGCTCGACCACATAGACGATATATTATCACGTTCACATCAAACAATGATTCAATTAAAAATCTGGAGTAAAACAAAAAATAGTGAAAGCCATGATTATGGAAATGGATATGATCAAGACAGTTGACGTTAATCTCCAAATAGACAATTTCTTTCCACATATTACCAACAAAACCAATAAAGTTGTTTTATAAAATGCTCCCAAAAAGTCAAAAAGGCAGACCCACCTGT
Source organism: Morella rubra (assembly GCA_003952965.2). Lineage (NCBI taxonomy): Eukaryota > Viridiplantae > Streptophyta > Magnoliopsida > Fagales > Myricaceae > Morella > Morella rubra. Next base: position 21,540,381 of record CM025856.1, on the reverse strand, counting down.
AATGACATTCTGTATCCATACTAATGGAAAAACACCTCTATACAAATTCATTGTTTTTTTTTAAATGGCCTAGACCCTAATATCTAGCTCTGAGAATTTTGAAGAGACCAAATAAGAGCAAAGCAGCCGAACAGAAATATTGTGAAAAAGAAAATAATGGTGTCAACAGCCAAAGGTTGTTCGGAGGTTTCACCCACATTAACGTTCCACTTTTGTACCCCCCCTACAAAAAGTACTTCCCATAAGAAGAAAGAAAACGAAAACGTTAAACTGGACCTAGGTATGTATCTCTCATTCCCGTCAATTAATCTAGACCCGATTTTCCACCAAAGTAAGAGAAATAATAGCGCCTATTAAATTGTAAGAGAGAGCTCTTTAAGAGACAAATAATTATATTTTTTCAAAACATAAATGTCCGATCACCCTTTTATGTGTAAAGTATAAGGGAATTCACTACATTAATCTACTTTATCAGAAATAAAAGATATACCCCCGCGGCACAAAAAAGCAAATTGACCATCATTCTATCGATTAACGATTTAACGATCCGAGAATAGCCTGTAATCCACACAGCCGAAGTGTCACCACAGAACTTAACTTCAAGCTAAAGTCCTTCTTCTCCGTGGTCTTACCAAATTAAGTTGTTTTTTAAAGCAAAAATCGGAAAAAAGATGGAAATGTTAGACATTTAACGCGATTTCAAAGATACTCACTATAATAGAATTTTCATTCATTTCCAGTTTAAACCATTCCGAAAAGAATTCCTCGGATTATTTTCAAAAATGGAATCACAGGAAAATTTCGATGCTCGATATACATTACATAAACCCCGAGAGCTTGCAGGCAGTCGAAACTCTAAAATCAAAAGGCAAAAGATAGCAATCAAAGTTTATGGCAGTAAAAGACAATTGCCAGAACCATTATTCTGCCAGAAATCAATCCCTCTCAATAATGCAGAGGAAAGAGGGATCAACAATCAAAATCACCAAAATAATAATGAAAAACCAGAGCATAAAAATCATATTACACGTTATTCGCAAAAAAAAAAAACAATAAACCCAAATCCAATATAAAAATAACAACCAATTGGTCTAATCACACCAGACTTATAAACTTTTCCCACTTACAAATCATCTAGCGAATAAAGCTAGACTAGAATAGGGATAATTATATAATAAATCTAAACCTAACAGAAAAAATATAACCATCTAACCCAATAAACAAAAAAAAACTACTATTTCAGACCAAATTGCTACACTCCACCGAACAACAATCTCCATTGTATATGCAACGCAATAACCCCGGTCTAGCCACAAACTAGCCATTGACTCCAGCTCCCAAAACGCATAATACTTTAAACAATTGAGCCCTAAATCACCAAAGGCCCGTGCAACCACCTCTTTCTCAAGAGACCTAGAAAAAAGAAAATGGACCCCCAATCCAGACCACAAATATCAAAAACTTAAAAAAAATAAATTCTGAATACGATTCTCGAATTATTTTCATAAAAATAAAAACGTACAACGCGAAGCCAACACTAACAAAAACCCCTCAATATCATGAAAAGAAAAAAAAAAAAATAAAATACCCAGTTTATAGTAATATTTCCAACACAAATATTACCTAACCACACAGATCAAAATTAATTTAAAATCATGGTAATTATTCAACAATACTAACTTGGCTCTTATGGTGATCAATTCTAACCGTGTCCACCAAAAAACCATAATATTAGATGGCAACTTAACTTCACAAGCGTAGGAGTAGAGAGATAAGATATTCATTTGATGAAAACCTTGCGGGATAAGAAAAAGGCCACCTTGAGAGCAGAAAAAAGATGTATTATGTGAATTCTTAACCTCCACTATCATCCCAGTAAAGCTTAGTCTGATAGAAAGAGAGAGATTTGATTATATCGTAATTATAATTCAATCTAACCACGCATCTCCCCTCTATCTATAACCGAATTATCCTTTAATTTAGGACACCTATACGTTGACCAATAATATAATTAATTAAATAGGGGAATATGCATAAAAGATGTGTTAGATCAAACTGTCTTAGCAAATCTCAGATACTCATTGAGACTCTATGTACATACAATGTGAAATCATCTCTTACTCTCTTCATTCTCATAGAAACTTTAAATTATATGGAAGAGGTTAGATATATTATTACTTCTAATATTATTATTACCCTAACAAAGAGATGAGAAAATTATAATCTGATTTCTGTGCAAGATGTTCCTTTGATCTTAATGATCGTTGATTAAGATGAAGAGGGTAGGCTTATAGAGTTAGACGGCAAGATGAACAAATGAGAACGGAGCTTGTCCCAGTCATGCGCTTGGGAGGTGAAGCCTATGGTATATG
>CM025856.1:21119617-21537009 GCA_003952965.2 Morella rubra | reverse complement strand
CTGAACATGAAGAGTTGTTTTGGAATGACAAGTTTTGGTAAAGTGAGAAGGTAGGCAGGACCTAAAGTTAGAGGGGCTAAGTTTGAATAATATGTTCTATTGGTTGGTGTTGGTGGTCTAGTAGATTCAAGTTGCTGGGATTTGTAATCCCGCCCTTCAATATATCATATCAAACACACAGATTTAAAGACTACTTTGAAAGAAAATGATTGGCTCGAGAATATCATAAAGTTTTTATATTAGTATGTATGGAGTTCAAATCCTCATACTATTCCTGATTTATTCCATTAACAACCAATGCATATTGAAATACTTATTCAAGTTCCCGTTGAGGGAAATAAAAAGACTAAAGATTAGAATATTATAAATTGTGAATAAGCATTCACAGAAAAGATTAGTTTTAATGACGCGCATGGTAATCCTTAGTCATATTAAAATCCTAGAATTCAACAGACTGTACCAACTCATTTTCAACTGGGACAATATACAACAATATCATTGTACCAAACCTCGTGTTTTTGGAAGATAAAAAAATTTCTTGGAGATGGACTTCTTGAAATTTAAAGAGTCATTAAGAAATAGAATGCACTAACTTTTTTTTTTTAGTGAATTAATTACAAAAGTTTTCTGCGAATAAATACACATTTTACCCAACAACTATAGTAGTTTTATACATTTCATCCTAAATGACGAGTTTTGACACATTGGACTATCAAAATACTAATCTTATATACTTTGCACCTTCAGTCAAGATTTTCTATCAAATTAGAAAGAAATGACAATAATGTTCATACCCACTTTTTATATGTAAAGGGTATTTTTTTTTTTCATTACATTAAGTCATTGGAAGCACTATTGTCATTTCAAGTGCAACAAAATCAAATTATGTGAAAAATTGACAGAGGGTGCAAAGTGTCTAACATTGGTAGTTGGGGGGACTAATAGGTCAAAGTTAGAAGTTTAAGGTGCAATGTGTCAAACTTTTATGGATCATGCGTGAAAATGTATTTATTCTATTTTTTTTCCTCTTTTCATTTGAAAAGCCGTCTTAAAGAAATTGAATTAACTAACTTGATCACACTAAGTTATGTGACTTTGGATGGGATTAGCTCATATCTTACTTTAGTTCTTAAACGAGGAACATTGTTATACCCTAAAGAGGATCGACGCTTCATTCAGATGAAGGGTTGTTACGAAATGACAACTTTTCGTAGAGTGAGAGGGGTATGGATCTGAAGCTAACTAAAGCCAATGGGGCAAGCTTGGACTGAAAATGTCAGTGTATTGGTTGGTTTTGATGGTCCAGTAGATTCAAGTTGCTGTGATTTGTACCCCCACCCTTGCTGGTTTAAGGGTTTTAGGGAAGTTATAGCATAATGAATAAGATCAAAGGCCAGAGGTTGAATGTATATGGTGAATGTGATGTTGTTGGTTGAGGATCTTTTCTTGCATGTGACTGGTTCATGGAAGAAGGAAGAATCATCTAAAGCTATATCACTTCTTTTGAATGAATCTTGGTAGTTTAGGATTTGATGAAGTAGAATAATAACCTAGTATGATCTATGAACCTTTTGTTTAGGGTTGAAGAGGTTTGTCTCCTTACTTGGACTCCTTTGATTTTCTTGAGTCTCGAGCATGAATTGAAGCATATTTAGTGTTTGGATGATGATCCATTGATGCTTTGTAAAGTAATTAGTCAAATATATGCATGCATGGAGCTTTTGTTAGATAGAACTTGTTGCATGTTATTAATGAATCTATTAAATGAAGCATGCACAAACATATGTGCTGAGATATGTTGATTTAAGGTATGTTTGATGTGGTACATTACTTTGCATGTTAGTTTTGTTGAGCCAAAATGCCCACGAGAGGTCATAGAGGCCATGGGTCCAATGAATTTTGACCTAAAGGTGGAACTTTTGTTTGTTTTATTCATTTGGATGCTTAATGGCTTCAATTAAAACTTAAAAATTCACTGACTTGTGTAATTTTAGATCTGGACATATTACATATATATTTGGCACTATAAAAAATTTGGTGTTGGGTGTCAAAAAAATTTGCCAGCAAAGGTTATAAATTTGAATGCAAAAGTTGTGTGTCAAAAAACTTTTCTTAGCCAATTAGTAACTATAAGCGCATCACAAAAGATTTTGGCTGAAAATTTACGAATTTCCTCAGACAAAATCATTTGGACGGAAAATCTAAACGTCCTGACAGTTTTCATGTTGTGTAACAATCTTTTTTTTTCTGCTAAGTAAACAAACAAGTGACAAACCAACATTACACCAAAGACTAAAGATGCATATTACAACACTGGATATGCTCAGGAATACTAATGCTACCAAAAAAGCCAAAAGAACCAGACCGCGCTGCCCATCCAGCAAGAGCATGAGACAACCTGTTGCATTTCCTAGGGACCCACACCACCTTCCAATCTCGGAACTCCACTAGAAACTGCTTCACCAAATCCACCAAACCAGAAATAGCCCAACTGTGTTGCTGAGAAGAGGATAAAACCTCATTGCAAAGCATTAAAGAGTCACATTCAAACAACACCTTAGGCCACTCACTACAAAAAAAATAGGTCTGTAGCGGCAGTCGTTGAAAACGCCGCTAAAAGGTGTTTTTAGTGGTGTTTTGCAAAATACACTTCTAAAGGGGGTCTATAGCGGCGGTCAGTGACCGCTGCGACAAGCCCCCTTTAGTGGCAGTTTTTCGAAAACGTTGCTATAAGTTTTACCTTTAGTGGCGGTCGTTTTAGCGACGGTCACTGACCACCGCTATAGACCCCCTTTAGCGGCGTTTTAAAAACCCAAATGCCTAATTATAGCAGCATTTTTGAAAAAAACGCTGCTAAAGGTACTCTGTAGCGGTTTTTGTAAAACGCTGCTAAATTTTTACCTATAGCAACGTTTGTATACAAGCGCGACTAGAAATTAGGTATCTACAGCGACGGTCACAATGAACCGCCGCTATAGGTATATGTGAAAATAATTTATTTATTTATTAATAATAAGTTATTTAATGTTAATATTTTTTTATTTATTCCTTTTAATATATAATTTTATTTTGTCATGTATTTGAAAAAATTTATTTTAAAGACCTACTTAATAAAATATGGAATTAGTGGGATTGTTATGAAAATTGAAGTTATTATATGATATTTTAAATTATACCTATGGTTGTTATGGTAATTGCATATTTATTGACTAAATCTAAGTAGTTTAGAAAACATCTATTATCATACTTATAATAAGCATATATTTTGAATAATTAGTAATATAATAATATATTTTAACTAGGACATATTATTTAATTTCAAACAAAAAATATATTGTTAGATTAGCTTATGCAATTAAAATACATAATTTAATATATGGTCTTAGAGCTATGATTTAGTCATTAGGTATAAGTGCAAAAAAAATTTTATTTATTAATTCTAAGTTATTTAATGTAAATAATTATTTTATATATTATTATATTCCTTTTAATATATAATTTTATTTTGCATGTATTTGAAAATTTTATTTTAAAGGACCTACTTAATAAAATATGAAATTGAAGGGAGTGTTGTGAAAATTGATGTTGTTATATGATATATTTTAAATTATAATCCATGGTTGTTATGGTAATTGCATATTTATTGACTAAATCTAAGTAGTTTAGAAAACATCTATTATCATACTGAGCATATATATTTTGAATAATTAGTAATATAATATTATTTAATTAGTACATATTATTTAATTTCAAACAAAAAGATATTGTGAGTATAAATATTTGTTGACAACTATCCGAAGAAGAAAAAATAACAAGACAATTATTTGTATATGGAAAAAAAAAAAAAACAAGATGGGAACTAAAAAAAAAAAAAGAAAAAATTTTCATTTAGCGCCAAACGTTTTCACTCCCTTAAAAAACCCCTCTTTTGTTTTGTTGATTCTCAATCTCTTCTCATCTCTCAAAAAGCAATTCATGATCTACAGGAAGTTCTTCACCAAGAATGACTCAGGCTCAGGCTCAGGCTCAGGCTCTCTGGCAAGCATTTTTATATTCCTCAATTTTTGAAAAGGACAATGCTTTGTTCATTCTAAATTCCGGTATTCTTGATTTTTTTTTCCCTCTCCTTCGCATTGAATTGTATTACAGCTGGAAATCGCTTTGCAAATCCTCTAGAAGGTGAGCGGTTGCTTTTATAGCCACACTACCAAGTCTTCTAGTTTTGAACGAATCATTGCTGGAAGGCTTTGACGCTAACACGGCTGGGTAAGTGGAGCTCAAAATTGCTCACTTTTCTTACTTCATTTTCGATTTGACAGCTTTATTCTTTCATTTAGATGTTATAGGATTTGTGCAATTTGTGTTCACATAGAAGATTACGTTTTCGTTTCTGTTTCCCTTGATACTCCTCTAAACATAGAAGGCCGGCTACTAGTGAATATCTGGTCATAAAGGAAGAGTTCAGGAAGGTATTGTCAACAGGAGAGGGGGGTAATGTAATATGCCACAAATGGTCCCAAGTTCAAGAGATGGGTAAATCCAAAAGATCCACTGGGAATTTCCCAATAAAGGAGTCAAACTTGTATTTTAGGGTCTTCATTTCCTGAGGCGTGATCCAAATCCAACCTTTTTGCCTGTTAGGATTGTTCTTGTACCCTGAGTAAAGCCACTATGGAAACTGAGTGTAACTTACCTTTGAGAAATGACTCCAGTTGATGCCTTATTAGCGCCTTTTATGCTGCTATGCTGGCTAATAATGTTATCTTCTGTTGCTACATGTCATTCGGTAACATTATGTCTTGTTGCTCTTCATAAAATTTTCCCTTTTTATTTATTATGGAAACTAATTGATTGATGAGCTAGGTTATGCTTTAGGCTGATGTTGAACTCTAATTTTTAAGGAATGGAAGATTGGATTCATGGTTTAATGAGTTGCATTTAAACTTATTACATCTGTGAGCATATTGAGAAGGAGCTATCAGATTAAATTGTTGGTATTAGTTCAACAGAGGTGGCGAAGTCTATCCTTGAGGACTTAAGAAACCATGTGCAGTTGAATAGTCTCTCATTGCCATCCATTAGCCTTATACATTTGTCAACACACACAATGGGTAAGTAAGGTTCATAATGTTTTACTGTTGGTCTAATATTAGTTTTTGCTTCCATATTAAGTGCTTATCTTTTTCAATAATTTGTTGCAGTTTAAATTGCTCATCAATATCCCATGATGGATCTTTGGTCGCTGGTGGATTTTCAGACTCATCGTTGAAGGTTCTATCCTATCTGATATCATAAACAATGTTTTTCTTCTTGTTTTAGTTTTGCTAATTTTGCAAGTATGCCTTAACAGATATGGGACATGGCAAAGCTTGGGCAAGAAGGCTATAAGTCTAGAACAATTAGATCTATTTTCCTTGGAAGGAGATTGATTAATTTATTTTTATTTTCTTGGCTGTGGCTGCAAGTTGCAACAGCATATGAATCTATGGATTTAGTGACAGCATGAAGTATACTGTTAACATGATCTAATCGTAGTTTTGGCGTTGTGATGAAAACTAACTGACCTTCATCTAACATTTGCGGAGTTATATTTCAAGTTACCTTTGGAAAACTAACTGACCTTCATCTAGGTAGTCAAGGTTGTGATTTCATTGCCATCATGAGGACATATTAACAAATTTGGTATGCAAGGTTCTTAAGTTATTGTATAAATATAATTGATTCTTTCTAAATCTCTTGCTGGGATAATCACTAGAACTTTTGATTTTCTTTAGGTAGATTTTTTCTTGCAATAGTCTGACCCTTGTCTATTGCCTTATACCTTTTAAAAAAGCAAATCAAGTTTTGTCATGGTCTGATGTAGGTTCTGTTTCAGGCATCACTGTAAACTTGCTGATTATGCTAACTTTAGGAACAACAGATCTTCGGGTAAGCTGGCCTTGCACTTTCCCAAAGGTTCCCAGACTTATTGAATTAACATTGTTAGCTCTTGCTTTAGATTGTGCGAATAATGACCAAGTGGTTGTTTGTGATTGACAAGTCTTATCTTAGTGGTTCTGCAATAAATTATTCTCCTTTAAATGTCAAGGTCTATCTGGAAATGTCAAACAGAAGAGAATAAATTTATATCATAGTTGGACTGTAAAAGTATGGATGAACTACTTTCCAGAGTACATTTTGATTTTAGAAATGAGTTATGGAATTTACGTCAATTTAGTCAAGCTGCTTATTGTGCAATAATCAATATGGTTCTTATCTATATAGATAGATATTTGCCCGCATACATATCTTCAGGGCCTTCTTACTAAACTGCCACATTTTGCATTCTCAACAAATGTCATTTTGATATCTGAAATAGACGTTTCCCTCAGAAAGGAGTCACCTATTGCTCCTGTATTCCCTTTAACCTCAAAAACTACAAAAGAGAATGCTGCCATCCTTGGAGAGAAAGGAGTTAGGGGGTAGACACTCAACCTAGTACTGGATAGTGGCAGGTAGTTCAAATGGCTCAATTTCTGCTGAAGATGGTGTTGGTGCTGATAGTGTACTGAGCTGCATTTGCTAATGCTAGGATTAAAGTTATTTTTATTTTATTTAGAAATTTGTATAGACTCTTGTGTTGTAAGACTTGATTATTTAATCAATGATGAATTATATTTTGTTTTATTATCATTGTTCTTAGGTTTTTACATCAATGAATTATGGTTATTAAAATAAATTTGTATTACAAATTAAAAATGAAGGTGTTTTTATAAATATAGTTGTTGCTACGTTTTAAAAAAAAAAAAAACTGATAGGTCTATAACGGCGTTTTCTAAAACCCTTCTAAAGACCTGTAGCGGCGTTTTCTAAAACGCTGCTAAAGATCCTATAGCAACTTTTTAGAAAAACGTTGCTAAGCAATTCAAAAATGTGTTTCGGGTATGTAGTGACGGTCGTGACCGCTGTTAAGGGACCGTCGTTATAGGTCTAAGATTTTCACTAGCAGTCTCAACAAATGCCGCTATAATCTATTGCGACACACCTATAGCGGCGGTCGCGACCGCTTCTAAAAAAAGGCCTATAGCAGCATTTTTTTTGGCCTATGGTAGCAGTTGGCGACCGCTGTTATAGCTCTGTTTTTTTGTAGTGATTGGTGACCTTTAGCTAACTTCAGCGCCTCGACCAAAGCACAAGGTTCACCAACAAGAGGGTCCATAGCTACTAGACCTTCCGTATATGTCATACAGAGGGAATTAGAAGAATCTCGCATGGAGATTGCTATGTACAACCCGAACTGACGGATAGCTACATCCGTATTAACCTTCAACCAACCTATAGGGAGGTGATGCCAATATCGACCAGCACACCACTCCAACCCCATCCAAGCACTTGAATGCTCCACGTATCTCCTACGAATACTACCCGCCAGCTCTCGAACATCCAAAGAAATCGCCTGATGCACCACCTGATTCTGAAAATGCCAAATACTGTCAATAACAATGGCAGCATTGAGTACGAAGGCTTTCACCGAACTTTGCTCCAAGTTCAAAGACTCCTCAGCATTTAGAATAAAATCAATCAACTGGGCCGGGGACTCCAAAGGGAGAAAATTCAATTGAATAGCCCAAAAGACTCACACCAAGCCTTCTCCACAACATGACAGTGAACAAAAAGGTGCAGGGTGTCTTCCGGAAAATCCTTGCAAAGAGGGCATCGAAACTGATCTACATCTTCCGTGTGGAAAATTCTACCCAAAGCTCCCCTGGTTTTAATTGCGCCCACTTCCACTTTCCACAATATAAGTTTAAGCCTGTCCTGAACTCTCAACTTCCAAAGCTTATCCCACGTTCTCCTCCTTAATAGCAAATTCGAGGGAGCCCTATTCATCTGACCAAGCTTCAGCAAGGACTTAACCGAAAAAACCCCGGAAGGTTCTTTGGTCTTCGTAGGTAGAATTGGGCAGGGGCAGCCTCAGGGTAGATTCCGCCGAATCAGATCCAAATAACTCTCTGATGAGCTTCCGCCGAATCAGACTCAAATAACTCTCTGATGAGATTACTATTCCACTGCCCATTGGTCAATAAGTCAAACAAAGAATGAGCATCTTCAGAATCAGATTTGTCACTTCGCCACGAAGGGCAAATATTCTGACCAGTGGGGAGCCAGGGGTCTTCACAAATGTTGTGTAACAGTCATGCCTTCGTAATTTTTGTATTTGCATGACCTGTTCGAATGTTATCTATCAAATGACGAAGAAAACCATGCGAACAATTTTAAAAGCATGTTCGTACGGATACTCGTTTTCTGACTAAACAAAAGTTGTCATCGAAATATGTCATTTGAACAGTGATTTAATGCGTGTAGATGTTAAGTAAATAAAGATGTGGGGACGGTAATAAACATGTGAGCGGCATTCAAGTTATAGTCGTTCGAACATCTTCCACTTCCAGGCGTGTGGACGGTTAGGGAAATGACGGTCGTGCAACGACTGTAGATGCGTTCGGACAATTTTCATTTATATTAATGTGCGATTTTATTTAATTATGCATTTAAAAATATATTACACATGAAATTCAAAATATTATATTAATTATAAGATCCATGATTAACAATTATTTAATTGTCATAATAATAAACAAAATACAGTCTGAAATAGTTAATCTACTCAAATCTACATTTGGGCATGAAGTAAGTTGCCTTGTGTGTTCGATCATCTGTTCATGCATTTCCTTTTGCATTCGTTGTAGGCTTTGTTCTTGCTCTGTTGTTTCTACTGCTGCTCCTCCAAATGCTCTTGTTTCTCTCACATCGTCCTCTCCATTTCTGCTTGCCTAAGAATTAGCTCATCATATTGTTTCTGTTTAGCTCTCGTCTTTTTTATATCTAATTTAGCCTCATCCAATCTCTGGGCCAGATCAATAGACGCCACCAAAGATGATGATCCAACTTCTCTTATTAAACTGCCTAAACTACACACATAACCCGTTTTGCGTCCTCAAGACCTCAGTGAAAATCTACACTTCTATGTATGGCCTTTCCTTGGACTTGTGCTCTAACTGTAGCACTTCCATCTTTTCCTACAAATTAAAAAGAACAATGTGAACTTAATCTATTAAATATTAAATTTATGAATGCATAAAATAACTTTATAATTTACAAAATTTTCTTGTGCACTGTTTGAATTTCACGCGCCGTCCTTATTAATAAGCATTTTTTTTTTTGCAACAATGAAGGATTACTCTGATTAGTTTATGAATTTTTCTACGTACCAAAAAAATAAATGTATATATTAAAATTCCTAAATTATGTATTTAATTAACAACGCTCTATTCTTAATAGAAAATACACTTAGATTTTTAACTTAATTGCCAACAAAGCTAAGGTCTGCTTGAAAGACCTCGAGCCCGAAGTGTGAAAAGCATTCACCTTAGCCAGATTTTATCGGTTGATTTCAGTCCTCCTCTACAATGTATATCTAATGTGTTACAAAAACAAAACAAAAAGATTGTAGAAAAAAATAAAAATATTAGATTAAACATTTTTACCTCAACATCTTCACTACCAAATAAGTTGCAGGAAATTGTCCAATCTTCCTTGTTTGTGTCGGGGTACAGATGCTTTAATCTAGCTTCTTTGGTAGGAAAGAATCTGCGGTACTGGTACATTTTGGTCCAATGCGTCCTGTACGCTGTAGTATTGAAATTATTACTCTCTCTTATGTAACCAATTCTTAACACCAAGCCGGCAATCATCGAAATCGATTGGTCAGTTACAATCTGAGAGTCACAGTTGTTTGTTATTATCCTCAAGGTAGATGCATTACTTCTAGTGTTCTATATCCTATCTGAGGGGCTAATGAAGTTCATTTTTTCTCTTTTAAGTTCACATTGGTTGTATTTTTAGATATATTGATCTTAGATGTTCTATTGGATATTGCTATTTTAACTAAGAATTTTAATTTCACAGCTTTGTGCAGGACTCAAGCATAGTTTTAACCCCCCATATGCACATAATGACATCAAACCTGGTAATGTTCTTATAACTCATAGAAAAGGACAACCACCTCTTGCCATATTAATGGACTTTGGGAGTGCTAGACTTGCCTGCAGGAAGCAAATTCGATCTCGCACCGACGCGCTACAGTTGCAGGTGCTTGTTTTGGCAGTTGCAACTTCCATCTTAGTATCAATAATGTTGACGTTATAACTTTGGCTGTCGAAGAAGACCACTTGTAAATTTCCATTACGGTTCATATATGCAAAACTTGGACATGCGTCATGTGCTCAATAGCTTATATATTATCATTTAGGAGAAATATCATATGCTGTAGATCTATCCCTCCACTCCGATGCCCAATGACAATAATCTAATGCATATTGCGTTTTCTTGCTATGACAATGGCAGTCTTTTGCCTCTTCCTTCTCTGTTATCATTAAGATTTACCAGTATAAGTGTTAATATTTGGAGAAAGCATACTCGAGAGATTTGAGAATGCTATATATTGTTGTATTGAACGTATTCTATACATGAATATATAGGACATTTGGTGGAATTGAATCCCACGAGATCTGTGTGTAATGAAGGAAATATGTAAACTAGGAAAGGCAAAATAAATGTAAATAGTGCCGTTGTTATCCAAGGAAGGAAAATATCAAGAGACCGTTGTAGTATTCTTAATACTCCCCCTCAAGTTGGCGCATGAAGGTTCAAAATGCCCAACTTGCAAGATAAAGTGTCGAATAAGTCACGGCCCAATGCTTTGGTGAAAAGATCAACAAGTTGTTGAGAAGCAAGAACATGGGCTGGAGCGATGAGACCACTACGAAGCTTTTCACGAACGAGATGGCAGTCAATCTTGATGTGTTTGGTGCGTTCATGGAAAACAGGATTCTTGGCAATGTGGAGCGCAGCCTGGTTGTCGCAGTAGAGGTGCATGGGCTGAGGATGAGGAACAGTGATGTCGGTGAGCAAAGAACGAAGCCAAGTCAGTTCACACGTAGTAGAGGCCATGGCACGGTATTTAGCTTCGGCAGAAGAACGGGAGACAGTGGGTTGTTTCTTGGTACGCCTAAAAAATACTTCAAGGGACCAAGATCTTTGATGCGGAAACGGTGCCCAAGAAAATCTTTGAGAAAGTTGATGTGCGAGGGATCATTACTTGCCAAAAGAATATCGCCAACATAGATAAGGATGAGAGTATGTTAGCCCAAGGTTGTTTTGCAAACAATCCATAATTGATTTTGATGATAACAAAAAATTCTAAGTTTTGAAGGATTTTAGATTTTACATTGTCAATCCATTATTTCTATAATGTATTTCAAATATTGAAGTTATTTCCTTAAACTATTTTTAAGTGGACTTGAACACCATTACACAAGTTGATAAGATCAATTTTTCATATTGTAGGTGTTTAAAGAAGTGTTGGAATGGTTTGGATGCTTTAAAGTTGAATTGGAGAAATTGCTGTCAAAGAACAAATTTTTCAGACTAAGTGTTCAATGTGTCGACACATTGAAGGTGTCGACACATGTCGACACATTGTCGACACATTGAACTGTCCGAGAAGCTTATTTCAGGCCATTCAAAGTGATTTTGGCTAAGTATGGGAAGTGTCGACACATTGAAGGCATTTATCGACACATTGAACTGTCTCCCGAAAGCTTATTTCCAGGCCATTCAAAGTGATTTTTTGGCTAAGTATGGGAAGTGTCGACACATTGAAGGCATGTGTCGACACATTGCACTGTCTCCCGAGAGCAAAATTTCAGACCATGTTTTAATGTGTCAGCACATACCACAATGTGTCGACACATGGTGCGAATTTGCAGATACGGCTCCAAATGTTCTCAAATGACTTTTAAACCCCTCCAACGGTAAATGAAGCCACTTGATGACCGTTGAAGACCTAGGGGCTATAAGATAACGAGATGGAGAGAGAAGAAAAAGCTCGATCATCATCGCAACATCTAGAGAGAGAAAAAGCCAAGATCCAAAGAAATCCATTTGCTGATTCCTTCAAGTCCAAGAGCTCTCATTGTAAAATCTTCTACTCTTGCTCATCATTGACGACCTAGCATCCAAAGAGAGATTTCTTGAAGAAGAGACAACACACTTGCAATCAATCGTGCCCTAACTTCTAGAGAGAGAAAGTGCTTTGAAGAAGAGGGAAACCGCTCTACCAAGAAAGCTTGTGCTCCTACTTTCCAAACTTTAGGTTTCCATTCAAGTATCTTGTCCTCTTGCACTTATTGAGCTTTTCATTTGCTAATTTGGCTTAGAGAGCCATTCTACATGTTGTGAGCTTTCCATTTGCATATTCGGCTTAAAGAGTCATTCCTTATTGTATCCATTATTTGTAAAACACTTGAGTGTTGGGTGAACACTTGTCCTACTCATGAGGGTAGAAGAAATCCCTTGGGTTTTGGGATTTGTGAGGAGTGTTGGGTAAACACTTGTCCTACTTGTGAGGTAGAAGAAATCCCTTGGGTTTTGGATTTGTGAGAGAGTTGAAGCGTGAGCTCGAAAAACGCTTTGTAAAGGTTCCTTAGCACCCGAAGCTAAGGTGTATTTGCTATTTGAAGAATAGTGAAGGAAGCCCAAGGAAGTCAATAGCCTTGGGTGGACGTAGGCAAGTGTTGGCCGAACCACCTAAAATTACGGTGTCATCTCTCTAACTCTATCTCTCTTACTTTTCAGTACATATTCATACTTGTGGAGATTTATGCTTTATCATTATTGCTTATATTTTGCTTAGCATTATACACTTTCAGATCTCCCTTTTTAATTGTTAAAAGGGGTATTTTTTCAGATTTGGGTTTTTATCGAAAAAGGACTAAAGTTTTTAAAAAACCCAATTCACCCCCCCTCTTGGGTTGTTATTTAGACTCACAGAGTAAATGAAGAGGCTTTTGAATGAGTAAAAAGAGAATGATCAGCCTGAGACTGATGAAAACCGGCAACTAAGAGGACAGAAGAAAGCTTCAAAAACCAATTCCGGGAGGCTTGCTTGAGGCCGTAAAGTGATTTACGCAAGTGGCAAACACGAGACTCCCCCTCACTACAAGAGCTAGGAGGTGGGAGCATGTAGACTTCCTCGTCAAGGTCATAGTGAAGGAAAGCATTGTGGACGTCTAATTGATGAAGCGCCCAATGTTTGATGGCCGCAACTGCAAGGACACATCTGACAGTGACTAGTTTAGCAACAGGAGCGAAAGTATCATGATAATTCAGACCTTCAACCTGAGTGTAACCCTTGGCAACTAAACGAGCTTTGTAGCGTTCAATAGAACCGTCAGCTCGAAGTTTGGTCTTGAAGACCCATTTACAGCCAATAGGTTTCTTACCTGGAGGGAGAAGCTCTAAAGTCCAAGTGTGATTAGCTTCAAGAGCGGTGAGTTCAGCAGCCATGGCATCACGCCAATGAGCATGGCGGATGGCAGCAGAATAAGATCGGGGATCATCATTTTGTGCTAATGAAGAAAGAAAAGCTAAATGACCAATATTAAAACGATGATAAGATAAATGAGAAGAGAGATAGTGAGCCATACTTGAGGGAGGGTGAGAGGAGGGGTGAGCCGGAATGGATGAAGGAAGAGTCTGACAGATGTAATCACGAAGATAGGTAGGAGTTGTGAGTTGACGACGGGGTCGGGTAGGAGGTAGCGGGAGAGGGGGGGAGTGGGAGAGGCTGAGGAAGGGGTAGAGGGAAGGGAAGCGGAAGGAGAGGAAGGAAGGTCAGGAATAGGGAGAGGGAGGACAGGATCAGAGGAAGGATGAAGTGTGCGGTCGTGATAAGGGAAGAGATGTTCTTCAAAAGTGACGTCCCGAGAAATGAAGGTTTGACAAGTGTCGAGATCAAAAACTCGATAAGCACTATGGTGAGCAGGATAACCAAGAAATATGCAACGTTTAGCACGAGGAGAAAATTTATCACGATGAGAAGAAATAGTATGAGCGTAACATAAGCAATCAAAAACACGTAAGTGAGTGTAAGAGGGAGGTTTGTGAAAGAGAAGCTTGTAAGGAGATTTGTGATTAAGACTAGGAGAAGGAGTGCAATTAATAAGATAAGTAGCAGTCAAAATGCATTCCCCCCAAAAGGTGAGAGGCAGATTAGCGTGGAAACGGAGACATCGAGCCACATTAAGAAGATGGCGATGTTTACATTCAGCAACGCCATTCTGTTGGGGGGTTTCGACGCAAGTCTTTTCATGAAAAATGCCATGATCATGAATAATTGTTGCATTTTATGAGAAAGAAATTCTTGACCATTATCAGTGTGAATAAATTTAACAGAGTGAGTGAAATGATTATAAGCGAATGCGAGAAAATTTTGAAGACAACTATATGTGTCAGATTTGAATTGCATTAAATAAACCCATGTGGTGCGTGAGTAATCATCGACTATAGTGAGAAAATAATGAGCACCAGAAAGAGAGGGTGTGAAATAACCACCCCAAATGTCACAATATATGCGATTAAAACAAACTGTGCTTTTATTCAAATTTATTGAAAAAGGTAACCGAGTATGTTTAGCATGGGCACAAATATCACAAGGAAAAATAGCAGATGAAATATTAAGAGATTTAGGAATGTAACGCATAGAAGGATGACCAAGGCGGGCGTGCCATAAATGAGGGGGCGAAACATGATGAGAGTGGAGGGTAGTGACCGAGGGAAATTTGCAGTAGTAGAGTCCATCTCGAACTTCACCCGTTCCAATCAGCCTCTTCGTGACATGGTCCTGAAAAATACAAAATTTGAGGAAAAAAGAGCAACACAATTGAGATTATAGTAAGTTTGCTAATGGACAATAAATTAAATTTAAATTGAGGAACAAATAGAACATTATTGAGATTAAATGAGGAATTAAATGAACGGTCCCTGATTGCGTAATAGAAACAATTTCACCAGTGGGTAATTTAATAGGACAAGGTTGAGCAAGAAAATTAATGTTAGTAAGACTAGATAAGTGAGAAACCATATGGTCAGAAGCTCCAGAGTCAATAACCCATTCAGTAGAAGAAAATAAAGAAACGAAGTTGCAGGACACAATGTTACCAGCAAAGTTGACCGAAAGAGGCTCTGTGTTGACTGGAGGGGTATTTCTGGACTTCAGCAAGTCCATAAGTTGCTGGACTAGGTCACCCGAGAGATTGGAGAGGCCATTCACGGGAGAGAAGCCTAGCGTGGATATCTGATGCGCCGCAGAGGAAGAATCGTCAGCTGAGTCTGGAGGAGGACGGGAGGCGTGGCGGTGGCCTAGAGGGAACCCGTGGAGGCAGTAACACTGCTCCTGCCAGTGACCATCACGGTGACAGTAGGAGCATTTGGGGCGTCCTCTGCCACGGCCACGGGAATCGGAGCGGAAAGGAGGGCGGTTGGCAGCCATTATAGCAGCATCTGGGGAAGGAATGGGAAGATGCAGCAAGCGTTGACGTTCTTCTTGATGGAGGATGGAATAGAGTTTGGATAAAGGAGGTAGAGGGTCCATGGCAAGGATTTGGTTGCGAATGGAGGCGTAGGATTCGTGAAGGCCAACCAAAAACTGAAAGGTACGTTCGGTTTCATTGAGTTGTTGAATATCTTTGAGAGCACCACAACTGCAATGGGGCACGGGTTGGAGAATGGAGAGCTCGTCCCAAAATCCTTTGAGGAGGGTGAAGTACATGGAGAGGGATCTGGTGTCTTGGGTTAGCAGAGAAATGTCCCGTTTCAATTAGAAAACACGGGGGTTGTTGGATTGTGAGAAACGGTCTTGGAGATCAATCCATACACCCCGAGGACTGTCATGGTAGAGAAGGCTGTCGGAAATGGATCTGTCAATGGAATTGAGAATCCATGACAGAACCATATCATTACAGCATTCCCACAGTTGAATATCGACAGAGGAAGAGGTCGGTTTTGGAAGAGAGCCTTTGACAAAACTAAGTTTGTGTTTGGCATTGAGGGCAATTTTCATGGCTCTCTGCCATTTGAGGTAGTTATCACCATTGAGGAGGGTGGAAACTAAGGTAGCACCAGGATAGTCTGAAGAGTGGAGAAAATATGGAGAAGAGGCGTCCAGATGAGGTTTGGACGGAGTGGGAGGAGAGACCTCCGAATCAGAGCCGGAACTAGACATGAAAAAAATTCACTGCTCTGATACCATGTTAATATTTGGAGAAAGCATATTCGAGAGATTTGAGAATCCTATATATTTTTGTATTGAACGTATTCTGTACATGAATATATAGGACATTTGGTGGAATTGAATCCCACGAGGTCTGTGTGTAATGAAGGAAATATGTAAACTAGGAAAGGCAAAATAAATGTAAATAGTGCCGTTGTTATCTAAGGAAGGAAAATATCAAGAGACCGTTGTAGTATTCTTAATAATAAGGAGCGCGGTTTTTACTTCAATTATCAACCCAGTGGATCCTCTGCTACGCTGATACTTATCTTGTGGCTTCTTGTGTAGGAATGGGCGTCTGAGCATTGTTCTGCTCCTTTTCGAGCTCCTGAGTTGTGGGATTGCCCAAGCCATGCTGACATTGATGAGAGAACTGCTATTTGGTCGTTATAAGGATGCACCTTGTATGCAATAATGTGAGGATCATTTCTGCTCTTTTGTTGCCATTAATATATATTTCTGATTTTTAATTAGCGTTTTCAGGAACTATGTGATTGAATATAATTATGGGCTTTCCTTATACAGCAATTCAAGCAATATAGGGAGCTCAAGGGCTGAACCTTTTGATCAATGCAAATCTTTTGTGATAATATACCTACACTGGTCCAGCCTAGCATGACTGATAAATTGACCTGACATTCATGAAGCCATGGGAGAAGAGTGAAGTTACTGGCTTTGGAGTGGTTTTTACTTTCGACTGCTTAGAATGGTTTATACGTAACACTATCGAGTGACTTGAAGAAAAAAGAGTCGTATGGTTTCAAAGGTCTACAATAACCATCTAGGTCTTGGATCTGTGTAATTCGGCATTTTACAAGTTAAGGTCCCATGTAATGAAGTAGCATATCAGCAACTTTGTGCGACTCCTGCAGATTGTGGATCTTTTATGAACTAGGCAATTTAAAACTCAATATGGTACACCCGAACCTAGAGAGAGGGTGAATACGTTCTTTTAAATTCTTTTCTGATTTTTTCACAAGAATATCAGCAAGTTCAAGAACCCAAAATCTTAATCAAGATTTTAAATATGCGGATAACAAATGAAATTATGAACCAATAAATCTTTTTATCAAAGCTTCAAGATATTCAAGAAAACTATCTTTTAACTAAAGACAATATTGGACAAATATATATTCAATCTAAATTTAACAATAAAAATCAATTCAATCTCACACACATAACACATGAAATGGTTACAAAGGGAAACTTTTTGAAGATAAACTTCAATAAGAAAAACTCTACGGGCATTGTGGCCGGGAATGGTTTTCACTAGTATGAGAACTCGAAGTTACACGGTGATCCCTTAGACATACACAAATCCCCTTGCTACTCTAACCCATTGAACTTTTTACCCAAATCTTGAATATGGATCTGCACTCTTTTTAGGGAATGAGACTTGATCTCCTCCATTCAAACACGCTAGAACCTTCACCACTGATCTTGTACACAGTCTGCCCAATGAACCTTCTCTACCACTTCTAGCAGACTAGAGCCACATAAACTATCTCAGGAACCAACACTTCTGGTAAACCCTAAGACCTAAGCGGGTAAACTTTGTGTGATCAAAAACACTGATGGAAACTAAAGAATAGGTATGTATCTTTTCTGGTACACTTTAGTTTGCACAGAGTAAACTTAAGAAACAATAATAGAGAGTATTTGGAGAGGATGATTTTGAGGCTTATTGTTTGAAATATACAAAGGAATGTTATCAGGCAAAGTGGGAGGAAAGGATTTTTATATCCTAGGCTTCAAAGGTGGGAATCACAAAGTAGTTAATTTGGGGGCATTCCTAAAGCTGTTAGAAACGTTTAGGCTAGCTTACATAATTCTTGGTAAACCTCAAGCAAACTCCGAACAAACTTTGGCAATATTAAAATAGTTAGCACTCCAACTTCGCATTGTCAAACCGTAGGAATACTTCTATCAAACTACAGATGCTCCAAACACATGACTCATACGATGTTGAGAAGCTCGAACCATGCAGTGCTTCAAAGTTCCTGAATCTCCAAGAATAAACAAGACACAATTACACCCATGAAGTTATATGCTAACTAAGTACATTTACAATCTCCTCCTTTTGCAAACATTAAGACAAAATAAGCCTAGCCTGTAAAGACATGAATTATGTTGATCACCACCAGATAGGCTAAATATTATATTCCTGAGAGTATCAACACCTACATAAAACAATCTCAAAAAACACAAGAACTAACAAAAACCTTATTAGTTCTGAGTTAATCAAATCACACAAATATAACAACTACAATTGAGTAAGCTGTAAACAAAAATTACCAATCTCCCTCTGAGGTAAGTAACATCTATAGAGGGCATCTCCCCCTATCTCATAGCACAACTTATATCACATTATCACAAGAAATAATTAACATTAGCAACCTTATATCAAAAATGCTATAGAATCCTGATTAAACTAGGTAACAATTATAAATACTAAAACTAATAAACTTCTAGTTTCAAAACATCAGCTGAAGTTTTAAAAACCATACTCTCAAGAGTTTAAAAACTTCAATACAAAAAGACAGTTTAAAAACTTCAAAGAAACATCAAAGAATTTTAAAACTATCTCTAAACAAAAGTCATATTGTTCGGGACATAAACCATACAACAACTACAATTTATCGAAACAAAATAAAAACAAGAAATGTATATAAAACAAGAAAATTTCATTAACTCCAAGGGGTTGGCTTAGTGGTCTATACTTAAGGCTTGGGGGTCTGGTCCCTTTAAGGTCTCAAGTTCGAAATTTCTAACCTGTTACCAATCTTTTGGAGCTAGTCCAAAGACTCTGGCCCGATAATTACCCAGATTGCATGAGAAGAGGAGACTACACAAATGCAGGGGATTAGGCGGCGAAGTGCCAAATACCCTCATCGTCCAAAAGAAACAACCTTTAATTTGCTTTTTTTTTTCTTTTTCTCCTGACATATATACTAACTTTCATTTGATATCTGACCTTCCTAACATTTTCCTAAGCGGCTTCACAACCAAAGCTAGTTAAATGAAATATCGATCCAGATGCTTCATCGACCCAAACTAGCCGAATCTTGTAAGTAATAGTAGGAAAAACGATCTAGATATCAATCTAGACGTTGTTTTTGGAGAACATGCGTACTGCTGCCTCGGACAATGACTTGCCAGGACCCAGGTTATGAGAAATCTGTGCTTTATGCTGGTCCAGTAACCTAGGTGTCTAATCATAGTCCTGGAACTTTATGCCCACCAAGTGGTGTCAAACTCAGAGACGCCAACTAAAAGAGAAAATGGAGTAAATAGGAGGTGGCTCCAACTTGACCGACTTTAGCATGGTAATTTTCATTTATTCGTTCTTCACCGTTGTTATCAGCAGACATCTTAAAATGTCATTCCAGAGCAATTCATCACAGTTTATAGCTATTAGTTTTGTTTTTGCGAAGCACGATAGGAACAACCAATCCGTACTGACGGGATCTAATTAGAGTGGGACGCCCCCAAAAACTTCAGAGCTACCGGGAACACAGTTAATTAACCACAACTCCACAAGATTGCAGAACAACCTGTCTCGACAAATAAAAAATCTTAAACACTCCTCACTATATTTCTTCATCAACCTTCCTTTCTTATTTATAGCTTCTAACTCCCTCTCTTCAGCCCACGCTCTACTATAAGACAAATGAGCAACGGATAGAACAACTAGATAGCGAGGGATTTTTTGTTTTCTAAAACAAGTTATGTTGGAGGTGGATTCAGGTACTGGAGATGGCTAACCTAGCAACTGGCCCCGTACTTGTGACTTTTGTAGTACTGCCTCGGCTTTCCTCTGCATTGGCTGTGACGAGCATATTCACGCTGCCACTACCCTGGGTTTACCACTCAATATTCAAAACTACTGCCCTGTATCCATTGTGATTTTGAGATACACTCAGCCAACCCAATAGCTTACCGCCACAACCGGGTCCCAATTTTCCCTCTATCTGCCCTAGTGTATGCATCTAGAACTACTTTTCAGGATGATCAGCTGCCAAACGCAGAAAAGGCCTGCTCCAATCTTCGATGTAGGATATGGAAACATTGCCCTGTAAAAATCCAAACACAGAGAAGTACTGAACCCAAGGAAGAGATTTGGAATTACTCTAGATCGTATATTGATAGTCAAGAAGTTCGTACATAGTTACAAAGAATCAAAAGTCCTCTTCAAGTAACTAAATACTTGAATAATAACTAACTTCACTTAACAGAAAATCTGTTGCCACCTTAGCTAACCATCTCAAAGCTGGTTATCTCCAATACTCCCCCTCAAGGTGGAGTATGAATACTATGAGTACCCAGCTTGGAAAGAAGATATTGAAACTGTGATTTCTCAAGGGCTTTAGTAAAAATATCAGTGAGCTGATTAGCTGAAGGAACATAATGCATCTGAATTACAACCTTGGCTATTTGTTCCAGATAAAAGGACAATCAATCTCCATATGTTTAGTCCAAGCATGATGAACAGGATTTGCTGGAAAAGAAAGAGCAGCTTTATTGTCACAGTATAAAGAAGCTGGAGAATGTTGAGAGATAAGCAAATCTCGAAAAATCTTTAAAATCCAAACAACTTCACAACTCGGAGAAGCAAGAGTCCTATATTCAGCTTCAGTAGAGCTTTTAAAGACAATCCTCTGTTTCATTGAATTCTAAGAAAGCAGAGCATCACCAATGAATAGAAAGAAACCAGAAACAAATTGTCTGCTCTCTATACATGCAGCCGAATCACTGTTCGAGAGGCCTTTCAACTGAGTGCTAGATGAACTAGGAAAGAATAGAGCTTGAAGGGCTGCTTTCGATAAATTGAAGAACTCGATAGGCTGCATTCAAATGAGACTGACAACGTTTAGCCATAAACGGCGTCAAAGTATGCACAGAATAAGACAAATCTAGATGCGTGATTGTGAGATATAACTAGCGGCCAATAAGATGACGGTATTGAGAAGCATCTGCCAAAGGATTTGTAGCATCCTGAGAAAGCTTAAGCTTGGAATCCATGGGAAAAGGCACGGGCTTACAACCAAGATATCCACTGTCCTCCAAAATCTCCATTGCGTATTTACGCTGGCTAATAGAAATACCATCAGAATGATGTGCGATTTCAAGACTAAGAATTATTTTAATTTTTCCAAGTCTTTGATCTTAAAACGATCATCCAGGTAAGATTTAACTTAGAGAAACATAGGTGATTTCATCAGAGGCAATGATAATATTATCCACATAGACTAAAGGTGCAGTAAAAGAAGAGCCATGGACTTTGTAAACAAGCTATAATCAGCCTTACTTTGCTGATAATCGAAAGAAAATTAGGCATCAGATAACTTGCGAAACCATTGGAGGCTAGCTTGTTTTAAACCATACAAGGATTTCATCAATTACACACCTTGTGCTCCCCCTCTGCAAACCTGAGTGGAATCACCATATAAACCTCTTCATGTAAATCACCATGTAAAAATGCTTTGTTAACATCAAGTTGCTCCGAAAACCAATTTTGACTTGCTGCAAGTGCCAAAAAACAGCGCATAATAGTCATCTTCGCTACCAAAGAGAAGGTTTAAGCATAATTGACACCTACCCTTTGTGTCATCCTTCTACTTCTACTTTAAAGCGTCAAGTTCCAAGTCTCGGTAATGTATTTTCAATGTCATGTGAAGCTTGTCAATTTGAGTTAGTCCATTTTGATGTATGGGAACCATTCAAAATTTTGTCTAATAAATTTCAATATTTTGTTACCTTTGTTGATGACTATCTCGGATGACTACTATTTTTAATGAAAAATCGTTATGAACTCCTTCATGCCTTTCAGACTTTCAATAAGGAAGTTAAAACTGAATTTGGTCACAAAGTTTGCATTTTACGCTTTGACAATGCCAAGGAATATCTGTCGCACTCATCTTCTGCATATTTTTCTCAAAAAGGCATTTTACATCAAACATCTTGTTCTTACACACCATAACAAAATGGTGTTGCGGAAGGAAAAAATTGGCATTTACTTGACATTATGCGTGCACTTTTATTTCCATACATGTCTCCAAGCATTTTGGAGTGACTTTGTGCTTATAGTTTTTTATCTCATTAACTGCATGCCTTTTTCCATTCTCAACGGCAAGACTCCCCATTCACTCTTGTTTCGTGTCTTCGGAGTTTTATCTAACTCCTTGTATTTTTGGTTGTGTGTTGTGTTCATAATCTTGGACCAGGTTGTGATAAACTTGATCCTCGACTCAATCCATTAGGTGCGTCTTTCTTGGCTACTTCAGGACTCAAAAAGCGTATCGTTGTTATAGTCCTCCCTTACAGCGCTATTTATTAGTGCTAATGTTACCTTTGTTGAAACTCAGTCCTACTTTCTTGAATCCTTTGAGGAGAATATCTTTACTTCTACTCCTTTTCCTATACTTTCCCTAGTGTCTTCGTCTGCTTCCCCTTCTTCTTGTGTCCCCGAGTCTTCACAAGTTACAAGGCCATTGTAGGTGTCCTCGACCCACTCCTCCAGGCAATGATCCTGTCTCATGCCCTTCGTCAATGCCTCCATCATCTTTAGATCCCGCTTCTATCCTCGATCTTATTTTCCTCCTTATTGCCCTTCGTAAAGGTACTCGTTTTTGTGTTACTAACCATTCTCTTAGTCATTTTGTCTCCTATCATTCTTTATCCTCCTCATTTTCTAGTTTTACCTCCACCCTTTTCTCTATCTTCATTCCTAAAACAGTTTAGGATGCTCTATCTAATCGGGTTGGAGGACAGCAATAGAATTAGAAATGGGGGCATACATCACAATGGGACTTGGGAACTTGTTCCACTTCCATCGGGCAAGTAGTTTTTTTTTTTTAATCAAATCCTCCTTTATTCCAACAAAACAACAAACACAAAATAATACCCTAAGGAGGGTCAGTACCAGCATACAACCAAGAAAAATCCGAACAGAGCTCAGAACAGTAGGGATTGCTAACTAAACTAAATTTAGCAGCGGCCCAACGAGAAAGGTGATGCACTAACTCATTTGCACCTCTATAGACATGACTAACCTGCCAACTTAGGAACCGTTGACCAAGATCATGAATATCTTTCACCGAAAACAGAATACACCACTTTGACAGTGGCGGATGCAGGGGGCGGCCCTGGGCAGGCGCCCCCCATTGGACAGGCCAAAAAAAAAAAAAATTTTAGACGTAAAATTTTTTTTTTAAAAAAAAAAAATTTTCCTAAGAGTTCGCCCCCCTTCAAATTGGGTCCTGGATCCGCCATTGCACTTTGATACACGTGGCCAAGCCTGAATAGCTTTGATTACCAACTCAGAGTCACCTTCTAAAAGGACCTCCCGAAAACCCTTATCAGCAGCAAGTTCCAAGCCCACTAGTTTAGCTGCAGTTGCTTCCCCCACAAGCGGTTCCACATCATCAGTACATATAACCGCCACAACAATGACATTTCCATTATGATCGCAAGCAATAGCAGCTATGACAGCAAAACTATCCCGAATTGCAACGTCAACATTGATCTTTATTTTGGTACTAGGAGGACGCTGCCAAACATGGACTCTATCCGGTTGTAACTTCTTACGCCATGCTTCCTCATGTTCCCAGCTCAAGAGGCAGACACGTCGAGCAAGATCCCTCATGTCGCTGCGCTTACCACCATGCACAAGCTGATTCCTAGCTGCCCACATCAAGTCAATGGCATTGGCGGCAAAGATTTGGAACCAGTGCTGGTCTTCCAAGGGGATGCCGATCACTTGATGAGGATGTAACACAACTCGAATCCACTCTTCAACTATCCCAGCACCAAAAGCCACGATATTCAACTGCCAAGGGGATTCGCTCCACACCGAGTGACTGAAAGGGCAGTGAAACAAAATATGAGACAGCTACTCAGGATAGTCCCCACACAATTCGCACACCAGGTCCATATCCGCATGTGGCGGATTGCCAATACATAGCGCCACCTTTCCACAAAAGCAGCAATAGACGTTCATGCAATTTAAGCTGCCACAGATCACGCCAGAGAGAAGAAGGAATAGGAGATACTTTAGAGTTTCTAAATTTAACAATTGCTCGATGCGTAAACTTCACGCTGAAGCTCCTTCAAGATTCCAGCGACCAAAAAAGAGAATCACCAACCCCAGCCACATGAAGCAGCATTTTGATAATGGCATCTGCAGTTCCTAGAGAAAACACCCATGGCTCATTCCACCGACTTCCATCAGAATTCATCAATGAACGAACTATCACCAAATCTGAAATATCTACTCCAGCACAAGCTGTGGGTGTAAACTCCGGCAAAGATGGAATCCAGGGGTCTCTCCAAATAGAAATATCCACACCATACCACACTCGGTAACACATCCTCTCTCTCAACAAAGGACGGGTATGAAGAATACTCTTCCAACCCCATGACATCTGCCCTCCAGCTCCTATATGCCAAAAGTCCCTACCTTTAACATACTTGCCATACATCACCCGGACCCAAAGGACGTCTCTATCCGTAATCATTTTCCACGCAAGCTTGGAAACAAGCGATTTATTAAATTCGAAAAATAATCGGATCCCAAAACCACCCTCACATTTTGGAAGACAGCTAGATTTCCAAGATTTCAAAGCAAAATGACATTGTTGCTCCCCTTTATATATAACCCCACCAAAAATTTTTCAGTGCCCGATCAAAATCATTACACCAAGACATAGGCAACAAATAAAAGCTCATAAGATATGACGGAATAGCCCTGGCAACAGATTTAATTAACATCGTACGCCTTGCTTGTGAGAGAACTTTTGCCTTCCAACTAGATATTTTATGAAAAAATTTCTCCTTAAGCTCATCCAACACATTTGCTCTAGCACGAGGGATAATCAATGGGAGACCAAGGTATTTCGCCTTTGGAAGTAATTTTTTTAAATGTAGTAGCTCCAAAATAGGTAAGATAACCTGACCTCGAAAATTCTTGCTGAAATGGACTGAAGATTTTTATGTATTCACCTTCTGCCTTGACCAAGCCATATACTTGTCAAAACAATCATTCAATGTAGCCGCCTTATAGATTGAAGCCTTAGCAAACAAGAGTAGATCATCCGCAAAAAGTAAATGAGTGATACAAGGGGCAGTGCGTCCCAGCTGAATACCTTTTAGATGACCCTTGTGCTCCTCACTAAGTAAAAGACGAGAAAGCACTTCAGAACACATGATAAATAAGTACGGAGATAAAGGATAACCTTGGTGAAGACCCCACGAAGGTTGAAATTTTCCAAAAGGGCTACCAATAATGATGATGGATAAAGACGATGTAGAAATACATTGTTGCACCCAATTCACCCATACAGGGCTAAATCTAAAATGTTCCAAAATCTTCAAAACAAACGGCCATTCAACCCGATCATAGACTTTTTCCATGTCAGACTTAATAGCCATCCACCCTTCTCTACCTTTTTTATGATTCTTGCTATGAAATATCTCCCCGGCCACTAAGTAATTATCATGGATTGCTCTCCCCGGAATAAAAGCCAATTGAAGCGGAGAAATTAGTTTAGAGAGAACTAATTTCAAACGTTCCGTTATAATTTTAGAGATGAGCTTATAAATGACATTACAGAGACTAATAGGTCTGAACTGACTGACCTTAGAAGGGTTTCCCACCTTCGGAATCAAAGTGATGTTTGTGGCATTAAGATTGTGGAACAACTTGCCTTTAATAAAAAATTATTGCACTGCATTCACCGCATCCACGCCAACCACATCCCAAAAAATGCTTAAAAAATAATAATGTCATACCATCAGGACCTAGTGCTTTCTCCGAACTCATCTTTCGAAGCATATCAAAAATCTCTTCTGCATTAGGGATTTTAATCAACATTTCATTCTCCACTTTAGTGATTAAGGGGTCAATTAACATCTCCAAATCATCTGGAATAATAGGATGGCTAGTAGTAAAGAGGTGTTGGTAAAAGTCCACCATTTCCTTCCCGATTGCTTCCCTCCCATAAATCCACCCGCTGATTTCAGATTTTATCTTCAGAATCTGATTATGGCATCTACGTATTACAGTTGAGGCATGATAAAATTTTGTATTCAGATCACTCGAAACCAACCAAGTTTCACAAGACTTTTGGTGCCACAGAATTTCCTCACGCCGTAACTGCTCATCCAATTCCGAATTCAACTAGTGCACCATCTGAAAGTTTGTGGCCGTGGGAGATGCATGTTGAAAAAAGGCAAGCTGCTCTTTAGTTTGCTGAAGGGCGAATTGAATCTGTCCAAAGCACGTTTTATTCCACTTCCGAAGGGCAAAATGTGTTGCACGGATTTTTTTAAACAACGAATGGGCATATGAAGGCCCACCAACAGAGGACCACGCAGCTGCCACTACACCCACGCATGAAGCTTCTCTCGTCCAAAATCCCTCGAACTTAAAAGATTTCAGAGAATTTTCACAAGAACCGAACAGAGACATAATTAACGGGCTATGATCAGAATTAGTCACGGGATAATGCATGATAGAAGCATTTGGATACGACATCCTCCATGGTAAATTAGAAATGCCTCTATCCAAGTGCTCCCAAATATTAGCTAACCCCGGGCGATTATTATACCAAGTAAATCTCGAGCCAGCAAAACCTAAATCCACAAAATCTATTGACTGCATAAAATGAGCTAACCCATGAGAAGAAGAGGAGGTATTATTTCGGCCTCCTTGTTTCTCCGTTGAACTAATGATATCATTAAAATCGCCCAGACAGTACCACATTTTCTGATTATCCTGATAAAGATTCCGCATGTCTTCCCAAAACCCAGCTTTATCGTTCCAGACAGTCGGTCCATAAACCAAGGAACAAAGAACAGCCGGATCATCACCACCCGGTTCCACTTCCAAGTGGATAATATTCTGAGACTGCCAAAGTAACTTGAAACGAAAATTTGGACACCAACAAAAGACAAGACCCCTTCTACCGCCAATCGGGCGGATAGAAAGAAAATAAGAGAAGCCAACTTTATTCATAACATGAGAAACAACATCACAATCCACCATAGTTTCCATAAGAAAAATTCCCATCGAGTCCATCGATCTCACAATGTCCCGAAGGGCTCTTGCTGTCGAAGGTCACCCCAACCCCCGATAGATCCACGACAAGGGCTTCATGGAAAGGTGGGGGACAAGGTATGGCCTGCCTCCTCAGCGGTTGAAGTAGATAAAGAATCAGCAAAAACCACCTCCCTCCTAGTGGCCGAGACCTTCTGCCCAGATCTGCCACTCTTCCTAAAACGCCAGAGTCTACGTCGAAGCTTCGTGTCTGCCAGCCCCACTTGAAACAAATTAGCCAACGAATTTTCAGTCCACCATTCACGTCCAACATCTGGTATTCTTTGCCATGCTTAGAATCTAGATCCACTAGCACCTCAGCTACGGTGCTGCTTCGCTTCGTCCGACTTCCAGTAATGAGACTAGACTCTTCGCTTCGCTTCTCACAATGAAGCCTGACGGATAAGTCCGGAAGGATAGGCCGTTCTGAATCACACCCTTGAGGAGTCACCTGGCTACTCATGAGTGTCAGACTAGAGCCCGGTACAGTCACTCCACCCATTACATGTTCAGCCTTGTTCAAAGGCCCATCCAAGTAGCCACGGTCCAGCTGTAATATTTTCAAAGATTCCCGAGCAGCCTCTAAGGGAGGGCTAGTATTCATAGGCAGATTTGGAGTTGACGCCGAGACTGCATTAAAAAATTTTGCATGCACGTTCCCATTACTCTGCCCCTTCCTCAAAATCACGGAATCGCCCTCCATTGAACGCACATCACGCCTATCACGCAGAGAATCCGCCTGTTGCCCGATTCCAACATTCTTTCCATGAGAAAAATATCTGCCCAAAGAAAAGTTTGCAGCCGAAACCCTAGCCGTTCCTGCATGTGTAAATGATGGAGACGTCGCCACCACCGTTTGCCCATCCGGAACTGCTGCCAAATTTGTCACAGACTGTAGAGACTTCCAAGGACCCTCCAAAACAGAACCAGCAAGACTACCTCCCAACTGCTGGTCACAATGCAGACCCAAATAAGTGGATCCTCTCATTTTATCAGTCAAGGCGAAGCTCTGGGGATGTGGTGAATTTTGATAACAGGTGCCAATCGTATGATCAAGAAGACCAAAGTGGAAGCAAAACGAGGACAACCTTTTATACTTAAATCCAATCCAAATTGAGACACCATCCTCACGAGAGTAAGAGAAACCAGGTTCCAACGGCTTGGATGTGGGAAATCGGATCTTGAGACGAATAAAAGATTGATGATCATCAATATCATCCAGTTCCAATATCGTACCCAACATCCTCCCAGTAAGTCGAGCATTATCCTCATCCATAATTTCTAGCGGAAGCCCATGGATTTGAACCCAAAAAACCACATCTGAAAGCTGCACTTCTTCCAGAGTGTGAGGAGGATCCCGCTCCTGCAATATCATATAGGAACCTTTGAAGTTCCAGGGACCCTGGGAGAGAATCCTATCCTTGTCATCCCAGCTAGCAAAAGTGAAAATAAATCAATTCGGCACCGCATCTTCTATCTTCAGATCTGATACAAACTTCGACCCCGATTTAATAATCGGCTGAATGATATGAAACGGATACACTTTTTTCCATACCAGCTTGCCCACCAATGACGCACGACAGATAATAGTCGCACGATTTCTGTTTGTCTTTAACAAACCCGAGACATCACTCCAGGATAGTTGTTGCATCTTTGCAATGAGTTCCTCCATAGGAAAACACCACACACCAACCAACCCCCAAGATTGCTCCGAACAAAAGATAAGGAGAAAAAAAGAAAGGCTCAAAGAAAGGAAGCCTGCAACAGTAGAAAGTATGGAAGCGAAAGAGAGAGCATAGCGCCCAGGAGCTCGCTAGGAGTGGCAAAGAATATTGGCACCTTTCGTTCGCTCAAGTCTACGTTGACCGGGCAAGTAGTTGATTAGTTGTAAGTGGATATTTACTATTAAATTTCAACCTAATGGTTTAGTTGAACGGTTGAAAGTTTGATTAGTTGCTAAAATACTGAATGGAGACATATCTGTGAGTCTAAATAACAACCCAAGAGGGGGTGAATTGAGTTTTAAATAAAATATGAAACTTTTTCAATAAAAAACTCAAATCTGAAAAACGTTTCAAGCAATATGAATCGCAACACAATAAATAATAGCAATAGAGTAAGAGAATTAAGGAGAGAGATAACACTGAGATTTTAGGTGCTTCTACCAAGATTTGCCTACGTTCACACCCAACGCTATTGCCTTCCTTAGGCTTTCTCCACTATAATCCAACAGGTCACACCCTAGCTTCCGGGTGCTAACTAACTCTTACAAGCATTTTCCTAAACTCACGCTTCAACTCGTACAACAAATCTCACAACTAATTATATTTCTTCTATTCTCACGGGTAGGCCCAAGTGTATCCCACACTTCCATATTTTCAAGGTTGTATGAAAGAAGTAATAAACAATGGCTCTTAAAGCTAGATGTGCAAATACAAGGCACAATAAAGAGCTAGAAGACAAAGATTAGAGTGAATGCTACAATAATGGCAATGGTAGCAGTAGCTTTCTTGGAATGTGTGTAGTTTTTTTTTTGGGTTAATTGCACTGTAGGTCCCTGTGGTATCATCTTTTTACAAATTAGTCCCTGTGGTATCACTTTCTACAAACAGGTCCCTGTGGTCACCCTTCTAGGCAAAAGTTAGTCATTCCGTTCATCAGGCGTTAATATACTAATGGAATGAGATGCACGACGAGCCGGTCGACCGCTACATGAATCGGTCGACCGCTGAAAGTTACCGCTATAAGTTACCTTTGTAGTGGTCAACCGGCTCGTCGTGCCTCTCATTCCTTTAGTGTGCTTAACGCCTGATGGACGGAGGGACTAACTTTTACCTAGAAGGGTGACCACAGGGACCTGTTTGTAGAAAGTGATACCACAGGGACTAATTTGTAAAAAGATGATACCACAGGACCTACAGTGCAATTAACCCTTCTTCTTTTGCTCTTTTCTCTCTCTTTTGGAGGCTAAGTCAAGATTGATGATGCAAGAGATGCCTTTTCTCTCTCTATATGGTTGTATTTAAAGGCTTCAGTCTTGGGTGGTCCACAATGGCCTATTTGGAATGTTGAATAGGTGCCCTAAGCGCCACAATGTATTGAAATCTGCGATGATGTCATCTTTAAAAAACAGGGTTCTCACAACATGTGTCGACACATATACTTCTATGTATCGACACCTTCCTCAAGCCTAGAACTAACTCGCAGGTGTCTGTGGCATGTGTCGACGCATTCTTCACCATGTGTCAGCACCATCTTCTCATGTGTCGACGCTATCAAAATAACTTTTTAGTTGACAGTGCAATGTGTTGACACATATTTCTATTTGTCGACACCATCTTGGCAGGAGGAGATTTTTAGTGCTTTAAGAGTGTGCAATATTTTTCATGTAAAACTCCTAAAATGAAAAATATAATAATTTAAATACAAGCCATTGTGTTTAACATAATTATAGGGCTCCAAATTGTTTAGAGAGAATCAATACAATTGAATTGTGGATTGACCACCAAGTGATCTAAAATACTCAAAAGCTATTTTGTCATTTGTTATCATCAAAATCTAGTTAAATAGCTCACAGAGCAACCTTGGGCTAACAATATCAACGCCATCTGTGAAGTATGGAGACCAGTTAGCTGACATCTTTACAAAAGCCTTGAGTCACAATAAAGTTGAAGTTATTTGTTTCAAACTGGGCTTACATGACATATATGCTCTAGCTTGAGGGGGAGTAATATGAATAAGGAGATTTGGTAGAATAAGAAAATGTGGTGTTTATGGAATCAATATATTCTGTAATAAGTATGAGCAAAAGTATGTCGATATCTTTTGCTTATATAATGAAAGTTACGAGCATGAGGAAGAACATCTCTTTCTCTCATCTCTTTGTCCAAAACTCTTGTCTTTACAACACATCCTATAACCGTATTACTAGGAGGCAAATCAGTAACAATCCAAGTGCTATTATTTTCAAGAGTTGTCATTTCTGTAAGCATTGTTTCTTGCAATTTGGGATTTTGAACAATTTGCTTATAAGTTTTGGGTTCTAGATGATTATAAACGACTAAAGTGAAAACTTGATACGTGGGAGACATCTTAGAGTAAGAGAGATATCTTGCTATGTCCACAGCTGAACCAGAATCCTAATGCAAAGAACTCGAAGGTAGTGAACTGTCAAAAGAGTGAACCAACTTGCACTGATAATCATGTAAGTAAGAAGGGGGATTTCTGGTACAAGTAGACCTTCTAGGAGGAAGAACATCTTAGAGATCATGATGATTCAGAGTAGACTCATGAGATTCTAGCATAGAGATATAAGCAGGATTAGTAAGAATAGAGGAGGTAGTATCTAGAACAAAGAGAGGAACAACAAAATCTGGTTTGGATATAGAAGAAGAAGAGTAGTATCCTTGAAAGGAAAAGAAGACTCATGGAATTTGACATCTTTTGAAACAAAAATACACTTAGTTTCAAGATCAAGAAATTTGTAACCCTTAACGCCATAGCGATAGCCTAAAAACACACATCTGAGAGCACAGGTAGCAAACTTGAATTTATGAGGTGTTATTTTGTGGCATAACAAAGACAACCGAAAGACTTGAGATGAGAATACAAAGGTTTAGTGTTATGCAACATCTCATAGGGAGATTTGTTGTTGAGTAAAGGAGAAGTGGACCTATTTATTAGATATGTGGCAGTCATGACACAATCTCTCCAATATGATAAAGGAACCATAGTTCTAGAGGCTTGATGTGCTGAATACTAAGATGTACCTCGAGAATTAGTAAAATCCTTCTTCTTATATACCCAACCTGGGTGATATCCATGCAGCTCAAAACATTTCTCACGTGTCTGTCCTTTACGATTGTAGTAAATACATAGTGGGTGTTCCTTTTGACTAGAATTAGTGTTGTTAAAATTGCGACGAGGAGCAACTACAATAATCATATTAGATGAAGTAGCCATCATAGCTATGTTCTCAGAATTAGACAAGGGACCGCGAGTGAAAGATCTCTGCCGTTCTTCTTGAATGATCAAAGAATATATTTCATTCAAAGAAGGAAATGGCTTCATAAGTAGAATATTTCCATAGGTAGCAATAAATGTCCTATTCAATCCCATGAGAAAAATCATTTTCAATTGCTTCTCTTTTCGATCTGCAATAGTCTTTAAAATTTTGCATGCACAAATACCACATGTGCAAATCAGCATGGGAGAAAATTGATGCAATTCGTTCCAAAAGGATTCTAACCTTGTGAAATATTCGCTTACAGAAGATTAGCCTTGAATAATACCATTGATGGCCTATTGGAGTTCAAAAATCTGAGGCTCGTTACTCTACACAAATCTTTCTTTAAGCAATTTCCACATTTTTCTTGCCAAATCAATGTACAAAATCACTGGTGCAATCTTTGGAGAAACAGAGGCATTGATCTATGAAGAAACCATCAGATTATATCGATACCAGACAATAAAATTAGAATCAATAGAAGCCGATCGTGTAATACTGCCATCTAGAATATTAAACTTATTACGAGCAACGATCTTCATGAGCATTGCACAACTCCAAGAATAATAATACTTGCCACTGAGCAGTGATGAAACGATCGGAGCATTAGCAATATCACCTGAAGTGTTGGTGCAAACGCTATCAATAACTAAATTATTCAACGTGTTATGACTCCGATTTGTAGGATTAGGATTCTTGGCTTCGTCACTAGCCATGGATTGAATTCTGTAAGGTTACAGTAATATTCACAAAAAACATAGTGTGAAAAGAGAGTGTATATGCTCTGATACCGTGTAGAAATCCAAACACAGAGAAGTACTGAACTCAGGGAAGAGATTTGAAATTGCTCTAGATCATATATTGATAGTCAAGAAGTTCATACATAGTTTCAGAGAGTGTTACGCTTATATACAAAAGTCCTCTTCAAGTAACTAACAGCTGGAATAATAACTAACTTCACCGGACAAAAAATTTGTTGCCAGCTGACCTAACCATCTAGAAGTTGGTTAGCTATAATAGGCCCGTGGAACTAGTGAGGAAATAGATTATAGAGAAGCAGAATCATGTTCAACAATTAAAAAAGTGAACTAAGGTCCATTGTGGCGGTTGATGAGTACTTGGATATTGTTGAACATGATTAAAGTACCAAATATATATACCGAGATGAGTACCAACGGCAGAGCATAAGCGAAATGGCTGTGCCAATTCCATCTGTTAAAGTGCAACATTTACAACACAATAATTACATCGACACTCTTCAAGTAGTAAGAGCGTAAGATTCTAAAATTATTTTTTTGGGACAAAAATATTTGTGCTAAATAAATATCGGCGAAAAGACCCATACAGAGCTTATATAGAACAATAAATTAATTAAATTTTTAGATCATTTTATGTATGTGGCATTTACACTGAAGTGCATGCTTCAATAATCACATCATCCAAGAATAGTGAAATGTACAAATATATGGAGTACTGAATATAAAAAAAAAAAATGTCATATTAGTATATGTGGAATTAATCATTATTCTATTTATTGCATAACCGATGCATATGGAAATTAATTTCCAATTCTTTAATTGCTCCTGTTACAAGAGAAAGAAAAAGACCATAAAGATTGGAATCTTGTAAATAATTTTGAATAAACATTCGTATCAAAGATTGATTTTGAAGACAATTATAGATTGATTTGAAAAAAGTTATAATCCAGCAGTCATATTTAAAAATCCTGGGATTCAAACTAATAGTAACTATTCATTTACAGCTAGAACCATAACAAGGAAATTAAGTCACCGTACCAAACCTCGTTTTTGTGGAAGACAAATTTTTTTAGGGAAGATAGACTTCTTGAAATTTGAAGAGCTAGTCATCTGATAGAAATAGAACAAACTAATACACAAAAGTTATGTTACTTTGGATTGGATTAGCTCGTATACATGTAATTATTCATGAGTTCTTAAGCCTAAAATAATGCTATGCCGGACTACAACATTCCACAAAAGGATGGATGCTTCAGTTAGAATAAAGTTGTTAAGGAATGACGACTTCTAGTAGAGAAAGAGGTTTGGATAATATGTCGTAAATATTGGTTGGAGTAACGACCAAGGGAGGACTAGCCACATCTAAGCTTTCACTTCAAAATGATTAGTCAAGATTACTTGTGAAACCTTTGGAATAATTATAAGTCTTTGTTCTACTTAATCAAAAAATTAATGTTGGACTTGACCTATATGATTCCTTTCTCTATACTTCCCCACTCCCATGCCATGTGAAACTTGGTGTGTTATAATTGGTGTTGATGGTCTAGAAGTTGGAGCCTATTCTGGACATCATGAATTAGATTAATGGTGTGTGTCTCTTTCTTTCTTTTCTTCTGGGTGGAGGGTTTTTCGGTGTATAAAAAAAAAATGCTCTTGATCCATTTTACACTAATCCAAACCCTTATGATGATGTGAGACTGTTGCAGATGATATAATTAACACTTGGTCATTTGTAGCTTGGACAGATAGAGAGAGAGAGAGAGATACTTACAGGCAACTTTATATATATTTCAGTGTTATAATAAATATGGTAAATGAGTGCCATATTCCAAACGTTCCAGGTTCAACAATTACTCTTGAACCCATCAAATTATAGTTTCACTTCTGAAAGACTTGATTTGATTCATATTGTTGAAATAAACAGAAACAGAATTGCACAAGAGAGAGAGAGAGAAGCAGCGAGAAACAAATGGTTTAAGAGTAGTAGAAGGGCAACATGATTTCTCTTATTCAATATGATTAAGAATGTGTCTACAAGAGGTTAGGAATGGTGTATTTATATAATAATGGAGGAGACATATCTCCACGAATATCCACAAATAAGGCCCTTGATTTGTAACTCAAAGGACTCAATCAAGGCTCCTTTTATTGAAGGCCATCAATCTCCATGATTGATGGTCAATATACCAAGTATTCTAACATAGATAATTGTTTGAAAACCCTATTTATGATCGAATAGCTCCTATTATTGCGCACTACTGCATAATGAGAATATAGTTTTTTAGTGGTGTGCATAATGACTATTAAGATCTCAAAACCAAAAAAGAAGATGAAGAACTCCCATACAAGATTGGGCGTACAAAATGACCCATGTGAATTATTTGACATTTCACAGTTAAGCATAGGTTATGCGAATCACTATTTACAAACTAGATCCATTACCTAGAAGGTTTATGGGATATCCGAATGAAAAATAGAATCATGAGCAACGTCCACCACATAAAGATTGGCACAAACTACCCCATTCAACATATATGGTTTAAAAGCCAAAACATACAACTACACATCAAATCTTCCATGCTCGATCTCTCCTTGTCCTGAGAAGCCTTTATTTGATTATGAAACAATAGCATGCTATAAGTGTGAAAGCCATCCCAAAAAAATAAAGAGGAACATTTAGAACATGGAAAAATTAGTCACTGTAGGCATCGAGGAAGTTGTGTCAACAAGACACAATTGGTCAATACAAGTTATATCATAGTGCCAGAATACAAGAAAGAGGCAAATTGTGTTTTCTCCAACAATAGTGTTGTTGTGAGAAGCAAGGAAAATGCAAGCAAAGCTAGACTAATGGACCGAAATGGGAAACAACGAAAACTTAAGAGAAATAGATTTTTTCCTGGAATTGGGAGAAAAGAGCAGTTGTTTAAAGATGCACGTAGATAAAGTTGAGTCTATATTACAGACAATACCTTGCAATGGCTTTTTGGTTATATAGTATGTCGATTATATGTAGCAAACTAGTAAAGTACCAATTAAGAATTAGTAACTTATATATACGGCCTTAATTAGTATCCCATACTATTGACTATAAACAAGACTTCGATATACCTAGCTTATACCAAAATTGGTACTGGATCGACACAAACATTTGCAAGAGAATATAATAAAATGAAAGTTGAAAATTGGAATTGGGAATTGGATTGTAACGGTCTGCTGTTACACATATGAGCAATGAGAGTTTGCAGTTACACATATGGGCAATTGAAGAGTCCCCAAGTATGGCTCTTTTATTTCTTACATTATACTGATAAAAAAGATGGATGAGTTCCTATTGCATATGCACAAGTTTTTCATGCATGTATCATTCTTTCAATGAAGAGAGATAGAGATAGAGTGTATAGAGAGAGAAAGTATAGGTAAGAACTAATTACCACATCTGAAGGTGCTCATGGATTCCACATATAAATGATATATGAGTCCTTAAAATGCTCTTCATAATATTTTAGTATACATTTTACAAAATGGTGTTCTGTAGTGTATTCTACCTCACAAACCTCCATTCACTTGTCCATTTCATGACACTTTGGGTCATTAAGAAATCTGATACAAGTCATGCAGTGGGTGAAGTACCCCAAAAATACAAAGTGGTAGTCAATTAAAAAAGTATGCCACTCGACCCACACCCACCCCTTCTTGGCAGCTCTTTTTCTCATTCTTTCTCTCTTTTTCGCTTACAATCTTCAATTCCATTTACAAGGAAGAACTAAATGTTTCCTCAGCTTTATCAAGTTCAGAGAAATGAGAAAGCGAGCTGGTTGGAAGTGAAGAAAGGCTAAAAGAAGTAGGAGCAAGCTTGTCATCATCATGATTGCTTGAACTTCAACTAGAATGAGGATAAGCATCATCACCATCGCCCTCGTAATTAGTCTCCTAATGTGTCTCCCAGCCATCAATTTCATCCCAGTTGAGAAACTTTCTTATTTTGAAGTATAAATCCAAAACTATAATCAAGGTCTAAACCCTTGTTTCTTTTATACCTGCAACTGAATGATCAAACACAATTAAGTCCTAGGATCTTTTGGAGGCTATGGGTACGTAATAATGTTAAAAAACAATTTTTACGTCAACATATATTCGAATTTGAGGACACCTCAAGTATATACTGTAAGAGTGATTGTCATTAGTCTGAATGAAAACGGGTAGAGGGCTGATCCAATTATTGCAATATACCATATGTAAAGGGTAATTTTTGTCATTACATTAAGTCATTTGGAAAACTATTGTCATTTCAAGTGTAAAAAAAAAAATCTAATTTTGTCAAAAATTGATGGAGGGTGCAGAGCTTCTGACATCAGTAGTTGGAGGGTCTAATGTGTTAAAGTTGGAAGTTTGAGTTGCAATGTGTGTATACTTATATAGTTGATGCATGAAAAGTGTATTTATACCTTGAAGTGTCATCTGAAAGAAACAGAATAAACTAATTTGATCAAACTAAGTATTTTCATACATTTTGGCTATAATAGAATTTCAGTCAATAAAATAATAATAAATAACTATAAAATTAATCTCTATCTCTCCCAATTCAATCATCTCTTCCATAACAATAAACCTAAAAAATTCACTTAAAATCATCTCTCCACTCTTTCACCAACTCCAAGTCAAATTTTAGGAATGACAACTTTGGGTAGAGTACTGTGAGGTGTATGGATCAGGGGCTAACTAAAGGCAATGGGGCTGGTTGTGAAAATGCCGTATTGGTTGGTGTTGCCAGCAGATTCAAGTTGCTGGGATTTTTAGCTGCACCCTTCAACTCATAACTCTCTTGATTCCCTTAATTAATTTTTTTTTACAGACGTAGTACTACATATATATATATCCATAACCGAAATAATATGACATTGAAAACATTGAAAACATTAATTTTTTTTACAGACGTAGTACTACATTGAAAAAATCTAATCAATGGCTGGACGGAGGATGCAATTCGCACGTAAATCATGACCATGTCATCTTTCTTTCTGCTTTGAAAGTGCTATAAGTCCTAATCATCTGTTGTTCAGAGTATAAAGAAAGAGGCAAAATGTATTTTCTTCAACCAACTACTTGTTGCGAGAAGCACGAAGGTAGTTGATGATTCAGTCCTTAAGCCAGGAACAATGCTATGTCGGCCGGCCTACAATGCTGCCATAAAGGATCGATGACTCATTAGACGAAAATTTGTAATTAATTGGCTAGGAATGGCAACTTTTGGTAGAGAGAGATCAGAGGCCGGGTTTGAATGAAAAGTATTTTCTGAACTTAATTATTTGCAAAGTAAATTAATTTTTAATTGACTTTGTATACATATAGCTTATAATGCAAGTCATGACTCATGTTTACAAATTACAAGCTCCATTATTCTGAAGGTTTGAGGGATATTCCAATGAAAAAAAAGATGAACATGCGTCCACCATGTAAGCTTCGGCACAAAGTGTAGAGGCCGGGTTGCATTTAAAAAAAAAGAAAACATAAAGTAACTAACGTATAGCTAGTTTGTCCCCGGGAAGGGAATACTAGCTAGCTGTAGATAGAACAAAAACAAGTAGCGAACATAACAGGGATGAAAGCAAATTAAACTAGCAGGTCGTCACTACTATATATGGAGCTAGTCATCCTCCAGTGTGGGCTACTCCAATGTTCCTATTAACATAGTTTAAAGGTAGAAACATACAACTGCAGCAAATTATGTAATACAGTAACCCGAAAAGTGATTTTATTCCGTCAACAGTGCTATCAAGCAAGTCCAAATATCCTCATTTAGAGAAGAAAAAAAAAAAAACAAGTCCATTATCGTCTCTACCATGTCCTTAGAAGCCTTCAGTTGAATCTTAAACAGTAACTTGATATAGGTGTGTAAAGAATAAAACGGATTAATATCTAGAAGAAATATGGAAAAGTTATATAGCAGAAAAAAAAAGAGAAATGTATTTTTTACTGACTCATGAATTGGGAATTAAAGAGCAGTACGGATGTTGGCAGATGTGCGGATAAATTTGATTCTATATGACAGGCAATATCCTCAAGTACAGACCATAGCAGAGAAATGAATACATTGTAAGAAACCAATCCTCAATATTGCTAGCTGGTACGATCACATCATGTGGTAGAAATGTACAACTATGATATCTCAAATTAAATACATGAGTGGAGAAAAGAAGAACAATGAAAAATGAGTTCATAAGGGTCAAGTCTCACATTGGGACCTTACTAGGTTAAACTAAACTTTACAGTGATTCTAAAGGGCTTCATTTCTTGTTAGAAATAGTATTAGAGCCAACCTAGTAACCCACACATGAGGCATGATGGTCTTTACAAGGAAAAAAAAGATTTAAAGAAGGGAAAGGGGGGACCGGGGAGGGGAATGAATTGTCTTGTACTCAAATCCAAGTGGAACGAATGAGAGATGATTCTGAGACCATGTCATCCCACATTAGGACCTTACAAGGTTTAACTGGAACTATAATGATAATATGAGCTTTAAGAGAACTGAGTAGTCCTTTTGAAGTCACTAGCACAGTCCTAGGCTCGTTCAATTAGTACAAGTTTGTTACCCTTAGTTTTATTGCCACTTTAGGCACATACGTTATAATCGAAAAGTACTAGATCGACTAAAACATTTTACCCTTGATCTTTTGCTAGAAACAACACAAAATGTAGAAAGTTGAAAATAGAATTGGAATGGTAATTTTAATTGAGAAAGATACATAGAGGCCCTATTGCATATATAATATATATATATCACCATGCACCTATCCTTCTTCAATGAGAGAGTAGAGAAAGAGAGGGAGTATAGGTTGTCATAACTATTTACCACATCTGAAGCAAGACCTCATGGATTTTGCTTATAAATGACATCTGAGTCCTTGAAATGCTCTTCATAATATTTTAGTATACATGCGACAACATGATGATTATTTAAACTGTTCTGCTGCAAAAATGGATCTGCTTTGCCATTTCATGAAGCTTTGGGTCATTAAAAATCTGATACGAGATGCAGTACAAAATTCCATAAAATACACTCGTCAAAGTGGTAGTCAATTAAAAAATTACGCCACTTGGCCGACTCCCCCTTTTGCAGATCTTTTTTTTGTTCTTCCTCTCTTTCTCTCTTGCAATCTCCAAATCCATCTGCAAGGCAAGAACTAAATGTTACCTGATTTTTATCAAGCTCAGAGAATGATCAGAAAGCGAGCTGGTTGGAGCGGAAGGGGGCTGAAAGAAGCTGTAGGAGCAAGCTGGTGATCATGATTAGCTTGAACTTCAACTAGAATGAGGATAATTAGCACATCATCCATCACCCTCGTAATTAGTCTCCTAATGTGTCTCCCAGCCATCAATTTCATCCCACTTGAGAAACTAATTTCTTATTTAGAAGTATAAATCCAGAAAGATAATCAAGGTGTAAACCCTTCTTTCTTTTATAAGCGCAACTGAATGAGCAAACATACTTAAGTCCTATGACCTTTAGGAGGCTGGGTAGGTAATAACTTGAAAACCAATTTTATGTTCGACATTGGAATTTGAGGACACCTCAAGCATATACGTGTAAGAGTAATCGTCATTAGTCTGAATGAAAACGGGTAGAGGGTTGATCCAATGAAAACAGTTGTTAATTTAAGCTCCTTTTGCTTAAACTATAATATTCTAGCTTGGACTTCCAAGCCTCAAAAGGCTTAGAACGTATTAATCTATATAAGACAAATTAATTTTTAGCAATGCCATTTCGACTTGTAGGGGTCCAATTAGGACTCTAGGCAGGATCATGAGCAAAGCTACCCAAACATCATAATGTGTTGAGTCATTCCTCCACCTAAAAGGTGTACAAAAAACCAAACAATTATCAAAATGATTTCAAATTGAATAGTAATTAATTAGTTACCTTTAACTTTTAGTATTTAGATTTACTGTTTAGAGTTTAATTAACTTCTTATGTACCCTAATAAAAGCATATAGAAGCAATACCTTCTGACCCTACTCAAAAGGTTTTGTATAAGAAGTATGACTCACAAAAAATTCAATTAGGGGTCGAATGAAACCGTGTCAACTAAAGAACGTACGTCGTGGTCCAATAGGCCCAAATCATATGCCTCAACAACACCAAAAATCGGCTGAAACATTTACTATATATATATATATCCCAGTAACAGTACACATCTCTTTATTTGCACATTTCAGATAATTTATAAAGTTACATTACAAATTAATGAGCAAGAAAAGAGAAAGTGGGTTATGCCATGGATCCGCATGCTCTATGTCTTCCGAGAAATGATTTTCTGTAAAGACAAATTTTGAAAAGTTATATATGTAAAGTGACGACTGTGATTTAAAGAATCAAATCCATAATTCTACACATTTTGTACAGCCGTCCTTTTACATAGCTTTACATAATTTGTCTTTACAAAGAATCCGTTTGTGTTTTCTCCTTAACAGGACAAAGTTGGTCTCATAAATTCTACCTGTGGATAAACTCTTAGACCTTCTTTTAGAAGGAATCTTTACGACACTTAAGCAAACAAGCTACATATGTAGAATATTCTTCGTAACCACGGCAAACTTTTCTTCTTTTGATGAAGCCAAGTTCAATACAGCGATGGTGTGAAATAGTAGGGAAATCTCTTTTCTTCTTTTTACACCCTCTAAGTTTTGTGTTGAGGCAGCAACGCAATGGGCTGCAAACATGCTCAACCTGATCAGAAGGGTGATCAGGAAGCTGGTTAATTAGAGGGGATTAGTGGACGGGAAGAGTAAAGCGCAAGGACGTCATGAGCTTGCAGGACTTCAATTACAAGCAGAATGATTATCCCCATCCCCAAGACCATCCCAAGTCTTCCCATGGATCTTCTCACCATTTGTTACCTCACTCACGCTCTAAAGCTATAATTTCCCTTCGGGACTCAAATTAATTACCAAAACAATAATATTCGTCTTCTTACGTACTCATGACTTATATTAGCAGCGTAGCTAGTTTATTTATTCTTTAACTTTTTACTCTAGAAGAGCCTTTAGTTAATTTATATTAATTCTGAATTTTGCAAATAGAATAATTACTCAACTAAGTCATGACTTATTTTATTATAAGTAATGCCTTCTAACTCGGTTGAGAGGTTTTTCATTATATTATTTAGTATACATACAACCAATATGTGAATCCATTCACATGTAATTTGGATGTTTTGTTTTCAACTAGTAAATTAATTAATTTTCTTATGTTTGGTTTAGAGAATTTTTTTTAATTTTAAAAAATAATATTTAATCGGTTCATTATAGTAGTGTGGGTTTGCAAAATATAATTTTGAGAATGTTGTAAAAAAATTGGGAATGTTAAAAATTGAGGTGGATTAGAATACTTTTATTGGATTTTGAGAGAGAGTAATAAAAAATATAATTTTATATGAGTTTATGAAAATGGAGAGATAATTTAAGTGATTTTGTATGTTTATTATAATAGAAAGAGATGATTTAATGGGAGACATAAATTTTATAGTTATTTAATTATTATT
This sequence comes from Morella rubra, assembly GCA_003952965.2. Taxonomy (NCBI): domain Eukaryota; kingdom Viridiplantae; phylum Streptophyta; class Magnoliopsida; order Fagales; family Myricaceae; genus Morella; species Morella rubra. Next base: position 21,494,456 of record CM025856.1, on the reverse strand, counting down.
TTCTTGACTAAAATTTTAGAATAACTAAAATTTTGAGATGAAATACCACATATATATATATATATATATAACTGCGACAAACATGATCTTGGAGAGTCCAATCATATTCACCATTAGTACATGTCATGATCAATAATCTTTTAGTCAGGGAATGACCTAACCCCCCCCCCACCCCCCTAACTACCCCAAACACCAAAATCCTCGAGTTTTTTTTTCCAAGAACCTATAAATATTTATTTATTGTATTTTCATTTGTACTTCTGGCACCTCAAAATTTAAAACAGTTCAGTACAATCGATCGGCACCCCTAAGTGCAAATTTTGGCTTCACCCCTGTCTTATCAAGGACTAGGAAAACGAAATATAGAACAGTGGAAATATTATCATATGTCATGATCTTAACAGTGGAATCTTAACATAAATGGTATATAAATAATTTTTTATAATTCAAAGGCTAAATGTGAAGAACTTAATTTATAATTTAAATCACTGATTTATCGACATCATAATTAATTTAAAGACTCCACTTATGTTTTTCTTGTGATATATTATATTCGTGAGCAGAAGTTAATGTAATAGAGGTAGAACGACGTTGTGCATTTTTGTTATTTGTTTTTTTATTTTCTCGGCTGAGTGGCAAGATGTGTGCACCTCATTTATTATGTACCCTAATAAAAGCATGTAGAAGTAATACCTTTTGACCCTAATCAAAAGGTTTTGTATAATTTTTTTTTTTATAATATTAGAAATTTATTGTATCCCATCTTAGTGTACTGAACTCAAACGGATCTGATACAAGTGAAAAATTAATTGACAAGATTAGAAGAACAAGGACACACTCAGAATACTCAACGGAGGATTAGTTTTAATACGTTACTATGGTAATATTTTATTTAAAGCAATAGTGTATCGGGTTATCATCAGGTACAGTATAAGGGACAAGTAATGACTTTCATCCGTAAGTCTTCTAGAGAGAGAGCGTTTGCCCTCTCTCTAGATTCCCCCCTGTTCCGCTTGCCCCCAGCCCCTCTCTTTCGTCTCTAGCGACGGGAGGAGCAGGACCGCTGCTCTCTTCTCCCTCCTCCTCTTCCCCTTCCCTTCTCTCTTTGGCCATTTGTCTTCTTTCTCCTCCTTTACCGTGACTGTATGCGTTTCTCTTTTGGCCTCTCCTATGGTTAGATCTACACAGTTTGGAGATGTTTTTGGAGGCCACGCACAGCACAGCTGAGCTCAGTAGCTCCCAGCATTGTTCTGCCCACCCTTTCAGAGCAGCTACGACGGCGCATGATGACCCACACGCACCCACTCGTGCACGTGGATCTCGCACGCCCTATTATATTTTGAACTATTGCTTGTGGTGGTTGATCGGTCAAGGGATTTCCTGTCATGTGCTTTGTTTACTTTCTGTTGTTTCTAATAATTTCATTTCTCTGGGCTTTTGTGGAAAGGATTTTGCAGTAACCATGTTTTTGAGTCTGTCTTCCGACGGATATGGCAATGTAGTAATCCTCAGCTTGGCCAGATCTCTTTTACAGTGGTTGGTTGCTTTTTCCTTCTCTTTGGTTGTGTTGGTATGGATGAGCTTCCGGGGAAGCAGGAGCGCAATGCTTGCTCATCCTCTCTTCCGATGTTTGACTTCTCCGTTTGTTGTTGAGCTTGCTTCGAGTCTTTGGACCCGCTTTGAACTTATGGGCCTTTTGGTCCATGTGTATGAGGCCTTTATGGCCAGTTGGATTCAAGCCCTTGAGGCCAGTAGTTGTATGGCCCTTCGAGCCCTTAATATTGCTGTTATGACTTAAAGTTCCTGTGCTTTGTAACCGGCCTAGGCCTATCTGTATTCAGCACGTTTGTGCTTTTCCAAGTGAAATGAAGTTTCATGTTTGAGTAGAAATAAGGGTCCACAGTGCCCCTCAGCAGCTTCCGCCAGCCAGATTTACACCACCCAGCACGGACTCCATAAGGAGGGTCACAAATTATCGCATAAAATACCTAATAGCAAAAACATATCAATCAGCACAGAGGATGCAGCGAACTAAATGGGAAAATTGAAGCCCTGGGCCATAGGGTCTAAAGTAGCAAAGAAGATGCCAGTACCATTAGAGCAATAACTCTCATGAATGTAAATAGCTAAGAAGCAAGTGGCACTGCCCAATCTAGGCACCTAGTATGCTTCCCAAGCATACAGACAAGATCTTAGGAAGGGGGAAAAAAGAAAAAAAGAAACGGAAAAAGAAGTTCACGACATACTTGGCTTCAATAGGGTCCAAGGTTAATCCTAGATGACCTTTCAAATAAATAGCACATGCTTCTAAAAGCTGGGGACCTAAACATCAAAGCGTATTCAAATACCTTTCCATTGCATGAGTTAAATCTTAAGTACTCACTCATAGTCCCTTAGGAACTGTTAGCTTGCATAACTATCGCCTAAAGCCATCACAATTAACCATTGAGATGTCAGTACCATCCACATATAGAGAAATTTGCCACCAGCCCCTTTGACTCCACCAAAATCCCACAACCTAGGCTCCCTTGACTTCCTTAAATCATGATGGCCAGGTACTTCAATCGGAGCAGAAACAAGAGCCAAAAACAACTTCCTTGTACCCAACCTCAATTGAGATGCATTTCTTACCTTATTTCAGCCTCATATTTTATCATGAGCATAAAATTGATAGAGCAAAATGTTTGGGTCATCTTAAGCTGTCAAGAATATCCTCAAGCTAGACATTATCCATATGAAATCCTATACAGTTTACACTTGCATTTATGACCACTTCTCTCAGCCACTTGTTAAAAAAAAAAAAAAAAAAAACGGGGGAGATGGGTGGACTATCATTGCATGTCGTTAGGATTTAAGAAAGTCTTGTACCATAAGATACGTCTCTAAAAGTATAAAAATGCATATTAGATCATCTTAGTAACCATATTAGTTTAAATTAACCGGACTTCTGGATAACCTCTTTTCACTATATCACTAGAAAACACATACATTTTATTTATAGGTTGGTACAATTTCTGAACCATTTCTGCAACAATGACCACCATTGGAATACGCCAACCAAATCACACGATGATGATCATGTAGTTCTCCTTACTAGAAAACATATGCATCTTATTTCGGACGTACACTGTCTGAAACATTTCTGCAAGAATGACCACCATCGGAATGCACCAACCAAATCACCCGACAATGATCATGAAATAATCCTCATTAAATGTTGAAAAAGTTAAACATGCTAAACACTTCCAATAACAAAAGGACTGCCATGCTATGAAGCAAACGTATTTGTTGCTATCATCAATGGGGAATCATCATCGTCAAGTACAAATAACAAACCATAAGAGCAACAAATGTAGCTATAGGATTTCTTGGATCTTCATTCTGTTTGTGATGATCGAATTTGATAAACTTGCATATAGTCCTTATAATGAGTGATCAAAGTTCTGCCATTAGTGGGGTTAGTTCTTCGTTTGCTTGGTGTTTGTGTGGGATTGCCGTTGTTGCTGTGATGGGTTTTTCTTGTTGGTTTAGAGTTGAAGCCAAAGATTTCGAGGTGTTTGTTAGTGATAGTGGAGCCATAAGGTGGTCGGAGTGGAGTCGCAAATCTCGCTGTGCTATCTCGCTTGAGAGATACGGTCTGTCTGGGTGGTCAACTTAGCCTCCAAGTTATTGAGTGCAATGGAGATAAAGAATTTGTTATGAAGTTCAATGAAGGTTTGCGTGGTTTTCTAGCTCAACGTTGTAAAAACAAGGCAGTAAGGTATGTTGCAGTGGCCGAATATGGGGAAAGGAGTCGAAGAGGGTGATTATGGCTCTAGAAGGCAGAGGAGGAGTTGGATGGAAGGCTTTGGAGGATTGTTTCCAGGAGGTGGTTGATCACCTTGGGAGGTCCAGAAATGGTCGTGTCACAATCGAAGATGGTGGTCGTAGAGAAGGTGTCTCGTTTGTTAATGTCGTGAAAGGTGGTCCTTTGCCAGCTCTCTCCAACCCTCTTTTTTCTTGTCCTATCGTCTCTGTTACTGGCGGCAAAAAGTGGTCGCGTGCTGAGAAGATGAAAAGCCATGCAGTCTAGGAGGCTAACGTTTCTATGTCCAATATATCAACAATTAATGCTAAGGTTGGCAATATTGACACAGAGGGTATTTTTTGTCCAAAGCATATTGGTGAGAGGCTTCTGGGCCTAAGACTCAAATTGAATAGGATTATTGGATCGCTGAATTATGTGGGAGATTTGGGCCTTAAGAGGGAGGGCCCTGGTTGTTCTGATTGCAGTTTGGTGGCCCACGGAGTTGGTTCTGCTGAGGAGGTGTCGAAAGTTACTCATATGGAAAGAGGGGGTCGATTGGGCTTGGGTTTGGGTCGAAGATAAGGCTAAGATGGAAGGGGGGTTGGGCTGCAACTGGGTCAAGTGGGAAGTTTGATGGGTCAGAGGACCCGAAACCTCCGGGAGGAGGGGTCGACGTCGTCTAGGGTGGCAGTGGGTACGGCTGGTGCTGGGAGCTCCTGCCGACATTGGCTGAGCTTTTTCTGGCTTCCAGATGACCGATTTGGAGACGGGACCTGTACTTCGGGCTGTGGTGGTGGGGGAGACTTCATCTAGGGAGGTTGATGGCTTGGTTAGTGCTCTGCCAACGTCGATGGATCCAGTCAAACCATGGCTCCTTGTGCCGATGAAGTCAGCGTGCCCTTACAAGGCAGACGGGGATGCGGAGGTGTTGGTCGGGGGCTCATTTGAAGTGGGGACAGCAATTTTGGAGGAGCTCGATGACCCTGTGTTGGAGGAGTGGGAGGTTGAAGGAAGCGATCTTCCCATTATTCTCCACGGTTCCTTGTTTCCTAGCAAGGACAACAATGTTTTGGTGGCATCTTTTGGGAGTTGCGACTTGGCTTTTGAGGAGGGCAAAGGTGGGAGACCAGTTACTTCTTTAGACGCAAAAGGAGCTATAGTGTGCGTAGATAGCGGAACTGATGGGGTTGTGGCTGAACTGCTGGCAGTGTGTCCTCTTATGAAAGGGAAGGAGGGTTGTCATCTGAAGTTTTCCTCTTCAAATTGGGTGTTGGAAATGGTTTCGTCCTTTAGAAACATGGTTGGTCTCTCTTGCAATGGTCACGAGAGTGAGCTGATGGCACTCTTGGCGGCTCTAAAAAAGGATAGGGAGAGGAGTGGGCTCGTGACTCCTAGCAAATCAAGAGGCAAGTTCTTAACGGAGCTAAAGGGGTTGAAGTCTTCAGTCAATTATGATGGGAAGAAGTATGTGTCTAGGAAGAGCTGAAAGGGAGGGTGGGTCTCGATTAAATCATTATGAAGCCCAGAATATTGAGTTGGAATGTAAAGGGGTTGAATGATAGTCAAAAGCGTACTAGGGTGAGGAATTTGTTGTGGGATTGAAGCCTGATTTAGTTTGCTTTCAAGAGACTAAGGTGGGGATAGTTTCTAGAGCTTTCATCAGAAGTTTGTTTAGGGGGGAGTCACGTGGGTTGGTGTAGTCTAGCGACGGAAGGAGATTCAGTGGGATTTTGATTTTGTGGGACACGATGACTCTTGAGATGGTGGATTTTTGTGCAGATAGTTTTTCTCTTTCAGTGTTTTTTTAAGAATGTGGAGGATGGGGTCCAGTGGGCGTTTTCTGAGGTGTATGGCTCCAACATTGACTATAGAAGAAGATTACTTTGGTAGGAGTTGTCAGGTTTCTTTGCTTGGTGGAATCTTCCGTGGTGCATTGGGGGAGATTTCAATGTCTTGCGCTTTCCAAGTGAACATTTGGGATGGAGGATTTAAGAGTGCTATGATGGACTTTTCATATTTTATTTCAGAAAATGCCTTGGTGGATTTGCTGTTGTCAGGAGGGTTATTTACGTGGTCGAATAATAGAGCCTCCCAGTCATGGTCTAGAATTGACCGCTTTCTCATCAGCCCTTGCTGGGAAGCCTTGTTCCCCGAGGTTACCTAGAAGAGGCTACCTCGCTTGTTATCTGATCACTTCCCTATTCTCTTGGAAAATGGTAGATTTAGGGGAGGGAAAAACCATTCCTGTTTGAGAACATGTGGCTTAAGGAGGCAGGTTTTGTGGAAAGGGTGAGGGCGTGGTGGAACTCCTATGTTTTCTCGGGGTCGCTGAGTTTTGTGCTTAATTCTAAGTTGAAAGCCTTAAAGAATGATCTGAAATTGTGGAATCAAGAGGTCTTTGGGGATCTGAATTTTCATAAAAATGCGCTGATGGATGATTTATCTTTGCTGGAGCAGTTGGATGAGGAGGGAAGCCTTGATGAGGTGGGGAAAGAAAGGAAAGTGGAGGTGTCTAGGGAGCTGGATATTCTGATGGAGGAGAGACCAATTGGAGGCAAAAGTCAAGGGCTCTTTGGCTTAAAGAGGGGGACCGGTGTGCGAAATTCTTCCATAGGGTGGCTAACTCTAATAGAAGGAACAACACCATTTCGAGTTTGGAGGTAGAGGGGGAGTTGGTGGAGGACCCCGAGAGGATTTCCAAGGAGATTGTTTGCTTCTATAGCTCCTTGTATAGAGAGCCTTTTTCTTGGAGACCTCTTTTGGAGGATTTAGAGTTTGCTTCTATTTCAGGGGCTGATGCGGAATGGTTGGAGAAACCATTTGATGAGGAGGAAGTAACGGAGGCGGTTAGAAGTTTAAATGGGGATAAGGCACCGGGCCCTGATGGGTTCTCCTTAGCTTTCTTCCAATCCTGTTGGGAGGTGGTTAAGGGAGACATTCTCTCCATGTTTAACGAGTTTGCTATGGAGGGAAGATTTGTTAGAAGTATGAACGCCACTTTCATAGTTCTTATTCTGAAGAAACTGGAGCAATCGAGCTGAAGGACTTTCGTCCCATAAGCTTAGTGGGGAGTGTTTACAAGATTTTGGCAAAGGTGCTTGCTAATCGATTAAGCTTGTCTTGGATGAGATTATCTTGCCGTCTCAGAATGCTTTTGTGAAAGGAAGACAGATTTTAGATCCCTTGCTGATTGCTAGCGAGTGTATTGACTCGCGGTTGAGGTCCAATGTGCCAGGTATGCTGTGTAAATTGGATATTCAAAAGGCCTATGACCATGTCAATTGGAATTTCCTTTTGTATTTGTTAAGGAGATGTGGTTTTGGGGAAAGGTGGTGTCGGTGGATCGAGTTTTGTATTTCTACAGTTAAATTTTCGATGATGGTGAATGGCTCCCCTAAAGGTTTTTTTGGTGGTTCTAGGGGCTTGCGTCAGGGTGACCCTTTTTCACCCTTTTTGTTTGTGCTCATTATGGAAGCTTTCAGTAGGATGATAAATGTAGTGGTGGCTAGGGGATCCATTGTAGGTTTTGAGGTTAGAGGTTGGGGTGGAGGAGGCATGTCCATTTCTCATCTTTTGTTTGCTGATGATACCTTAATCTTGTGCGGGGCGGAGGTGAGTCATGTTTGTCATCTCAGATGTCTATTGCTTTGCTTTGAGGCGGTGTCGGAGTTGAAAGTTAACCTTTCAAAAACGGAAGTTATTCTGGTTGGGGTTGTGGGCAATGTTCAAGAGCTGGCTGCTATTTTGGGTTGTAGAATTTCGTCGTTGCCTACCACCTATCTTGGGCTTCCATTGGGAGCGCATTTTAAGAGCAGGCATATTTGGGATGGCATCATTGAAAGATCTGAAAGAAGGTTGTCAGGTTGGAAACGCAGCTATCTTTCGAAGGGTGGTCGACTCACGTTGATTCAGTCTACACTCTCTTGTCTCCCAACCTATTTTCTGTCTCTCTTTCCTATTCCCTTGGGGTTGCCAATAGATTGTAGAAAATCCAAAGGACATTTCTATGGGGGGGTGATGGAATCGAGCACAAGTTTCATCTTGTAAAATGGGAGAGAGTTTGTTCTCCAATGAATTGTGGAGGGTTGGGTTTAAGGAGACTCCATTTGTTCAATAGAGCATTATTAGGGAAGTGGTTGTGGCGTTTCGCCTTGGAGAGGGATAATTTGTGGAGGGTTGTTATTGAGGATAAGTATGGTATTGTTTAGGCGGTTAGAGAACCAATGACATCCATGGGTCTTATGATGTGAGCTTGTGGAAGCACATTAGCAATGGTTGGCCCTCTTTTGTGGGAACATCCGTTTCGTGGTGGGTTGTGGCCTTAATGTTAGGTTTTGGCATGATCTTTGGTGTGGGAACATCCTTTCGTGGTGGGTTGTCCCTCTCTTGTTTTCCCTTGCTAGATGCAAGGATGCGATGGTTGCGGATTGTTTGGAGGGGGATTCCGGTTATGGGGTGTGGACTATTCATTTTTCAAGTGCTGCCAATGATTGGGAGATTGAAGAACTTTCAGCTTTCTACTCATTGTTGTACTCTATGGTCCTTAGGAGAAGGGAAGAAGACAAAATGCTTTGGCAAGGTGCTAAGAATCGGGTTTTTTCAGTTAAGTCAATGAATTAGCTTATTGTTAGGGGTGCGCTTGAGGTCTTTCCATGGAGGCAGACTTGAAAGACTGCTGTCCCGCCTAGAGTTTTGTTCTTTGTATGGGAAGCGTCTTAACCATTGACAACTTAAGAAGGAGGGGGTTATGCTTGATTAATTGGTGCTTTCTATGCAAGGGTGATGGAGAATTTGTGGATCACGTGCTTATCCACTGCTTGGTAGCTAGAGAGTTGTGGGTGCACGTGCTTAGTATTGTTAACTATCTGTGGGTGTGGACTATCCATGCCCATACTCCTGTTGACCCCAATAGTCTTTTCCAACGCATCAGGAGAAGCCACTGGCAGCACTTGGTGGCGTGGGGTCAGAAAGCTCAGCAGGATTTGAAGACGTGGCTTGCTCCCCCGGATGATTTCCGCAAGATTAACATTGATGCTGCGGTTCGAGGTTCTTTTGTTGCCTTGGCCTGCATTTTTCATAATCATCTTGGCACTACTTTGTGGGCGCGGTCCGAGATTTTTCCTCGTATGTCTTCTTTCAAGGCAGAGTCGCTGACCATTCGTATGGCAGTTGGGAAGGCGCATGCGAGGGGTTTACCGAAGGTGCAGTTTGAGAGCGATTGTCTTTCTGCTATTACGGGTATTGGTGACCCATCTTCGTTATGCGATGAGGAAGTTGATAGCTAGTTTGAAGCCATTCGTGATATGGCGGCTGAGTACCCATCGTGGAGCTTTGTTAAAGTTTCATGCCAAGCGAACACTTTTGCGGATCATTTGGCCAAATGGGCGGCGAATAGGATGTTCTTTGGTTGTATTTCGTTATCTTTGTTACCTGCTTTCCTGCTTAAACATTCTGTTCTATTTGATCCTCCTTGAGCTGTGGTGTTTTATCCTCTGTCAGGTGGAGTTTATTTATGAAGCATCTTTGTTTATAAAAAAAAAAAAAAACTATCCGGGGGTGATGCCTAAGAGGGTGGGTGAGGTGCTAAAGTGTTAGAAGAGGAAGTTCAACAATCCTTTGGCATTGGCTGTATGGAAAATGATACCATTATGCATTTGGTGGAGCTTATGGAGGGAGAGGAACGGAAGGTGCTTTGAAGATTTGGGGCTGTCCTTAGATTGTTTGAAAGGCAAAGTGATGCAGACTTTGTTTCTGTGGGCTAATGGGTTGCTGAGTTCTCCTTTTGTAGAATTCAGTGATTTTATCAGTTTTCTAGCCTGTTTGTTGTAGCTGGTTCAGTACAGCCTTTTGTACTGTCCCGCTTCCTTTTGTTTTTTGTTTTTTTTATCTCAATAAAGCTTTCCTTACTTATCAAAAAAAATAAAATAAAATAAGTAGAAATGACCAGTTAAAGAATGCTTTTGTTTTTGGGTCGGGTTCATAATTTTGAATGAATACTAGAAGAACAACTGATAGCTAAAACAATGGCACAAATTATAAATTAGGATAGCATATGAAAGTAGATCAAGGATGCCAATCTAACAGATAGATAAATTCAGAAACAGAAAGAAACATTGCAATAGTTCATGTACGGAATGAAAAAGAAATTTTGCAAGAGATGACCTCTTTCAATCCAGGACGCCAGGGAGGACGGTTATTATCTGCCCTCAAAAGAGCAACTGGCATTAGTAACCCATACTGCAAAAACGGATGAAAAATTAAGCATAGCCGCAAGCAGTTATCTCAGCAAAGGGACAATAACCATAAATTACCTAAAGTACTTGTAATCCTTTAATCCCAAGAATGGGATATAGCTCAACATGATAGGACTCAAAAATAGGAAGTATTACCAGAGCACTGTTGAAACCTATTTTTCGAGACCAATTTTAAGTAGTATATAGCACATTCACCTGCTTAAAATTGCTCCAAACATTACAATCAGGGCCTCGCCCACCACGTACTACTCTAATGTCAATGTCTGCACCCTGAAAATTGACACCAGATTATATTGCAAGAAAGATTTTTGCATGCAAATAGTTCAAATGAATTCTCTAAAGAAATATAAATGTTTGCAAAATTCTAGTGCCAACCAAGAAATGCATTGTCATTGCTCCAAAGTGAGCGGCGGCTACAAGAACGCTACAAGTGCCCACAAAGAGTCATAGACAAGTTTTCCTGGTTTGGCCAATGCTTGGTTGGCCATTAAGAATGCCATTTCTGCATCCATAGCCGTTGGGCCAAGATAAGTGCGGCTTTTTAACTGATATGTTGGCAAAAGCTTCCTATCTGCACATCCAATCTCCCGACCAAAAAAGATTCTCCTATGCATAATTGGTGGAAGTCCATTATTGGTCCCATAGTCATCAGTTTCCATAAACCAGATATTACGGTCTGGATTTCTCAAACTAACTCGACCCTCCGGCATATAGATCAGTAGCAGTCACTAGCAATAGCAACAAACTACCACATATGTCATATCTGCAGAAAAGATTTTAGGTTCAATCCATCTTTTTTCCTTGTCAGTTTGAGCAGTATGAATTACAAGAATAAGGTTGCAAAAAACAAATATGGGCTTTCATCTGTGCAACATACCCTTTTTTTTCCCTAAATAACTATCTAAGTAAAGTGGAAATTACCAATAGAGCAAGAAATTCTCAAATGAATTGGCCGGGTTGGGCAGATGGCCATAACAGCTTAAAACAATGCACAGTGCTAATGCTGCATAAGAGAAGCTACAGATGCCAACAAAAACGGTTTGGGAAAAAAGAGTGAAGAATAAGATCCTCCAAAAGCTACATAGTACTATCGGGGTGGATGGCCATAAGAGATTCAGACAGGAAAACAGTAAGAGACACGCAAAGCAAAAAATATTATAAAAGAAAAGGCAAGGTCCAAAATTGTGAAGACCGAAACTCAGTAAAAGACAAAGAAGTCAACTGTCAAATTGCATCCCTCCAAATGAAAAGTGCTCTCGGACATGAAGATTTTAATATGCTCAAAGGGAGTTGAGAAGCTAATGCATTCCTATCCCACCAAATAATCAACATAAGATTTAATCAAGAAGCACTCTGTTTGATACTTACCAATTCCCTATAAATAGATATTTCCAATACCTCACTTAGCCCATCACAAACTAGGCAAATCCCAAATGAAGTGAGTACCAATGACCACAATCTCGATGAAATGGAAATACACAGGTACTAATGACCACAATTTTCCCTGAATCATGTAGTGAAGAGTATAATTTCCACAATCTCTCAACTTGCTTAGCACACCTAACGCCAATCTACTAGTACTTTCTTGTGCACAGAAAAACTATTGCTGACGAACTTTTACCTTGGGCCACTATCTAGAGCAAAGCCACCTTAGCCAGGAGCTTTACCTTTCAAGTGGATCTTCAGGGAAAAGCAACCCCAAGTCTCCTTATACATAAATTGTAAGGTCTCACATATTATGCTAACCATCCCATTCTAATCAATTTCATCCGATCAATTTAACCATCCACAGGATATCAAGAAAAAATTCACCAAAGTCAAGCTTCCATCCCGAACCGCCACTGATTCACCAAAGTCAAGAAATAAAAGGATGTCCCAAAGCAAACTTTCTAACACCCTTTTTTTATGCATTTGACAGAAGAACCTTTCTCCTAATTAACCAAGAGGCGCTTTCTGTTCATCCGCAAAAGACCAGACGAGACATCTCTTTGCAATCTCTAACCTATAGGTAACTTGCACAAGCATAGAAAAAGCCGACATACCACACTTTTAATCATAGCAACTTATCTCCTTTAGGTGGGTAAAGTTTCTTCCATCCCACTTGATTTTAAGAACTATGCTGTAGAGTTACCTAGAAAAATCCAAAGTTATTGTAGCATTACCCAGAAACATCCAAAGGGTACCGATCCAGAAAATATACCACAAGAGGGACGCGAGGACGATTATTAACGTTTTAAGTTGTACGAACCAAAAAAACTGGGGGAATTGACAGGAGCGTCTTATGATAGTCGATCGGGAATTGTAAGTACCTGGACACATAAAGGGACAAGTACCAACTAAAGCCAGAAGATTAGGAGAGTCGCCCAAAGACACGTCTTCTTATTGATGCTGATGCATATTGGAACTGATGCAGTTTTCCAATAAACTCTATTAATAGCCTAGTTTATTATATTTAGACTATGCAGTTAATTAGCTTATTTTGGAAGTTGTTTTAATTAATGCTTTGTCTTTTTTAAAGTGTCTATAAGACCTGTTTCTCTCACTACAACATTTTCGTTCTTCGGTGATGAATTTTTTTCGTTACTAAAAATACTGTTTTCATCACTAAAAAGTTTCAGCAATAAAAAAAAAAATCGTCACAATTTCATCATTGTAGTCCCGTCACAGTTGAGCATCTACTACAAAAATACAATTTCGTCACTGAGTATGTCTGTTCGAACAATAAGATCTTGTTCAAATAGGACTATGTTCAAACAAAAAAAATTTGTCGGTGTTTGTCTACGTTTGTTCATCATATGTCCTTTCTTCGAACGATACATTTCGTTCGAGCATGAATGTATGTTTCGTTAAAACGTTACATTTTGACTGATCAATTTGACTTTCTGGATAATTATTTTTATCCAATTTTAAATTGCTATTTTAACGTTCATAAAGGTACTCATGTTTTAGTTGTATTTTCAATAAGGTACTGCAATTTTGAGAGAGAAAATGCAAAAACATTTCATAATTAATAAAATATATTAAATAGACATTATTCTTTTCTTTTTTCTAAATGAATAGACATTATTCAAAATACAAGGAAACTATTGTTCAATTAGCACGATAAACAAATTTAATGAATACAAAAGAGAAATAGATATATGAAGCTTTGCTGGCCATTACTTCATCTACTTTGTATGCTTCTTTTCATCCTTTGTTTTGATTAAGAATCTTGGTAGTGTAACAGGCAGAACATTAAGAATCAATCAAACAGGTTGTTGATTGAAGTTTCTCCTTGCAATACTCTGTTTTTTCTTCCTATTTTTTTCCAAGAGTTGGAATCAAAGGTTCTTCGATTTGTGAAGGACATTATGGCTGCTCTTGGTTCTTCTACCACAGTTCCTATATTTGGTGGTGAGAATTATAATTATTGGAATATCAAGATGAAGACTCTCTTCCTATCACTTGATCTTTGGGATGTTGTTGAAAGTGGTGTTTCTGCTCCTACAAAAGACACTTCAGAATCTACCCAGAATAAGATTGATAAGCAGAGAGATGCCAAAGCCTTGTTTACTCTGCAACAAGCAATGAGTGAAGCAATCTTTTCAAGATTGATGAGAGCAACAACATCAAAGCAGGCCTGGGAGATTCTGCAGCAAGAGTTTCAAGGAAACACTAAAGTCAAGTCAATCAAGCTTCAAGATCTAAAAAGAGAAATTGAAAATCTCAAAATGAAGGAATCTGAGAATGCAAAAGACTATTGCTCCAGACTCATTGAGGTTGTAAATCAGATGCATGCTTATGGAGAAGTGGTATCTGATGAGCGAATTGTTCAGAAGGTCTTAATTAGCTTGACAGAAAAATATGACCATGTGGTTGCTACAATCGAAGAATCCAGGGATCTTTCAACCTTAACTGTCATTGAGTTGATGGGATCACTACAAGCTCATGAATAAAGAATTGACAGGAGTGAAGTCTCTCTAGAAAATGCATTCTAGCTAAAAGTCAATCTGAAAGACCAGATGAGGATTTCAAGACGAAGTTCAGAGGCACACCAAAATGAGGAGAAAGTTCTCAGAAAAAGGGAACTTCAACAGGAGAATTTCCACCTTATGGTGTCTGCAAATTGGAAAGCCTCAGTTTACGAACTGTAAGAAGTTTGGTCATGTATGTAGGGAAGGACTTTCGGTTCAAAAACAAGAATCATCAGGCCATTTACACGGAAGACAAGGAGTAGCACTTGTTCTTTGCATGTCAAGCTGCTGTTGAACGGAAGAGTAAAGAATGGTTTTTAGACAGTGGGTGCAGCAACCATATGACTCTAGACGAAGGTATGTTTTCAGAAATTGATAGATCTGTCAAAGTGAAAGTCAAATTGGGGAATGGTGAATTGGTGGAAGCAAAAGGAAAAGGTACAATCACTATGGAAACCAAGAAAGGAACCAGATTCATCAAAGATGTTCTATTTGTTCCAAGTCTTGATCAAGGTCTTCTAAGTGTTGGTCAAATAATGCAGAATGGGTACTCTCTACATTTTGAAGGGGAGTTATGCACCATTTATGATCTGAAGAACAATAATCAAGAAGTGGCTGAAGTGAAAATGGAAAATTGCAGAAATTTTTCCATTCGTTGGCACTTCCCAAAAGCTATGATGGCTAAATTTGAAGATACAACTCTTTGGCATCAAAGGTTTGGTCATTACAACCTTAATGCACTAAGATTGTTGAATCAAAAGGACATGATAAGAGATTTACCTTTCTTAGACCAGAATATGCCGGTATGGGAAGGTTGTATGCTAGGAAAACAACATAGACAGTCTTTTCCAACAGGAGAAGCTTGGAGGGCAAAAAGGAGTTTTGGAGCTTGTTCACATTGATGTGTGTGGCCCAATGAGAACACCTTATCAAAGCCAAAACAAGTATTTCATCTTGTTTATACATGATTATTCCAGGATGACATGGGTTTATTTTTTCAAAAAAAAAAATATAGAGTTTTGGGGATTTTCAAGAAGTACAAGCTGCTGGTTGAGAATCAAAGTGGTTGCAAGATCAAGACTTCGAGAAGTGATAGAGGTACTGAGCACAACTCAAGAAAGTTAAATGAATTTTGTGAAGAATAGGGGATGGAGCATAAATTGACAGTAGCTTTCACTCCACAGCAAAATTGAGTTTCTGAGCGAAAAAATAGGACAGTAATGGAGATGGCCAAATCAATGTTGTTAGATAAAGACCTTCCAAAAATGTTTTGGGCAGAGGCTATTAACACAATAATCTATCTGCTCAATAGATGTCCAACAAAAGTTGTTCCTAATCAAACTCCTATTGAGGCTTGGAGTGGTCAAAAGCCTACTACAAGTCATTTGAAGGTGTTTGGCTGCATTTATTATATTCATGTTCCTTCACAGAAAAGACACAAACTCGAAGGAAAATTTGAGCAAGGAGTATAGACTCTATAACTTAGAGTCAAAACAGCTTGTCACAAGTAGAGATGTCGAGTTTGATGAACAAGCCACTTGGAATTGGGATGAAGAAAAGATGTCAAATCAAACTTCCTTGTGCTAGAAAGAAGGGAATCTCAGCTTCCTATTTCAGAGATTCAAAATGAAGAAAATGAAGGGCATGTAAATCTGCCAATGACTCCAACTTCATCGCATGGATCAGAAGGCAGTTTGGATGAAACTTCTTCACCAGAATCTCCACCTAGAAGGCTAAGGTACTTAAGTGAAGTTTATGAATCTTGCAATTACTCCTCTGTAGAGCTAGAGAGTTTTGCAGTAGCTATTTAAAAGAAAAAATCTAGGCCGATGCAATGGAGGAGGATATCAAAATGATAGAAAAAAATGACACATGAAAGCTGATCTCATGTACTGACAGAAAAGAAGTTATTGGGGTTAATTATGTGGATTTTCAAAAGTAAACCTAACTCTGATGGTTCCTTGTAAAAAATGCAAAGCAAAGCTTGTTGCTAAAGGCTATTCACAACAGCCAGGGATTGATTACAATGAGACTTTTGCACCAGGTGCTCGATTAGACACAATCCACACTCTTGTTGCACTTACAGCTCAGAAAAGTTGGAAGATTTTTCAACTTGAAGTCAAGTCAACATTTCTCATTGGTATTCTAGAAGAAGATGTTTATGTTGATCAACCAGAGGGCTTTATAAGGGAAGAAGGGAAAGTTCTTCGACTGAAAAAGAGAGAGCGAGAAAGACAAAGAGAGCGAGAGACCGACATAGAATATAGGTCAGAAATATTTACCACATGTGAAGAAGGAGCTCATGGATTCTGCTTATAAATGATATCATGTTAAGTCCTCCTTGAAATGCTCTTTTAAATATCTCATTATACATTCGACAACATCATGACCATCATTTTTACTGTGTTCTTCGTTGTAAAAATAGATTCGCTTTGCCATTTCTTGATGCCCTGGGTCATTAGTAAATCTGAAACGAGCCATGCAGTGCATAATTAACTCAAGAATACACGTGTCAAAGTTGTAGTTAATTGCAAAACTAAGCCACTCCCATTTTGCAGCTTTCTTTCTTGTTCTTCCTCTCTTTTTCGCTTGCAAGATTCAAATCCATCTGCAAGGCAATAACTAAATGTATACTGATTTTAATCAAGTCCGAAGAAAGGAGAAACAGAGCTGGTTGGAAGTGAAGAAGGGCTTAAGGAAGTAGGAGCAAGCTGGTCATCAAGATTAGCTTGAACTTCAACTAAAACGAGGATAAGTAGCACCATCAGCATCACTCTCGTAAGTCTCCTAATGTGTCTCCCAGCCATCGATTTCATCCCACAAGATAAACTTTCTTATTTTGAAGTATAAATCCAGAATGATAATCAAGGTTTAAACCCTTGTTTCACTTTCTTATTTTTAAGTATAAATCCAAAAAGATAATCAAGGTCTAAACCCTTCTTTTTGTTATACATATGTGCAACTGAACGATCAAACACGTACACTTAAGTCATATGATCTTTCGGAGGCTGGGTACGTATCGTAATAATGTCAAAAAATAATTTTTATGTCAACATTGGAATTTGAGGACACATCAAGTACCATATACGTGTAAGAGTGATTGTCATTAGTCTGAATGAAAATGGTAGAGGCCTAATCCAATGATCACAAAATACCACATCATCAAGGCATGCATATATTTAAAGGGTACTTTGAAAGAAAATGATGGGCTCAAAGAGCATCATAAAATTGTCATATTAGTATGTATGGAGTTCACATCATCATACTATTCCTCATTTATTCCATATAAAGGCATTCGTAGTAGAGATTGGTCTGAATAACATGCATGCATGGTAAGCCTCAGTCATATTAAAATCAAGGGATTCAACGGATTGTACCTACTCATTTGCAACCGGGTAATATGCAAGAAAGTCACAATACCAAACCTCTTCTTTGTGGAAGACAACATTAATATTTTTTATATTTTTCTTATTTCTAGATGCTCCTGCATCACACAGGTTCAACACACTTGTCTGCTAATTATGGTAGAAAAATTGATCAATCATGAAAAGCAAGGAGGTTCAGTATGGGTTATGTACAAAGCACAAAATTATATAGTACTCGGAATAGACGAGAAAGAGGCAACTTAAATTTTTAGGATTATAATAAGCAACCCATCATCAACCACATAAGTGTTCTAACCATTTTCAGAGCCATTGATTTATATAAGTGCCGATCGATTTAGAAACGCTTTTATTTAGAAGCTTAATTCTGAAGAATCATGAACGCAGTTCTATCTTTTTATATTAGCATTGAGCAACTGAATGATCAAACTCACGTATATAATTTTATATATATATCGATATCTTTAGTATCATGTACACAAAATAGTTACAATCGACCTAGTAGATCCATACATAATTCATAGAAGATTACAGTACCTCCATTGAATTCTTGTTGTGTTAATAGAGAAAATGGATTGACAGAGTTTTATTGCATAAGGGTATACGTGTCCTTTATTCATTGAAAGCACGTAGAAACGAAGGATAGTAGTTCTCTCCTTTGTGGCAGCACAAATTGTTGGGGTCCACACCCATAAGATAGACTTGGAATAGAAGTAGACTTTGAATAGAAGTTTACTTGCTCCTCACTTCAAGTTTAGGGTTTTTCTCTTGTATCTTTTCCTATAAATAGTGGCTTATGTTATAGGAGTAAATGTGCGTGAGCATTGGGTAGAGAGAGAGAGAAAAAGAGAAAGAGCGTGGTGTGGCTATTGTAGAGTGATTTTCTTAAGCGTTCTTAATAAAATTGCTCTGGGTGGACGTAGGCTGGATTGGGGGCCGAACCACATAAATTCTTGGTGTTCTTTTCTTTGATTTTCGTGTCGTTTTTCCCAACAAGTGGTATCAGAGCCAAATTCGAGGGGCCGGAGTGGTTTTTCGGGGGAAGCAGAGAAGGTCCGAAAATTCAAAGTGGTCCGATCAGAGATTGGAGGGCACCAGCCTGTAGAGCAGGTCGAGACAAAGCCGTAGGTCGCAACCGCATCATCGGAGAATCCCGAATGCGCCTCCACGCTCCTCTAAAAATTGGAGAACGCTGTCCACGTGCCACACGCTCCCTCACGCGCCGAAAAGAGGTAGGGCACGTGGGCCTCACTGCGCCGCACGCTCACAGTCAGCTTGTTAGGGTCCCCGGTCAAGGACTCCAAAACAATCACCAACTCCTCCGCGCGATCCGCTCCAACACCACAATCGATCCTCCCGAACCGTTTCCAGTAACACACGAGCGTGGTAAATAGGATCTAACACACAAGAAATGGATAATTCCTCACTGTTATTACGAAGAACGTGGTCTAGGATTATTAGTCCTTCGAACCACAAGAACACAAGAACACTCGTACTAGGGTTATTAGCCCAAGCACGCCCAACTTAAGAGGTTATTAGCCCCCAAGTCTATTGGCATAAACGTGCCTATGCCTGGCCAACTCTCTCAAGCTCTCTAAGCTTACAACTCAACTCTATGAATGGATGATTACTAATGCTCCTGAGGGTTGCTTATATAGGCATCCTCAGGAGCTTACAAAATCCTACCAACCCAATCAAATCAAATCTAAATCAAATCTACAAGATTCTAAGGAAACAATTCCTAGAATCAAGGAGATTTGACGATACATTCCTAAAACAACTTAACTGAAAAGGAAACTAATCTTCTAGAGTTTAGGAGAAATCTCTTAAATCTAGAAGATATGATTTATTCAATCACTCACCACAAGGAAATAATCTCTGAAGATATCTCCATAATGCACTTGATCTCGCCGCCGTCCGCCGCCCTACACGGTGGCGCCGCCGCCATACTCCTCCATAGGTGGTGATGCTCCTTCGACTCCCCAGGCCATGCTCGTTACATCCCGCTCGGTCACCGCTAAGGGTGGTGGTGCTCCGCCGCCGGAGGTGGCTGCTGTGGGTAGCCACTCTTGATCATCTTCTACTGGTTGGTTTGGCTGGTGGCCAAAGTCTTGCTGTGGCACTATGTCAAGGCCGGTCTTGGTGCTGGCCATAGGCTTGCCATGGCATGTCTGCAGCTGGCTGGCCGGTCTGCCAAGCATGGGCATTGCTGGGCTGTCATGGTCTGTCAAGGGTGCTGGTGCTCCTCGCTTGCGCGCGCGCGCGCTGATGCCATGGCATGGCTGTGGTGCTTCGGCCGCGCGCGCTATGGGCGTGTCATGTGCTTCGGTCGCGCGCGCTGTGGGCATGTCAGGAGCCCCCATGGGTGTCACTGGGGCCGCGTCTCGCAACTTATCCTCCTCGTCGTGGCCGTGTAGGCCATGGTCTTCACTTGGGATCCTTTCATTCCCCCTTCCATTAAGTGTACCCTTGTCCTCAAGGGTAAAATGTGGGAACCTTAAGGCTATGTCATCATAATCCTCCCAATTTGCTTCCTCTCTAGGTAGCCCTCCCCACTGCACCAATACTCTCCAGATCTTTCTTCTACTTCTCCCTCGTGGCACCATCTTGTATTCAAGAATCCTTGCGGGTTGCAGTAGCATTCTTCCTTCCTCATCGAAAGAAGGCAATTCCTCTACAATCAAGCTAGGATCCCCAACTCGTCTCTTGAGGAGAGACACATGAAACACTGGGTGAAGTCTTGAGGTTGGTGGTAATTCCAACCGGTATGCAACTACTCCAACACGGGCAGCCACTTTGAATGGCCCATAGTACCTTTTCTCTAGTTTGTAGCTTGCCTTTCTCTTCATCGTCTTTTGACCATATGGTTGAAGCTTCAAGTACACAAAGTCCCCGGGCTCAAACTCTTCTAGTCTTCTCCCTTTATCATAATATTTCTTCATGCTCGATTGGGCCTTCTTAAGCTCCTTCTTTGCCTTGGCTAGTATCTCGTCTCTAGTTATCAAAGCTTCCTCCACTTCCGCATTCTTAGCCGTACCCCTCTCATAAGCCACCATGGTAGGAGGCTTCCTCCCATACACACTTCAAATGGGCTAAGTGTGATGGAAGAGTGGTATGTTGTATTATACCAATATTCCGCCCATGACATGTAGTCCATCCACCTTGCTTGCTCATCATGGCAATAGCATCTCAAGTATTGTTCCAAGGTACGGTTGACCACCTCTGTTTGGCCATCGGTCTGCGGGTGGTATGAAGAACTTGTCTTCATTTTGCTCCCTTGCAGTGTAAACACTTCCTTCCAAAAGGAACTCATGAACACCCGATCCCGGTCCGTTGGTCTAGGGAAACCACTTCACCACGTTGTCCACAAATTAGCTCGTAAATGGATGCTTAAGGGGTATGAAGTGAGCATACTTACTTAAGCGATCCACGACCACCAAGATCACTTCGTACCCTTGACTTGCGGGCAAGCCCTCCACAAAATCCATGGACAAGTCTTCCCATATAGCTTCCGGTATGGGTAAGGGCTGCAAGAGACCCGTAGGGGCCCTCGTATCATGTTTGGCCTTTTGACACACGTCACATTCCGCCACCCACTTCTTCACACTTCTCTTTAGGCCCTCCCAATAAAAGAAATGCTTGATCCTCATATAGGTCCTAAGCCATCCCGAATGACCACCTTCTTTGCTATGGTGGAAGTGAGTGAGAATCTCCTTCCTCAAGTTTGGCACGTCGGGCACATAGACGTAGGACTTGTAGTAGATAAGCCCATCACGCCTTTTGAATCCGGTCACCCCATCACATGGGCTCTCAAGCTTCTCTATGATCTCTTGAGACCTTGCATCCAATTCCACGGCCTCTCTAAGCTTGTCCCATATCCTCCATTCAGCTCCACTCAAGGCCATAAGTTCGGCCTCATCTTCATACAAAGTCCACATCATTGGACTTCCCTCCTTCCTTGACAACGCATCAGCCACCTTATTCTCCTTGCCGGGCTGATATATGATGTCATACTCGAATCCCAGAAGCTTCACAAGAAACTTCTGTTGCTCTGGCGTCACGATCTTTTGTTCTAGCAAGTGTCTCAATGCTTGTTGATCGGTCACTATAGTGAACTTTCTTCCCAAGAGGTAAGGTCTCCATACCTTCACCGCATGCACGACCGCCAACATCTCTCTTGCATAAGTACTCCATGCTTTCTTCATTGGCCCTAAGGCCTTGGAGATATAAGCTATGGGCCTCCTTTCTTGAGCTAGTACCGCCCCAATCCCTTCTCCACTTGCATCCGTATATACTTCAAATGGTTTCTTGAAGTCAGGCAAGGCCAAGACGGGTGTCTTGGTCATGGCTCTCTTCAAGTCCTCAAAGGCCTCCTTCCATCTTCGGTCCACTCGAAGCCCTCCTTTTTCAGCATGGAGGTAAGTGGCTTGGCTATCAATCCATAGCCTTGCACGAACCTTCGATAGTAGCCCGTCAAACCAAGGAATCCTCGTAGAGCCGACACATCCTTGGGTAAGGGCCAATCCACCATAGCTTCCACCTTCCGCTGGTCCACTTTTACTCCTTGGCCCGATATGATGTGGCCAAGGTACTCCAGCTCTTCTTGCATGAAGGCACATTTGGAAGCCTTGATGAAGAAGTGGTGCTCCCTCAAGATCACCAATACTCGCTCCAATTGCTCCAAGTGTTCCTCCACATTCTTCGAGTACACCAAGATGTCATCGAAGAATACTAGTACAAACTTTCTCAAGAATGGCTTGAATATGGCATTCATAGCCGCTTGGAAAGTTGAGGGGGCATTGCACAGCCCAAAAGGCATCACTAGGTACTCATAGTGGCCGGAATGAGTCCTAAATGCCGTCTTGTGGGTATCTTCCTCTTTCATCCGGATTTGATGGTATCCGGCCCTTAAATCCAGCTTGGTGAACACATGAGCCCCATGCAACTCATCAAGCATCTCGTCCACCGTTGGTATGGGAAATCTATCCCTCACCGTTGCTTCATTCAATGCTCGGTAGTCGGTGCAAAAACGCCAACTTCCATCCTTCTTCCTCACAAGCAACACCGGTGATGAAAAGGGACTAGTGCTTGGTCGAATCAAGCCACTAGCCAACATCTCCTCCACTTGTCTTTCGATCTCACCCTTTTGAAAGTGAGCATACCGGTATGGTGGCACGTTCACCGGCTTACTCGCATCTTTCAGCACAATGCGATGATCAAATTCCCTACTTGGTGGCAATGAAGTAGGTACCTCCAATACTTCCTTGTGTCTTTCTAACACCATCTTCACACCTTGGGGCAGCTCCTCATTTCCATAACTATGCTTCTCTTCTTGCCCTTCATCTCCTCGGTTTTGGCTCATCACTATGGCGAAGCAATGAGCCCCACCCTTGCATAGTTTCTCAAACATATTGGCCTCGCAAGGCCTTGGCTCTTTTGATGCTAGAGCTGTCCACGTCCTCTTCTTCCCTCCTAGCTTGAACTCCATAGTCATCTTCTCATAGTCGGTGACGACTTTGCCAATGCCTCTTAGCCATGCATTGCCCAAGACAACATCTAGCCCCACCAATGAGAGTACATGAAGATCAGCCGCTATACGGACGCCTTGGACATTCATCTTCACAGTTCGCACTACCATCTCGCATCTTAGCTTTTCCCCGTTTGCCACCTTCACATCGAATGGCTCTACTTCTTCCCCATGCAATCCCACTTTAGAAAGGATGCGGGAATTGATGAAGTTGTGGGTAGACCCACTATCCACCAATAATGTCACTTCATGCTTACCAACCCAAGCCATGAAGTCGCATGGTTGAGGGCTTTTGCACGCCGGACATGGCATTGAGGCTCAACTCGGCTTCCTCACTTTCCTCATCGCTAGAGGACTCCCATGCCCGTGCTCTTCCTCACTTGTCTCCCCCACATGCTCCTCCTCTATCCCGATCATACACATGACCTTGGCTTTCTTGCATTGGTGATCGCGGCTCCACTTTTCACCACATTTGAAGCATAAGCCCTTCTTTATGTACTCATCAAGCTCCTCACGACTAAGCTTCTTTACTTCCTTCGCTTTGCTTCTCGAATCTCCCGTAGTCACCTCCTTTCCTTTCCAAGACCCCGTGGAATACAAGGGTTTAGAAACCTTGTTAGCCACTTGGTCCTTGACATGTCTTTTCTCGAAGTGATGACTTTCTTCAAGGATTTCAGCCATCCTCATTGCTTCTTGCAGCCTAGTGGGCTGCTTCAACTTGAGCTCCTTGGCAATCCATGGCTTTAAGCCATCCACGAAGGTGCCAATGAGTGCTTCTTCGGACCAACCCCTCACCAAGGTTTGGAGTTGTCGAAATTCCTCCACGTATGCATGCACCTTGCCTTCTTGCTTGAGCTTAGCTAGTTGGCCATGATGGTTGATAATGGGCGAAGGCCCAAATTGCATAAGTAGCTCCTTCTCGAATGCCGTCCACCCGAGCCTTCTTCCTTCTTTCTCATATTGGGCCCGAATCCATCTCCACCATTTGCTTGCCTTCCCATCAGGAAGAAACATGCTGTGGCTACTCTCTCCGTCCTCGGTACTTCATAGACATGAAAGTAGTGGTCCGCCTTATCGAGCCACTCATGAGGGTCACCACCATTGAACTTTGGGAAGTCAATTTTTGGTCTTCTTGGTCCTCGGTTGTTAAACCGATTTCCATCATCGTCTTCATAGTCTCCTCTACGGTAGTGTGGCCTTCTAGGTCCTCGGTGGTTAAACCGATTTCCTTCATCTTCATCATAGTGGTTGTCTCTTCTCGGCCTCTCATGTCTTCTTGCATTTTCATGGGCCGGCCATAGGGCATTTCCTCCCCATACCGACTCCCACCGAGTCTTTCCTCCGTCCTTGCATGGTCAGTAACATCACGGTCAGACTCCTCCTCTTGCAGCCATCTCTCCACTACCTCGTGCTCATTCTCCACACGTCCGCCCAATCTAAGAGGTTGCCTTGGTCTAGGCTCTCCCCTTGTGGACTCAGAAATGTGAGTTTCCCTCCCATCAACGAGTTGCTCCTCTTCCACCCTTGGGGGTTGTACGCGGTTGTCCCCATTCGGTCCTCCTCCAAGTCTTGCCAATACTGCTTGCAAGTCTTGTCTCATGCCTTCCACCGCCTTCATGTTCTCCTCCGTAGCATTAGTGACGGAAGCATGGCTCCTTGCATGTGAGTCATGTTGGTACTATTCTCTGCTATCTTCTCCTTCATCCAAAGAGTGGATGACTCCAAAGCTTCAAAGCGGTCTCGGTTGGATGGAAAAGTACTTGACCCGGTCTCCATTGGAATATGGGCTGCAACAACAAGTCCAACCTTGGGTTCTCTCCAAAATGAAGATCGAACCCCCTCCCACGAAGAACTTTGCACGGACAACTTCCGACCTTGGGTTCTCTCCAAAAGAAGATCGAACCCCTCCTCCACCAAGAACGAAATAAGAACAAACTAGTTCCAACCTTGGGTTCTCTCCAAAATGAAGATCGAACCCCTCCTCCAATAATAATTCCAGCAATAATAAACAACTTTTAACTACAACAATCTCAACAAAGAGAATCAAAGTAAAGTTTGCTCGTGATTACCTCGCTTGAAGCGTAGAGATCTTCAAGCAACTCCTCTCAATGAAAGCACCAATTTGTTAGGGTCCCCGGTCAAGGACTCCAAAACAATCACCAACTCCTCCGCGCGATCCGCTCCAACACCACAATCGATCCTCCCGAACCGTTTCCAGTAACACACGAGCGTGGTAAATAGGATCTAACACACAAGAAATGGATAATTCCTCACTGTTATTACGAAGAACGTGGTCTAGGATTATTAGTCCTTCGAACCACAAGAACACAAGAACACTCGTACTAGGGTTATTAGCCCAAGACGCCCAACTTAAGAGGTTATTAGCCCCCAAGTCTATTGGCATAAACGTGCCTATGCCTGGCCAACTCTCTCAAGCTCTCTAAACTTACAACTCAACTCTATGAATGGATGATTACTAATGCTCCTGAGGGTTGCTTATATAGGCATCCTCAGGAGCTTACAAAATCCTACCAACCCAATCAAATCAAATCTAAATCAAATCTACAAGATTCTAAGGAAACAATTCCTAGAATCAAGGAGATTTGACGATACATTCCTAAAACAACTTAACCGAAAAGGAAACTAATCTTCTAGAGTTTAGGAGAAATCTCTTAAATCTAGAAGATATGATTTATTCAATCACTCACCACAAGGAAATAATCTCTGAAGATATCTCCATAATGCACTTGATCTCGCCGCCGTCCGCCGCCCTACACGGTGGCGCCGCCGCCATACTCCTCCATAGGTGGTGATGCTCCTTCGACTCCCCCGGCCATGCTCGTTACATCCCGCTTGGTCACCGCTAAGGGTGGTGGTGCTCCGCCGCCGGAGGTGGCTGCTGTGGGTAGCCACTCTTGATCATCTTCTACTGGTTGGTTTGGCTGGTGGCCAAAGTCTTGCTGTGGCACTATGTCAAGGCCGGTCTTGGTGCTGGCCATAGGCTTGCCATGGCATGTCTGCAGCTGGCTGGCCGGTCTGCCAAGCATGGGCATTGCTGGGCTGTCATGGTCTGTCAAGGGTGCTGGTGCTCCTCGCTTGCGCGCGCGCGCGCTGATGCCATGGCATGGCTGTGGTGCTTCGGCCGCGCGCGCTATGGGCGTGTCATGTGCTTCGGTCGCGCGCGCTGTGGGCATGTCAGGAGCCCCCATGGGTGTCACTGGGGCCGCGTCTCGCAACTTATCCTCCTCGTCGTGGCCGTGTAGTCCATGGTCTTCACTTGGGATCCTTTCACAGCTGCCCACGTGTTCCTGCCACATCATCATCCATGTCAATAGTGGGTCCCAGGGTGCCACGCCTGCATTGCCACATTAGTAGAGGGTCCCAGTCAGCGCCACGTCAACAAAGAATATTTTAAGGAATCAGAATATTCCAGAAGATTTCAGTTTTGTTCTAGAGTGGTTTTTTTGCCAGTTCAGGGGCTGTTAGGCCAGTTTTCAAGCAGGTCAGACCGATTTTTAAGGTTTTGGGCCATCCCGAATCCATTGGTGCAATCAGAATTTCAAAATTCGGCCTCGATCAGTGTTAATTGAGATAGCGAAGAGTATAGTTACCTGTATGATGATGTTGTCTGCTACGAATTACATGAGCTGGAAGCCACAGATGGAGGATCTCCTTTATGCAAAGGATATGTAAGATCCATTGGAGAACAAGGGCGAGAAACCGAAGGGGATTGACGAGGCAAAGTGGAAGAAGATCAACCGGAAGGCTATAGGGTTGATTCGTCAGTAGATCGGGCTAGAGGTATTCCATCACGTAGCCAAAGAGACGAGCGCTTTTGAACTATGGGAGAAGTTGGAGACAATGTACCAGTCAAAGACTTCGCAGAATATAGCGCTACTAATGAGGAAGCTCGTGAATATGAAGCTGCGAAACGAGAAGTTGATGGCGGAACATACCATTGAGTTCCAAAACCTGATCAATCAATTGAACAGCGTCGAAATGACTTCAACAATGAAGTTCAAGCTTTATTGCTTCTGAGGTCCTTGCCGGATAATTGGGAGACTCTTGTTGTTTCTCTTGAAAATTTAGCACTGAATGGAAAATTGACCATGGAGTTGGTCAAGAATGCTCTATTCAGTGAAGAGGCACGAAAGAAGGAGATGAAGAATTATGACCACAGTGGATCACAAGCTCTCATCACAGAAAGAGGCAAAGAAAGCAGCAGGAATATAGGAGGACGGGATAAATCCAGAGGAAAGGATCTCAAGATTACCTGCTTCTATTGTGACCAAGAGGGGCATATCAAGTGGAATTTCCCAAAGTACAAAGTAGAGAAAGGGAAATCATTAGAAGCCTTAGTGATGATTGACTCCGACTTCGTGTAGCACGCGGAGGTGCTTGGTACCAACCGGTGAGATGCAAGAGTAGGGGGAGATACTGTTCTACATGGGTCCGGTGGTACAAGCAGGGGATGCGGGCACCCTAGGCGGGGGTGCAGGACACTCAGATGGGAGTGTGGTTGGTCGTCTATGACAAGGACTTGGTACCAGTTGGTGGAGATGCAAGAGCAGGGGGAGATACTGTTCTACATGGGTCCGGCGGCACAAGCAGGGATGCGGGCACCCTAGGCGGGGTGCAGGACATTCAGATGGAGTGTGGTTGGTCTTTGGTGACAAGGACAAGGTTGGAGTGCCAATAGAAAAAGGATGCAAAGGGTGGTGAGCAAGGGGGAGCAACAGACACCAAAATTGCAGAAGGTTCTATTGATGAGAGCCCGAGATGCACTCAACCGAAAGATGTCAGGAACAGATTCTTCCCTTATGGGTATGGAGGGGGAGATTTGTTGGGGTCCACACCCATAAGATAGACTTAGAATAGAAGTTTACTTACTCCCCACTTCAAGTTTAAGTTTTTTCTCTGTGTATCTTTTCCTATAAATAGTGGTTATGTTATAGGAGTAAATGCACGTGAGCAATGGGTAGAGAGAGAGAAAAAGAAAAAGAGCGTGTGTGGCTATTATAATGAGTGATTTTCTTAAGCTTCTTTAATAAAATTGCTCTGGGAGTGGACGTAGGCCGTATTGGAGGCCGAAACCACATAAATTCTTGGTGTTCTTTTTTTTTTTCTTTCGTGCCGCTTTTCCCAACACAAATATATGCAAAGTTACTAGTTAATCTTGACAGAAATTTAACATATATTATAAGCATAGGCACAAATTAAATACCATTCAACATAGTTTTCTTTTCTTGGCTAAGTGTAGGAGGTTGCATTTCAAAACAACATAAAAGTCTAAAGATAGTGAGCTAGGGCGAAGGGAATACTAGCTGGCTATAGATAAACAAAAATAGTACAAACATAACAGAGACGAAAGTGAAAATACTAGAGTGATAACTTCTATGGAGTTGGTCATCTGCCAGTGTGGGCTGCTTCAATGGTTCCAAATATCAACATAGCTTCATCTCCCCATGTCCTGAGAAGGGTTTGTTTGAATCTGAAACGATAGCATGCTGTAAGTGGGAAAGGCATGTAAAAAAAACTAAGGCTCTGTTTAATTTATTGTCATCTCATTTATAAGAAGTATTTTCCTCACTTTCAATGTTTGGAGATTTCGATGATTGACCGAATTAAAATTCGTTCTACTTGAAATTACAAGCTATTAACGCAGCTTCCCCTAAAAAAAATATTGGAAAATTAGTTCTCCAAAAATGAGTTAAAGGAGAAACAGATTTTTTACTGTTGGAAGATGTGCAGAAAAAAAGTCGAGTCTATATCTCTCGCAATATCCTCAAACATTTTACCTACGATATTTTGTGAGAGAACAAAATAAAG
The DNA here is from genome assembly GCA_003952965.2 of Morella rubra. Lineage (NCBI taxonomy): Eukaryota > Viridiplantae > Streptophyta > Magnoliopsida > Fagales > Myricaceae > Morella > Morella rubra. The sequence continues at coordinate 21,465,723 of CM025856.1, read as the reverse complement.
TGAAAGTTAAAAATTAGAATTAGTTTGTAATTTATATTGATAAAGATTTATCAATTCCAAATACATATTCAATGTTTTTCATGCATGTATCTTTGTTTTAATGGAGAGAGAGTGAGAGAGTAAGAGAGAGAAAGAGAGTATAGGTCAGAACTATTTACCACATTTGAAGCAGAAGCTCATGGATTCTGCTGCTTATAAATGATATCTGAGTCCTTCTTGAAATGATCTTCATAATATTTCAGTATACATTTACAAATCATGATTATTTAAAAGGTGTTTTTCTCTGCAAAAGGATCTGCTTACCATTTCATGAAGCTTTGGGTCATTAAAAAATCTGAGATGACTCGTGCAGTGGAAAGCTACCATAAAATACACTCGTCAAAGTGGTAGTCAATTAAAAAATTATGCCACTTGGCCCACTCCCCCTTTTGCAGATCTTTTTTTTGTTCTTCCTCTCTTTCTCTCTTGCAATCTCCAAATCCATCTTCAAGGCAAGAACTAAATGTTACCTGATTTTCATCAAGCTCAGAGAAGTGATCAGAAAGCGAGCTGGTTGGAGCAGAAGGAGGGCTGAAAGAAGATGTAGGAGCAAGCTGGTGATCATGATTAGCTTGAACTTCAACTAGAATGAGGATAATTAGCATCATCACCATCACCCTCGTAATTAGTCTCCTAATGTGTCTCCCAGCATCAATTTCATCCCACTTGAGAAACTAATTTCTTATTTTGAAGTATAAATCCAGAAAGATAATCAAGGTGTAAACCCTTCTTTCTTTTATAACGCAACTGAATGAGCAAACATACTTAAGTCCTATGACCTTTAGGAGGTTGGGTGGGTAATAACGTTGGAAAACCAATTTTATTTCAACATTGGAATTTGAGGACACCTCAAGTATATACGTGTAAGAGTAATCGTCAATAGTCTGAATGAAAACAAGTAGAGGGTTGGTCCAATGAAAACAGTTGTTAATTTAAGCTCCTTTTGCTTAAACTATAATATTCTAGCTTGGACTTCCAAGCCTCAAAAGGCTAGAACGTATTAATCTATATAAGAAAAATTAATTTTTAGCAATGCCATTTCGACTTGTAGGGGTCCAATCGCAGGATCATGAGCAAAGCTACCAAAACATCACAATGTGTTGAGTCATTCCTCCACCTAAAAGGTGTACAAAAAACCAAACAATTATCAAAATGATTTCCAATTGAATGGTAATCCAACGTTCTAAGTCTGACACATTTTTTACAGCCGTCCTTTTACATAGCTTTACATAATTTGTCTTTACGAAGAATCTGTTCTAGTTTCAAAGGAATTTTTACAACACTTAAGCAAACAAGCTACATAAGTAGAATATTCTTTGTTTTTTTTTAAACGAAACATATTATAGAAATAATAACGGAACAAAACAACAACGAAAAAGCAAAAGATAAACCACGGAGCTACAATAATACCACCGCCATGGACAAACGAATAAGCAGAAAATAACGACCTAAGGTGGTTTGGCCCATTAAATTTTCACAGGCCTTGATTCAAAAGGAAGGAGTAAGGGACCTCCCCCACATGAGATAGGGATAGCAACCCAGGCTGCAACAGAGTGGGCCATAAAATTATCTTACAACCAAAACAATATTCATTTTCTTACAGGCCAGAAATTAATGATGTCAACGATTGATCGTGCCTTTTGTGAAGAAACACTCCGTCACTAAATGCAAAGAGTTTTGGCAACAAAATTACATCATCACCATCCGATTAATCGGTGGTAATAAACTGATTGATCATCATCAACGCGTGGCTTTGACAAGAGATTGATAGTTTAGCACAAATGATTGATCGGTTCGAGTAACCATCTGAAAACGTGAACCATCGATCGATCAATCGATAGGTAAGCGAAACCATCAATTGAATAAATCGACGATCGATCATCAGGTGTACCGATCGATCACTATTTCAACGAATGGTAGTGTGCCACGTGTTACGAACTACCGATCGATCGGTAAGCGTAACCGTCACTTTTTTTAATTGACGTTCGATCATTGAGGGAGCGAACGATCTTGGATTCAACGAATGGTAGTACGCCGCGTTAAAAAAGTAAGTGATCAATCGGCACATCACTAATGATCAATCGGTGCAAAGAATTATATGAAACCACCGAAGTCATTTCTACCGGTTATCTCTCCACAAAAGCTCTCGAATCCTCCTAAATTTTAAGGAGTCATTCCGCGTTGCATTGTCCTCCAAAGTGCGTGGAATCATCCCTCGTTGTCATCTACATCAAAGGTACGTACTTATGTTATTTTTTAAGCGATATTAAGTGGTTTTAAATGAGTTTTTTTACGTTTTTTAATTGCTATATAATCCATTTGGGTCTGTAAAATGTATTTATTTTACTATTGATGTATGTTTTAGGAGTTCAGGATTATTTAGGGATCAATTTGGGGTGATTTTGGGTGTGTTTTGGAGTTTTATAATCTCTAGACGTTTTCGTCCCTGTGCCGATCGATCTCTTGTTAAGGCGATCGATCGTTTGGTAGATGCTAAGTCAAACGATAGATGGGCTAAATTAGCCAATCGATCGATACTTTATTGAGCGATAGATCGGCCGGCGAAATTGTGCGTTTCAATTTGGAACCGATCGATCACTTTTTGTACCAATCGATCGTTCTATTATGCTGTGCATTTTAGAAGTCGCGATCGATCCATCGCTTATACCAAAGTGATCAATCGGTCAGCTTGATATGAAAGGCAGCGTTTTCACTAAATATCTATCAATCCACTTGGTGGCGATCAATTGCTTGGTAAATACTGTGCGTTTTGTTGCATGGAAATCGATCGTCTGTGCACTAAAATCATCGTTTTATATATGGGATCAATCGGTCAATTTGACAGATTGATCGCTGTATAGTAATCAATCGCTATTATGCGACCGATCGATAGATATGTTTCCAAACGCACTGCTTTGAGTCATCGATCGATCAATTACGTAAGCGATTGTTCGTTATGTTGAGTGATCGATCGCTGTTAATGGTGATGGATCGTCATTTTGTTACAGCTTCTTTAATACTTTAATTACATTATTGTGATTATTTAATAACACATATTTATATACAATTGTTACAGCATACTGAAAATGTCAGGAGTTAAGCGAGCGCGCATAACGAGGACCGGGGTGGGATCGTCGTCCCAAGAGCAGGAGATTGCTGATCCGATAATGACCTTGGAGAGGTGGATGGAGTACCTGAAGGGGCGGTCGGTGGCCAAAGAGCGTCCAGTGACGCTCTTTGATTTTGATGACTTATTGTACGATGAGCACTCCCTCTACCAGCTCTTCAGTACCAGGGATTACTGCATCAGCTCTCGTGGACGGAGGGGTTCTGTGTCGACACCTTGTGCACGATTTCTTCTATGCCCTTGTCTTGGTAGATAGAGCACCTGAGGTGCAGCTGGAAGTGCGAGGCTTGCAATTCTTATTCTCGGCAGACGTCATTGTTGATTTCTTACATTGCCCCCGCCCCGAGACCCCCTGTTTCCTGGCGGCACCCCTAACGGATGAGCAAAGGCAGATCCACAGAAGATTCCTGGAGATATTCTCATGATGTGGCGACTTTCCATGATGTTGTTCAACCTTGATGTTTTTATGATGTTTTTACTACTTATTTGGGACATACATTTTGATTTATGTTTTTATTTATCTGTTTGACACATATATGTTTATTTGAATTTAGATTTTTATTTACGTATTTGGGATATATCTGTTTATTTATTGATATGTAATGACTTTAATTACAGTTTATGTGTTTTTTTATTTTGTATTTTTTTCTCAACACGTAAATATGTAAATTGACCAAAATACCCTTTTGTTGGCAAAATTAACAAAAATTGCAAAGTTAAACAGATAAATAAAATACGATCTAAATAAAATTTAAGTACATACATATGTACGTCATAAATTTACAACGATCGATCAAATAAGTAATATAAGAATTTAAATAAAACTTGATTTTTTTAATTTTAAGATCACCGATCGATCGGTAAAGCACGGTGTCATTTAGATATATCTAATCAAGTGATCGTTCAAAATGGCCGATCAATCATCAAACACGCCGTCATTTTTGTGCATAATGACAATTGATCGGTACATGGCACACTAATCGATCGACATTATGCATCGTCATTTCCGTTATACGCAGTGATCGATCATTAACATAAGGTGATAGATCAGTTCGCACCACGTCGTTTTAATTGCAAAGGACGATCGATCGGTGTATTATGCTGATCGATCTGTAGACAAGTTTAATAATTAAGCATTGGTGATTGAATAATGTGAGTTTAAATAATTGGAAACACAAAATATATATTAACAAAGTATGTTAAGATGTATTTAGATTACATAAAAACATATCAAGTACACGTCATTAATATTTAGGAAAGCATGTATAAGTTGTACATGTTGCATCATAGAAACATTTTTAAGAGTTAGTATGAGCAATGTATTAAGATGTCATAAACTAGTGATATAAGCTTATTTAGCACATGATTATAAGTTATTAGTATGAGTATGTATTAAGATGACATTTTATGTAAAATAATTTTAATAATTAAGTCATTTGTTAGGTTAAAAATTATTTTTTTAATAATTAGGTTCACCGATCGATTGGTACAGGACGGTATCATTTAAGTGTTTGAGATTGATCAATCGTCTCAGGTAGCCGATCGATGGCTTTCATCTGTCGTCATTTTAAATCCACTTACTGATCGATCATTACATTTGTGACGATCAATCGGTTGAAAAACTTAGCGAGAATTTTAAAGCTGACAAGGCAATCGATCGATTAAAGGACCAATCGATCAGTGTTTATCGAGCTTGAAATGCTAAAATGTTCTGAGGCCATGGTTAAAGTGCAAAAATACACCCACGAAAATGAGGAGACTGAAGGCTTGCGGCAAGGAGTTATTTCCCCCCTCAAACTTAGTCCACGCACCGTCCTTTTGGCACGGTTTTATCGATCTGGGTAATCAACGATCGATCGTCTATTGGATGGATGTTTGACGATTGATTGTCTTCTTTTAGGCGATCGGTCATCCATAAATACTGACCGATCACCTGTATTACCGATCGATCGGTGTTTATGGTAGGTTGCAAATTATTGATCATGTATAACATTTATACTATTTACTTGTTTGATTATTGAAGTGCTTGAGTTCTGGAAATGAATCATGGTGTTTGAGAAGATTGGAGGATCATTATAGGAGTATTTTTTGATTATTGATGCATGTGTAGTAGTTGTGTTATTTACATGTTTGATTATAGAGTTTGAGAAGCAGGAGGATGAATATTTGAGTGTTTTTGACTTGTTCTGTTTAAGTTTATTTTTGGGATATAATGTGTGTACCCTTAGACCCGTTCAAGGGTTAGGACGCGATAAATATGCATTTATCGCGTAATAACCCTTGAATTGTCCAAAATATAGACAGTTTGAGATTGTGATATTCGTGGTTGGATGACTTCGTACTGTGTCCTATCCAGTCTTGGAGGAAGTTTGATATCAGGTTATTGGTGTATGACATCATCAATGATTGTTAATGATGTTTGCCCCCAAAGCTGGTGCGTGTACTTGGGGACTAAAAAGAAATGCTACTGAATTTTTTCTATGTATGGATGGACACAAGTCGAACTGACGTTCAACTCCTAATGCACAATCTTGAATGGGATAAGACCTATGAGCTAGGCACAAATGTCACATTCCAATGATTGTATTGTTTATGAATTACTTAATGGCGATAGATAAGAGTTGGGTTTACGAAAAAAATCGGTTTGGTGAAAAGTATCCAGAGGGGGTCAGTGGGTTTGTCGGTATGGCTGCTTGTTGTGTAGACTCTCAAGGTCAGATCAGATGTTCATGTCGGAAATGCAGAAATGTAGTGTTTCAAATGTTGGATAAAATGGAAGATCATATATATATATATTAATGGGTTTGATATGAGCTATAAGTTATGGGTGTTTCACGGAAAAGGCATTCAACTTGCTTCAAATCTGAGTCAAGAGTCCGGTGCGAGCTTACCACATAGTGATGAGGATTTAGAGGAAATAGCTCTGATTGGATGGAGGAAATATTAATCGATGTTTGTGTGGAAGGTGAGGCAGTAGGGGTTGAAACGGAGAACCCTGATATTAGGGAAACCCCACTTCGGGACCGAAGGCTTCGACACTCATTTATAAGTTATGGGAAGAGGCAGAACATGAATTGTATCCTGATGTACCAAGTTTAATAAGTTGTCATTTACGGTCCGGCTGTTGCATGTGAAGTCAGAGAATAAGTTGTCGGTTAGGGCATTTGATATGGTGTTACAGTTAATTAAGGAGGCATTGCCAAAGGGGGAGACATTACTGAGATCGTATTACGAGTCGAAACAATTGCAAAAGGATCTTGGGTTTAGTTATGATAAGATCCATCATGTCAAATGATTGTGTGTTTTTTGGAAAGGAAAATAGTGAGTTAGACAGATATCGGGTATGTTGGAGTGTCTCTAGGAAATTCAAGAAATGACTTGCGCAATCGAATTCCTAGAATAAGTGTTGCGTCATTTCCCTTTGATCCTAGACTTAAAACGTTTGTTTACCACAAAAGATGTAGCTTATGACATGAGATGATAAGGAGAAATGGGTCGATGATGGGGAGAGTATGAGGCATCCTGCAGATTCATTGGTTTGGAAGAATTTTGATAAGGACCATGAGTTGGTTTGCTCAAAATGCCCGCAACGTCCGCCTTGGTCAGGCTTCTGACGGGTTTAATTCGTTCGGAAACATGAGCAATGCATAAAGTATTTGGCCAGTCGTTGTGTTTCCATATAATTTACCCCATGGAGGTGTATGAAGGTCTCATTTTCACTGATGACTCCTTTGATCCCGGGTCACAAGTCACCGAGAAATGATATAGATGTGTATCTTCGACCTTAGTGGACGAGTTAAAACAACTATAGGAAGATGGAGTTAAGACATATGACACTTCAGATAGGACAACATGTAGCACTCGCACTTGCATGGTAAGTTAAGTACTAAATTTTGAATTTTATTGATATTGTTTGTCAATAATTTATGCTATTGCGATGTAGAAAAATCAAGAAAGCAACAAAATCAATCCTGCATAGCTGTATAAGAAGAACTAAACAAACAAAAATGGTGTTTGGACCTTAGAAGGAGCGAGAGAAATTTATGTAAGTTGCTTTCATTTTAATCTAGTTTATGTAATTTATGTATAGTTAATCCACTTTAATGTTTCTGATAATTATTGTCATTTTTCAGGAATGGATGGATGCCTTCCAGCGTAAGTGTTATTTAGAAGGGAAGACTTATACTGAAATTGAAGTACATTTCAAGATATTGGGCAAGAAGTCGAGATATGTTTCGGGGATTAGGACCTGCGATTAAGCCTCCGCCTTCATCAACTTTAACTACACAGTCTTCTAATCTATAGAGCACCCACTTTAGCGAGGTAAGGGATTTGATAGAACGATGAAGCTGCTGAGAGAGAAAGACTTGCTAGAATTTGTGAAGAAGCAAGCTGAGATGAAGGCGACGCTATGGGACAACTGTGAGGAGGAGCTGGTGGAGCATGAGCGTATCTAGTTGGATTAGGAGGAATGCATGGAAAGGGAGCAAGAGCGCATGCGAGTGGAGCACGAAGAGCGCATGCAACAGGAACAAGAGCGCACGCGAAAGGAGCAAGAGGGCATGCGAATGGAGCAAGAGCGCTTATGGGCAGAAATATCAAAGGAGCTAGAGCAGCGCTTGTCCTCTATAATGGAGAAGAAAATGAGCGACATGTCGAAAGTGACTATTCAACCAGTTTTGTGGCTCAAAAAGGTATATGAATGTATGTCGTAATAGCTTTTTGATTAAGTAATATTACGATATTATTTTCGATTTAATTACGAATCATTATTTGTTATTATTGATATTCATTAATGCGAGTATTGTATTGTTAATTTGTAATAGTATGTGCTATATAATATTTTCTATTATATATTGTTCTTTTAAAAAAATCAATTATCCCAATTCCTATCGGGCCTTCCAGCGAATCGATCAGTTGTTGTGCAATCGATCGATCGTTAAATACCACCGTTCGATCGTCAATATTAAAAAGACTAAAATAACGATCGATCAGTAATTTAAATGATCGATTAGCTCCGTGCAAGCGATTCATCAGTACTATAAGCGACCAATCGATGGAGAAATAGACGATCAATCATCCAACTCAAATGATCGATCGTCAGCTGACACCGATCCATGCGTTATGTAATCAACATTCCAGTGCTGAATTAACCGATCGATCGGTTTTAATATCACAATCGATGGTCTAACTTAAGTAATCGATCGCTTAGACAAACACGTCCGATCTATACGGTTCGATTGGTTATATGTATCGATCAATCAGTAATATGCAATTGATTGATCGTCATTACTTACCGTTCGATCATCTTAAAAGTGGCAATCAATCGGTCTTATTTTCCATTCAATCATTGCAAAACAAAAACCGATCGATCGATGATCCCACGGATAGACCACTTCGGTTTCACCGATCGATCGATCATGATATTAAGTGACGAAAATTTGTCTTCACTAAAAATTGACGAAATTCAGGTTTCGTCACCAAAATACATTTGTGACACTCATATGCTGACAAGACTCGTGACAAAAAAAAAAATCGTCACAAAAAGATTCATCACTGATTCTTTTTGAAACAAAATATTGAACTTTTAGTGACAAATTTTTTATATCCCAAAAGTCTTTTTTTTTTCTAGTGATACCATTCGAACTTTTTAGAACGGACAGTTGAAGGTAATTTCTGAATGGGTTTCAACAGAAAATTTTAATGTGTTCGATAATACAACTAAACGTTTCTGACCAATCCTAAAACTTTACTGTTCGATATATAAGGTACTATTTTAAAAATTCGAACGTTCGTCCGTCACCGTTCTTTTTATATTACAAGGTTGACGTATAAAACGTTTGCGGTTTCAACGAAAAGTAAATACATGTTTAAACATTTATGACGTTCCAACAGATATCTTTAAATTGTTCGATATATCAACCGGGGAATAAAAAAATTGATGTTTGAATATCTTATGAACGAACTCTAACGTTCTAGCATATCAAAGGCCCATCGAATTTCAAACGTTGCAACAAACATTAGAATGGCTTATTTTTATTTTTTAAGGTAATTAAAAAATTGCTAAAAATTATTCAAAATATATTATTAAATAAAAAATTAATTAATAAAATGTAAATAATGAATCACAATATTCGAAACAATCAAATATAATACAAAAAAAAAAAAAAAATTATCTTCGCTGTCACGTGCATCCAACTCTGCATGCATCCTTTTGCATGCATCGAAACTTTTTCCAACTCTGCCTCATCACTTATCTTCCAACATCAAAATTGTAATCAATATAACACTTAAATAATTGACAAAAAAATCATTAAAAAACTGAATGAAAAATATATATAACTTACCTATAGATCTACTCGATGTCGTTTTCAGTGAAGGTGATCCAATATCCGTGTAGGAAAAGCTAAAGTCTCAGACAAGACTGATGCAGCTGAAAGATTATATGTAACATGTTTACACCAATCAAACGTATTGTGATCTATCGAGCACTTTCAAAAAGTTTTTTTTTTATTTTGTTAGGAAAATTGAGAAGTTTTACATTATACACGACAAATCTAAATAAATAAGTGTTAGGACTAAAATGGACTTGCATCACTGTAACAATATTAACATCCATATAAAACCAATGGAGAAGACTTGGCCCGTGTGTAAGGGCTTTGATTATGGAGAAGCTCTAGTTTACCTCTAGGCTGGTGTGGCAGCTGATGCACCTAGGAAAATCCATGCCAACCAATTCAATTCGTTCGAGTTGCTTCATGGATTTGCACCCATAATCAATTCCTCAGGGTGACACTGAGAGGAAGTAATAACTGTCTTTGTGTCTTCGTGATTTAGTGTCTCTTGAAAGAGAAAAAGTTCAACCTTCCCTTACATTATGCTCAAACATATGGAAGCAGCTTGTGAGACTAAAAAGAATTTGCCTTATGGTTTGATGTTTACTAAGATTTTCAGGCACTTTGGTATTGTAATTTAGTTCTCGAGAGCAAGACACATTGACTAAGTATGAAGAGTTTGATATTTCGGTCCTAACCCGAATGGCTATAGAAAGAATTCGAGAAGTAATTGGGTGCCTAAGAATCAGGATACTAAGAGGATGAGGATGGGAGGTGTCTGATACTAATGATGAGCCTGAGGGTGAGGAGGTTTGATGCTGAGGCGATGGAGTTTGACGTAGATGCTGACTTGGCTGATGATCCCCCAAATATTCCTTCTCCCACCAGAGCTCCCGATCCTCCCACTTCCCTTTTCCCCTGGTTCACTACTTTTGAGGACAGGATTACTACCATGCACGAGGCGTAAAAGAAGTTCCTTGAGGATAGGGTTACTTCTATGCAAAAGGAGCAGAGAAAGTTTTTTTAGGAGATGAGGCATTTTATGACTACTTGCTTCCCTCCACCTCCATGCTTTTCATAGCATATGCATTTCATTTTACTTATGTATTTTTCTTTCATTATGTATTTCCTTTTTATGATGACAAAGGGGGAGAGAATGGTATCTTTTTGTATCTCTACACCCCTTTGAAACTTTGATGTATTGCTTCTGAGATATGAAAGCTATCTTTTATCCATATGCAATCCTCTCATATTATCCTTTCATATTACATGCTAACATTTTGTCCTTGAAGTATAAAAATGTCCAAAACTCATATCAAAGTACAAAAGCTAGGGGAGACAAGATTCGACAAAAGGAAGATCAATTAATTTATTGTCATCATCAAAAAGGGGAGATTGTTGGCTTTTAGTCACAATCAATCTTTTGATGATAACAATAGAAGTAATTGAAATGTGAAGTAAAGAAGATCCAAAATGAGCACGGAGCGATCAAGCAACATCCCTTCAATGGAAGTGCTCTTAAAGTGAAGACTCAAGTTGCTAGGGTAATTTTGTAACTCTAGACTTCATTTTTAACAAGGATTTGAACCACACACTTGCATATTTCTTCAAAACTTGCATAAAATGTTTTACCACTTGTTTTGAAGAGTAAAAATGTTTTAATGGTTTCAAATTATCCCAATTAAACTCTCAAACTTTTGTATACTTATGGGAAGTTAATGTTTAAAATTGGGTATTTTAAGTTGGTCAAAATCGTGATTTTAAATCAATCGGATCATGTTCTTAAGTTGTAGAGGTCGACCGGCCTACAACGGCTTAGTGTAGCAGTCGACCAGTTGTTTTAAAAATATAGCCGTTCTAAATTCTAACATTATGACCGTTGGGTTTAACGAAATCTGAAGTGGCGACCAGCTCGTCATGATATGAGGCCTATATAAAGCCTGACATATGAGGCCTATTAAAGCCATCCCTAAGCCTTTTAGAAATTTCTAAACAACCAAAATCATTTTACTAAGGCTAAAAGTGATCAAAAACCTTTGAATCCTTCTTCTAAACATCATTCACACATAATCATCACTTTCACATCCTTGTTATTGTGTGAAGCCTAAGAGATATGAATTTTCTCATTATAACATCTACTCCATCAATGGAGTTTTAGTGGGCATTTTCGTTCATCCTTAACACTTTTAAGAGAGTGATTATTTTGTTTCCTTTCGGTGAGGGTTATTCATCGAAAAGAAGGAGTTTGGAGAGGTTTGTTCTCAAACTTGTTCTTGAGGCTTGAAGAAGTGTTTCTCAAGCTCAAGTGTAAAGAAAACTTTCCCTTAGTTGGAGGGAGCATAGTGGAGAAACCTCAAGCTCAGTAAAGGAGCTTAAAGGGTGGATGTAGGCGGGTTTGCCAAACCACCTAAAATTTTGTGTTTGCTTCTCTTTCCCTTATCTCCTTACTTTGTGCTACTAGTTTCTTGTTCTAAATTTTATTTTCATATTTGAGTTGCAATATATATTCTTGTGTTTAATCTTTTATTGCAATCGTTTCTCTTTGTGAGACTTGTAGCTAGCAAACACTTTCTTAAGGGTGAGTTTGAAAAAAATTTTAAACCCAATTCATCCCCCCTCTTGGGTTGCATTAATCCTAGGATTTACAATTTTGAATCTAAACGACGCAATTTCATTCTTTTTAGCACTCATTCGAATTATTCTATTCTGTTAGAACACTGAGCCAAAAATAGACGGTAAAAAAACGCGCTTAAACCCCCATTCGAACATATATTTCACACGCTCGAACGTAGATTTTTCTACATGAACGACGACATCTCAGTTTTCATTCCCGTTCTAACATTTGTCTAACAAAATTTCGAACGTTTTTTTCTAAAATACGGTGTCGTTTCATGGTGTTTGGCATTCGAACATTATATATATGTTCGAACGCTTGTGGTATTATTGAAATGTATAATGTACTATTACATATATAAGGTAAGGTATAAGGTATTATAGATTTGTATACATATAAGGTAATATATATTAAGGTAAAGTATATAAGGTACAATATATTAAGTAATATGTATAAGTTACTATTATATAATATGTACAAGGTACTATTAATAATATGTATAAGGTAATATATATTAAGTAATATGTACAAGTTACTATTATGTAATATGTCTAAGGTATTATTACATAATATGTAAAGGTATATTATATAATATGTATAAGGTATATATTATATAATATATATATAGGTAATATATATTAAGTGATATGTACAAGTTACTATTACATATGGTACTATTATATAATATGTATAAGGAACTATTATATAATATGTAAGGTATATATATTAAGTAATATGTCAAGGTAATATATATTAATATGTATAAAGTACTATTATATAATATGTATAAGGTAATATATTTAGGTAATATGTACAAGTTAGTATTATGTAATATGTAACACCCGAGATTTCTATTTTAAAACTATTTGAATTTGTTATTTGATATTTGAAATGTCTTCTTTAAATTTAAAATTTGAGTTTAACTCATTTAAAATAGTTGAATCTTTATCTTTGACTAGTCAAACCTTTTTAAAATTCTAAACATTTTACTGCAGTGATTATTTAAAATTAAAATTTTAGAGTTTAAAAAGGAGTCTATTACTAGTGTGAGTCTATATATATTTACATATTGGTTTTAATTTTTGCACACCTCATTTTTATGCCAACAAGAGGAAAAAGAAGGGTTTTCTTGCTTTCAACAATCTAGACGAATTTTCTCGAAAGCAAATTCAGGTATTTTGAATTTCTTAGGATTTTATTTTTATTATTTTTATGAGAGATCAAACCATAGGGTGTCTAGATCAAGCCCTAATTATTTCTTGATTTTCGAAATAGTTTTAATGGGTTTCTTTGAGTAATTGAAATTTGGGTTCAAGATTTGTTCAAGAAAATTAGGTTCTTGATCTGAATAGTCGATCGAATTATATTTTTATAGCCGACCTTAGACATTGAAAAATTATGATTTTTAGATATTTCGTGCTAGACATCTGCAAGAGGATTGAGTTAAAGTTTCATAATTTTTGGAAATGTATTGGTATGGTTTTGAAAATTCGAAAGTTAGGCTTAGAGAAATCGAAATTGCTGAGAAAGATCTTTGATACAGATTGGAGTTTTGACCGGATGACATAGCTAGGCTTTGAATTTCAGCATGAAATTTTATGAGTATCTTTATAACATATATATGAATCTTTGGTATAAATTTTGAGATTTAAGAATATCGAAAGAGGTCTTTATGAATATTGGAATGACGAGTATCGAATTATTCATAGTATAGTTTGACTCCGTGAACAGAGGTGAATGTCGATTTTATTGACTGAGTTGTACGAGGAATCTAGATATGAAATTTTACAGCTGTATATTAACATCTTAGGGAAGAAAATTATTTAATTTGGCAATTTTAGGGAAACACAAGATCCAGGTAAATCGGGTTATTATACTAGATTTTCCTAAAAGACCGAGGTGATATTTGAGAAATTTATGATTTATTGAAAACCCTCAAAGTTTTATGTGCATTATGTTTCGATAAACTTGTTAAAGATTATAGCATGAAATGTGTAAACATGAGCCTATTTTTATGTCCAATGATATCATGATGTTTTCAATGTTTAAATCAAAGCTTTTTTATATTTATTGTTATTCAAGATTTGTGCATGATATTTCATGAAAATAAGAAAAAGATGCAAAGTTCAAAGTGATGTTTATGTATGATATGTTATGTATTTTCAAACCTTGAGGCCCAGAGTTACAAGAGACAGCCATTGGTACCAATTGCAACCCATTGAGTGCACTCATTTTGGAAACATAGTGGTTTATTTTGTAGATTCTTACCGAGTGCACACTTGGACATGGCCAAGCCTTAGTAAGGAAGAATTCTACCAATAGTATTGGCTTAGTTTGACTGATCCACAAACTAGGTAGCAACTGTACAACCTGTCACGGGGTAAACGTGACCACAGTTATTGCCAAAGGGATTTTCTATAGTATTAGATAAAACTATTTTATTATAGTTTTATTGAAATTGTCAAAAATAGCTGAACAGTTTAGAAAGATTTTAAATATTATGTCTTTTATTGTTACAATGTGGCTCATGGAATACACACTAGTGTAATGATTTTGCTTACTGAGTTGTCAAACTCACCCACTATTATTTTCTTTATTTTCAGATGTTGATCAAGAGCGTGTCGATAGTCAGGATTAGATGGCATACAGACGGTAGCTGAGAGATTATTAGAATAAATGTTTGACTCTAGTATGAGTCTAATCATGTTTAGATTTTTCTTTGTATTCTGAAAGAGTTTTTAAGTTTTATTAAGAGAGATTTATTGAAGTTTTTAAATAAAGTTTATTCCGCATTTTTTTAGATATTTTTTTTTAAAAAAAAAAGTCTAATTGTTTATTGTTAGTAAGTCACCTTCTAGCCTTGGAGGTTTAGGGCGTGACATAATATGTATAAGGCACTATTAATAATATATACAAGGTACTATTACATATATGTATAAAGTACTATTATATAATATGTATAAGGTAATATATATAAGTATATATAATATAATATAATGTATATACTATAGTATAAGGTACTATATATTAATAATATGTATTACTAGTATATATTATAATATGTATAAGTAATATATATTAAGTACTATTAATAATATGTATAAGGTTACATATGTATATAGTAAGTTACTATTATGTAATATGTATAAGGTACTATATATGGTGTTAAGTAATTATATTAATAATATGTCAAGGTAATATGTAAGTATATATACCTATATCATAAGATATATATGTAAAGCTATTATTACATATATGTATATTTGATAAGTAATAATAATATAATATGTATAATATATATTAAGGGTATATATATATGGTAATTAAATTGTAAAGTATATTACATAATGTACAGTTACTATTATATTATGTATTAATATTTAAATATTTGTTTTGATTAATTTATTCCTTTATATTTTTAATTAAACGTAAGATTTTTTTTTTTATTTACTGTTGTTACCATTCTAACATTAATACGATTAACGTTCTAGCACTTAACTAATGCATTTAGTTCTAATGTTATACATAACCGTTCTAATAGGTATGTTATGCCATCCGTTCTAACGATTTATATCGTTAGAACGAAAATAAATTTATTATTACATAATTTTTAGTGTGATTTTCTTTTTAATTTATTATTACGTGTGATTTTATTTTTAATTATTATTTAGTTATTAAATAAAAAAGATTCCTTTGCCCAAAATAATATAACATGTACAAACATAACTGTTTGAATGTCTAAAGAAAAAACCTAAATACATGACAAAAAACTAAAAAGAAACTGTGGGGTCATCTCCTCTAGCTCCTGCACCACATCACCCTCGACCTCAGCTATCCTCTGCATGATCTCTTTCGGCCCTTATCATTTGTCTTCTTCAACTCCAGCTGCATCGACTCAATCTTCTCGAGTCTCTTCTCCAAAGCAGCCAGACTACTGATGATGAGAGTGATGGCCCTATCAACTGCGTGTAAAATACTCCGCTCCATCTCTAGCAAGCCCGATTTTCTTGCTGCACCCAAGTCATACCGTCCAAACGTCGTGGTGCAGCTAGAGGACGTTGTGAGCTCGATGCATGCACCATCGAACACTGACAAGTTCCCTGTTGATGGGATCGAGCTGCATCGAAGTCAGCTAATAATGTGTGGCATCTACCCTCGCATCCATAATCAGCTGTGTCAACAAGTTTTCGATCGACAGTGCCTCTCTGCTTGCTGACTGAGCCTCGGTCCTAATGGTCGGGAATATGAAAAGTGGGGGATCGAACGGCTCGAGGAGAGCCAGCATCAATATCACTTGTGCACGCTCGATTGTGCACTCTGTGTGATGTTGCTTTGGAAGATGTTGTGGCATACTATGAGGTGCATTATCCTCCAAAAAGCAGGCAAGGCGCTCTACAAAATTAATGACTCTACAAGTACTGGTCCTCTCCAGTCATCAGTTTAAAGATCTCCTCAGATGACAAAGCCGCGACAGGCTCCACAGCAGGATAGGCACCCACTTGCCTTGGAATGGGCAAGTAGGTGGAGAGTGGATCAAGGGAGATCCTAATCGGCCATCCATGGATGTAGACCTCCCATCATCTTCATAGGTGTTGACATTCTCCCGAGCACTGTAAAACTCGGCAACCATATTTGTGTACGGTGGGCCCCTCCAAGAGAGCACGCGGTCCCAACGATAATGGCTGAAGTGCTCCTGAGAAGTTGTATGTGCTAACCGGCCTCTCTGCCACTACTGTGCACGTATGAATAATCGCTTGCCACTTAGTTACAGTCAGTGGTCTTTTTTGTGTGGAAGAAGAGGATGACGCTCTTGATCTTTTTGCCATTTTAAGTTAATCTGAAAAAGGAAAAAAAATTGTTAGAACAGTAAACAACATAGAACGAATATACGTTCGAATGTATATGAATGTAGCATCGAACGTACTTAGAACGGATGTCATAAACATCGAACGGAACACTAATTTCGAACGAATATGTAACTAAGCATCGAACAGAATATTCCTTTATCTAACAAAAACGTTCGAAATATTACTTATGAATAACGTTCAAACGGTAAAGCTTACCGTTCGAACATTGTAGCTCGAAAACATCAATGTTGAAACTCCCTAAAACTATACTTTTATACGTCAAAATTAGTCAAAACAATCCAAACTAACTATAAACACCCACATTCATCAACATGCATAATATTTTACAAGTTTATTAACATATTCAAAGTTCAATACACAAAATCAATCCAAAAAAACTTTTAAAAAAAAAGTTTTAATTGGTTAAAATGCATTAAAAAAGGTACCTGAGTGTGTAGGATAGAAAGAATGTAATCTACAGACTGAAAATAGCAATGGAGATTGAGAGGAGTTTGAGAGAATTTGAGAGAGAGAGGGGACGGTATACAGGTGTAATACGTGAATATGAGGCTTGAGTGTTCATATATTTGAACTAGCATTCTAACGTGTTCGAACGTTTAAAGGAAAAATCGTACGAAATCGTTCATTAGCCAACTATTCATATCTAAACCGTCACATGATCATTAGAACAAATGACAATAAATGTTCAAACGGAAATATTAAAATATAAAATTTATGGCGATTGGACTTGCATTTATTGTGGTAGGTGAAAAAGTGGCGTTCGAAATGATTATCTAACGTTCGAACGTTTGTTTTAAAGAATGGACACAAGTTTCACTGTTTGATATTTTCAACAGAGTTTGAACGACGGTATAATTTCAAACGGGATATCATTTTGGAGTTAGAACGCGTAATTTTCGTTCAAAAATATAATGTCGTATAGGGTTCGAACGTATTGTGTCATGTTTGAACTTTTTTTCAGGATGAACGTTTCTATCGCTAAAAAGAGATTTTTTAGGAACGAAGAGATTATGTCCCAAATAATTAACCTTTTTTTTTTGGCGGGCAATTATGTCCCAAAAAGTTTCAAAACCGTCACAAAAAGTTTTTTTTTTTAGGACATTATAATTTTCTCCCAAAAAGGGAAACTTTTATGTTTTTTTGGATGGATTTTTTGGCGTCCTAAAAAAATCCGTCCCAAAAAGTCAAATTTCTAGTAGTGTCCTAACAGTGAAATCTTAGTAAATATGGTATATTAATAATTTTTGTAATTTGAGGGGGTCAATCTAAGTAACTTTGTAATTTAGGTCACTGATTTATGGACATCATAGTTTAAAGACTTCGATGTGTGTTTTTCTTTATGATATATATATTCGTGAGCAGAAGTTAATGTAATAGAGATAGCAAGTACATTTTTGTTTTTTTTGTTTTTGTTTTTCTTGGCTGAGTGGAAGGATGTTGGGCCAATCGTGTACCTTGTTTATTACAAACCCCAATAAAAGCTTTTAGAAGTAATACCTTTTGACCCTAATCAAAAGGTTTTGTATAAATTTTTTTTTTTTTATTGTTTCCCATCTTAGTGTACTAAACTCAAACGAACCTGATCCAACTGAAAAATGCATTGACCGAATTAGAAACACAACGACACACTCAGAATACACAAATGAGGATTACTTTAATTAATACGTTACTATGGTAATATTTTATCTAAAGCAATAGCCTATTGGTTAAAACAACGAGCCTTGGAGGAGTACTTTTATTGCGCATGAATTTATTTGAAACGATCATAAAGTTCACAGCAAATGTCTTTTAGACAGCTTGTAAAAGCCTAATTGTGACTCATGGAAAATAAGTTAAAGAATGTACTTGAGAAGTTATTAGGAAGAAAATGTTGGGTTGAAATGTAATCCCTAAGATTAAGTCAACTCAAGAGGGGTGAATTGGCTTTCAAAACTTTTTCGAAACTAACCCTCAAAGGTGTGTTTGATAGCTATAAGTTCTACAAAGTGTATCCATTGCAATAAAAGATTAATAATGATTAATGGATAATGCAATTCCAAATATAAAATTTTTATTTAATCAAGAAACTAATAGCACAAAGTAAAGAGATGTTTATCCAACCCTAATTAGAGTTACAAGCTAAGGAAAGAGTAATCTAAAAAAATCCTACGCAAACATTAACACATTTTTACACAACTTCAACATTTTTCACACAAATACAAATATTTTTTTATAAAAAATTCTAACAAATTTTCTTCCATATTTTTTCATCAACTCAATACTTTTTTATTAAAAAATTACATCAACTCATCTTTCTCTCCACCTTTTTAAAAACTCCAATTAAAATCAAATATCTTTAAAATTTCACTAATTTTATACAAAAAACCTATGAAACTCCAACTACATAAATATTCACACCACTGTCTAAAATCCTAAGATTTTTTTTTAAAAAAAAAGAATCGAAGTTTAAGATGTTAGTTTTCTGAATTTTTTTTGCATTCAAGGCATTCTAGAACATTTTTGCAAACTAACATCACCTTAAGAATCTTTTTACTTGAAATTTTTTCTTAAAGGCTTTTTGAACCTTTAGAGGAATTCAATGTTTACTCCAACCTTTTGTACTTTTACAAAATTCAATTAGAATAATTCCCATATGCGGGATAATCCAAATGTTTAATTAGCCATAGTTCTATTCAAAAGGCGTACAGACCAAAATATTGATCACCCATATGTGGTGTCACTAGTGTGTTTCAGTGCCAAAATTTTGGATAGTTAAAATTTTGGGATATGAGAGTTGGTGAAAATAAAGTGAAGATAGTTTATGAAAGTTTGTAAAAAGTAAAGAGAGAGAAGATTCGAATGAATATTATAGTGAAAAAGAATGATTTGATGGGGAAGAGATTATTTTGTAGTTTGGAGTGCCAATTCACTCGAACTATCTGCACTTGAACAAGGTTAGGTTTTGGACAAAAAGATATATTATTCATTATTGAATTTAAGATCTAAATATTAAAGTCAGGAGCTCACAGGCTATAAATCTATATTCACTTTCATGAGCTGCACACGTAGTAAAATGAGAAAAGAAAGAATTCCAAATGTTAATAGAGAAATAAAATAGAGAAATAGTAGATCAAACGCAAACAGTTAAGGAGAAATTATACTGTAAGCTATTTTGCAATTTTTTCTAAATCATTAATTTTGACATGATGCATATGAAATTACTACTTATGCCAAAAACTTTAAGCAGTTAGAAAGAGTGGTATGCATTATTATTTGAATTATATTCTTTAACCTTTTTCCTTAGTGTTGGCCGCCAGAATCCAATAGGACAAAAAATAAAAATAAAGAAATAACTATATTGTAAATCGTTATGCAATGTATTATGTACCCAAATTATTAATTATATTTTTAAGAATTCTGTAGGAATTTTGAAATTTTGAGGAATTTGTAAAAAGTTAATGAAAAAATTTAAGAATATTTTATTGTAAAATAATTTTTATTAAAGTCTATTAAAAGGTAATGAGGAAAAGTAATGAAGTTTGTTAAAAGGTAAGTAGTGAGAAGATTGAATATATTTTTTTATGCAAAAGTATTAAAATTAACATGAAAAGATGTTGATATGTACGAAAAAATTGAATTTTTGATTTTTTTTTTCTTTAAAAGCTTAAAAATTTTGCAATAACTTGTCGTTACTTGGGTATCTAATCTTGGGTGGTGTTTCAGAAGAAAAAATTTAAGAATTTTGAGTTTACAGTAGAAAATTTTTGAAAGTCTGACTTTTTATAGTATTTGTAAAAGAGTTGGTAAAAAGGTTTAAGAATGTTTAATTGTATAATAATTTTTATTGGAGTTTTGTTAAAAAGTGAGAGAGAAGATTTTGATGAAATTTTTTTATTAAAAAAGTAATGAAATTTATTAAAGAGTAAGTAGAGAAGATTGAATATATTTACTTTTATGAAAAAATATTGAAATTAATGTGAATTTTAATGTTTGGTTATAAAAATTTTAAAAAAATTTCTTTTAAAAGTCTCAAAACTTTTAATTACCAAACATCATCGCCATTTACAACTTCTCATCGTCACGTGTCTACACTTAAAGTTTGTTTTTTTTTTTTTTTCTAAGTCTACACTTTAAGTTTGTTAATTCAATGAAAATTGCAATTCTTCTTATAGAATATTTTCGGGGGGTTTTTTGAAGTCATTTTCAAAAATCCAAAAAAAAAATTAAAAAGGAGAAGTCATGTGGAGAAAGAAGAATAGAAGCTTGGGAAAGAGGAATATCCTTCTAGGGTTTGCGCATAATATTAATTGGTATAAATATCAGTCATATCCACGAAGCCCGGTTTCTTTTACCTGGTGCCTGTTTAATTTCCGCCTCCATTGTTTCACTAAGCTTTCCAGTTCTATCTCTCACTCTGTCAGTCACTCTTCTGAGATCCAATACAATCCAATGGCTGTCACCTTCTCAGATCTCCACGCTGAATCAGGTCTCAAATCCCTCGACGGATTTCTTTCCGGCAAACCTTATATTTCTGGGTACCAGTCGCTTTCCTTCTTATATTTTTAACATTAATCTCTGTACTCTCTTGTGTCTGTGTTTCTAATTTATTCCTTTCATGCATTCTTTAATTATGTTTTGTCAATGGAATTGGCCGTTGGGAAATTGGGTTTACAGGGATCAGTTGACAAAGGATGACATTAAGGTATATGCAGCCGTTTTGGCGAAGCCCGGCGGCGCCTTTCCCAATGCTAGCAAGTGGTACGACGCCGTTTCGTCCCAGCTCGCTGCAAGGTTCGTTCCCTGCTGTCCTTGTTCTCACCCTGGCTTTGTTTACCACAATTTCGTTTTACACTTACTTCGCCACTCTGTACTTTACTCTCTTTTTTCTGGTCTGTGATTTACTTGCATTGACATCAAAATTTTCGCTTTTCTATTTTGTTGTCATTTGATGTATTTAAATTATTTTTGCCTCTTGTTTTGATTGTTTTGGTATTTTTGTAATTGCTAGCTTCCCTGGCCAAGCTGTTGGGGTGAGAGTATGTGGCAAAGCTGCTCCTGCTGAGGAAGCTAAGAAGGTGTGCACTTAATTGCCTTTTTCTGACTGTTTTCTGTTTCTCTTTTGTATTATTTAGACTTCTGTATGTGGATAATCTGAAATCCTGTTACCATTATACTTTTTGTTAATGTTTTACCCCCGTGGGTTGGTGGGTGGTGTATCTGCATGCTGGCAAATGCATAATTTTTTTTTTAAAGAAGCGAATATGACTGGTTATAATGGAATTTGCCAGCCGCTTCCTCTATAAGCGACTTAAAGCCGTCGGAATTTCCAATTTTATTAAATGGGGTTTTAGAAAGCTTGTGTTAATGGAGCTGGGAACAAGATTGTTGATCCTGTTGTCTTGGTGATTATCTGCCTAATTGTACTGGCCAGCTTGTGTGAACAAGGGGTTGTATGAACTAGAAACTCCTGGAGCTGTTGAAATTGACTCAGGTTATTATTATTTTCCTTTGTTTCCGGATGTTCTTCAACTATGAACCGTGTTGTTCAATTCCAAGAATAGTAGCTTGGACTGGATGAAGTGAAGTACTACATTTTTTTTTTCCTTTTTAGCGTTTCTTTTTTCTTTTTCATATAAGCTATATTATCTGATTCTGTTTGTGTTAGCTACTGGTTTAGCCGTTCCGGGTGATGTTGAAAGCAGTGTGTCTATTATGGATTTACAGTGCCGCCTTGTATCCAGATTTAAGTTTTTCTCTTATCTCCCGTCAGAATGTTCCTTATTTGCTTATGAAATTTTCAGGCGGCTCCCGCTGGAGATGATGATGATGACATTGACCTCTTTGGTGATGAGACAGAGGAGGAAAAGAAGGCAGCAGAGGAGAGGGAGGCATCTAAGAAGGCATCATCAAAAAAGAAAGAGAGTAAGCCTAGTCAAACGTTACCTACTTTACATGGAATGCTTCTCCAAAAACATGTAATAAATAAAGTTGCTTTAGGTTGTGCCTTATAGTTAGACATATCTTCCATAAATTTTCTTTTGGCTTGAATCCTGGAATTATCCCTCATATGTGGGACTCTTGCTCATCATAAGCACAACACAAATTTTGGCTTGCCTTACTGATTTCCTGTTGAGACTAATTACACTCCCTGCAGTATCGTTTATGTCTGTTCGTCTACTCTTTTAACATTTAATCCATATAGGTGGGAAATCTTCTGTCCTTTTGGATGTGAAACCATGGGATGATGAGACTGACATGAAGAAGCTTGAAGAGGCTGTACGGAGTATCGAGATGCCTGGTCTCTTTTGGGGAGCATGTACGGTTTAGTTCTTTATCCGTTTTAAGTTCTTGTTGCTTCTCAATAATGTTGCATGTAGCTAACAATGTTCTGACATAAATACAACAATGTATTTGTCACAGCAAAATTGGTTGCAGTTGGTTATGGGATAAAGAAGCTGCAGATTATGCTTACTATTGTGGATGACCTTGTATCTGTGGATGACCTAATTGAGGAGCATCTGACAGTCGAACCTCGCAATGAATATGTCCAAAGCTGTGACATTGTGGCCTTCAACAAAATCTAAGGAGTCATCTTACTGGACCGCAGGATACCCATTTCGTTTCGGGAATTTATTTTTTGGCTTCTAGTTGTCCTCCTCCTTTACTCTGTTTTTCTTTGGCCTTGTGCTTTGGTTGTGGTTCTATTTTCTAGAATTCTGAGAGATAAAAAGATGAACATTTGTTTCCTCCTTGGTCATCGTTTCTACTCAATGATATTCTAATAGAAGCTTTTGTAGACATATGGGTTTGAGTTAATCCAAATTTTGTAGCTTTGTCCCCCCCTTTTTCATTTTCTTTTGGGAGCAAGCCTGTTTGTTTTGCTTGTACATTTTTTATAGAAGATATTAAGGCCAGAGATGGTAATGAGTCCTGTGACCTATTAACCTCTGGAAGCCCACTGTTTCCAAGTTATGTGCTGCCGTAGAAGCATCCATGTCAATTTGTATTATGTTCTTTTGAAAGAATACAACATCCTCATAATTTAGAAAATAATTGAGTGGATTATCTGAATGATTTGAGATCGGACATAGAAACATTTTCCATGCATCCCCTTTGAAGATCTTATTAGAGAATCCAAGTAGAGTTTATATTGTAGACCCGGCCGGCTGACATACAGTTTTGGTAGTGTTGAGGGAGAGTCACTCATTGCTACCCGACAGAAGGCGAGGCCCATGCTGCCCGCCTGGCTGTTCTGGAAGCTCAAGCGGGTAGGTTTTGAGAAAATCATTGTTGAAGGAGACTCACTCATTGCGACTCTGGCAATCAACAACCAGAAAGACAGTTTGGATTGGAGATGTGCTAACATTATTGCCGACATTCGCGCGGGCCTGGATCTTTTCCAAGCCTGGCAAGCGAGTAAAACACCACGTAGTGCCAACAGTTTTGCGCACGATACCACCAAATCTGGGGGCGGATAGATCCAGTTTGATCCTACGCCCTTTCTTCCTCTCATTCAGCTGGAAAAGGATTCTACTTGGCGAGGATAATCCATTTCTACCCCCTCTGGTTGTTGGGGGGGAGATCTTTTGACCTGTTTTGAATTGAAGTATCTCAATTGATTAAATATATGGCTCATTTTGTTCACAAAAAGTTAGTTCACTAACTGAAACAGAGTTTGAGAAAAGTTATATGTCTAAAAAATTGGATTACAAGATCAGTTCATCAAAGTTATATTTTAGGAACTGATTAAAAATGAATATAGATTACTTGAATATTACTGTTTCTTGTCAATTAAGAACTTATCAAAATAGTATGTTCCAAAATTTTCATTAAGGAAACATAAAAGTATGATAAAATTTTCATAAATGTTTTCAAATTGACGTTTTTATCCTTGACTTTTGCTTGTATTTTGACAATATTATCTTCTTTTTTAAATTTGAAATATGAAAAATAACAAAAAAATTATCATAATATCACTAATTACAATTACGATCGCTTTTGAACCATCACATTTCATCAAAATAAACATAAATTGCATCTGAACCATCCCTTTTCATCTCATCTCTCTGTACTTTTTTTTCAATTCTGAAAATTATAATTTCTCTAAATTTTCACGCCACATCTAAAATCTTCGGTCGACAAACATTAACTCAAGATTCTTTCTCCAACAGTAGAGAACCAAACGAGATCCCCTATAGAAACTGTTCTCATCCAGCAAGCTAGCCATACCGAGGATATTGGATCCGACCTCGATTTTAACCCCAGTAATGATTTAAAAAAAAAAAACACACACACACATAAATAGTGGGCAGGACAAGAGTAAACGAGCGGATATGTTGTGCAGACATTGATCATAAAATAAACTTTTGAAAAAGAAAATTTTCACTTTTGATCCCCAAATTTTGAAAGTGATGTCGTTTAAGGGTCAAAACTATTAATTTAGTCACACTGAACTATCAAAATTTCCACAAAGTAAAACGTAGTTGAGTTTGGCTCTAACCGGTGGCTTAGTAAGCAAGTAAGACATTGGTCAAATGAGATTTTGCTTGGGGTATGCTGCTTGCCGGCGGATAATTTAGTGGTAGTTCGAAGTTGGTGAATTCTTTGAAAAAAGCACCCATGGAAGGCTCGTTCCAATTTACATAGGCGAGTCAATTTGTTTGTGTAAGTCCACTACGCAACCCATTTGTTTAGAGTTATCGCCATGGTGGGTGAGGAGGGAAAAGGGGGACCCCAATTCCCACCTCACAAGTTGATCACTCCCGTCTAATCTTATATATTTCGGCTGTTTAATACAAAACTAAATTTAAACTTAATGCAAAACATATTTGCCCCAAGATTATATTTACTTTTGAGAAGATTCCAACCCAATTATTGAGGCTCGCTGAAGGAGTTCTAATTGGCCGAAGCCTTTCCTCGTCCGATGACATCGATACGAGGGGTAAGATAGTATATAGTTATGAATCTATTGTTCTTGAAATGTTTTTTTTTTTGGAGGTTAATTGCAATTTTTTCCCTTACACTATCACTTAATTTTCGAATACTTCACAAACTTTAATTCATTGCAACTCACATCCACAAACTATATTTCTCGTTGTGATTTCATCTCTCGACTTGCTGGAGTTGTTATATTGAATGGTTTTCGTCCCACGTAAACGACATATGACTTCTCTTTACTTGAAAAGACAAATTTGATCAGTTCGATTCTAAGTGAGTCATCTTTGTCTTTTTTAATAAAAACAAAATTAGCGAACGACATATTATTTTTTAGCTCTACGAATTGTTAGAAATACTATAGAAGGCTAGGAGAACTCAAACAAAAGTAAAATTGTCTTTTCATATAAGGAAAAAATCATGTGTATATTACATACGATAGAAACCGTTTGACATAATAACTCTAATAAGTTGAGGGATGAAATTGTAATGAGAAATATAATTTATAGAAGTGAGTTACAACGTTAAAGTTTGTAAAGGTATTTAAAATCGGATAATAGTTTAAGGAGAAAATTATAATTAATTTTATTTTTTTAGATAACGAAGAAAAACTCAATCTAACATGTTCACCGTAATAGATTCACTTACTTGGAAGATTAAACTACAGAACATACCTTGATTTTGTTAGGAAGACGTGAGGTGCAATTTGGTCTTAATAGCGCAAATCTTGTCGGACAATAAGAAGTATACTCAGTAATGGAGGCAGTCCCTTTTTTTTTTAATAGAGCAAAAGGGAATTCCCAACTTTTACAGAAAAAAGAAAGATGGAATAAGACGTAGGATTATTTGGAACCTTAATGGCAAACGAATATAGTATAAAGTCACCATCTTTTTTTTTCTGTCTTTTCTTTTTGCCTTTTTTAGACCCAATGAACCACAAAAAGAATTGACCTCGACCTCCTGATTTTAAAGAGATGTTACCCAAAAGAAGTTTAGAAAAAGATATCCTTTTTGTTTTTTCGAACCTCAAAAATCTAAACATAGCCAATATCTTAATAGCGTAAGCGCCTGATTGGGTAGTGCAAATTTTTTTAATAAATTTTTTTTTCCACAATAAATTTTTTATCAATTTCAATATTTTTTTTTTACAAATTATAATAATTTTTCGCATAAAATTCAACAACTTTTTTCATATATTATGAATTGCCACAATTAAAAAGAGAACATGAAACAGACGCTCCAGGCGCAAAAATCCTCCAATGACGATGACCTCAAGCATGTAGATGGAAAAAAAAAAAAGAAGAAGACGATGACCTCAAGCGCGTTTTCGTCATCAATTGTTTAGAGATTGCGTGAACTGATGAGTTTTTTAACGTGTAAACTGATCGTTTAATATGGGATAATACATTTTGTATCTTCCTATAATCTTGACACTTTATATCATAATATATTAATTTTATCATATGACATTAATTAACTGTTGATTTATACTTTGTATTATTTATTAAAATTTTCTATCAAATAATAGTTGAAAGTAGAAAGTGTCAAGACTTATATTTGGGGAGTATAGGATGAATTTCTCCTTTTAATTTATATTTTTATTTTTAAATTTATAATTTGATCATTAACTTAATTAAAAAAATATGAGAGTTTTTTTTTTTATGACAAGGGAAATCCCGGACAAGCCTGTGTAGTGAGTGTGACAAATCTGAGTTTTTATTACAATATAGATAATATTAATAATTTGTCCAATAATGTGATTCGAGCTCCAATTAAGAATGTGAAAAATATAATCAAATTATATTATAGAAAATTGATAAATATTAAAAGTCTGGATCGACTTTAAATTGACTAATGTAAATTGTATAGAAATTGAGTATTTTTTAAAAAAAAAATTCCCCTTAATTTCTGACAATTGATGTAAGCAGAAGTTGACCTTTTGTGCGAGGCATGATTGTCATCCATCATGTTGTTTTTTTTTTTTTTTTTTTTTCTTTCTAATGGATTTTTTCTTTTACTTACCGGTAAATTCTAGAATCGTGTTTATAACGTAAATAGGGACAGATTCTTATATGTACTTCGGGGGCGAGAGCTTACCCGGTCCACGGATGCTCTCTGTATCATTACTGAGCAAATACTGCTATCACAGATAGAGACATCTGAGACTTGTCTCCCTCTCTCTCTCTCTCTCTCTCTCTCTCTATCTCTATCTCTTTATCTCTCACATTTCAATAACCATCATCAGGGTTTGTAAATTTCCTCCGCCATGAACTGAATTCTTCTCATTCACTCTTCTTATTCGTTCTACGGTGCGTGCCTCTTCCATGTCCACGCTTTTGTAGAAATATGAATACTACGGAATCTGTTGAATTTATTTCGTTTGATGGATGAGAATTATGCATATGCTATTTCATGTTTTGGGTTTTGCGTAATCGTTTGTTTTTGTTTTTGTTTTTTATCTGTGGTCTGTGTTTGTTCTGGCAATTGTTGGGCATCGGAGTGGATTTCGTTTTGCTATGTCCCTGAGTATTATGCGACGAAGTTTAAGAATCGGTGTTTAATTCTATCTATCTAGTTTTTGGTCAGAAATTAAGCTGTTACTATTGTGATGGAGAGAAATTGAGCTGTTACTATCAGAGAAATTGATGAAAACTGTCATATCTGTGGTATGGTTTAAATTGGGTGTTTCTATTTCTATTGTTCTTTCTTTCACGTTTTTCCTATTTACATAGGGAAAAAAAAATAACAAGATCAGCCATAACATAGCCTACTATCATATATGTATGTGCATCATAAGCTATTAGTTCTTGTGCGTTGGAAATGTTGCTTCAATTGTGGTTCAACCAATGCATGTTTTGCTCGATCATTGTTGTTGCTATATTTCCATTGAACTTTTAACTCGACTGGGCACTCCTTCCAGCCTAAAAAAAGAGACAGAGAGAGCTATTGATTGTGTGCATGATCACCAGTATGACAGGAATTGATACTTTCAGCAGTAATGTAGCATTCGGCATTTGTCGTGTTGTTATTGCTTTGAGATTTTTGGCCTTGTGTGGAGAGTTGGAGCAATGGTTGGCCATCTTGATGTATGAACTTCATCTTCTTCTTTTTTGGGCCGTTGGTAGTTTTCAATTTATGTC
The DNA here is from genome assembly GCA_003952965.2 of Morella rubra. NCBI lineage: Eukaryota > Viridiplantae > Streptophyta > Magnoliopsida > Fagales > Myricaceae > Morella > Morella rubra. The sequence continues at coordinate 21,436,687 of CM025856.1, read as the reverse complement.
CGTTTGTTGTTTGTCTTGAGGTTCTTATTGACTTGCTTTTTTACGATGGAGAATTAACAGGCATTTAGGTCTGAAAACTAAGATTTGGTGTTGCAATTCATTCAAAAGAAGAGATGTCAGGTGCTGGATACACCCACTGGTGCTACCAGTGCAGGCGGCGATTAAGGCTTGATGATGGAGATACTGTTTGCCCTTATTGTGATAGAGGCTTTATTCAAGAACTTGGTGAGATGCGGGGCTTAGCGCCAGAAGATGCCTTCCAACCCGTGTCAGAAGATCGTCCTCCTGAAGTACCCGATTTGGTCGCCCTTCTGAATGCTCTGTTGGAAAGCAGGCGTGCTAACCCGAGACCTGAACTTGTGGATCCTCTTGATGCTTTTATGAGGCAGAGAACAGCTGGAAGAAATCCTAACTTTGATGTTCGAGTGAGATCTGGTTTGGTTCCTGAACAGAGTTTGAGCATTTTCGGTCCTGATCCTTTTTGGGTACTCAATCGTAATCCAGGTTCAGCCTTATCTAATGGCAGTACAGGAAGTGGAACAAGGCAAGTTGATATCCGTGACTTCTTTATGGGCCGAGGTTTTGAAGAAATCATTGAACAGCTTTCTATAAATGACCGACGTGGTCCACCCCCAGCGCCTCGTCGTTTGATTGATGCAATGCCCACCATCAAGATTACACAAGCACATATCCGCACTGACTCAAACTGTCCGGTCTGTAAGGAAAGTTTCGAGTTGGGCACCAACGCGAGGCAGATGCCATGTAACCATATTTACCACTCTGATTGTATTGTTCCTTGGTTGGTTCAGCACAACTCATGCCCTGTTTGCCGCTTGGAGATACCGGCTCAAGGGACTGATATTGCTCGTGGTAGTCGAAGCAGGGGTGGAGCAAACAGTGCCAGCAGCAGCACTGGCTATGGTGGCTCTGTCAGTATGGAGGATAGTCCGCAGAATGCGGGTAGGAGGAATCCTTGGTCGTTTTTGTGGCCTTTCCGCTCATCAAATCCAAATACTCGTCATCAAGCTGAAAATAGAGGAAACCGAACCTCAGAACAGAATAATGAGATGAGTTACTCTGGATGGCCTTTTGATTATTAAGGGTACATTTGCTTCCCTTGCCAAGTTGACTTGCTATACCAATGGAAGCTAGTCACTGAAGTGAGTGAATTAGAACTGCTTTTAGAGTTTGGTTTGTATCAAACTTTAATATCAACTGAAAGTTAATTGGATTTTGATTGTGTTAAATATTTCGTAAATGTTTATTCCCTAGGTGGAGTGGAACTGGCTTTAATAACTCAATCTGTTCTTTTTTTTTCCTTATATATAAATTCTGTTTCTCCTTTGCATCCAATTTATGCAAGTGAATTGATTCTTCTTAGCATCTATTTTCTACATGGATGGCACGTTTCTGATCTCCTGTTGTTGGTAAGTCGGCTTCATCATCTGTCCTTACCTTTGTTAGGTATAACTCGTACCTGTTGCAGAAGGCGGAAAATACGCATGCATTGTACGTTGGTGATATGGCTTGAATCTTGAAATTTTACTTGTTTCTTGGAATTACTGCACCCGAAACTGCTGCTGTGACTGCCATCACCACCACCACTTCTGAGACAATGATCAGGCATGCTTATTGCCTGATTCTGGTGAGCCCTACCTCAGTGATTGTGTCACTAGATCCTCTACTCCTTGGAAGCCTTAATAATGCCACGGTGCCAATAGGGTGGGGACTTGAGTCATGTTTGTTCATGGAACATTCTTCCATCCTATCCCTCTGTGGTCTGGTAACTTAATTATGTTGTAACATTGAATCCTTGCATATCAGGAGTGCACAGTACCTGGTCTGATGGGAATATATAGCTCTGCTTTTGATAGTTCAACCTTTTTGTACGGACGTCTTAAAACTTTGCTTCATAGTTGCCCCTCTTTTTAGTATGGATGCAGATATATTTTCAACTTTTGCTGCTAGTACTAGTCATAATCTAGTTGCCGAAGATCAGTCACATGGCAACTGATTGGATCTCGTGGTTGGTTCAAATATAAAAGCCCGATTAGGTGATTAATAAGACTTTTTTTTTCTTTTTTTTTTTTTTTTAGGCAATCAGGAATTTTCATTTCGCTAAGAAATTTACAAGCATGCTGAATACAAACGGCTTTGCAAAGCCGGATACAAGTAACAGGTGATTAAAAAGAGTTGGATGGTATTGAAGTCAAGTCAGTTTTAGGCTGCTCTTAAAAGTTTTAGTATGAAGATTGACAAGCTGGTAGGATCTCAAATCGGATGTTGCCTTCGACAGCAAAATCTGGTTCTGGATAGATGCTCTTTATCTTGTTCGGACATCGAGTGTCCTTCAGAAATCCTGGTGAAATTGCCTGAAGCTACTTGGGTTCTTGAAATCACGGAACGTCAGCTCCCTAAAAGCCAACCCAATTCTTCCAACATTTCTCAAGCTTCTTTTCGTCAATGTTGCTTCCCTTGGCATTGCCTTGATGCTCTTGTTTCGGTCTGATCTATAATCTATGACCTCTTTCCACAATATCGGCTTGAACTTTAAAAAAAAAAAACAGCTTATTTGGCTCTTTTAAAGGAGTTGTGCACAAAGAGGGTCGCAAGTCAAGCAGTCTATTAAAATTTAGGGATAAATACCTAATTAGTCAATGTGGTATACTATAAAATCGAATAAGTCCCTCACTTTCAAAAATCATAAAATTAGTCAAGTAACTCAAGTTTGTGTTTGTTATTGGTCTCTCCTGACCATTCCGTCAATAGCATTAATGGAACTTTGGAATAGGCGACACTCACCGCCACCTGTCCCTCCCATGTCAAGACACGCTTACAGCGCCTCCACGTCCTTTAAAAAAATCTACGTCAGCCAAACATTACTGCAAGAAGACTCACAATTTCAAATTTCAAGGGTCCCCATTTCACCATTTCCACCAGCAATTACACATCAGCAGTCAACGCTCGTCGAGCCTGGGTTCTACCAAAGATTCAAGGTGACCCAGATATACATTTCTTCGGGTATTTGATGGGCGTGGTCAATTTGGCCCGCCGTGTTCGATTTCATCAAGGATAGGTTGGTAGAAATACTATCTCATTGCCTGGCATTTTTGGATGACTCTGTTACCGCTTTAACTCTCTGTTTTTGGCTACAAATTGAAAGTGTCTATGTATGTTAGCATTATTTCTATGGGTAAAACAGTCTTTTTATAAATATAATTTTCATTTTAAAATGTATATAGCAACTTGGTTGGTTTATGAAGGATATGGAGGCTAAAAGAGTATGGAAGAAGCTCCTGGAAGGTTGTTGATTGCATCCCGAAAAAATGAGATACGTTGCAGAAGAATTGAGAGGTTTTTCCAGTTGGTATGGTTAGCCTAGGCTCAGTTTGACGGGATTTTACCAAACTTTGAATTAAAATTCTAAAAATTCGCCCAAACCTCCAAATGATTTCGTTTTACCTTTCTACCCTTACAAAAACAGTATACAAACATTTCCCTAAGCCTTTGCCTCATTAACACAACTATTTTTCTCTCCTTGTGCGAAAATTTGATTTGTTCATATCCGATTGTGAGAGTCTGATTTTTTCCCTCTAGTGGAAGGTTGTGAATGTGAGAGATTGCTAATTGAAGAGCTTTCCATTCCTATTTGGTTTCTATTGAGATCGTAACATCAAATTTTGAAAGATCTTGAGGGTTTCTCAAGATTGATTGCTGCTGAAGGTTTCAGTAGATCGAAGGGTTGATGAGTTTGTTAACATTCATAAGAGCTAATCAGAGTTGTTGGTCAAGGAATTGTGTGCTAGGCACCGGCCTAAGAAAGTTTTTTTGAGTAGCTTTATTAAAGATTAGGGGATCTGAAAAGTGAAGGGTGTTTACTTAGGACCGCCATCTTGTAAAGTTCGAAAGCTCTTTGTGGATCGATTAGTGTTGCCTTCGCATACCCGGAGTGTTTTTGTCTCTTAGAGGAAGTCATCCTCAAGAAATTTTCACTTCGTAACCAAAATCGTGGTGTCGTCTTTATTTTCATTATTCTTGTGATCTTTGAATGTGCTAACCATTATCTTGTTTGATATTTTGCAGATCTAAGTTGCTAGAAATTTGATTTCACAATAAGTATAGAGATTGCTAATATTTGATCTCAATATTAGATCTAAGTTGCTTGATATTGGATGCGTTATTAGCTTTTAAGATTGCTAGAATTTTGGGAAAGAGTATAGTTGCTATAAAATTCAGTCTTTATTTTATAGTTGCTGGAAAATCATATTGTCTTGGTCTTGTGTTGCTATAGTATTGGTTTTATCATTGCTGAAAAATTTGCAATGTTCTTGGATTTATAGCTGTTGTAAAATAAACAGAACACTGATTTTAGAATTGTTGTAAAATCCATATAACAGAGAGTTTTTACTTGTTGTCCTGTTCATATTGCAGTTAAGTATAGGTGCTGTAAAATCTGCTAAGTTTGTTTATTTTACAGATCTTTACTTGTTGATTGACTGAGAATTAGTTGAACTATTTTTCTGTAAATAGAAAAAAAAATGTTGATTAATTTTAGAATACCTATTCACCCCCTCTCTCTCTCTCTCTAAGTATATTTTTGGGTCTAAAGCTTAGTTTCACAAATAATGAGTTGCATAATAGCAAGATTGATGATTTGATGAGTGGAACCATGGCAATTACGGTACTTGTTATTGGGGATACACTTTTTGTGGTGAATGTGAGTGACGTTCATATTGCAGTTAAGTATAGGTGCTGTAAAATCTGCTAAGTTTGTTTATTTTACAGATCTTTACTTGTTGATTGACTGAGAATTAGTTGAACTATTTTTCTGTAAATAGAAAAAAAAATGTTGATTAATTTTAGAATACCTATTCACCCCCTCTCTCTCTCTCTCTAAGTATATTTTCGGGTCTAAAGCTTAGTTTCACAAATAATGAGTTGCATAATAGCAAGATTGATGATTTGATGAGTGGAACCATGGCAATTACGGTACTTGTTATTGGGGATACACTTTTTGTGGTGAATGTGAGTGATTCAAATTGCAGTCCGAATTGTAGATTCGTAGCTGATGACTTGTCGTATGATCAAACTCTGTTTAGAAAAGATGAATATGAGCTAGTGACAAGGCTAGTGTTGAAGTAGCTTAAGTGACTGACACAAAAAAAAAAAAAAAAAAGTGGTGCAATAAGATTGGGTTGACGTGACTTAAAAAAGACGCGTCAGTGTTTTCCATTAACGTATAGAGACAGAAGTGGACAAAGGAACCTCTTTTTCACAGAATATTGACCGTAGGGAGCTAATTATCAATTTTCATACCTCGATATCTTATTTGCAACTTTCTATACCTCAAAGGTTGTTGGTGCAATTAGGCCTAAAATTTAATGCGAAACATCACTTCCTGCCCTCAACTATTGGCCAAATGTCATTTTCAAATCAAAATTAGTAATTTCATCACATTGAGCCATCACACTACTAAATTCATCAACTTAGCCCCCCTCATTGGATCCAACTGTCAATGTTGTATGACATAGCACATTTTTCTTACGTTTCAATCGTAAAATTTTACTAGAAGACGAACATTGATGAATTGTAATACTTTAAGTACTCAATGTGACAAAATTTATAATTTGGACCTAAAAATGATATCATGCCCATAAGGATGGAAAAAGTAAGGTTTCCCCAAAAATTTAATTACGTCTTTGCGGATTGGGTATTGTCTTGCTATTACGATTGTGCATGTGACATTCTCTTTGGCATTGTCTTTCCTAATTGTTTCAGTTATTATCCCTTTTTTTGTTGTGAAGTGCTCACACGTACACATTGCCCCTCTTTTCTTTCTTTGATTGTAGTTTTATGGTTAATGTGATTGTAAAATATTTTCAAAATATTAATATGTATTTATATTTTTATTTTTATATATTGTGAATACATTGGTGGATAGACGTGGAGGTGATGGTATGTGAGAATTTCTTAATACTAAAGTGATTAAATCAAACCGTTAATATTTTGGATGGTTGTGATTGTGCGATCTTCTTATTATGGGATGCTATTGAATTATATGAAAATAGGTGTACTCCAACGGTCAATTTAAGTTTTGAATTGGTTGAAGAATGAATGGTCGAGATCAAGTGATGTTTGATTTAATGGACAAAATTCAATCCTTTTCATTTAAAACAGAATGTTTATCAATGAAATAGCACCTCTTCCTTAAGAGGTATTCATTCATGAAAAGTTTTTTTTTCACATGAAGATGTATCCTTTGGTGAGGAAGAGGTACCTGTTTGACGAAAAGGTACATATTCACGACGAAGAGGTACCTGTTTACAAAAAGGCACCTGTTGACAAAAAGTCACCAGACTTGGTGAAAAAGTGTCTTAACATCTATAAATAGACATCCTCATTTGCATAATTTAATAATGAAATTGTACCTAAACTCTATCTCTTTCTTCTAAGCATTCTACACTGCTACAAACATCTTTCTTTCTTAAATTACTAGATTTTATTTACTTTAGAAGTAGAATTTTGATTTCTTGGCTACAATAGTATAATCTAAGGGTATTCTGGTATAATTTCATTAGTGCAAAATGCCGTTAGACAATATATTGGTAATCTGGGCTTCATTGTATCTTGGAGGCGAACTTGCTTGAACCCAATTGCATACCATTGTACATACTTGTTGTACATGACTGGTGGGGGCAAATATCATCTTAAGAAAGCGACTCTGTAACGCGCCTTGAAGCAATGTGTTTGTTTAGTTTGTTTGTCTACAACATATCTAGTCGATCTCTCTTCAAATCCTCTAACAAATGTTTTTTTCAATAATCAGGCTAAAACATTGACTCATCTCACTCACCTATGATCCACTAGCAGTTCAACCAAAACATTGCACATGCAGTAAGAGTGGGGAAATCAAACCAGGGCTTTCTAAAAGTTCAAAGGATATTACATTAGCTAAACGAAGGTAATAATTAAAGCAAACATACTTTCTTCAAAGAAATGGTTGATTTCGGATCCTTCTCTTGAACAGATGTACATGACTGAAATCTCTCTGTAGTGGGTGGGGGCCTCTAACAAGTGTAGCCAACAAAATCATTCACATTCTTGTCTTAGGAGCGCCCAAAGTTCTCAAGTATTTCTGAGAAAATGACACACCCTGCCCCTCCAATGATGACTGAAAGAGTTAGCCTTCCTCCTGGAACCAGTTGTGGCAGCTTCACAGATGGAGAAGAATTTGAGTACCTTTCCGACCAGGACATTGCAGCAGGAAGAACTCCAAACAATACCAATACTAACAAAAACATGAAACATGGAACAATCAATTAGGTTAGGTCCAAAAGTTCTAAGAGGCATTTAACAAAAGAATTAATTTAATGAACGAAACCAAACTCAAAATTCCCTTTTTTAATTTTTTTTGTTTTTAGAAAAGTCACTTTGAGCCTTCTAACTACCAATGCAATTTCAAATAAGAGTCCAAACTACAAATCTTGACACATTGAGCCTTTCAATTTCCACAATTAATCAAATTGAGCTCTGAAATAAAATCTAATAGTCAAAACCGTGCCACATGGCTCATTTATAATACACATTACACACGTTTGATGGTTTGATCTTTTTTAGGGGTGTAAATTAATGAAATTTTGTAGTTCTTGGCTCAATGTGTCAAAGGTGGTACTTGAGACTCCTATTTGAGATTGCTTTGATAGTTTGAAGGCTCAAAATGACTTTTCCCCCCTTTTTTTTCTTTCTTTTCCATTAGTATGGGATTATGCCAGTTTGACAGGGATAATTTTCTAGCTGTTTTGCAGGGAACGTTACAGCTACGATGGTATGAGCATATTCTAACCTAAAGTTAAGCTAAATAGTTAGAACTGATACTGATGTCCAGTGAGGGAAAAAAAATACAACCTAGAATTACCTCCGTATGTTCCAGCAAAATCCAGGGCTTTGAAAAATATTTCTGGGTCTAGCAACGATAGTACCAGTGGAGGAACCAAAGTCAAGAGGTATGGTATAGGCCGGCTCTGTCCAGTTGGGATTTTAAGCACTGAATATTCATCAAATGAAAAAGATAAGATATTTAAAAAATAGAACATAGATGACAAAGACTAGAGTATGGGTTCATTAACAATGAGATATCACATAATTGATAGAAAATGTAGACCAGAATATGGTTTCTAAGGAATGAGATACCACATTGATAAAAAACGGATATGGTAAGTAGGATTGCTTGGCATTTCCAGGATGACAGACATATTTCCATACATGTGGAAACAATTTGCACTCTTCATATTTTTTGCCGCTGTAGGGTCTCTAGTAATGGATGCAAGTGAAATGGTTTGCTTTACAAGATGCTTTTCAGCAATTCCTTCATCACCAGAGGTTGTGATCAACTGAAGGAACTGAAAGAGAGCAAATATGGAGGAGAGTTTATTGTCTCTCTCCCCGATTCTGCTGCCCCCCCCCCCCCCCCCCCCCCCTCCTCTCTCTCTCTCTCTCTCTCGGGGTCTTCCATAAACAAACCATCAGCTGCACTCTCTGATAACTATTCTTAGATGGCATTGCTGCCCAACTGCCAACACCAGAAACTCAAACTCCCATTAAGCAACCAATAATCACCAGACACTAACACCACATTACACAAGAACCGGCATTATCCTTGTCTCTCTTCATTATATTGAGGCCAATCTCTTCCACCCACACAACTGACAGCATCTCAATTTTATTACCATCATTGCTTCACCATCAAGTTTTGGCCAATAGATGCCCTATGCATTAGTGTTCCTGGCTCAGTTAAAATCTCCTTAACTGAGCACACTGAAACGAAAGGGAAAGAGGGAAGGGAGAAGATGATTATTTAGATTGTATTGTTACACTCACGAAAGTTGGATAGTGAAAAACAAATAACTGGGTATTTTGGACCATTAAAAGATGGGGAGTATGCTAAGTTCCCTTGGCCGGACTTATGTTTCAGACCCTATGAGAAGACACGAACACACTTGGTACTGTGGTGTAATTAATTAAGAAAGAAAAGCTTCTGACACTGAGGACAACATGAATCATACTTTTCAAATGATCACATCTTTACTTAATAACAATTACTCAACTAATAGCAAAGCCAATAAGTGGCTTCTACTGATCTGAGTTATGTATAGATTGAAAATTAGAAAGCACTGAGCCAGTAATACATTTATATGAAGAAATGGATATGATCTTTGTTTAGTCAAGTGGGAATCAAAGAGAACTTACAGTCTGCAAGAAAGTCAGCCAGACCCAAAATAAATCCAATGTAAGATGTAGCAATTGCAAGCAGTGAGAACACTTGGATGATAGGCTGCAGATTATATAAATGCCATTAAAAATTTTAATCAGTATGTTAAATACATGCTGTTTGAAGCTAAGCGATATTTTGTGTTTGACGTACTCCAACAACTCCATTTGCAGATTGCATCTGTTGCAATGGGTCCATGAGTTGGCCTGAGCCCATTTCAGGACTCGTAATGCTTCCCAGAATAACCGCATTCCAGACAAGAAATAAAACAAGGGGTATAGCTGTGCCTAGGACTATGGCAGTCCTGCAACATAACAAATTGAAGATGTACTAATATATGTAGTTTTGAAGGGGCAGTTAAGAATAGAGATAACAAGCACTTCATCTTGAGCATGCGTTATCAGACAATAAACTTTTGAGAGGCAGGTAAATCTCACCTATAAGCGACAACCTTTTTCTAGAATTTGGCATATGACTAAAAATATTATGTACCAAAAGCAAATGAGGAAGTCGAGATAAAAAGAAGGGACTCCAATTAGCAGCTCAGAAGAGTCTTGTAGGACACAAAGTAATCATGAGAAATCCTACCAAGTACTGAGTGATCTTCGAACATTATAAAAACTAACATACTAATCATGAGAAATCCTTCCATTTCTGGTGTACAATATTGCAGGTACATGTCTCAATGATCAACCAACACGTGACATGCTCATTCTTGTTATCTTGAAATTATTTTAATGTAATTCAGTTGTTTAGATAATAAAACGTTTCCTAAAATGTTAATCTCTAAAAGACTCATTCTCAGCATAAATCACAACTGCAAATTGTCTACAGAAGTATCAAGAAAAGGTATGATTAGTTATCATGTTTACAATTACTCTAAAGTTGGTAATCAATATGTATGACATCTAGAATATGCTAATTTTCATATCAGGCAACGTGGTGAAGATAAGATTTGCACCTTACTTTGGACAAGTTTCCTTCAAGATTCGTACAAAGAACGGGTACTACGTTCTGGAGAAAGGATATATAAATTGTCATGATCGCTTCGGTGATAAATTACTGCAGGTTCTTTTGATGTTACCTGGTAAACAAATGAAAGTGCAATAATTGGAATACTCATAGGAACCGCTTCAAAGTTGGCTTTCAGAAGTGCATCCCATTGTAGGTTTCCACTTCCAACAGTCTGAAACTGAGAAAATTATTCATTATTAATTTGCAAAAAATAACCTCACCACAGAACTTATTCAGTTATGAGGTCATTATTGCATATGGAATATGTTAGTTACACAAAAGACCAGACAAATAAACCAATGTGAGCGACAATGCAAAAGAGATTGTTGTTTGTCCTTATGCTAAACTCAATTTTTTTTTCTTTTAACGTCCATCTGGAGTTGCATGAAACAGAATTAACTATATTCCAAACATCATTTGCAAGAAATTCTAAAAAGAAGTTTCCTTTCTCCACTTACAATAATATGGCATGTTCACAAATTATCAGTGTGATAGATCTAAGTCCATCATGTTTTTCATAAAATCTTCATTGTAAGTTGAATATCCATTTCCTTGCACCTTTTAATCAAACTAAAATAAGTAGTCTGTAAAGAGAGAGTATTACCACAAGAGCTACAAAAGAAACAGTTATTCCTAATATGAGAACTCCATTTACAGCACCGATAAACCGCTGGCTACAAGTGAAGATAAGTTTACAGTCAACCTCCAGCCTCATAGGAAAGAAAATAGAAAGGAAAAAGAGTTCAGAGGTTCAAAAAATTCTTACAGCAGCTCTGGTGACAAGGTTTAGACTTCCTTATTTATTGGTTGTTTGGCGTTGAAGGTTTCAAAATGGTGGAGGAGCTAACTATATCAGTTTATTGTCCAATCAAGTTTCTATTAGACTAAAGGGTTTTTGTATGTCATACATCATCCAGCACGTATGAATGGAAGTTAGAATCAGATTAAGCATATATAACTGTGAAGAGAAAAGATCACTCATAGGATTATTTTACCCAATCCTGCCTAACCAGTTAAAAAAATGGTAACCAAAAAGATGTAGGAGCTTTTGATGCTTATAGAGGTGTAGGGAATTGAACCTGGAGGCAGAAGTTGAGAGGCAGACAACCTGTCAACCAGGATGTATATGTTTATTGTTATGCCATCCCTAAACTTTTTGAAGAATTTCGAAACCAGCAAAAGGTGACCTTGTTTTTTACGCTAATAAAATTTAATGTCATGACAATGCTTCTGGGTGCGTGTTGCATTCAAGAGATAGGACATTGCTAACTAACAGTTTTTATTAAATTTTTCCCCTTTAGTTTTTGTGATCCTAGATGATTTTAATACACATAATTATTTTGTTCCAAATTTATGTCATCATATTTAAGTTTTAGATGTTGTACCTTTTGAAAATTCACTTTCAGATCATAAACTCAGTCACCAAGTTGCTCTTGGAAGGGAGGAAGCACCATGTGAGCTAGAGCTCATTGGCTTCTATCTTTGTATTATGTTTTTCCTTAGTTTATTTTAAAGAAAATAAACTGAGACTTATAAAAAAAAAAGTTTATTTTAAACAGAGAGAGTGGTCAGATCCCTCTGGAGTCAGGTTGGACACCACTGACCTACACCTTAACCTGCCTAACGTCAAATCCAGCATTCATAACATAAATAAGATTAGTGAGTGGCAGAGTTAACAACATAAATTGTTCAACTTACACAAGCTATTGACTTTACACCCTTATAAGAAGAAAGAAGGGCTAACCTTCCAAAGTAGCATATGCATCCAAAGATAAATGAAAACAAAGTTGCACTCTCCCATCTGCAACCATAATGTGGCTGTCAACACCTAAGAAACACACAAAATTTACTGCACAGACTACAGGTTCTGAAGGCCTGAAAGAAAGGTGTCATTTAGAAACACAGAGAAAGATAGAGATACGCTCCATACAAAGGAATGTTGAGAAAATTCGTCAAAATATCTGAGGAACGAGCCACGTAGGCCACAAGAAGGGCATAATGTATAAATATGTACGACCAACTGCAATACAGCAAAAACAACAATCAAAATTTGACAAAACAAGGCACATGAATGGAGCTGTAGATTCATATTTAGATACATGACTGGCGAGGAGGAAGAAGAGCCTTTGGTTTTTTGAGCCAGGAGGAAAAATGGCAAGAGCAAAAGCACTTGAGGAAGAACAAAAGAAGCTGCTCAAGGAAAAAGAAAAAACTTTTCTCGCTAATCTTGATCGGCCTTTTTCATGAACATAATTAAATAAGAACATTGAGACTATAAAAATGCTCGGTAACAGACTAGAAAAAGAGTAACTGCTAATAGTATCTTTTGTACTTACCCAAAAAAAAAAAAATCATGTATTTTGCACAGTATAGGCTTTTGGTAATCAGCTGCAAGCCCTGTGTATTAAAAGTTTAAAGGACACGAAGCTTACCAAGCAATTTGAACTCCTGCAGTCCCCAGAGTTCGCATCGCCATTGATACCTGAAATGATTCCCCAGGTAAATGAACTATGTAATCTTTAAAACCTTAGGAGACACCTATATTTTACTCTTGGCACAAGACAAATTAAAAGCGCCAAGATATGTCATTAAGTAAATATGATACATAATTTATACCAGAGGTCGAAATGGAATATTTTTTTTGATAAATAAAAAAAAGTTCCATATCGACCTCTGGTATAAATTATGTATGGAATATTAAACAAGAAGTAGAGAGACAAATCAACCAAACCTCTAAGATTATGAAAAGAATACCACAGTGTTCCACTTTACATACTCTAATCTTATAATGCAGTGGGTACAGAAGGTCAAGCCAGGTACAGTCATCCAGAGATATTTTGCCAAAATACTAAGCAATTAAGTGCAGTTTATTTTTGGCATAACTATCTGCCTATAAGAATCATTTTTTTTTTTTTTTGCTAAATAAAAAGTCATCACATTAAGGAAGACGGAAGTTGCTAAGCATATCACAATCCCGGGTATGCTCGGGAATACTAGAAACCGAAAGAAAACCAACATTACCAGAAAGAGCCGCCCACTTAGCTAACAAATGAGCCTGTAAGAATCTATGTTCTAATGAGATAGGCTGATTTATCTGTGTGCACATTTCTCTTCTGTCCTTGACGACAAGACAGGACTAACACTTCTTTGGCGCTTAATCAAGGTATTCAAGAAGAACATATTGTTCCACTCTGCGAATTTATTGCAAACACTAGGTTGAAAAGACGCGGAACTTACTAATGATACTCCACCAGAACCCAGTTCGCACATAGTGTTCACATTTACTTCAGCTATGAGCAGCCCAGTTACAACCTGCACCGATTCAAATCTACCACACATTCACACTCTCATAAACGAGAGAGAGAGAGAGTGAAGTTAACATTTTTACCATAAAACCCCAACAAAGGATGCATGTAACAGCGGAGGCTAGAAATCCAGCTTCTTGCGTCACTGCAGGAATTGCAAGGATCCCCGCGCCCACCTAATGGTATTTTACAGCGTTCAGCCGAATGTGGGTCACATTAAAGCGTACTTCATATAATAGCAAAATACAAGGTAAGACAAAGCAGTAAAAGAGCTTGAAAAATTATTAATCTTTACTGAAGTCCAACATTTACGGTATCTAAGATCACTAATTCGCTTTCTAATGGGTACAATCCTTCCATTAAGCTCTACATACACTGCGTAGGCCGTAGAAAATCATAGTACATTAACAGAAAAGCGTCGTACCGTCGTGCCGGCGATGAGGAAAATTGCACTTGACAGGCTACCTGACAATACGAGAGACAGAGACAGTTAAGCAAAAATTTAAAAATTGGGTGGAATTTGAAATGTAGACAGTTCAGTGAAAGCAACAGGGCGAACCAGGTTCTCTCTTCAACGTGGCTTGGTTGAGGTTGGAGAAGAGCCTTTCGAACTCGGATTCTCCATTCACATTTTGGGGGGACTCGGGTTGAGATCGCTTCTGAGAGAAGCACTTTTGAAGAGGGATTGTTCTTTGGTGGCGTTCAAGTTGAGAGGAATAGCTATAGCGGTAAGCGTACGACAATTGTGTTCTTGAAGGGCTTAGGAGAAGAGTCGGGATTCGAAAGGAAGCACTTGACACCGCCATGTTTCTGTTGCTTTCGGGCTTACTATATCCTGTAGAGTGGGAAAACTAACTGAACGGAACAGTTGTGTCATATATGCTTAGTGTGGCTTTCCTTGCCTCCAACGGATAATGTGAGCCACAGCCAATCGTCAGGCTTGAAGGCTTCCTTTGGCACTTTACCAGTTTACCCCTCACCAAATTTTGGACAAGATCCTATACAATTTTATCCTATTTTTATTTTGATTTGAACAATACAATTTAGAGAGAGACAGAAGTAGATTTTATTATAGACTTATATTATCTAAAAATTTATATAAAAAATATTAAATAATAAAGTCTGTCTAAATTATTTGGTATAATTCGGGCAGGATATTACAAAAGATTAATCCCTATACCTTTACTATCTATGTTAGATGATGTTTGGTTCTAAATTTTTAAGAAATTTTTTAAAGAAATGTAATTCTTAATTACTAAACGTCAAAATCTTCAAATTTTCAACATCTTTTCATACTAATTTCAATATTTTTTATGAAAAAAATTACATAAAATCTTATCTCTACCGACTTTCTTCATTAAAAAATTCCATCTTACTTTTTAACAAACTTCAATAAAAATCATTTTACAATAAAAACATTTTAAACTTTTTTTTTTACCAACTTTTGACAAACACTCATACAATGTCAAACTCTCAAATTTTTTTCCTAAAAATTTAAAATTCTTAAAAATTTTACTTCTCAAACATCACCTTATAATTTTTTATTTTTATGAAATAAATCATTGAAGTTTGACACGTCATCAAATAGATCCTTTTATATTTAATTCATTTAAATGTTGGTAGAGCTAAAGGCAGCTTAAAGGGTAGGTAGGTGGCCTGTCTACCTTAGCCCCCCACTCTTGATAAAGGCCCTATAAAAAGTCAATGAAAGTCTTAATTAGATAGTAAATGAATTTTTTTATCATTAATTTTACATTTGAATATTTCATGCATATAGGTAATAGATAGTAGTCCTTAATTAATGAAAATTAAGACCAACTCATTTGTTGACCTTCTTATCACTTTTTAAAATTTACATTAGACGATAAAAGAAATCATAATTTTTTGAAGCCATGAAATTTGTTTGAATTTTCTTCTAAGTTTAGGCCTAATGGCTAATCAAAACATTTAAAATGCAGCCTTAAATAAAATAAAATAATAATAATTTAATTAGTTAGTTTCTTATCATTTTGGGACGCCACAATGAATGCAATCATATATTTCCCATTATATATTTCTTATATTAATACATTTGGAATTGACATTTTAAAAAAAAAGGGTTAAATCTCAATAGTCTTATTCTAACTGTCAAGAACAATCATTTTAGTAAAACATTTATTTATTTCAAAATTTTTTGAATGTTAATATTTTTATATTTAACATTACCATTTATAATATTGTTATATTATATTTAAAAAGCTCAAATTTAAAATGCCTGCCTACAAGGTCAACCTATTGATTTCCCGACGTTTTGACTTTTGAGATGGGGATGTGAAGCCGACCGCGGCCCTGCTCTGAATCACCGTCGTTTAGGTAGCGTTCTCATAGGACTGGTAAAGCCCAATGGAGAAGCCCACAAAATCCTTCTACCAAACCAACTACCTTGAAGGCTGAAGAGGACAAGAAAGGAGAGAAAAATCAGAGCAAGAAATTAGTTGCATTTGCTTGTTCAAATTGGTACTTGAGTGCATACTGACGTCAATCAGCTAATTGCTTGAGCTTTTGCTTGCACTTTACTTGAGAGTTGAGACATCAACTAGAAAGAAGCCTCGCTGCCCATTCATGGCTTCCTCTCATATCCTCTCAAGTCACTTTGTCTTCTTCCCTTCTTGCGGTTCCTTGGGGAAGAGCCATCTCTCTTCCCTGGGGCAACATGGGTCTGCTTCTATTCACTCGAATTCTCAGTTTCGAAGTGTCAGAGCAATGGCTTCCGATTCAAACACTGCCAGAAGAAAAGTAGAGGTTGTTCTTTGATTACTATTCTTAGCATGTGCTTTTGCTTTTAGTTTGTGTCTCTTTTCTGTCTGTTGAAGCTTTTGATATTTCTAATTTTCGTTTGGTTGGTGGCGGAAATTAGATAGTATATGATCCTGAAGAACGGTTAAACAAGTTTGTAGATGAAGCGGACAGGGATGCTTCCGTCTCAAGGATGACTTTGTTCTCTCCTTGCAAGGTAGTCACACTTGAATTGACCTTTGTGGCATTTTGATTTCTCACTTATATGATTTGAATTCGGTACCTTACGTGGTGCAGGTTAATGTTTTCCTAAGAATAACCAAGAAAAGGGAAGATGGTTTTCATGATTTGGCATCTCTATTTCATGTAAGTTTATTCACGTTTTTTGTCTTTATCTTTTTGTTTTTGAGAAGCTTATTTAAGCAATACCATTGGGTGCTTAAATGCTCTTCTCCAGATAACAAGAATTTAAACTTTTAATCTCAACTTTATTGTTCCTATTTCTATGCTCAGGTTATAAGTCTAGGTGATATAATTAAGTTTTCTTTGTCGCGATCAAAAACAAAGGATCGTTTGTCGGCTAATGTGCCTGGGGTTCCCCTTGATGACAAAAATTTGGTAAGGCATAAACCTACTTTGTGTCTTCTAGGATGCTGTTATTATAAATCTTGTGGATATTTGACGAATTCTTCTTTTGCAGATCATTAAGGCCCTTAACCTTTACAGGAAGAAAACTGGCAGTGAAAACTTTTTTTGGGTAATAAATGCTTCTGATTATTTCTTTATTTTCTTGCTAGACATCCACATATATTTTTATACCTTTCATTGTGTTATAAATGATTGGCTGTATAATCGTCGCTAAAAAATTATGGGCAGATTCATCTTGACAAAAAGGTGCCTACTGGGGCAGGGCTTGGCGGTGGAAGCAGCAACGCTGCAACTGCACTGTGGGCAGCAAATCAGTTCAATGGCTCTGCTGCCACTGAAAAGGAACTCCAAGACTGGTCGAGTGAGATTGGTTCTGATGTGCCCTTCTTTTTTTCTAAGGGAGCAGCCTACTGTACCGGTCGAGGTGAGGTATGTGTGTGTTCAGAGATAGTTCTTCTCCTTTACTCATTCCTATCAAGCTCCATGTTTCCAATTTGCATTAACATGCGTTGGGCTGTGCTCTAAGTCCTATATTTCATGCTGCTTTTGTTTCGGTTCTCTTAGCTTGGAGTTGAATATGGTAATATCAAGAAGTTCATTAGGAATCAGATATCAGATTTGTGGTAGTCACTTTGGAAGTCATAAATTGGAGAGAAGTCTTTAAGACTTCTACTTCATGTCTACAGTCTAGATGGGCATATGATCCAATTATTAAATCAACTGAGACATGTCTTCATTTGGTGAAAACTAAGATACCCAGTTTGACTGGGGATCCCGTCTTTGGATGCCTGAAGACTCGTAGCTGGGAGCCTAGCTCTTCCTTGTTAATATGGTTCTAAGCAATCTTCTCTGTCGAGGTATGATCATGGGGTTGCTGTGGGAGTCAATTTCTGGGGTACCCATCATAGATGATATTCCCATAAGTTTAATCAGCTTGATACCATACAGTTACAATTTTGTTTGATATGTACACGCATGTTAATCTTTTTCTAGTTCTTAGAGGCAAATTTCGGGCATTGTGAGAACCTCTTTCGAATTTGATATTCTTCTTGTTGACCACAGCATTCTACTCTTAACTATGTATATACTTTGATCTTTCATCACCATAGGGATCAGATAATATAATCTCTTCACTTTTACTCAACAATCTGGATTCCTTCAATTACTCATATAGTAATCGCCAAAACAGCGCACACACTGATCTCTATCCTTTCCCGAGTGTCATGCACCCAAAACTATATGAAACAATTGTGATTATATTTTTTAGGGACTTACGGATATTAAGTTCATCATCTGCTAGAGTATCTACTAAAATTTTGCTCTGATTGAACCAGGTTGTTCAGAATCTTACGCCACCAGTACCTTTGGACATTCCAATGGTCCTCATAAAGCCCCAGCAGGCATGTTCGACAGCTGAAGTTTACAAGGTAATGCAGATTTGGAGATAACCAACAAATTAGGATATGCACTTATCCTATATAGTCAAAAATTTTGAAGAAGAGTATTGATTTCTCAGCGCCTTCGGTTGGACCAAACTAGTAAGGTTGATCCCTTACAATTGCTGGAGAAGATCTCAGCGAATGGAATATCTCAAGATGTTTGTATAAACGATTTGGGTATGTGTAGCCTTTTGGTTTTTTTTCTCCCCCTTTTTTCTCTTACCTTACTTTCCTTTCTTTCTATTAATGTTTCCTTCTGCTTTATTCAAATTGCTCGTCTTTCTCCACTGGGAAAGTTCAGTTTAGGCTTCTAATGTGCTTGTTTAAGGTGCAGTTATAGTGGGAGATATTTAAGCTAACAGGCCTATGCATCAAAACCATCCCTCTGCCTTTGCTGGTTCTCTGTAGATATTTGCATTGAAACTGTTAAAATTAAGGCAGGTGGCAGAATTTTATCAACATTCTCATCTTAGAATCAGTGTGAGTTGGTCCCAATAGGATCACAGTAGGGTCTGAATTCCAGATATGTTGTTGTTGCTGTATTCCTTTCCCCTTTATTCTCTTTTTTTCTTTTTTTTTTTTCCTTTTCTTTTGCTTCTTGGTTAATGTGTGTTTCTTTGCAGAGCCTCCTGCATTTGAAGTTCTCCCATCTCTTAAAAGATTAAAACAGCGTGTAATTGCAGCTGGCCGTGGACAATATGATGCTGTTTTTATGTCTGGGAGGTAAAGAAAGCAATGGAATATCTATTTAAATATTCATTTCCCTTCAGGATTTCTGCACATGTTAAAGAACACAGCATATACATGCACATAAACATGCGTGTATATATATAATATATATATATATATATATATATATATTATATACATTATTCATGTTGTGTGTGTCCGTGCGACAGAGTTAGACAGAACGTTTTGTTCTTTTCATACTCAAATGAGATCCATAGCTTGCACTCAATTAAATGATATACATTGAGGTTGTGGAAACAGATAAGTAACATTGTCCTTGTTCTATTCTGTCATTATTATTTGTATGAGATATGCACAACTAGACAACACACAGTGGCAGTTACAGCTTTTAAGTCTCATGATACTTGCATATGACCACAGGAGAATATATTATGGAGTATGTTCTTTAACCCCTCAGTCATTTCAATAGCATCTCCAGTTTGTTTATGTCATTCGATTTTCAGTTGTGGTGATGATAGCTACACAATCTAAGCAAGAAATTGGAAGAAACCTTCAACTGTTGTAATGGAATGTGTCCTGGCTAAGAAATCATCCTCCCATCTGTGCGCATGGGAGAACTCAAACAAAGTCTAGGGCCTAGACTGTGGTTTCACTTGTTGTGATACATAATCAATTATTGTGATAAATACAGTCATTAAAATAGCAGAAGTTCATAGTATTTCAGCTAACTTCTTAGCAAGAATGGTACCAATGTAAAATACCTCTCTGCCAATGTTGCTTACTGATTTAGGGCTGTAGAAAGTGATTCAGGTAATAGGTCTTTCAGTGGGATGTTCCTGCACCAAACAGCCTTTCAAAAAAGAACCTCCTCCCATTCCTGCTAAAAGCAAGAACTCGGCAAATTTGACCTGCCAGACTTCTATTTAGTTGCTCTATGCTAACCCCTATTTTTCTACTTGGGCCTTTCCCTGCCTGTAGTCTATAATGCACGACAAACTCTCCGTCTTATCCTATATTTTATTGCATTGTGTCTTCGTTCTTTTTTTTTTTTTCAGTTCTTTTTAATTTCCTCTGGAAGTTTTTTGAGTTTCATCTTTTTTAGTCTTCTAATCTAATAAATTTAGAGCATTGAAATTGGAAAGGAACGAAATCCATTGAACTGCAAAAAGAAATTGTAAAACTGGTGCTGAGTGCAGGAGACTCAAATAACAATCGCAGAAACAATGATTTAAGCGGACATGTGATTAGTTTTCTCCATCAAAACCATATCTATTAAACAAATGGGACAGCATTCTGAATGAGAGAATCTTTGTGTTTTCCAAACCTAGTTTTGCACCCAAAAGAACACATCAATCACCTTCTTAGGCATCACCATTGGACTTCTTTCCAAACCTACTTCTCTGAAGACTAAATTCTTGAGTACTTGTAATCGATTCGTTTGTCTACTGGCCTAGTTTCCCTACATTTAGTGGCAAGTTATAATCCCTGTGAGTTGTCTCCAAAGACGTCTTGCTCACACTGAAAGGCATGCTATTTTCCCACAAAACGCTTGGCTCAATGTATATTTGGTCACACTCAAACCCCCATTCATGATAGGAGAGCACGGGAAATTTCAGTCCTGCTGGATGAAATTTAAACTTCTCCCCTGCCTCTTCCCATAAAATATAATGCTGTATTTCTCCAATCTGTTTGCAACATGAACGGGAATAGTAAAGAGTGACACTGACTAAGTTCTCAGGATGAATACAGTACTCTTGGTAAGTGTAAGCCTGCCATACTTTGACAAGCACAATTTCTTCCACCAGTAAACTGCTCTGTTCTTCCTAAGAGCGGATTCTACACCGCACTCCAGAGGCGTGCCAAGATAATTCATTTCCAAATTACACACTTAAAGACGAAATCCAGCATAAAGAAAAATGCCCTGAAACCAGAAGGGCTACCATTAACCAAAATTTAGAAGTGCACTGTAGAAATGCATGAAATGATCCAGCTCCCATATCTTTTTCCAAGACGCATCTATCAAATGGACAAACGGATGCACAATTTCTGTCATCATATTATAGATCACTCCCAAAGTACACTTTTGAGCATACTATCCAAACACACAGTCCAAATAAGGACCGCATCCAAGACCAGTCTCCCTTCCACATAATCATTATAAGGGTCTGCAATTTTCTCACCACCACCTTCAATCCATTGGCCAGAACAGATCTCCAATAATTTATGGATACTCCCTATTGAACTGATGGGGTTAGAATCCTATTAGGTTTTGCATCATTCTTCTAGGCAGTGTGATGAAGGGAAATTTTGGGAAGTTCTCAAATCTTCGGATATCATGGATTCCTTGAAGTAAGACATAACATCTCTACCACAAAGCTAAAGCTCCAACAATGACGGAAAAATGCCATGGTGAACCCATCTGAGCTTCATCCCCTCTGTTTTCCCTGAGTTCTCAACACTTCTTCCTTTTCAAATCTTTTTCCAGCAATATCCTATCCCCAAATCAAGAAAGTACAACCCATCCACCCTTGGATGCAGTCGAAGTGTATGTGAAGATGGAAAATCTGATCGTTCACCTCCCTTGCTCTGAATTGACCACTCCTTCCACCTCTAGTTCCCCATTATAGTTTATCCATCTTTGTGAATCTGCCAGTCAATGTAGACATCTGGTATTGTCATCACCTTCCCTGAACCACGCAGCCTTTGTTTTTTGCTCCAAGAAATCTCCCTCCATACACAAATTTTCCATCTGAGATTCAAGCTTCTTTCTGTGAACTCTTTTCTCCTCTGACAGACTGCCATTTCTTTCCTTCACATCTAAGCCCGTTATCTAATGTAACACAAACATCTGAGAAAGCCTGCTTGTAAGCCTTCCCTTAAGAGCTTTCAGTTTTCTAGCAAACACAAATATTAAGTCATAACCATTCCTCCACATCTGATTTGGAGTTTCAAAATCACAGAGTGACCTAGTAACTGTGTATGTTTCTTCTATAGTCTGTCATTCATCTCCAGCCAAAATAATATGCTGTCAAAAGTCAAAGTATATAATGCTTTGCTAAAGTTAAAAAATAAACATTTATTTTTCAGTTTCAGAATTAGTCATCTATTGATCGTTATTGAATTCTTCGGTTTGTGCTTACCTATGTGTTTATGTAGCTGACACAATGAAAGACATTATCATGTCGATGGTTTTAGGTCATCCATTTGGCCTACATATGAATAAATGCAACTTTTCAGCTTGTTTATAATCCTAAACTCAATTTAACTGTCTCTATATATTTGATGCAGTGGAAGCACCATTGTTGGGATTGGTTCCCCAGATCCTCCGCAATTTGTATATGATGATGATGAATACCATGATGTGTTTTTGTCAGGTGATAAAAAAAGAACTGTGCCTCGTATGTTATCACTTGTTTGTCTCATTAATGATTTTAAAGCCCCAAGACAATGCCTAATGTGGGGGAACCAAACTGAGTTCATCTAAATTTGTTAGTATATACTCATGCTACCACACCACTCATAGGATCGTATTGGGTGGTTGAGTTCCTCTGAATTGTTTCTGCCATTTACGGTAATGGTAGATGTTGGACGGAAATGAACCAACGTCCCCTGTTATGTTATGGCATTTCTTCCCCTTATGGTTCTTTATTTATTAGGCCTCTCTTTCCATTTGATTTTGCTGATAGGTAAGATATGCAACTTATTGTCCAATTTGCTTATGATATATGTTACCAAAACTGTATACTTTTCTGAGTGAAAAGTACCTTCTTACTTTATAGTAATCACAGAACGAAATAAAATTACTAGGTAAATCATAAGAACCGGAGTATATAGAAAATGTTGAGAAGGTTAACGAGAAAACCCGATTGGTCAACCATCCTATGACCTCTACTTCACCCTACAGGGTGCCACGCATCCTTAGACTATGGAACACTAAGTAATATATATTTCACATGTTAATCAACATATAGTTTATCTTGAAATAATTATAGTGTCTTGTGCATCTTCCCATAGTTGCTCTCTGATCCATTTTGTTTTGAGCTGCATTTAAATGTCTCGTATGGTCTGTCACTACTATTTGGAGTGCATGATATTTTGCAAGAGTGCAGTGTATGAGTATTTCCACGCCTCTTCATAGCATGATACAGATGGCTGTTAATTTTTTTCTGAGATTTTTGTTTTTGTTTGAGTAAGATACTATAGAATATCTTTTAGGTTCATCGAAGTTCCTGATAGAAGAGCTTAAGGCTTAAATATTATGTGCAATTTCCAACGTATTTCTACAATTCTCCTTCTTTCCATTTGAATATGAGCGTTCTTATGGTAACGGTAAATTCTTGAATTGCAGAGGCTAACTTTCTCACTCGTGAAGAAAATCAGTGGTACAGAGAACCTGCTTCAACAAGTACTTGTTCCCCACAAACTAATCTTTCCGAGTCTACCGAGTAGCTAGCCCCTTCTTAATACGAGAAGAAAATAAGTGATTTGTTGTATCTTCGTGGTATCATAATTTAGTCTATGTTGCTTCTTTTCCATTGTAGATTTTTTTTTTCTTTGCTAGATATGATCTACTGCTAATTTTATCACTCGTAAAGCAAACACTGCATTTCTCATAAGCTGGGGACAGAAAATATGTAGTGATTGCAATCCAGTGCCTTCTTTATCTCTTCTTTTTCTTTTAAGAGGTGATGTTCTTGTTTTGTTTCCGTGGAAAATGTGTTTTTCACTCCATGTGCTTTACAATTTGCACTCTAAATTACCATCTTGAAAAGATTGCTCTTACAAAATATTCATCTCTAATATATTTTTTCCGTCAAAAATTGAGTTTTTTTAATACAAAAATGTCATTATGCTATTAAAAAAATTAAATAATATGTTACATTCAAGGTATAATCATTGTTTCATTTAAAAATAAAAGAAATAAAGTCAATTTCTGTTTTGACAGAAAAAAATAGACGAAAAGTGCATGTAAAAATTGATAGTTTATGAATACAATATCTTAAATGTGATTGTATAGAACGTAAAATCTATAGTAGTTTGTACATGAAAAATATATTTTCTTTGTTTACATATTTTTTTTTTTTTTTTTTTTATTTTTTTTTTTTTTTTTTTTTTTTTTTTCCTCTCTCTCTCTCTGTCAAATGTCCCTAAGTTTTAACAAAAGCGAGGGAAACAGGAATCAATCAAGGATTCTTGGATGCTTTCTTTCACTAAAAGCTTATCGACCAACACTATCGTCAACACCACAGCATCACAAGAACCAACACCAACCAACATCAAATTCACGCACATTCTTTCAGGTCTTCATTTTTTCATTTTATTTCATTGAGATTTTTTTGCCCCCCTCGCCCACTACAGAGAAGGAGAAGAAACAAACCGTCTGGGTAAACTAAAAAGATCTTTCCCTTCAAAGGGGGAAGTCCAATCCCTAGAAGCAGCAGCTGATGTATCTGTAGTGACCACTCCACCATCTTGCAACCCTGCCCTGGGTATACCATTTGTAGTAGGCATTGATCTCATTGCCGGCTGAGCATTATGTCCAGAAGTATTTGAATGGAATGAATTGTTCCTTGTAAAAGAAGGTTGCCCTGACCACAACCCATTGGGACTTGGTGAAGAACACCTCTATCCAAACTCCAGTCTATGTTAGCATAATCTAAGTGGGACGCAGAGCCAGCAGTGTTCCAGTCTACTGGGGATGATGCCCCTGATGACCCAGTTGAACCCACGGCAGAGAAGAGTCCAAGGGAGGAAGCAGCAGCAATCGTAGGAGATGCAGCTGTTCTACTCCACAAACCATTCCCTCGAATACTTCCAGGAGAATCACTTGGGCTGCTTCCGGGGAAAAACTGTTGTTGCTGATATTGAAGTTGGTGGTACATCTGATTCAAGCTCAGATTGTTTGTGCTGAGGCTCCTAGTGGTTAGATTTTGTTGCAAAAAGCCATTGGATTTCATAACTTCAACACCAATAGTAGGATACCAACTGGTGGCTGTTCCTGGAGGCGATGAGCTCATGCTAGTTGTTGGACCCTGCTTTCCATTGACAGATTGTGGCCGCTGCATCACTATTACTGGTTCCCTCACTGTTCCAGGCTGAAGGTTCTTGAATTCATTTCCAACGGCCAAGTAACGGGTTTCTGTCTTGGCTGGTGAAGTCAATACCTGCAGAGATGATGTCAAAGAATAGGAAGCTGAAGGATTTGATCCAGCACCTGGCCACCTTTTCTCAGCCGCTGTGGCAGTTTGTTGAGGTTTTGCCCATTCCAACTTCGATTGAATTCTCTTCAAAGGCTGCTGCACATTTTTGCTCCCAGGTTCTGAAGACCCTACGAGATTAACTGCTGTTTTTGTGTAGTTAAAATCCTTTTCATCCTTTTTCTGTTGTATTGTAGGAGGATGCAGTTTTGTTTGTGCTCTTGAGGTAATAGAGGGAACTGCAAGCTTCCCATTACAAACAGTTGGAGGATAGCCAGTTTCTTCTGGCTTTGGTAGAGCACATTGTGGATCTTCCTTCATTAATTTTAAAGTTTCTGCTGCCTTCTCAAGATCACCCTCACAGACAACTATAGCTCTTTCAACCTCCTGTTTTAAGCAGTTGTACCTTATTTCCATATCTGCAATCTGAGCAAGCTCTTCTGATATGTCAATTTTCAAATTACTGCCAGCAAGATTTTGATCTGCGTGCTTTTCTGCTTCTTCACCACCTTCAACAAGCCAATGGACTGACTGCTCTACCTTTCCTTCATTCAGTATGAGGGCCATTGTTGCCCGCTCGTGTGGGAATCCCATCGCCACAAACTGTTGAGCAAGTGCTTCAAGCTTTCTTGACATGAGATAGCCATTACAACGATCGTGCAATTCCTGAGCTCGTCTCTCCTTTTGACGCTGATGCTTCCTTTCATTCTTCTGACGGATTTTCTCTCTCTTGTCACCATCAGCACCTGGTATCGTTTCCTGCCGAACAGGAGGATTTGATGATTTGTCTTTATGGTCTTCTGACTCACCAGACCAGCTACCGTTATTGGAGACAGAATCATACTCAACCCCTGCTACAAGAGAGCCTCCAGGGTGTTCATCTGTCTCATCTATGTTACGGAAACGACCATTCATGTGAAGAGGTGAAGCAGAGGATGTTGGTGCCATTTCAACTGTATGGAATGTTCCCAAAAGCGGATTGTATGCACTAGCAGGGATCCCAGTACCTGCATTAGCAGGTCCTGACAACTTTGTAGAAGTCTTCTGGGGTTCTTTGCTCACTTTCTTATCCTTTGACTTGGATCTAGAAGCTGGAGACATCTTCAAAAACCCAAAATGTTTCTGCAACGCAGAAGAAAATATTTAATTGTGCAGTGGTACTCTACTTATGAAGTTCCAAACAGTGGCATCAAGATATACAGTGATCTGGATATCAGGTGAATAGAGACAACTAACGTCCTCATGAAGTTAGTACAGTGTGTGGGGGAGAGAACAGGTGGGTAGGAGAGGGGACGAAGGTGCCCAATCAATGCTCTATGTAATTTCTTTTTCTTGTACTGCCACTTAACCACATTCTCCATCCTGAAACCAGAACCTCGAAAAAACATCCATGAATCTCAGAAGAATCACCATGAAAATCCCAGAAAAACTTAAATCCTTGTATATCAACACATATAATTCTGAAAAGAATGTGGATAATTCACAACAAAATAGAAGGAATCCAATTTTAAAAAATGGCCTTCCATTGCCTATCATTGACCGATTGGCTTCACGGAAGCTCACCATCTTTTTTCCATGAAAAGTGACATCTTAATGTAGAACAATAGCATACAGGGAATTGGGAAAATAAATTTCAAAGGTACAAAGGGAAATATTAAGATAAACTAGGATCGCGAAGGTCCAAAACGCATAGAGTAAAAAGCATCCCATGATGTTGCATAGAATACTTGCTAAAATTGTCATGGGGCAAGGTGTTTTAAGCCTCAACATAACTCACTTCTATCTCGGCAAAAAACATCAGTTGAAAGCTCAGGAACTCAGCTAATTAGTTCAACAATCCAGCGCCAACAGGACTATATATTAAAAGCATATAAACTAAAGTCACTCAATGCACAAATTTTAGATAATATCCTATCTTCATATGAAATTTTGAAGGCAGGCCAGCAAAGAGCAAATTCTCACACTACAACAAAAATTCACAATTTTATCAAGCTGAATCAGCCATCTGCATCTAGTTTCCAAGTTGAATTCCACATAAAGCAGGAAATTCAATAAATGTCTGGTTGAACTCACCTATAGAATCTTGTGGTTGTACTTTTATAGAATTAAGGGTGCGTTTACACACCAAAATTTTACACTTCTTAAAATTTTAACACAATAAAAAATTACAATATAATCTCTCTCTCTCCCATCAAATCATTACTTTTCACTATAATAAATATAAAATCATCTCTCTCTTCACTTTTTCACCAAATCCAATAACCTAAAATTTTAACCTCCCCAAAATTTTACAAACAAACATACCCTAAGAACCTTATCACTGTTTGCAGACAATAAGATATTTAGGGACGTGAACAGGGGAATGTTTGAGTTTAACCTGTTGCATCAATCCTGACTTCCTATTAACCTCTGATCAAAATTGATCACAAAATGTTTTTTATTTCCATGTACTGCAAATAGTCTGTGAAAGCGTGTGTGTTCTTGCATGGGTGAAGGGATGTGTGAGGGTGTGCATGTGGAGAAATACACAGCGAAGAGAGAGAGAGAGAGAATTAACATCCGTATCCACTCTGCAACACTAGTTCCATTAAAAAAAAACCTGAATATAAAGAGACCTTTTAAATACGTGTCTAATAATTATCCACTCCCGAAATTGTGTTCCACGCTTACAGATATATATAAATAACTGAAGTACAAAAAGTCTCGGAAAATCCTCTTATCAACAGCAAATTTTTATCTCTGGATAACACTACCTCTTGGTGATCAAATCAATAAATGAGACAATAAAAAGTTCAATTAGCTCAACATTTAAGAAATATTGGACATTATCCATGCTTCTCCACTCCCAAAAACTAATAGTAGTTTTAAGCACTCATCATCAATTTGTACCTGAAGATGGGCATATGGCATAAGCAATACAGCTCGAGTAAAATGAATCTGCTCACAAACGGTCAAATAAGCAAGCCACACCTCTGAATGAGCCTTTCTAAAACCTCAAATTCATATTAATTTGCGTAAGCACATTTCAAAAAACCTATGGCCAAGGTGTACCAATGCAGCAGCTGGAGTGCGATGACATAGTTCTAACATGTTCGTGTTTCATTCACTAAAATCCCACCAAAGCTGACTAGCAATTCCTAAGTTCAAAATTTTGATAAACCGAGTTCTGACAAGTCAACTGAAATAGGTTGTCATGAACACAATCCATGACTGAAAAAGTGTATTTTATGAACCCTGGGCAGCAACATCATATAATATAATTTTGGAATGGCATCTACAATGGTCAACCTGACTGTCAAGGAAGAGTCTAATCATATTTCCTCAACCTGGTAGGGTGGTAATTTGAAGTGTTATATAGTTTTCATCACTGATATGGCTAGGCTAGAAAATGTGAAAGCAGGAAACAAATGCTACAAGATTTCATCACAGAGAAGAAAACATAAGCCTACTAGTGAGAAAACAACGCCATACAAACACATGCATCACACACGAAACATTTAAAAATCAGAGATCTCACA
This sequence comes from Morella rubra, assembly GCA_003952965.2. Classification (NCBI taxonomy): domain Eukaryota; kingdom Viridiplantae; phylum Streptophyta; class Magnoliopsida; order Fagales; family Myricaceae; genus Morella; species Morella rubra. The sequence goes on along the minus strand of CM025856.1, from coordinate 21,407,833 downwards.
CCAAAACTCACATGGCCGGACCAGTTGTTGATGTTTCCACTTCCCTCAAAATTGTAACCAACAATGATTCACCCATCCAAGTGGTCAAAATCCTCTTCTGGCTGCTCAATAGCAGTAAAAGCAGCAACTTTTAAGGACATTTGCAACCATGGTAACGAAAATTCCCATTTCCATTTTAGGAACTGACAAAATAAGCTAGGTTTATTGTCAAAGTAACAGAATCCCATAGCTTCCACCACCGATATACAGGCCTCAAAGCATCTGCTTTCTCTGCCTGTAAAGCAGCATGTTGATTGAAATGAAGCTTGCGCATTCTCCGCTTTTATGAACAATCAAACATACTTGCCTTAAGCAAGATATTATATAGTTATTAACTCATGGTACATCCGCTTATTGAAGCAAGACATTAGAATTTCCAACAATTTGTAAGTTCTTTCCGTCATAGTAATGACATCTAGAGAAGAGTTTGAAATGCAACAGTATAGTAGTTGATCAATCACAGAGAGGGATAAGTTATGCCGAATGAAATCATAACTACTTCAGGGCGTCGATGGCAATGGTCTTCACACACCTAGAAACAGAACAACCTCCTTTTATGCAGTATAACAACTTTATACAACAGCAAAGATACAAACTTGGCAAATTCCGGACAGCACAACTATACTACACTCACATCTCACATCTCACACCTTCGGAAGAATAAGACAAAACTCCTTACTAACTAATTATCAAAACAGTTAGTCAACCAAGAACACCTAACAGTCGCACCATTGGGCAACCTATAGGACAATGTCACTAACATCTGGCAACTGCAAAAAAACAGTGGTCACTCCTACTTCGGGTCGTCGAAGGTAAACAATACTATCCAACCCTTGGTGGCCTATACTATATGCCTTCACAAATTCCAAATAACATCACTTAATTGAAGAATAAGCTAAATGAGAAGGACTTGAACCCCTTATGAATGGAGAGTTTCCAACGGTTATCATGAACGTAGAACGAAACAGTGCTTCTGGATATATATCCACGCAGTCACCCATTCGAGAGCGTCGAGAAGCATAGACACCATATAGATCGTATCTATCACCCACAGTCGCTCAATGCCATACAAGTGACAATAGCCAAAGATTACGAAGCCTCATCGAATCAACCGACGTCAAAATTAATACACAAAAATCTTCCAAAGACGAAACCATATATGTACGAATTACAATCTCTTAGCCGGGCAAAAGTGTGAACAAATCCAGAAAACCTAACAGTTTCTCTCACGCTAATCGCCACTACGCATAGAAAGAACATAAAAAAAAAAAAAAAACGGTGACAGATCCACTGAAAAAATTTCTTTCTGGATTCTTAGTTCTCAGTTCTCAAAGAGCGGAATTCACAATTCAAAACAAGGCAGCAATTAATCAAAGAGAGAGAGATCGAAGTGGACATGGGGATCGAAGAAGATCGAGGGTTACAGAGAGACGCGCTAGGAATTGAGGAGAGAGGTAAAGCAACCAACCTGTGGTCTCGTTGCGGAGATATTGGCGTGGATCGATGGACGGATCGCGGTCCAATGGCCACCGGTCGAGAGCTTCCCAGAGAGAGAGAGAGAGAATGAGGAAGAAGCGATAAAGTGTTCAGGCCTACCTGACCATCCGACCTGCACTCTAGCGGGGCAGCATGCCCAGCCTACATGGTCTATGATCTTCCTCTTGTAGTCAATTTAAAATTTATAAAATCTTGTTGATTGGAAAATAGAGCTGCTAAGTAAATATAATTTACTCTAGCATCTCTTTAACTATTTGAAACATCAAGCGTTAGCGTTAGTGACCAGGATTTGAAATCTAGCAGTGTAATCTCTTTTAAGTTTTAAAGATTTGAATATCCTCGGGATGCAAATAATTTTTTTGAGACTATTTTTATAGTAAAATCGAATTCATCTGACTCGTGTGGTTTAGGAAAACATTTAGAGTTTATCAGCTCCTTCGGTGGATTTTATTTCGGTGATTTTGTCGAGTTGAATTTTTTCTCGTCGTCTAAAAAAGGAAAAAAGTACTAACGGATTGAAGCATTTTAATAGTGAGACTCAAGTACCTCACGAGCTTTTTTTTAAAAAAATTACTGCCATATTGTAAATATTAATATAATTTATTGGTTCAGGGGCATTCTAACCATCCAAAGATGTTACACCAAGCACATCTTTTAATTACGCCGATAAAAAAAAAATGAAAAAAAAAAAAAGGAGTATTTTTTTCCTAATTTGTGGGGTGAAACAATAATGATAATATTAGTCAACTCCAAATGGGAGGTATACGGATACATCTTCGTATAAAATGAAGAAAACTGTGTAGTCATGAGAATCCTCTTTCATGTTTCCTATTTCATTTGAAAATGTTATTTATTCGCAAAAAAAAGGCAGAAGAAGAACAGACGTATGATCTTTGACTTGGCGCTTTCCTGTATTCTCCGGTTTAGGTTGTTCTTGTTTTTTTTGTTGGGGTGGGGGCAAATACAGAAACTTAATAACATATCACTAATAAACCAAGAGTCCACAAAAAACAGAGACCAGAATAACAAAAGTCAAGGGGGTCAAATCCCTTCGGGTTTAGGTTGTTCGATTGGAATACGTGAGCCCCACCATGAGCAAATTGCCCTGGTATGATTTGCTAGCCGGCTGAGCCGGTGACGTATTGGGCGGGCCCTCTGCGTTGAGAGGAAGACAATGGGTCCCGAAAGACGTTTAAGGAAGTTGGGTGTGTTTAATCTAAGGGCACCTAAAACTACATAGATAAATCGCATGAACTCAAGTTGGATTCTCTTTTTGATGAAACTAGTAAATTTTAAGTGGGAGTTATTGGCTATGGGTCCCGCACTAGTTTGTTGGAGGTTTTTTAAGTGGGCTCATTCCGGTGAGTTACCATACATAGTTTTTTTTTTTTTTTCTCTTACTAACAAAAATAAACCGAGTGTACAATCTACTTGCCTAAAATAACTTGAACAGTTGTACCAACTAGTAAATTCTACTAGGAATAGAAAATCGTCTAACCGTGTTTAAGAATACTCTCAATGAAATGAAGCATTTAGTTGTATTGGGAATAAAATTCCAATATTGCTTAGAGGAAAGAATTTATAGACTGTTTCTGTAATAGAAAAAACAACTTTATAAAAATCTAAACAAGCTACTAATTTGGCTTATATTGAGTTTATTTCTAATTATAGATTAGTTGATCTCAGAGTTATTTGATGTTTTGGTAGAAAAAATGGAGGGCAAATTCAAGAGGGAATAAAGCCAAAATATGTTTGGTTATATATATATATTCTCCATTACAGATACATATACATGGATCATGAAAGTTTAATCTTGAAGGAACAACATAAGATAGTTAAGGAAATAAAATATAAATAAATAATTATTAGAGTTGGAGGCACTACATGCGTTCCATATGCCTATGATTCCAAGGAAAATTATTGTCCCAAACTAGCTTATAGAAGCATCAACATCACCGATCTATAAAAGGTCAAACATTATTTTTGTTGTTTGGTTAAGGGGACCATGGCCTTCCAAGACAAATTAGTGCATGCGTCCTAAACATAAAGTGTACTCAAAGATAACATTGATCCAATCAGATCGATTGATTAAGCCAAAAGAATATTAATTAACTTACAATGTGATCTAAAGGATAAGACCTGATAACCCCACTATAAAATGTACTGCTCCATTTAAAAAAGGGACATGCAGCAAGTAACACTAAACCCATTTGAAAAGTTTATTCGTGACCTGGCAACAACGCCGTCCATTCACTTGCTGCTTAAAGAGATTAAACAAAACATTATCATCATGCAAGTAGATAATCTTTAAGAATTAGGTTGAACACTAAAATAACGCCACTAATTGCGTGCTACTTTGTTGAGAGTTTTCTAGCTCTACTTTTGGTTTAATCGCTAGCTCTCTAATTAGTGGTTAAATCTGATCAAATGTCTCAATTCTCTTCCTAATTTGTGGTCCCATTTGTTTTACCTTTTCTGTAATTAGTACGTACGTTGGAGTGATTAATTAATACTTAATTTAGTTAACACTAATGAGATGCATGTTATGCTGTGTGACCAGCTTGTATAAATCGCCGACAACATAAGACTGACACGACTTCGGTGCTCAATTGCTCATGATCAGTTTGCCAATATCCTAAGCAAGTAGCAGCTCTAGAAAAGTCTTAATGGACATATATATACACCAGTTAAATCAGTTCTCAAGTAATTGGGTGTATTAATATTCTTAGCAGGCCGTGACCATGACATCCTCTCTGATTTCTTAATACCAATTTCATCATTTAATTTGAAAAGAAGAAAATGTAATCTATATTGAATATTGCAAGGCATACGTTTTTTATAATTAATATGAATAATATTAAATATTATAAGATTTATGTGTCTGTATCTTCGAATCTGATCATTTCATATGAGTAGAAAATTAGAGAGAATTAAGCTTTAATAAAAATATCAAACCAAAAGACGAAGTATATATGAAGTTTTATAATCTGATTTACTAGATAGATATACATCAGATATATATATATTTCACATTCTTTATAGAAATCTAAATGGGCATACAAATTCATGGACAAACTACATAGAATATGGCTTTAAAAAGATTGCTTCCAATTTATGTCTTCACATGTTTCTTCTCTCTCTCTATCTCTTTTTCCCCTTATAATCTGGTTCTGAGCGGGATAAATTATGCAATATTAACAACCATTCAATCTTATGATACTGATGCGTGTCCTTTGGTTTCATTATTAAGGAACATCAGCTGTAATATTGTTAAGGTTAATTACCGAATAAAGTCTTTCAAAACCAGTATATAGTTGATTTTAGATGCATTTAAATAATTAATAGATTTAACAATAAACGATTGAAAAGCTTATGAATATCCATATAGAATAAAGTGCGTGATTTGCGTAAACAATTACCGGAGATGCTAGCTGCGCCGGGAGTAAGTCCCGGAGATGCTGTCTCTATTTCCTGTTTGCGCCGCGACAAAAGATCCTTGCATGCGTAAAACAAATGTCTACCGTAGTTTTCTACTTTTTCTCTTGAATCGTAGTTTTATTTAGGTAGCTTCCTGTGATAATGTTTCTCTTCCATTGTTTTGTTTTTTAATTCTGTATATTCAGGTTTCACTTAAAGTTCTACAGACGCAGGTTCAAAACCTGGTAAAGAGTTACTGAAAAAATTTGACCTTGATCAAAGTAAGCAGCAAACGATTCTCATTTCGCTAGCTAGCTAGAGGGAGAGGCACAAACTTTTCTCTCTAACCTTTTCCCTCGTTGCACTGGCCCTCCCCTCTTGTGCTTAAATCCCGTCGGCGAAAGGAGCTTTGGCTCCTCCCGCTCTTCCGACCGAGCTATAAATAAGGGTTTTTTAGTTTTTCTTGCCTCTTTTCGTAGTGTTTTCACTAGTGGGTTTCAATTGCAATTTCCTCCCCATATTTTAGCAAAATTTTGATTGCCTAGAGAAAAAAAACCAAAACGAAGCACGTCACAAGAGTGTGCGTAGAGTGTAGAGTAAATAATCAAAATCAACGTGATTTTATAAGCAGCGGAATTTAAATAGTAAGAACGTTTACCTCCCACTATTATGCTCAGCACTTGAACAGAATTTCTAAACTAAAAACAACAGTTATTAGCACAGAGAGAAAAAAAAAAACTGAGGTTCTTTCAACTATGCCTATGCCTTTTAAAGTGTGTGTCTAGATGGTATACACAGGCCTCTATTTATAGGCTAGGTCAGAGACCCTCAATATGGTATAGAATCTGATTTGTTCCTTCCATCAAGGAATATATCAAATCAGAATCAATCAAGTTGCAATTTTTAACAATTACAATAGAATCAAATTGTAATCAGAATCAACACTGATTCCATAATCTTATTAATTTACACCATAATATTACTTAAAAGAAATTATACTCATATGTCAACTAGGTCACTTAAAAGGAAATATTCTAACATAGAGCTCTGTGATTATGAAGCAGATGAGAATTTCTTCTTTTCCTCCTTTTCAAAATTACAAACCATTTGTCTGTGGTCATGAAAAATCTGCATACAATTTATTTTTCAACCGTCGGTTTACTTCTAAAATGCGGTTCATTTTGGGAGACAAGTGCCTCACAGAAATTGGAACAAACAATTGCTCGAGCTTCTCTCAGTTCAAGGATAATTCCCTTACTGCTATCATGATTAGAAGATCTCTATTGGTTACATTGGTTTACTCTGTGAAGAGGAAAAGAAATCTGAGAATGCATGAAGGGGGGGGGAAGAAGGAATATTTTTTCAAAAGCTACAACTCACGGAGTATTTTTTTTTTATTTCTTTAAACTTATCCCCACGGCCCATTTACTCTATTCTGCAGGAAGCTAGCAGTGCCGGCTTTGAGCATAGGCCATGGAGAGACAGCTGCCCAAATCCCATAAAAATAATTTCGAAAAAAATGCGAAGGTTTTAATGCAAAATATGGCACAGATTTTTTTTTTTTTTTATATACATTTCACACGATAATTTATAATTTAACAATGTCAAAATTGAAAAGGCATGTTCTGAATTTCGCCTTAGGCCTCCGTTTGTATTGAGCCACCCCTGGGCCAGGAAGTTGGTCCAACCTAGAACCAACCTCCTACAGAATGTCCCAGCTACTACTGTTGGAATCCAAAAAGCATCTTGGTTTCAAAGCTACAACTCACGGAGTAATTTTTTTTAGTTCTTTAAACTTATCCCCACGGCCCATTTAGTCAATTGCAAGAACAGAGGACGAAGCTACGGGGGCCCATGGCCCCCCACCTCCCCAAACTTTTACAATTTTTTATACAAGCAAAATTTCAAATTTTTGTAATTTTCATTTTAATATAAGGGTAAAATTGGTAGTAATCTTTTGAAATGAGCACCCAAAATTTTTGGAAAAGCGTGAGAGAGAAATAACTAATTTACGAGTTACCCTCCAAATTTTTTTTAAAAAAATTTAAAAGTGTGTCTTTTTTTACTTTTCTCTTCCTCCCTCTTTTCTAGAGTATCTTTTTTATTTTTTTTTTTTTTAATCTCTCTATTTTTTCTCTTTTTTTTTTTTTTTTTTTTTTTTTTTTTTTTTTTTTTTTTTTTCTCTCTCTCTCTCTTTTCTTTCTCTCTCATGATTTTACATCATATACAAAAAATAACAAAATCATACTCAACCCTTGGAATATAATAAACTTTTTGCTTTGCACAAAAAAATTTCTCTTTTTCAAAATTTAATTCTAAATGTTTACATTTAATTATTATTTCTTTTTTTTTTTTTTTTTTCTAAAAACATACTCATTTTTTGTGTGTGCCTATGTTATTTTGGCTAGATTTTAACATTTTTTGTGCTTTGTCAATAATTTATAAGCCTTTATTTAAAGATTTTAAACTTTTGATTGGATTTGGCCGCACAAGTTTTAGTATTAATATAATAATTGATGACTTTTACTCGTTTAAAGAACGTTCGGTTCAATTAATATAATTGATGAAAATTAAGCTTTTACACTTATGTTAAAATTCCTGAGATTAGTCGAGGTACACGTTAGATGATCTCAACACTTGGTTAGAAAAAAAAAATTCAAATAGAAATTATATCTGACCCCCGTAAAGGCAAATCCTGGTTTCGTCCATGTACCTCGTCAACTTGACAAACTTTAAAGTTAACCTTGGATCCTGCCCCAACTTAGTTATAATTGGGCAGGGTACATAGGAGGGGTTCAGCTTAAGCGCTAAAAGTACGATCATAATAGGTCTTACAAACGGTCTACATTCAGCCAACACATTAGTGAGTTCAATCGACAGTCCATATCGTGTTATATTAGCCCAAGTATTAATCGTTCAATTTTGCTTTTTTCGATTTGAATTATCGATGAAATTCATTAATATGTTATATTAATGAGAACCGTTTATTAGCGCCTATTAGGACCTTACTATTAGAACCGAAACTCTTCCACGTAGGATACGATGAATGACAATAGAAAGAGTTCATAGCTTCATATATATGGGCTCATAACCAAATCTGACACATTTTTTGAACACTGAAAATCACAAAATTATTCCATTTCGTTTGTAAAATACATTAACGATTCATATATACGTATAAGAAGTGTCCTTTCTATCATGACACATATGCTTCATACATTCGTTTGTCATCTCTCTCCCCTGTTACACAGGAAGCTTCGAGGACTGTAACATCTGTATATTTTCTTTTCCTTGTTACTGGGTCTCATGCCGACAAGATAATTACTAAATTGAAATAAAAGGGAAATGCATACAAAAGGGCGTCTATGGAACTAGTGGCGCACTACAATATTTTGCAGAGGACTACGGAATTTCTCTCGTAAGTATAGCGCTGGCACAACCTTCAGACACCCAAAGATAATTCTGACGATGCCCCAAAAGCTCAGGCATCTCTCTCAGAGAGGAAGCCGCCCATAAAATTGTGTACTAACACGTTTGCACCGCGAGGGGGGAGAGCTATCCACTTTATTGTCTGATTTGATAAGCATCATCATCCACCCACATAATGAAAGTTAATGGGCGTGCCTGCGAGGACATGTTATGCAAGGTAATTGATGTCAGAGTCCACTATCAGTACTCTCCCTGATCTCTCTCTCCCCCTCAAGGAAGCACATGATCAATTTGTATGGTTCTTCGCGCCGGGTGAAACGATGCGCCGAAGTCCTTTCAGATTTGTAAAACTTGTTAGTCAGAGGTCTCAAAAGGGATCCCAACGTTCCGCAATCATTACAAAGTGCTAATAAGAAGCTTACGTCACTTTTATATACATACTGGAAAAGAGCACTGAATTATTCCTCCCAGATAGGGAAAGTTTTCACATTTCGATGGCATGGGAGTAGAGCTGGTGTAGTGGCCAAATTTGGCACCCACTTACACCGTTGAAGAACTACACCGTGTACTGGTGAAGAAATATCTTCATACATCAGCCCCACTTTCCTACCCTCCACCACCACCGCTACCACCACCACCAGCATGAACCACTTCTCAAAATGGCGCACTATGGGTGGACGCTATAGGAGCATGACATGTCTGCACTGCGTGCGCATGGGCGGATACCCACCAGCAAAGCCATAATATCCTTCACTTTCTCCACCGCTAAGCTAGCCCTATCACATTGCTAGATGTTTCCATCTTCTCCTCATAACTCCCTCGTCCACGGTGTTCCTATGTCTGTTGTAGACACGATGGAAACATCCGTCAACTGACACATTAGGGCATACCTAGCGAGTGGACAGAATAAAGAAATGCCGAATCCTATGCAATCTCTGACCTCGTGGGATTCCGCCCACTGCCCGCCACGCAATATAATGCACGACATCACTGCTTCCCAATTACTTAGTCGCATCAACCGCCAACTTCCACTCATAATGTGCACTAACATTGAAATGTGGTCCTAACTGCTTGTTTGTTTTTTTTTGTACGTTTCAAATCCGTGAATAAGTCGTAGTGTAGACTTAAAAGTGGTGTTTCTATGTATAAGATATTTTCTTCTTCATCCTAGGTACACAGGTTCCTGTTATTTCTTCAACGGTGTATAGGATGCGTGCCCAAATTTGCCCAACTTACACCACCTCTACTCCCATTCGTCCATCCGAGAATGATTAGAAACTTCGCAATATCTGGGAGGGAATAATCAGGTAAACTCAATTTCCTGATATGATGATAAAAGACTTATGAGCTAATTTCTCTTTGTGCACCTATGGGAAGATTTGCCGAACGTTGAGACATTCCCTTTTGAGACTGCACACTTAAAAGTTTACAATCTGAAAGGACTTCGGCGCATCGTTTCACCCGGCGTGAAGAACCATACAAATTGATCATGTTCCTTGAGGGGGAGAGAGAGATCAGGGAGAGTACTGATAGTGGACTCTGACATCAATTACCTTGCATAACATGTCCTCGCAGGCACGCCCATTAACTTTCATTATGTGGGTGGATGATGATGCTTATCAAATCAGACAATAAAGTGGATAGCTCTCCCCCCTCGCGGTGCAAACGTGTTAGTACACAATTTTATGGGCGGCTTCCTCTCTGAGAGAGATGCCTGAGCTTTTGGGGCATCGTCAGAATTATCTTTGGGTGTCTGAAGGTTGTGCCAGCGCTATACTTACGAGAGAAATTCCGTAGTCCTCTGCAAAATATTGTAGTGCGCCACTAGTTCCATAGACGCCCTTTTGTATGCATTTCCCTTTTATTTCAATTTAGTAATTATCTTGTCGGCATGAGACCCAGTAACAAGGAAAAGAAAATATACAGATGTTACAGTCCTCGAAGCTTCCTGTGTAACAGGGGAGAGAGATGACAAACGAATGTATGAAGCATATGTGTCATGATAGAAAGGACACTTCTTATACGTATATATGAATCGTTAATGTATTTTACAAACGAAATGGAATAATTTTGTGATTTTCAGTGTTCAAAAAATGTGTCAGATTTGGTTATGAGCCCATATATATGAAGCTATGAACTCTTTCTATTGTCATTCATCGTATCCTACGTGGAAGAGTTTCGGTTCTAATAGTAAGGTCCTAATAGGCGCTAATAAACGGTTCTCATTAATATAACATATTAATGAATTTCATCGATAATTCAAATCGAAAAAAGCAAAATTGAACGATTAATACTTGGGCTAATATAACACGATATGGACTGTCGATTGAACTCACTAATGTGTTGGCTGAATGTAGACCGTTTGTAAGACCTATTATGATCGTACTTTTAGCGCTTAAGCTGAACCCCTCCTATGTACCCTGCCCAATTATAACTAAGTTGGGGCAGGATCCAAGGTTAACTTTAAAGTTTGTCAAGTTGACGAGGTACATGGACGAAACCAGGATTTGCCTTTACGGGGGTCAGATATAATTTCTATTTGAATTTTTTTTTTCTAACCAAGTGTTGAGATCATCTAACGTGTACCTCGACTAATCTCAGGAATTTTAACATAAGTGTAAAAGCTTAATTTTCATCAATTATATTAATTGAACCGAACGTTCTTTAAACGAGTAAAAGTCATCAATTATAATTAATACTAAAACTTGTGCGGCCAAATCCAATCAAAAGTTTAAAATCTTCAAATTAAGGCTTATAAATTATTGACATAAGCACAAAAAAATGTTAAAATCTAGCCAAAAAACATAGCATCCACAAAATGAGTATGTTTTTAGAAAAATGAAAAAAAAAAAAAGACAATAATAATAAATGTAACACATTTAGAATTCTAACTTTTTGAAAAGAAATTTTTTGGTGCAAAAGCAAAAAGTTTATATTTTCCAAGGGTTGAGTATGATTTTGTTATTTTTTGTATATTGTGAAAATCATGTGAGAGAGAAAAGAGAGAGGCCACTGAGAGAAAATTTGAACAATAAGAGTGTAGAGTAAAGCACGAAGTGAGAGAAAAAATAGAAGATTAAAAAAAAAAAAAAATAAAAAAGATACTCTAGAAAAGAGGAGAAGAGAAAAATAAAAAAAACAACACTCAATTTAATTTTTAAAAATAAAAAAATTTGGAGGGTAACTCGTAAATTTTATTTTCTCTCTCACGCTTTCCAAAAATTTTGGGTGCTCATTTCAAAAGTTCTTACTACCAATTTTACCCTTATATTAAAATGAAAAATTACAAAAATTTTTTAAATGCTTATAAAAAAATGTGTAAAGTTTTTGGGTGGTGGAGGCCATGGCCCCCGTAGCTTCTCCTCTGTTCTTGCAATTGACTAAATGGGCCGTGGGGATAAGTTTAAAGAACTAAAAAAATATTACTCCCGTGAGTTGTAGCTTTGAAACCAAGATGCTTTTTGGATTCCAACAGTAGTAGCTGGGACATTCTGTAGGAGGTTGGTTCTAGGTTGGACCAACTTCCTGGCCCAGGGGTGGCTCAATACAAACGGAGGCCTAAGGCGAAAATTCAGAACATGCCTTTTCAATTTTGACATTGTTAAATTATAAATTATCGTGTGAAATGTATATAAAAAAAAAAATAAATAATCGTCCATATTTGCATTAAAACCTTTTTCGCATTATTTTTCAAATTATTTTATGGACCTTGGGCAGCTGTCTCTCCATGGCCTATGCTCAAAGCCGGCACTGCTAGCTTCCTGCAGAATAGAGTAAATGGGCCGTGGGGATAAGTTTAAAGAAATAAAAAAAAAATACTCCGTGAGTAGCTTTTGAAAAAATATTCCTTCTTCCCCCCCCCTTCATGCATTCTCAGATTTCTTTTCCTCTTCACAGAGTAAACCAATGTAACCAATAGAGATCTTCTAATCATGATAGCAGTAAGGGAATTATCCTTGAACCTGAGAGAAGCTCGAGCAATTGTTTGTTCCCAATTTCTGTGAGGCACTTGTCTCCCAAAATGAACCGCATTTTAGAAGTAAACCGACGGTTTGAAAAATAAATTGTATGCAGATTTTTCATGACCACCAGACAAATGGTTTTGTAATTTTGAAAAGGAGGAAAAGAAGAAATTCTCATCTGCTTCATAATCACAGAGCTCTATGTTAGAATATTTCCTTTTAAGTGACCTAGTTGAATATATTTATAGTAATCTTTTAATAAGAAATATTAGGTGTAAATTAATAAGATTATGGAATCAGTTGATTCAAATTATTCTGATTTACAATTGATTCTAATTGTAATGTTAGAATTTCTTGATTTGATTTATATTCCTTGATGGAAGGAACAAATCAGATATCTTACCATATTGAGGTCTCTGACCTAGCCTATAAATAGAGGCCTGTGTATACCATCTAGACACACTTAAAAGGCATAGGCATATGGAAAGAACCTCAGTTATTTTCTTTTTCTCTCTTGTGCTAATAACTTTGTTTTAGTTTAGAAATTCTGTTCAAGTGCTGAGCATAATAGTGGGAGGTAAACGTTCTTACTATTTAAATTCCGCTGCTTATAAATCACGTTGATTTTGATTATTTACTCTAACACTCTACGCACACTCTTGTGACGTGCTTCGTTTTGGTTTTTTTTCTCTAGGCAATCAAAATTTTGCTAAAATATGGGGAGGAAATTGCAATTGAAACCCACTAGTGAAAACACTACGAAAAGAGGCAAGAAAAACTAAAAAACCCTTATTTATAGCTCGGTCGGAAGAGCGGGAGGAGCCAAAGCTCCTTTCGCCGACGGGATTTAAGCACAAGAGGGGAGGGCCAGTGCAACGAGGGAAAAGGTTAGAGAGAAAAGTTTGTGCCTCTCCCTCTAGCTAGCTAGCGAAATGAGAATCGTTTGCTGCTTACTTTGATCAAGGTCAAATTTTTTCAGTAACTCTTTACCAGGTTTTGAACCTGCGTCTGTAGAACTTTAAGTGAAACCTGAATATACAGAATTAAAAAACAAAACAATGGAAGAGAAACATTATCACAGGAAGCTACCTAAATAAAACTACGATTCAAGAGAAAAAGTAGAAAACTACGGTAGACATTTGTTTTACGCATGCAAGGATCTTTTGTCGCGGCGCAAACAGGAAATAGAGACAGCATCTCCGGGACTTACTCCCGGCGCAGCTAGCATCTCCGGTAATTGTTTACGCAAATCACGCACTTTATTCTATATGGATATTCATAAGCTTTTCAATCGTTTATTGTTAAATCTATTAATTATTTAAATGCATCTAAAATCAACTATATACTGGTTTTGAAAGACTTTATTCGGTAATTAACCTTAACAATATTACAGCTGATGTTCCTTAATAATGAAACCAAAGGACACGCATCAGTATCATAAGATTGAATGGTTGTTAATATTGCATAATTTATCCCGCTCAGAACCAGATTATAAGGGGAAAAAGAGATAGAGAGAGAGAAGAAACATGTGAAGACATAAATTGGAAGCAATCTTTTTAAAGCCATATTCTATGTAGTTTGTCCATGAATTTGTATGCCCATTTAGATTTCTATAAAGAATGTGAAATATATATATATCTGATGTATATCTATCTAGTAAATCAGATTATAAAACTTCATATATACTTCGTCTTTTGGTTTGATATTTTTATTAAAGCTTAATTCTCTCTAATTTTCTACTCATATGAAATGATCAGATTCGAAGATACAGACACATAAATCTTATAATATTTAATATTATTCATATTAATTATAAAAAACGTATGCCTTGCAATATTCAATATAGATTACATTTTCTTCTTTTCAAATTAAATGATGAAATTGGTATTAAGAAATCAGAGAGGATGTCATGGTCACGGCCTGCTAAGAATATTAATACACCCAATTACTTGAGAACTGATTTAACTGGTGTATATATATGTCCATTAAGACTTTTCTAGAGCTGCTACTTGCTTAGGATATTGGCAAACTGATCATGAGCAATTGAGCACCGAAGTCGTGTCAGTCTTATGTTGTCGGCGATTTATACAAGCTGGTCACACAGCATAACATGCATCTCATTAGTGTTAACTAAATTAAGTATTAATTAATCACTCCAACGTACGTACTAATTACAGAAAAGGTAAAACAAATGGGACCACAAATTAGGAAGAGAATTGAGACATTTGATCAGATTTAACCACTAATTAGAGAGCTAGCGATTAAACCAAAAGTAGAGCTAGAAAACTCTCAACAAAGTAGCACGCAATTAGTGGCGTTATTTTAGTGTTCAACCTAATTCTTAAAGATTATCTACTTGCATGATGATAATGTTTTGTTTAATCTCTTTAAGCAGCAAGTGAATGGACGGCGTTGTTGCCAGGTCACGAATAAACTTTTCAAATGGGTTTAGTGTTACTTGCTGCATGTCCCTTTTTTAAATGGAGCAGTACATTTTATAGTGGGGTTATCAGGTCTTATCCTTTAGATCACATTGTAAGTTAATTAATATTCTTTTGGCTTAATCAATCGATCTGATTGGATCAATGTTATCTTTGAGTACACTTTATGTTTAGGACGCATGCACTAATTTGTCTTGGAAGGCCATGGTCCCCTTAACCAAACAACAAAAATAATGTTTGACCTTTTATAGATCGGTGATGTTGATGCTTCTATAAGCTAGTTTGGGACAATAATTTTCCTTGGAATCATAGGCATATGGAACGCATGTAGTGCCCTCCAACTCTAATAATTATTTATATTTTATTTCCTTAACTATCTTATGTTGTTCCTTCAAGATTAAACTTCTTCATGATCCATGTATATTATCTGTAATGGAGAATATATATATATAACCAAACATATTTTGGCTTTATTCCCTCTTGAATTTGCCCTCCATTTTTTCTAACCAAAACATCAAATAACTCTGAGATCAACTAATCTATAATTAGAAATAAACTCAATATAAGCCAAATTAGTAGCTTGTTTAGATTTTTATAAAGTTGTTTTTTCTATTACAGAAACAGTCTATAAATTCTTTCCTCTAAGCAATATTGGAATTTTATTCCCAATACAACTAAATGCTTCATTTCATTGAGAGTATTCTTAAACACGGTTAGACGATTTTCTATTCCTAGTAGAATTTACTAGTTGGTACAACTGTTCAAGTTATTTTAGGCAAGTAGATTGTACACTCGGTTTATTTTTGTTAGTAAGAGAAAAAAAAAAAAAAACTATGTATGGTAAACTCACCGGAATGAGCCCACTTAAAAAACCTCCAACAAACTAGTGCGGGACCCATAGCCAATAACTCCCACTTAAAATTTACTAGTTTCATCAAAAAGAGAATCCAACTTGAGTTCATGCGATTTATCTATGTAGTTTTAGGTGCCCTTAGATTAAACACACCCAACTTCCTTAAACGTCTTTCGGGACCCATTGTCTTCCTCTCAACGCAGAGGGCCCGCCCAATACGTCACCGGCTCAGCCGGCTAGCAAATCATACCAGGGCAATTTGCTCATGGTGGGGCTCACGTATTCCAATCGAACAACCTAAACCCGAAGGGATTTGACCCCCTTGACTTTTGTTATTCTGGTCTCTGTTTTTTGTGGACTCTTGGTTTATTAGTGATATGTTATTAAGTTTCTGTATTTGCCCCCACCCCAACAAAAAAAACAAGAACAACCTAAACCGGAGAATACAGGAAAGCGCCAAGTCAAAGATCATACGTCTGTTCTTCTTCTGCCTTTTTTTTGCGAATAAATAACATTTTCAAATGAAATAGGAAACATGAAAGAGGATTCTCATGACTACACAGTTTTCTTCATTTTATACGAAGATGTATCCGTATACCTCCCATTTGGAGTTGACTAATATTATCATTATTGTTTCACCCCACAAATTAGGAAAAAAATACTCCTTTTTTTTTTCATTTTTTTTTTATCGGCGTAATTAAAAGATGTGCTTGGTGTAACATCTTTGGATGGTTAGAATGCCCCTGAACCAATAAATTATATTAATATTTACAATATGGCAGTAATTTTTTTTTAAAAAAAAGCTCGTGAGGTACTTGAGTCTCACTTATTAAAATGCTTCAATCCGTTAGTACTTTTTTCCTTTTTTAGACGACGAGAAAAAATTCAACTCGACAAAATCACCGAAATAAAATCCACCGAAGGAGCTGATAAACTCTAAATGTTTTCCTAAACCACACGAGTCAGATGAATTCGATTTTACTATAAAAATAGTCTCAAAAAAATTATTTGCATCCCGAGGATATTCAAATCTTTAAAACTTAAAAGAGATTACACTGCTAGATTTCAAATCCTGGTCACTAACGCTAACCGCTTGATGTTTCAAATAGATAAAAGGATGGAAATTATTCTTAGCAGCTCTATTTTCCCAATCAAACAAGTCTTTATATTAATTGCTCAAGAGGAAAGATCTAGACCATGTTGGGCAATGCTCCGTTAGTAGGGAGTAGGGACCTTGCTTCTACCAGCCTTCCCAGAGCCTATAACAACAGTACAGGTCTGACGTAATATAAAGCATTGAGTGAAAGAAGAGACGGGTGCGAGCAATTAATTACTACTTGCTTGGCATCTTCTCCATACCAAGCCAAAACCTACAGGTGTTTTTCTTTACTTTTTCTGTGAGGTCTTGAGGCTGCTTTCTCCACTTAATGCCCCCCCTTCACCTTCTGATCTCATCCAACAATCACACATTCAAAACGACGTCGCTTTTAAATGCCCCAATGGTTTGATCAAAATAAAGGCATTGCATTATACGACGGCCAAACTGGGTAAACAAACATGAATGTATAGAGTTAAGAGTTAGGTGATATCTGCACTGAATCGTCTGTTCGTTTGAAAGGAATTTTTAGAATTTTGATAAAATTATGAATATTTAAATTACGTTAAAGTTGTATTGACATACTTATTGAAATTATTAAAAAGAATTGATATATATAATATATATTTTATGAAGTTTAGATTGTAAATATAAAAATAAGACGTATATACTAAAAATAATGGGCAACCAACACTGCTTCCACCTACGCAAAGGAAAAAGCGAAAAACGGATGCACAAAAAAAAAAAAATCCGTGAATTGCCATAAAAGACTCGCAGGAGAAATCTAACGAGATAGCTAGAGACCTGCAGAGAGATGGGAAAAGTGAACCAAGGTCCAAGATTGGGAGATAAGGAATAGAAAAGGATGGCTACATTGTTAGCCGAACATGTCCCATCGTTATTACCGCACATCTTTTTACAAACGAGATAACAAATGATATCTCATACAAGCGTCTATCTCCCCCTTATCAACAAAAAGATAACCTATGGACAAAAGACAAGGATTCAGGGAACGAAGGTACAAAAAACAAAGGTAACAAAATACCCACCATTAATGCTCCTGCCGCTTGGGGATCCAAATACCTTTTCCTTCTCTTTCCTCTTCTTTTTCTAGCCCACTTGATGGAAATGTGTTAATAAGTGTATTAGGACCCGTTTGATGATCACAAAAAGCGGGGAAAAGAAGAAACCCGTTTGAGGCATATGCCAACCACTTCTGTGTCCCCCTTTGCAAGTGTAATTTGGCAAGCTTGTTTAATGGAAGGATATAGGTGTTCTAGCTTCTTCTCAAAATGGAGCGCTCGAGGTTCTACTGATACGATGCATTTTTGGAAGCTGAGCAGTGGTTGCCAAGCAGAGCTGCAACCACAAATATGCTAAAAATACATCAACCAATGAGCCTATTGAGTTCCCTTAATTGGGTATATAAGAAACACCAGTTTTACAAACCCAAAATAGCTAAACTAAACCATCGCTTTGTTTGACCTTCTCAGCTTGCTGCTTTCTGAGTCTAGCATTCTCTTCCTGTAAATGGGCAACTTCAAGTTCCAACTCATTCGTGTAAGCCTGCGAACGATTCAAAACGGTATGAAACAATATCCAAGTAACAGATCAGTAGAAACAGGCAGCATATCTACCCGGAAAAGAAATTGAAGGTACATAACACCTTTCCATTATGAAAATTAACCAGAAGAGTGTTTCAAGTGTTCCAAACACAAAAAAGGGTAGAAAGAGGAAAATAGAAAGAAATATTCCTGTTTCCTTGCTCTAGAACGAGCGGCTGACTCTCTGTTCTTGATCATGCGCTTATGTCTCCGATCGCAGGAATTATCATCATTTTCTTGGGCCCTTTTCTTGCAACAAGAAGGGAAAGCTGCAGAAGAACCAGAAACATCGAACGCAGAGTTTAATGAATAAACAAAAGGTGGTGTAGTGAAACTGGCACGCCATTGCGATTGTGAGTTCGGCCCTATAGGATCTCGGCTTTCTAGGTACGCAAAATCAGACCCCGAATTCAAGCTCAGCATAGTGGTTGGAGGGGGCACCGGAGTATACAAGAAAGTTGTCTCGACGGCTAATGAAGGGTCGGTGGCGCCTGATGATGCACCTCTTTTTGCTGGGTCTTTGTTTAGAGGTCGAGTAAAGAAGTCCTGGAGGCTCGTACCACAAAATTCGGGGTTTTCGGTGGTGGTGTTGATAGTGGTGATGGTGGAGGAGCGGGTCTTGTTGGAGCGTTCATGAAGAGAGGCTAAGCTGATATCTTTCCAAACCTCTTCCATGAACTTTCTGGCCGAGGGGGTTGAGATAACAGGTGAAGAAGGTGAGGGAGAAGAGCATGTGGAGGAGGATTTGGAGGGCGAGAAAGAGTTTCCATTGCTGCCATTATTGCTGATTCCGCTTGGTGATGTCCGCATCGTTCAGAGAGAGACACAGAGAAAAGAGAAGGAAAGCTGGGATGCTCGAGAGAGGCCAGTGCTTTGACACCTAACTTGTGGTCTACGTATAAAATGTTCTGTTCCTGTTGTACGAAAACAATTTTCTAATTACACGTTTTTAAATAAAAGATTTTAACCAAAAAAATTTCTATTTCAAAATTCTCAATTTTTAAAAAATAGAATCTTCTTCCTTTTTTTTTCACAAATTTTCTTTTTTTATTATAATAAATATAAACAATTTATCAAATCATCTCTTTTTTATTTCTTAGACAATTTTTATAAAATTATACTTTTAATTTATTTCTTTCAAATTCAATAAAATTTTAATTTAATTCAATTTTTAATTCTCAGAATTTTTTTTTTAAAAAAATGATTTGGAAACATGATTTAAAGTCTATTTCACTTTTAAGTTAAGAAAAACACAAATCTAAATAAGATAAACTTCTTATCTCGTAAAATTAATTTCTGAAGGAGAAAATTAACTTTCCAATCCTATCTGCCTGTGTTTGCAAAAGGTGTGATTCTGAAGAAAAAAAAAAGTGAAATGTTTAGCAAAATCTATGCCATCAATTTTCTCTTTAAAATTTAGGCTAGTTGACTCATTTATCTCTATTAATTATATTTATAATGACGAATTTACCTTTAATTTTAAAAACAGAACTAATTTCTCTTTCTTTTTCTTTTTTTTCAAATATCCCAACTATTATTTAACACCTTAAACATTATTTAACACTCAAAACATTAGTCTAAAAAGTCTAAAACCATTTACAACAATATTTTACATTATTTTCTCACAAAAATCAATAAAACTCTGATCTCCTCAATTTTCACCGACGATTGAACCACATATCAATATCACTGCCTCAGTCAGATTTGGGTTTTATGCTTCTGTGTTGCATGCAGTGCGAATGGGCTGTTCCCAATCAAATTTTTGAGCGTCCAAACGCAGCCACAATGAAATTTCTCTTTCTTTTCTCTTTCTGGTTAGAACAAGACTGCCAAGTGTCATAGTGAAAACATCCCATAACTGTGACTGAACGCTGTTGTCTGATTCTCTTATGTTATAGGCCGAAAGATGGACAGTGGAGACAAAGTCAGAGAGATGTGAAACATATTCACATAGATTGAAGAATCTAAATCATTTGGTTGGTATTACACGGGAAAGAGAGTTCCTGTACCATGTTTGATGTTTCATCACTGCCCCGCGGGCCACTGGATCACCGCTGCAGGAGCACTTCTCAGATCACAGTCGGATCAGCAAGCTGAGAAATACATCGCTATGCAATGTGGCGCACACAACGATTCCCACATAACTCGTGTCACCTCTGGATTCCTCCTTCCCCCTCCTCTCTTTCTGGGGTAAGGAAAGGGAAACCTAAGGCTAATAACTAATAATACGAGGTTCAGTCGGCCATTTATAGCAAGCAGGCATCATACATATTGGTACTTTTTGAGCAACCTTTTAATTAAGTTCTTTTCTTTTCTCTTAGCAACCAGATATTTATCTTATTTAACGTTTGCGACCTGCTACCACAGCCTCGGCCTCAGCCTCTTGTCGACGCCACCAAATTATTTCGATATAATCCTTACAAAAAAAAAAAATTGGTCTGTACTCTATGAAGCGAAACCATTGGATGACGACCTTAATCTTGAGTTGCCAATGTTAATGTTAATGCAAGGTCCTAAATCTGGCTGCATTCCTTGCGGTAATTTCAAGGTCCAATTCGCAACTAGCATGTAGACTATATCATTTAATACGGTCTCAATAAAACTCTAGCCTACAACATTACTGGCCTCTCTTTAAATTAGACTATACATTCAAGCAAGGAATTACACAGTATTGTTCCTCACTGATGCTCCCTCTTCCCATGGAGCATTACATTATCCCAAAACTAAAATTCGCGATGATCTTCATTATTCAATCACAAAGAGAGCGTCTTACAGCATGACCGCAGCAGATAATCTCAACCAAATAGAGAGGGCTGTAGCTGTATCCCCAAGAAGAACAAGAAAAGAAAAGAACCAACTTCTCGCTCCTTCACTCTTTGTCAATTCTGCTAACGCAGCTTAAGCTATAAATTTACTTCTCGCACATGCGAACCCAGCAACTTCTGGGGTAAATTCGAAAAATGTCTTGGAATCCACCAATCTATCCAAGTAAACTTTCGTGACAACAGACAAACCCATAATTCTTATAGGATGCTTGATGGCGTGAGAACAAAACCACAGAACGAACTGAACCATTATGACCCGCAAACACTACAGGATACTGGAGAAGAGAAACAAAGCAGGCATAGGAATTCTGCCTTGACATGTAACATAATAAACAAACAAAAATATTGCAGCTCAAAACAAACGTTCAAGAAGCATGCCAATCAAACTTAAAGGAGGAGAAGAAGAATCCAACTTTCGGTGACCCACTTCAGCCTACATACTATCATCCAACAAAACCTTTCCAAAAATTCCTAGGAGAACAAAAAGGTACATTAAAGATGTAACCAAATGTAATGATGTATTTCCCAAGAGATAATACATTTAAATAAACATATGAGAAAAAAAGGGTTAAAAAGTCTGGGGAGGTACGAATAGGAGACATCAAGCAACTCTTGAGATTCAAAAAAAAAAAAAAAGAAGCAACTCTTGAGCACCCTCGGGCAACCAGGCACTAACACCTGCAACTCCAATCTCAAATTTGTTTCTCCCTTCTATGATCTCCCTAGGCAATGAAGTTGGCATGGAACAAGACACACTTCTGGGGAAACATCACAAATTTTGCCCTCCTGAATGTTTTACCCAGCTATCCCACCAGAAAGCACCAGAAATCCAAAAGACAAACATCCACGCCAAAACCAAGCTATACAACCCAATATTCTCCGCCTGAATCAATCATCTAATTACACTCTGTCTCTGTCCCTGTCTTTCTTTCTTCTCATTCTTCATCTTTCGAGAATAATTTATGGCTAATTGTTATTTCGTATTCCTTGACTAGCCTCATCAAAATACTGCCAAAACCAGTCTATGTGACTGAGAAATCAAAAGAAAAGGTTCCATACCTTGAACAGAAGCCTCACTCCCAATTTCCCCCAGAAACCATCCAAAAATCGAAGTGCACAATCCTGGTGGGATTGTGCTTGAATTTTTTTGGGGGGGAGATGTTGATCAGTTCTGATTTGCGTAGGCATTTTGATTAACCTCCCCATTAGGGAGTTGCGACTCTCCAAGTGACTCAGTTAAACATCTTCCAGGAACAGCCTCAGAGTTAGGGTCTGTCGTACCTGTCACGCCACTTTGATTTGTATCTATTTCCTCCACTGTGATCCTCTGAAAAGAAGTTGACAGCGCATCGTAACTTGATTTATTAGGACTAACAGAGCCTGAATTGGAGGGAAGCAGTGCAGATGCTGGTATCCATTTCCTCCACCCATCACGCCTCCTCACCTTGTCATCCTTGCAGCAATTTCAAAAGAGAATCAAACAAGCTATACAAAATGATTTTTTTTCGGCAGCTTGTTGCTTGCTTTTCTATAATGGTACAGTACCTCTGGCACATTCACGGTTCAGAATTTAGACTTTAACTAAACGCTAAAGCATGATTCCACCACTATGTTAAGCAAGCACACATTTATAAAAGGTGGCAAAGGAAACAGTCAAAAGAAGTACGTTTCAAATAAATAAAGAAATCTACCTGTACTTCCACAACAGTTGAAGCTTTCAAGGAATCCAATATCAACTGAATGTTGGTTGTCAAATTCTTAACCTGCACAGAGCCAAAAAAAAATGGTCAATGCAACAGGTGATACTGGGGAAGGAAATAGAAAGCCAAAGTAGGGAAAGATGTTGGATTCAAACATAAAAGAGGAAGCACAGCACCCTGATGAACCTAGAGAATAATTTAGACATTGTTTCACACCCACATAATCACCACTTCTCTAAGAAGGCTGCCAGGGAGGACAGTGCTGAATTATGCTCATTGCTGCGTGAAATTGCCACAGGTATGCAGGATATGTTGAAAAACAGAAGGACAATAAAGAGGACATGGCCACTCTTGTGTCCCTCATGGGCTGATAAAGTAGGATCCCCCCTTAAAAATGTTCCTACCAAAGAAGGGTCCTGGTAAAGATCTAAATATGGCCTCGACTCCTTACAGTCATCATTTAGTTTAGAATATCTTTCCCAGTATAGCAGTCAGATCTAGTTCTACCTCTCCAATCTACATATTCATATAAAGGGACACGAAAACAGCGAACTAATAAAGGAGCCACAAATAGGAAACCTTGCAACAAGTATACACAAGACAATTTCATCATTATGCCACCTCAAATCTTCAGCTTAAATCACTATACCTATTCAAAGCTGCCATAGAAGCGAATATAGCATTTGGGGAAACCACTATAAAAGGGTTCAACTTGAGGGGTTGTCCAAAATCATCACCATAGAAAAGTTATGCTCGACAATCTTACCATCAAATCAACACAAATGAAGCAGGGGCATCTTGGTATTGAAACAAATTAGAAGACAAATCCTGACGGGGCACACGGTAAAAAATGAATATGGACTTATAAGATGTAAAGTTACTTGCATACAGCAAGTTATGGACGATACATTATCTTTTACGTTGAACACAATAAATAATCTAATAAATGGCAAGTTCGGACCATTTAAACATAACCAACCATAAAAGTAAATTTCACAAATTTTCTTTAGATGGAAAAGCCGTTTCCCTTGCAATCTTAGCCAGGACCCAAAGATTATAAACAGTAATTTTTGGCATGCATAGTTGGACATTGATTTGTCCAAAGTACTCTTTATTTTCTGATACAAACCAGATCTTTTTTGTAGTTGTTCCTTAATCAAAGATGGATACGATTAATGGCTTTAAGACACAGCTCCTTCTACTGTTGCCCCACTACACTAACCTCCTATAGCCTGAATATTCAAAATCTTCACAGCACATAAGCACCAGACGAAAAGAGTGAGGAAGTAGATAGGCCCACTTCCAAGGGAAATCCCCCCCATCCCCACCCCCCTCCCTACAGGAAATTTCATGGACCCAGATACTCACACCTCTCCATCACCGTGTGCCACATAGGAAATGGCTTCAAAGAAGCACCTAGATAATATGATCAGAAACCACTTGGCAATCAGCATACCAACTCTTAATGATTAAGTACATACCCTTTCATCACTGTCTTAAAAACCACTTGCCAATCTACCAACCCTTAATTATCACGTACATACCCTTTCGACAAGAAAAATAATGTACATAACCTTTCACCACCATTTAATAGTAATAGATGACCAAGCTCCAAAACAGTTACACATATGCATGACGTATATTGGGAATCAATTTATTTCCCATCAAATTTACCTTTAAAAGGTTCTTTAAATTTTCTCAATTCCACTAATATCCAAAATTTTACTTCTAATCTCTTTGGTAACATGCAGTTCAAATGATTCAGAGTACCTGAGAAAGAGATTGATTTTGAAAATGCATAATAATTGTTGGTACATGCGGGTGTCATTGAAAAAAAATTAGATAAGAGCCAAATAGGACATATTTAGAGAAATGAGCTTAGTGTCATGTGGGCGGGATTTAGGGCAGAAAATTGGGGTTCTTGGGCTATGGCAATGTAGAACATTATGTTTAGGGTTTGAATAAAGTATTAGGTGTGGAACTATAGGATTAAGGGTGAAGAGAACTGTTTCTTGAGATTGCTGGCATTTTTCACATGCCAAAAAGATTTAATATTCTTGACATTGTTTTAAGGCTTCATTTGGTGGTTTACCGTATGGAGAATTAAAGGGTTCAGACTAAAGGGATTGAAGATTTAATGTCAAATAAATGTGGGAAAGAAGAATCTTAAAAATTGTACAGCATGGTGAATAATGTTGTGAGCAGTGACATGAACCCTGACAGAGAGACAGAGACACATCCTTTAGGCAAAAAAACATTCCATAAACCGAAGTATACATTTTATTATTCAATGTTGAATTATTTAAGTACAAATGGAACACTTACGTAGACTCTAGATATTAATTTTTTAAAATAGAACTACAACTCCTACGTCGACTAATAACCAACTCCCTAGTTGGATCGTACCAAATCCTAAAAATAAGAACCCATGAACCTATTATTAATACAATAAAAGCCCACAACACAATTACAAATCATAAAAGTGTAATTAGAGAATCGTAAAAGTATCCCCAAGAAAACCTGCCTTTTAAAAGATTTAAATACTATTGACCTAATAATCTACCAGACACTTGTTTTTCCAGCAAAAGGGCATCTTCCTTGGGTTTGCGTTAGTCTTACGCTTCCAAAGAGGATGTATCTTCTCCAGTGATGCAATTACCATCACCCCAAACCAACAATGGGGGGTTTCACAGCTAACAAGAAGCCACCTTATTCTATAGGGTCCAAACATTTTAGGAAATATATGATGTAAATGCTCTTCCTTTGTTCTGCAAATCTGACCATTGCCCGCAACTACATAGCTAGAGCTAAGACTAATCAACAATAAGTGTAGTTTCTATGCTCTGTGTTACTAAAACCATCAGCAGTACACTAATCTTGAATGAACCTGTATGAAGGGAAAGATAACTCCAAAGTGATATCTGCAAGTTGACATGCTCAACCATCGCCAAATTGTACAACGTATCAGAAAAGGCCAATATTCATAAGAGATATGCAAAATGTGACAAATTTATCAGCAAAATAAAACACATCCCAAGAACAACTTTTATAGTCAAAAAGAAATGGGAGCTGAACAAACATAAGAAAACTTACTCGTGGAAAGCTTGCTATTAAAGTAACGGGTACCCAGCCCTGATCATCCATATTGGACCGCAGAAAATCGTCTTTGACCAAATTAGCATCGCTAATGAAGAGATGATGAGTTTACGAGTGATTAATTTCCAAAAGAGAATCATATGGTAAATCGTCCATGAAGAAAGGCTGACAATGTCAGTACCTGAAATAATAATCTATCTGGTTGACTAACAAAGTAGGCAGAGGAGGTTCTGCAACTGGGATAAACAATGCAGGAGGTGGTGCATGAGCAATAAATGGCCTAAAAGGGTCCATTGCCAATGGAGGTATATAGTAAAATTCTGAAAAAGAATGAAGACATTATTTCCACATTGCCTAATAAAAAAGATATTATCACACAAAAAATATACTCATAACATAAAGATTCCCCAAACAGAAGAAAATAACTCACCCGAAAAACCCATTGGAAAGGGTCTCACTGGTGGCGGGGTAACAAATGGAGCAGTGTTAGGTGGTGGAGGCCTCACAAGGCCCCTTGGAGGAGCTCTCTGTGGCTGAAAGTGAACATCTCTGGCATTCCCATAATTTCCACGATCCTGATCACGCCTGCCCCCATGATTGTTATTGTAATGACTATCTCCACGTTGGTGGGGCCCAAAGTTTCCCCTTCGGGAGGAACTCCGATGATCATTCGCCGAATTTGACTGAGATACAAATCCTCCCGCTGGTCTGCTTTCCCAATTACTGCTCCTATAAGAGAACTCTCTATGGGAAGGATCAGGCACTCCTGGGACCAGATTACGATATCCATTTGGAGGCAGCTGGAATATAGGAAATGGTGGTGGTGGTGGTGGAGGCGGAGGAGGATGAGTGAATCCACTGTGCGCAGGCCCGCCCCTGCTGTTGCTGCCACCACCACCACCACCACCACCACGCTTCATAGATCTTTGTCGAACTTGCAATGTATGGTTTGTTGTAGAATTAGGATTTGCATTAGAAGTAGCTTGTTTCTGGGGTGAATGTGGAATAACAGGCCCCTATAACAATACACAAGGTCAAGCATTGAATCTGGGTAGTTAAATTTAAAATTAATCTAAAAAACTACAGTCTCTATACAGGAAGAACAGCATGCCCAAAGAATTCATCGAACAAAAAAGGAAATTCTTATGAAACAGGTATAGTTTCCGCAGTTTTGAATTCCAGAAAACCCTAAAACGCCCCCGACAACGATTCGGCTCAATTAGGTAAGTTTTTCAATATTCATATACCAAAAAAAAGAATATCACATTTAAAATGAGACTGAGATTAGGTTAACTTTCCTTTTGCTCAGGTTTTCTGGGGAACCAAACATCATATTAAACATAATATGCAAGATTCCTTTTTATTATTTTTATTTTTGCCCTTCGAAACCAAACATCTAAATAGAGAACAAGCATTAAAATTACACCTGAGATATGGAGGCTGAGGCATCGGAGACAGTCTTCGAAGTCGAATCGACCAGCGATTTAGGCGAAGCCTTGGTAGACTCCGATAACGGGGGCCAAGAGACCGCACCCATCACGGGGCCAACCTCGACGACGCCGTTCGAGGGTTTGTTCCAAGCCAGCTTCTTCGGCCGAGCCGCATTGCCGTTATTGACATCGGAACCCTCGACGGCTGAGGAGTTATCCGGCGGTGGTGATGGGGAAGCCGTCTTCCGAGGAGAGAAATCGGAGAACGTCGTTTGTTCCGGCTGAGAAGTCGTTGACGATGCCGAGGACGAAGACAGAGAATGATTCGCAGCCGAGATAGATTCTGATTCACCACGAGCAACTTCGCTACGAACAACCTGAGCCCACGGAGACGGTAGATTTTTTCTCCGTAACTGCGGACTGCCAATGCTTTCGCTGCCTTCTACGGCGGCTGGAACGGTAGGACTAGAGGGAGAATCGGCAGCAGTGGCCATCCCAAACGTGACTTCGGAGTTGAGAAACCAAAATCGCAGGCAGATTGATTTAAGTATTATATATAGAACAGAATCTCCCACCGAAAACAATTAACAGATCAATTAACTAGCTAATCAAATTGGATGACAGATAAACAGAGAATTAGGGCTTCTATCAATAATGCAAACGAGGTATTGATGGACTGAAGACGGACCTTGCAGGTGAAACAAACCGTCTAAACAGAAGGCAACGATTTTCTCGTCTCTCGGTCCTCTCTCTCCCTGAATGCAGTGCTTCCTGATCGAAGCCGCAGGTTATTGTTATGAACTCCTAATTTGCGGAAAACCCCAGTGCTTAAATTATTTTTTTAAACATACCTGTTACTTCGCAATGGAAATGACGATACTACCCTTCACAATCCACTATACTTTGTACTCGTCTATGCCTAATAGTTGACCCAGTGCAAATGAGTAAAAATTCTCAGGAGTAATTATTATTATAAAAATATTTTAAAAAAAGCTATTAATATTGGTTGTTAATATGATTGAGAATTCTTGAGATTTGATAGAAAGTATTAGATTCCCCATCCTTATATATTTGGATTATTTTGGTTGCATATTCTATCAGCCTCTTGTTGGTCGTCTTGGAATGAAATTGTGCATCCGTCATTGATGACAAATCCAGAACATTTCTCATGGGTCAAACTATATTGTCTTTGGTTTACACCATATTTCTAAAAAAATTCCACGCTGAATTTTGTTTATAAATTTCCATAAGACAGGTATGAATGCCACTTACATGAAAATTCGGTATCAAGGAGCATAAAGCGCATAGGCTTGTAATTTTTAATTTCCTTTTTTTTATTGAATTGAAGATCATTTTTTTATCCTTCCTTCTTGAACGAAATAATCTTTCTTTTCACCTGTTATATTTTTTTTATATTCCGGCTTTCAACTTTTTTTTATCAATCAAGAGGTTTTTCATTTTTTTCCGGTTGTAAAAAAATTAGATTTCCGAAAAAAATTAGATCGAAAATTTGAATGTTATTTGGTAGGAGATTATTTTTATTATAATTTGTAAAAAATCATAAACAGTATGAATTTAGGAAATTTGGTATAATTAAGTTGTATTGAAGTTTGTGAAAAAAAATGTAGATAGAACAAGTTTATGAAATTTTAAAAATTGAAAAAAAAATTATTGGAAAATTCAAAAACTTTTCAAAAACTAACAAATAGGGCTATGCTTGTTTCTATTTTTTATTTTTTATTTTTGTAATGATGAGAAAAAAATTTTAAGATATTTTTTTTCGGTGTTGTGAGAATTATGGAGCATACCGGAGATGTTTAAGAAGAGACTTCTTGAAATTTAGATCGTGTTTGTTTATGTAAAAAAATTTACTTTCGAAAAAAAATCAAAAAGTTAAAATTTTAACTAAACATCAAAATTTAAAATGTTTGCAACAACTTTAATACTTTTTCATTCAAAATAAACTAAATTAAATCTCTTCTCTATTTACATTTTAACAAATATTATTTTCTCATTAAAAAAATTAATCAAATATTCTCTCTCTCCTTAATTTTTCACAAATTCTAATAAAAATCATTTTACCTTCAAACATTCTTAAATTTTATTCTTTTTACATATCTCATAAAAGTCAAACTCCTGCAAGTTTCTCTTACAAATTAAATATTCTTAAAATTTTTGCTTGCAAACATCACTAATCAATGTTTCGGTAGTAAAAGCATATTTTTTACTAACGAACGTTAAAATCTCAAAATTTGACAAACTTTAATATTTTATCATTAAAAAAAAACATCAAATCTTCTCTCATCCTTTTTTTTTTTTTATCAAATTACTTACTTTTTCATTAAAATTTTTTTATCAAAACTTCTCCCTCCTTATTTTTTAACAAACTTAATAAAAATCTTTTTATAATTATTTTTTTAAAACTTTTTATAAATCCAATAAAAAGTCAAACTCTCACGATTTTTACTTCATAAAGTACCTTAACTATTGAAGGATGTGAGAGCAAAAAATTAGGTTTGAAAATAAGAGTTTAGTGAGAAGAATATTTCATAATTTTTATTATTTTGTTTGTGTTGTTTTTAAAAAAATTGAAGTCAATGATTAACAGAAAATTTATTCAAAATTAAAATTTGTTTTGATATGAAAAAATCATGTTTGGATTAAAAAAAGTTTTTAAAATTTCAAGACCATTAAACGAATATAACCAAAAGTTTTTAAGTATTTGACAAACATCACTTAAACCAAAAAAGAACAAAAACCTTCACACAAATAATGCACATGATGGCTCACAGTCACTACACTGACTGACTGCTCAGCTAAACTGGTTTGTTCCCAACAAAGCCTAATTGGGGCAAACAAGAGGTCTGAACAAAGCCAGATTGGGAGATTATTGTCATTATAATTTTTTTTTTTTTAGTTGTTTCGGTCAAGCCAACAGTCTGGTGTCAGAAGAACGCTCAAAACCTCAACTTCATCGTTCTTTCTTGTCTGGCAAATGTTTGTTCTTTTCCCACCTTCTCTCATAGATGGTTATGGACTTTTCGTTTTTTGTCCGAACTTGGAACCGGCTCAATTGAAAAATTGGTCACAGCCTATTGGACTCTGTCGATTTCTGTGGATCGCGGCGCAAAATTGAACAATCCTAACAGATACAAATCCAAAAAAGTACGGTCTAAAAAGATTTATAAAATGATAAATTGCTCGTAGTGAAAAGGAAAGATTTATGACGTATTGTTATCTTATACCTTAAGAAAACTGAAAATTTCTATTAATCTGTTAGTTGAATTAAATTAGGCTTCTTTGATAGATAGGAAAACCTGAATAATACTTTGACGGTGTGAAAGTATGCTTACCCTTTTTTTTTTTTTTGAGTAAACTTACCTTAAGGATAGAATAAATACGAACACCAAACATTTGTTTATTTCCCACACAAATTACTTGAAAATCTTATCAGCAAAGAAGTGGTTTCTGAACGGGTCACGTTTTAAGGTGTTATTCTTAAAGTTCTTGATATATCGCATGCATTTTCTGAATTTGCGAATATTTTGGCTTCGCTTCCTTGTCCATTCAATTTTAATCCGACCAAAACAAAAATGAAATGAACGAGACGGACTAAGCCTGCGAACAAACATGGATTAGTGGGCTCGGCCTCAATTTGCTATATCGCAAATGGCCATGTTGAAACGCGTCTGACATGCTTCTAACCCACAGCCCAAGAGAGGGCCCATTACCATCTCCTTGAAGACTCTGATGACTGATCATGGAGTCAACAGTCAACTGTAGCGTTTTTATTTTATTGTCCTTGCTACTTTTTCCTCTCTTTTATCCTTTAACCCTCTTTCTCTTCTTATTTACACGAGTGACCTTCTTATTTCAATAAAATTCGGCGATAAAGTAGCCGATGAAAGAGAAATTCCGATTATACAGGAAAAAAATTGACTTTCAGGTAATTAGTCAATAAACTATAACCTTTTTTAGGGTAATAATCGTCATAATCAGTTTTTTGTTTAAAAAAAATTAAGTTAATAATCGATAATAATCTTATATATCTCTCTATCGGCTTTAGTTTGATTGACGGTGAGAATTGGAGGAGGCAAAGCATAAAATATTCCTTCTTTAGGGCATTTAAAACGGATGTGTCCCACACATTTTCCTCCATGGGTCCATCCTACCAAAGGCTTATAACTGGGCCCTGGTTTGGGCAGGGCTTTGTAGCCTTTGAGCTGGATATATTTTTTTACTAACTAGGCCCCTTCTTAGTGAAGCCTCCGTCCTTTGTTGGGGAGGGACTTGTTTTTATTCTTCGTTTTTGTCCTCTTCATTCTTTCTTTCTGTTTTTATAACAAACACCATCGGCTCTCGTTTAAGCACATATAAAGTCTAAACGTGCTTTTTATTTTTCTTGTCTGTGTTCTTGTACTGTCGTTGTCTTTCTTGGCTCCTTTGTTAATTAATGGATTAGAATAAAAAGACTACACAAGGCTATTAAGTGTAAGCTTCAAGCTCATCCAAAAGTAATATTCCCACCCCTAAATAATTGAGTTTCTTTCATTTTGTGGGCTTGTACTCCTCTTATGGTCAAATGTCGATAATAAGGTTGTAATCCTTATAGTGATCAGTGATAATTAATGGCAGTAGTTTAATAGTGTTGCGTTTGTTAGTTTACTTGCACATTTTTTATGATTTTTTCTTTTAGACCATATGATCTTCTGTAATATATGTTCGAATTGCACCGTATATTTTAAAAAGAAATATAGACAATAAATGAATATTGACGGGCCATAAAATGCTAGGCCCTATCAGGACAGACCGCTCTCGGTCTGACGTCGATGATATTCTCGACCGTCCCCTAGGAACCTTTTAGAAGTTCGGACTCCTGGCCGAATGTGTGGGAAATCAAAAAGTGGATAAGAACCTACGAATTTGGAAGCCTAATGGGACTTCTAACTCGATAGCAGACTCCTGGCAATACTATTATAAATATTCGCTAGGTTCCCTATCAATACAGGCCGCTCCCGGTGAAGGCTTGTTGATGATATCTCCTCTCCGTAATGGGACTCCTAACTCGTCCGGACTCTCCGTGCAAATCACAGTACATAAGAACCAGGTTTTATCCAGTTCTATATGGGCCTGCTACATAGAAACTAAAACACGTATCTATTGCCCGAGACTTTGGCATTGGAGACTTGATCCGAGGCCTCCCCCTCGGGGATTCTTGCAGGTTTTAGTCGACTCCAGTTCAGTGGTGATTCCGGATATCATCAAATATCACACCATTTAATGCTATACATGTCAAGTTTTAATTAGTATGAGCTCTGCAATGAGTTCTATCTATTGTATCTATTTTCTTTAAATTGTAACGTGTAATTCGAACAGTAAATTATAAAAGGATTTCATCTATTTTATTTTGATTAAGTATTTATGGGCCTGCTATTTAAGAGAAGTTAATGCCGTATATTGCCCGAGAAAAAAAAAAACGGTGTAACTTTCAAAAGCTCTAGCATCTAATATGTCAGACAAAAAAGAAAAGCTAAAATAGACTTTGAAAATGGCCACAGTGTCCACTACATGGAACATCTCTATCTTCTGCTTACCAATGATTTAAGTTATTGGCCTTCCCCACTTGCAAATCAATATTAATAAACGGATAATTAAGCATATCATGGAGAAGGGAATATGCCGTTTTGGATATCGAATATCTTTTGCTTCTTTGGTTTTAGAAATCTTTGTTCGTCACATTTGCGATTTGCCCGCAGATTATGATAATACAAGCTGCGGGTGAGATTAGGTCGGGAACAGTCTTATCGAATAGACACTTATGATTTAAAGCCAGTCCCAACAACTTTTCTTTGTTAATTGCAAACTTTCTCGATCAATAAATATGGAAGACTCTAGATAGATGCCGGTAAACTCAGGACCTCAGCACGTATAGATGATCTTTCTCTGCCGTAGATTACAGCCGCGCCTAGGTGCATCTTAGCGTTTGCAGAGACTCTTGTGGACTACTTACAACTACAGTGAAAACGAAATCTACGGCAGAGAGCCGCTAAATGTTACCAACAACAGAGGACTATTTCCCCCCAAAAAAGTTAGACCAAACAGAAAAGGTGAGACGTTTGATTTGTTATGTGTCAAATAACAGTCAGCAGAGAATGTGAAGGGTCTGTCAGCGGAATCACATTCGCCGTAACTACTGTATCAGAATTAGCTCTACTCGTAGAAGGGTAGGTTAATTAATCATTCTCATTTGATTTTACGATAATTTTCTTATCAAATGAAAATACACAACATGTTTTATATTGGTTGGAGAATGGACAAGGATGGTACGTACGAGCGACACTTCCCGCTTGCCAATAATCAATAGCCAGAACCTTGTCCAGACAAGATGCCATTGCCCTGGCAGCATCGTTTGTTCAATTATTCTAGAGCATATGCTCTCTCTCTCTCTCTCTCTCATTTCCTCAATTAAAAAAAGAAAAAAAATCTCTCTCTGTCTCTCTCGCAGACAACATATTACACACTCAAACATAAATTCAATCATCGATGACACTCTTATCAAGTTCTAGCCTAGAGAAGAGAACGACGTCAAGAGCTAAACCTATTGCCTGCTCTTTGTTTCAGTCTTTTAGAAACTTGTAACTTGTGAAGATGTCGAAGGAAGTGACTGAAGAAGGAGAAGCTTCTCAGCCAGGGAGAGACTACATCGACCCACCTCCAGCGCCACTTTTTGACCCCGAGGAGATTTCCCTCTGGTCGTTTTACAGGGCTGTTATCGCGGAGTTCGTTGCCACCCTTCTCTTTCTCTACGTCACAATCGCCACAGTTATCGGCTACAAGAAGCAGCAAAATGACCCATGCCAGACTGTTGGTCTCCTTGGAATTGCTTGGGCCTTCGGGGGCATGATCTTCATCCTTGTTTACAGCACTGCCGGAATATCAGGTCTCGGACCCGTCATATTCTTTTCCATTGTAATTTTCTCATTTTAGAAAATTCTACAACATGTTAAATAATTGTCGAAGCTATTTAAGTACAGGTGGTCACATTAACCCAGCTGTGACGTTCGGCTTATTCCTAGCTCGGAGGGTTTCATTAGTTAGAGCGATCGCTTATATGGTGGCTCAGTGCTTGGGAGCAATATGTGGAGTAGGGATAGTGAAGGGCATCATGAAGGACTTCTACGAGAGTCTAGGAGGTGGTACAAACACAGTGTCTCCTACCTACTCAAAGGGAACCGCTTTAGGAGCCGAGATTATTGGGACCTTCGTGCTCGTCTTCACAGTTTTTGCTGCCACGGACCCTAAGAGAAACGCACGCGATTCTCACGTCCCAGTAAGCGGCTTAGCATGCTCTTTGTTTCAGTCTAGCTTGTAATTCCTGTTCTCAGTACATAAGTCATACAAAGCCCACAACCGCCACAGTTATCGGCTACAAGAAGCAGCAAAATGACCCATGCTGTTGGTCTCCTTGGAATTGCTTTTCGGGGGCATGATTTCATCCTTGTTTACAGCACTGCCGGAATATCAGTCTCGGACCCGTCATATTCTTTTCCATTGTAATTTTCTCATAGAAAATTCTACAACATGTTAAATAATGTCGAAGCTATTTAAGTACAGGTGGTCACATTAACCCAGCTGTGACGTTCGGCTTATTCCTAGCTCGGTTTCATTAGTTAGAGCGATCGTTATTCTTGGGGAGCAATATGCATCATGAAGGACTTCTAGAGAGTCTAGGAGGTGGTACACCATCCCTACCTATCAAAGGGAACCGCTTTAGGAGCCGACCTTCGTGCTCGTCTTCACAGGCTGCCACGGACCCTAAGAGAAACGCACGCGATTCTCACGCCCAGTAAGCGGCTTAGTTTTTAGTTAGCTTCCTGTGTATAAGCAAAGCCCCAACCCTGGTACTAACTCCCATCTTTAATTAATTTGTGACTTAAAACTCTAGGTTTTGGCTCCCTTGCCTATTGGGTTTGCGGTAACTTAGCCACCATCCCCATCACAGGCACAGGAATAAATCCCGCTCGGAGCTTTGGGAATATACAACAAGATCCCGCTTGGGACGATCAGGCGAGTTTATAGCTCCATCAATTGGAATTTTATCAACCCATCATCTCCTTTTCTTGTTTGATTGTTGGTTTTTTTGACTGAGGTAAATTGATGGTGAACAGTGGATTTTCTGGGTGGGACCTTTTGTGGGAGCGCTCGGTGCAGCAATGTTTTATCAGTTTATCCTAAGAGCCACAGCCATCAAAGCTCTGGGGTCGTTCAGCACCAACCCCGCCGATTAGGCCAATTCTCCTTTCACTTCTCAGTTTGTTCCTCTCCCAATTGTCTTCATGTACACAGGGATTGTATATACTATTGTTTGATCGCTGGTTACGACGTCGGTTGCGGAGCTACTTTCTGTCCTGCTGTGTCCTGTCCTTACATATTGCCTTGTAATTGGATTTGTGTGTGTATAATTTGTATATCTGGCTCTAGTGTCTCAGATCGAAAACATCGATCCGATGTATCTGTATTGTATTAGTCTTGTCAAACATCTTATTTATATGTTGCGAGGTATATAATTCACTACTGCATATTAGTCTTCCTATTGATCTATGCGCTAATTACAATTATATATGATCTTTTCAATTTAATTACAATTATATGCATTTTTTTTCTTTTAACGAAAGAAATTTAGATACCTATTCAATTTAACCCACACTTTCCGCCTCGCTATCACAGCGATCCTACTGGGTCAATTATATCATTCGTTCTTGACAGAAGTTAAACTGACTGATTGACCGTAAAGCATACGTGTGTGAGTGGAATTTAAAGTGAAATTTCGTGGAGGCTGAGCTGGTCCGCTTTTGCAACTACTGCCAAACCAGTTTTGCCTTTTTGTTTGCAATCTATTGCCAAATTGCAGCTTGACCGTTGATTCTTCACACGATATCTCATCCGAGGTATGCAGGTGGTTGGACTTATAATGGCGAAGGTTGGGCTGTCTCGTCCAACTTATTGCAATTGGCCCACATCTGAATTTTTTTTCCGGTAAGTAAAAACACACATCACATCTGAATTTTGGCGACGCACAAACAGCAGATATTATAGTCTCAAGATCTGTTCAATTGTTATAAATTTATGGTGCGCCTTTTAACTCAGTGAAAATATATTTAGTAAATTTATTCGAGCACGTACGGTATACACAGGTCGAATATAATGATTTTTCTCGTTATAAAAAAGAAAATAGTATCACGTTGATTTTTCC
This sequence comes from Morella rubra, assembly GCA_003952965.2. Lineage (NCBI taxonomy): Eukaryota > Viridiplantae > Streptophyta > Magnoliopsida > Fagales > Myricaceae > Morella > Morella rubra. Next base: position 21,371,191 of record CM025856.1, on the reverse strand, counting down.
TTATTTTTTTTCAGACTCAACAGTTTAATTCAAAGAAAAATAGATATTATTAATCATCAAACAATGTGACCTTACAACTGATATTTATTAACCATCCAACAATATGACCTTACAACTTGTGTACATGAGAAAATATTGTGATTTTTTATTGGATAAATTTTAAAGTGATAAGAATTTTAAGACGTTGAAATTGATAAAAAAAAAGTAAAAAAAGATTATTTAAATATTTTTTTATATTTATTTAAAAATAAAAAATAATAATTCCATAGAAAAATAATTTTATTAGGATGAAAATTTTAAAACTCAAAATTAATATCAATTACTATTCATTTACGAACCCATCAATTATTGTGGGACAAAGATTGGCTGTGCTTTTAACTTTACAATTGGTAATTGGGCCTAGAAGCCCACAAAGGAGCTTGTCGGTTTCTTGTGAGGGTCCCAGCAAAGCTGCACTCAGCAATCATGATTCATGCGTTACAGTTGGCCATCCTCGCAAAACACGGTCACAGGCGGGGGCCCATTCCTCTTTCCTTAACGACGAGCTTTGGTTTTATTGTCGATGTGATAAACGACACTGCGTTGAGCCGAACACGAACAACCAATATTATAAAAACCCGTTGTTATCTTCTGTTTGGTACTAACTTGCAAACATCTGTTTTCTAAATCCAAAATCCCAAAATTCAGTTGGCAGTTATAAAAATCTGGAAAGTATCTTATCCATTCCTCCCAATGTTTGTATATATCCGTTACGGAGATCAAGTAAGAAACGGCGCCGCATGGTTTCTTTGATTGAAATCCACAAAATATGGGGAAGTTTCTGTTTAATTTGACCACAAAAGTCTTTTCATGTTATACGTGAATATCTTCCTGCTTTATTAAATCTCAAAATTTAAAATAAAATTAAAACCCCACAATTTGTTTCTCGTTTTTTTCCCTAAGCAAACATATTCAAGACTTAACAGCAACGAGTGTTCAGCACTAGTCCTATTATCCAGGAATAGTATATCCTCCCTTCACGTGGCTTAATCCCAGCCTCGCGTTGATTTGTTTGGCGGTTTTTGAAGAGACGGAGGAGTGTAAGCAAGGATGTCTTACAATTTAAGAGCTAATATTCGGCCGGAAAGCAATCCTATTTACATATTGGCTAAAAGAAAGAAGCTTTTGCGCCCCATAGTTTTAGGATATTTTAGCATGCAAGCGGTACACGCACCCAATAATCTCAACTGCTGCTGGGATTTTTATTTGACAACGTTGTGATCATAGAACTAACCGAAAATGTGGTTGAAAAGCTTTCTAGACGCTGCATGCACCAAACACTGGAAATTTTGTGTGGGCGCGCAATCAAACTTTTGTGACAGAACTTGTTAAATATCATGACTCAAAAGAAAGAAAGCTTTAAATTTTCCCCTTTGAAAGTGAATGCACCAAACAATCTGATATTTTGGCCGGTTATGCTGGCCGAACATTTGTTGTGAAATTTGGAATGTCTTCGTAGTTTCCTAGCTATGACAAATGCTAGAAATTTGGAAGAACTTAACCCAAATGGCCAAATGAGAGAACTTTTGATTGAACGGGATGCCACTGTAAATCGAAATACAAAATATTTACCAAAAGAGAAGAATCGAGGGAGAGGTTGAAGATAGAACATATGTATTGAATCTCAGCCATGGTTTTTGAAAATAATTATTGAAGATTCTTCGAAGAAACCTAGCTATAGGTGATAGAATGGAGAAACTAGGGTTCAGAAGATTCTAAATTCATAAGGACTAACTTATTTTGAAACGTCATTTAATAATAATTATCCGATCAATCTGTACCTAGTGACGACTGTTCCTTCTTTCGTTAAAGAATGTGTTATGAGATTGCAAGGAACTTGTGTGTGTACGTGAGCATCCCGGAGTCGGATTTGGCCAATGGACAGCTGGTTTAGTCAGCACAGTGGACCCACATCAATGCCAACCTGATCATCCCACAGGAGCTTGTGATCGATCGCAAAGACTTCAACGAAAAACGCGTACCCCAATTATCTCGGCCTGCATTTATCCAGCTAGTTTTGTTTGAATTTGACAATTAAATCCAGAACACACTACTGAAACATCTTTGAGGTTTTGGTAGCTTGAGATGTTTAAGCACACGGTGCTCATGTAAATTCGAAACAATTTCTACGTACGTATAGACCTAACTCCTAAGAAAAAACAAGATCTTATGTTATATGTGGCTCGTGGCTCGTGACTTGGAACGTTTTCTATGTAGGGAAGATTTTTTCTTTCTTTCTTTCTCTATTTAGCTTAGGAGGGAACTTCAAATGAAGAAACGCAACACCTGTATTTCCTTCTATAAAGTTGTAGAGCTAGATAATTAAATATCAACCCCATCATGTTTCGGGGCATTTTACACGCAGAGAGACTCACCGTGTCAGAGACGCTAACGTGTGACAAAAGCCATAAATAACTAATCAAGGCGGTGCTTTGAGTCCGCCAACTTCTTTTCTTACGGCCTTCTCTCCACGTCAACAGCGCTCTATATATACCCAAAGGAAACTGACCTGCATCCTTTAATCCATATTTCAAGATACATCCAACTTGCACCTTTTGATCTCCAACTTTCTGCTTATTATTTGCTTTCAACATATCCCAGACGAGAAATTAAGATGCGTTGGCCCGAGTTTCAATCTCCCTTCAGAAGTGCAGGTTAGCTTAAAATATTTCATATATTCTAATCTCCTTTTCATATGTTCAAAAGTTTCTCAGATCTTCTATCAAATTCCTTGATGGGTTTGAAAGATCTTTCTCAGAGTTTGGGTAAAGCCTAGAATCGAATCCGGTGGGTTATACTTTGATAAATTCTTATTTGACTTCTTCATGGGTATTTTTTCGAACTATACGTGGAGGAAAAGGTTCTAGATCCTTCGTTAATACGTTGATATATATATACAGATGATATATGATGAAAACTGGAGAAGTGTTCGCGGTGTAGTTTTCATGCATGAATCTATCTTCGGCATTCACTGTTATTTGGTTTATGGTCTCAGGCAGCATATCACAGATGGAAAGTGCCAACAGCTTGTCAAGCAAGTCAAGCGTGAATGAAGAATACATGAAAGCTTTCAGAACAAAGTCTTACATAGAGATATTGGAAAAAGTTCAAGGCCAACTTGGAAGAACAAGCATTGCTAGACTCTCCTCCGCATCTTCTCTTCCTCTCTACGTGCATCTCTCCCAGTACTTACTTGAACCACGGCAGGAAACTCTATCGGACATGATAAAAGACATGAACCTCCATCACCTTCTGATTGACTATTTTGAAGCAAGCTTGGAAGCGTGTAAAACTAGTGAATTAATTCTTCAAAGCATCCACCAAACGCGTGCGAATTATCGGAAAATCAAAAGGGTTATCAAGCTAAGCAGAAGGGTGCATGATTGTGAAGACTATAGTGATAAACAATCCCAGGCTATTCTTCGTGAGCTTGCTGCGTTTGCGTTGTTGAAAAACCCGTTATCAAACATTGGCCCAGCACATTTTCGTGACATTCGTGAGGGCAATATGGCACTGTTCCGTAGGCTAACATCAAAACGTAGAAGGACTAAAAGGAGGGCAAGATGTCGCAAAATTTGGAAGAAGGCTGCGGGGATTAGTCTTGTTCTATCACAGAGCGCACTTCTGATTTTGTTGCTAATCTTCGCATTGCATAGCATGGTTGGAATCGTGGCAGCACCGCCGCTCCTTGCTTGTTCCCTTGGCTTTTCCACCAAGGAAATGAAGATGTCTTGTGGAGGGCGTAAGACAAGATTGCTTGAAAGACTTGGGGATCAACTTGATGTTGCGGCCAAAGGGATGTACATATTGATAAATGATTTCGATACGATGAGCCGGCAGGTTAAGAGGCTAAACGACGAGGTAGAGCACCACAAAGATGTTGCTGATATGTGCATTAAGAATGGAAAATACGAAATATTAAAGGAGGTTGTGAGGGAGTTCCATGTCAATGAGCCAAGCTTTCTGGAACAGTTACAAGAGCTTGAAGAACATGTCTACTTGTGCTTTCTCACGATAAACCGGTCCAGAAGACTTGTAGTACAGGAGATAATGGCCGCGGCCAACCAATAAAACAAATCTTCATTTGCCAATAGACGGTGATAGTTCTGTTGAACCATATGAGTCAAATCAATGTGAAATTCCTCGCACCAGATTTCGTCAATTGCCAATGAAGGCTGTTCCGCCTTCCGAGTCCTAACGCTCTATCCACTGCTTAAGGAAGACCCATAGTCCATAGAGATGTTCATTGCTTTCCAAGTTATTTTGTCAGTAATTACGGCGAAAGTGTCTTAGACAAATGCTAATTTATACAATTCGAATATTCTTTATTTTTTGCTCCGATGATGTACTCTTGTACCAAAAGTAGTGGTGCGCTGATGATAAGGATAAATCGGGTCGGTTTGGTTTATGGGAGTCGACACACTCCCATGAGAAGACAATTTCTATTGCCAACCGACGGCAAAAACTGACCGTTTTCGCCTTACGGTCAACGTCGACTGCAACATTAGGTCCAGATGGTGAATCGGGAATTTTGCCCACCGCCACTCCGAGGTCTTTCAACATAGAACATTGCAATAAGGCCCCAGACCCACGTGAAAGAGCAAGAGCTTCAATAGACATTTCCACGGAAGAATTCTGCTTTTTCGTTTTTCTTTTTTAACCGTACAAGGATCATTTGTGACGAATTGTTAAGTAAAATACATTGCACAAAGAAGAAAACTAAGCTTCCGCAGCTAAGGTTTAAAATGTCGGAAAAAATAGCGTCATTAAGTTCATCACCTCCGGTGAGATTAACCGATCTCACCGCCCAGGCCCTCGAATGAACTGATGAGGGGAAGCAAATGCAAGCACTTCCATGGGGAGCAATACTTCTATCAGTTGCCGCCCCCCTCTCTCCCCCTGTTCTTCCCAGGCGGTGTGTTGCATCAATATAATTTGATGCTAACAATCTCTCAATTTCTTGTACTCTTCAAGGCCCAGCAATGATCCCTTGTGTTTGAGCCACTCTGCTGGTTTTGGCATGATGATTGCAATGTATCCTTCTCTATCTGCCTGGGGGAGAAAAGACAGATTTGAGTTATGAACTATAAATATAACGCTATAGAGGACAGCTGAAAAATGAGGAATCAATTTGATAGAATGGCAGGAACACAAAATAATGGGAATAATGAAATGGTGCCGGAGGATGTCCTCAAATGAAAGGATGAGTGCAGAAAGAAAGCTATGGGGCTCTGAAAATGCATCCACATGTTTTCCGAGGCAAGGTACTTATCCACCATTAACCAACGTTTCCATTTTCTTCTTTTGTACTGACTTTTACATTCTGAAATACCAACAGTGAAGATGGCCATATCTTGCATAAATACTTCACAGCATTTACCCCTGTACATTCTCTTTATTTGAGGGAAAATGCAGGACGGGATATATTATATTTTCTGCCAAACGAAATGCATAACTGATACTGGATCTACCATTTCTTCCTCAACTAATCTTGACAGGCTGTCTTGTTATGCATAATTTGTACTTCAATTAAAGCAGCTACAATATAGTCCAACTTGACATGCGCCCCTCCAAGAAAACAAAAAAAGAAAGAAAGAAGATGTTTGACAATCAGGAAACATTCAAGAGCATAATGCTCCCAATTTCTAAAATTCGTAGTAAATAATTCAATAACAAATGACTGCAAACTAGAAGGGCACCTTAGGAAACATTCTAGAGCATAATGCTCCCAATTTTTTGATTCGTAGTAAATTATCCAATAACAAATGACTACAAACTAGAAGGGCACTAAAGTGCCCCAAAATCAAAGAGAAAGTCATTATACTAATTACACTATATTAACTCTGTGTTATAGTAATTGTTGCCAACATAGTATGATAACTCACAAAAAAGGGTGTTAACTATTCTTACCGATGAATTAAGCAATCCTGGACGCTTGATTAATCTATCGTTGACTTCCAACAAAGAGCCTTTCACACAACATCTGTACAGCCATTACAACCTTTAACTTTCCATCAAAATAACCTAGAAGCAAATACAAATGAAGCACCCCAAAGGGAGCTGGGTGTTAAAGGAGCAGATTCATACCTCACGATGTAAGAAGAATCACCAGTGCAAACTTTGCACAAAGCTGTGTTTGGCTCAAAGTGTTGCGCATTCTGCACAAGAACATCTCCAAGATCAGTCAAGCATAAGCTTCAAATTTGATACAAAATACAATACCTTTCGAAAAGACAAAAGTAAACCTGAAAAAGTATTTTGCACACCTTTGAAACCATAAACTCACAGGGGACAAAAGTTTTCAGCCTCTAAAGTACAATCATAGAGTATATGAAATGAAGTTTTTTTTTTTGGGGGGGGTAAGTAGATATCAAATGACTTAACCAGCATTCACTGGTACTTAAAATTGATACATGACAGGGACAAATTATTAACAACGTCCACCCAGTGTTAACAGGATCCAGGTTGACCAATTTAGGAATGAAGGAAGCACCGAGCAACTTGAAGTCTGCTCAACTATATTACAGGCAGCTACCGGAGTCCTTATACTTCGTATTTCTACTCACTTAATATTTAGACACATGCGGGATGGCAGGCTGGTGTCAGATTGATCATAAAGATGGGTTGAATTTGGCAAGAACTAACAACTAGCCCAGACGCCATCTCAAGTTATAGCTGCAGCCTTAGATACTAGAAGTTACATTATAGCCTCTTCTTAGATTGCAACTCACTGATGTGTAGCTCCACTTGCAGAAACAAAATAGCACGCCATGGCACATTGAAAGAACCCTAATTCTATCACTTTTTATTACTGCTTCACAATATGTAAACTCAGAAAGATGACTTTGTCAACGTGAGATTGAGATTTGTCAAACCGATATTTTCTAGTATCTGCTGCAGAGTGTTCTGCAATCTCAACAACGTTTGCCACTTAACAACCAATCAACTAAGATACAGATTTGGTTTATGAATTTGAAGATCTGCAAGAAATTAAAAAAGAAAAAAAGAACTCAAATTTCGAAAAACAGAATTCATATGATCATGAACTCTAAACTCATTTCTTCAAATACATATATACATGCATGTCTACGTCTCTATAGATCTACATCCAGACACATACAGTAGTACCTTCTTGCGCTTCCCGGTAACCTTAATGACACTGCGGTCAGACTTCCCAACGTTGAAATCAACGGCCGTGATACCTCCTTTATCCTTGAATGCTACGTGCGTCTGGGCCAAGCCAATCACACACAGCCTTTTTTGTTTTGGCAGATAAAGAAAACGAACTTCAATATCTCGAAATTGCTCTAAAGAAAAGAAACGGAAAAATACAAAAATAATTAGAAATGTACCCATTGGCATGGCGGTAAACGTACTGGTCATGTCCTGGCTTCACCAAATCTGCAATATTCAACAACAAATCATTGAAATTTAGCCAGACATAGCCAGGTTGAGTATAAACTTCCAGTAACCCAGTTTAGTAACAGTAAAAGATTTTTGCACGAATAATTAAATAACCTGGAGCAAAATAGGAGACGAAGTTGTATTCAACGGCAGAGGGAGGGGAGAGAGGAAGATCGCACGCGTCAGGGACCAGAAGCCTATGTAACTCCTCCTCCTCCTTGCCCTGGTCTTCTTGTCGTTGTTGAGGTTTTTGTGTCGGACTGTTTAGTGGCGAGTTGTCTTCCTTTACAGTGTCTTCGACACAGGGGTCCGTCATTGAGAGATCTAACTGGGATTATGATTTGCAACAAAATCGACCAGGCAATTCGTACAAATTCAAGGGCTTCTGGGGTCTGTCCCCTCTGCTGTTACGGCAATATTAAAATCCCACCGAAGCCGACTGTTCCCCCTACTCCGCGTCTGCGATTAAACCGGTTTTGGGCCGAACTAGGTCTTTTGGACTTGGGTTGGTTGAGCAGGCCTTTTCAGTGGAAACGCATTTGCCCAGCCCGGATATCCGGGACCCTTAATGCAACTAATTCACGCCTGGGCCGCCTGTTGGCCCTCTCAAATCCGGGCTCGAGGGGCTGGTAGAACTACTTGAAGGAAAAGTTTATAAGGAAAAGACACGTAGCTTTTCTTGTTCTGAGGAACGACGAGTCGACGATGTAGTCAATAGTTCTGTGTAAAGAAAATTGCTTAGATACGCTGTAAATTGTAATTAAACAAATCTAACATTACAAGTTTGTTAACCACTAATTTAATGAGTCAAGTTATGGTTGACCATATCATTTTCAATTCATTAAATGATATGACCAACTTTAAAACTTCTAATTTATTTTTTTAAATCAAAATCATCTTTTTTATAACTTTGTATAATTTATCTTTATACGTAATCTGTTCTCATAGTTAAAATACTCATAATCCGTAAATATTTGATTATTTTATTTCTTTTACAAGGGAAACTAGACTCCTGATTTGATGTCAGAAATTTCCCCTCCCCTGCCCCTCTCCCTCCTCATCCTGTTCACTTTGATATCAGATTCTTATAAGTGCTTCGTTCTTATAGCAATCAGAAAGGGTTTTACTTTGAATACATAGCCATTAAGCTTGCTTATACATAAACCACTCTTAATCCTAACAAGTAACACCGTCCTCTTCAACGGTCGCGAAAACACACAAGCTCGCATTCATGCAGGAAAAAGGTTCATTTTAACCACACTTAATTATTCCCTCTGCTCCCTATAAAAAAAAAATCAAATTGGACCGAAAGACACACAACAATGATCTCTTTTTGATAAGACTGCCTCTCACTAACCTCAAATCCGTGCTAATAATTAAGATCACCTAACGAATTTGCAGTCCAGCCTAATCTCAGACCCACCACCAGTGATGCTACTCATCTTGATCATGGACTTCACAAAAGCGTCGTTGAACTCTTTTTGGGAGCTAGCAAACTTTGAAACCAAACTTTTGGTTGTTGGGCTAGTGAGCAGAGCTTGATCCGAAGAGAATATACTCTTCTTTTGGAGAAGCAGCTTGTAGTATGCGTTGTCAAATATTGTGTTGGTCGAATCCAGATTGGCACCCGCGTTCTTCACCTTGTTGTGTGCGGGACACACGCTTCGTAGGCTGGCTGCGAAGGATGGGTACAGTGAGGGGTCAATGTCGAGGGAGGTGTTAAAGCTGTGGATTCTGTTCTGAAAAGATGAACAATGAGCGAACCCAAGAGTGTGGCCCCCTGAACAAATTCATGCGCATCAGTCATTAAGTGAGATGGCCATTTACAAAAAGAAATGCTACGGCAATGTTTTAGATCTTTCAAGGACAGCCCCCTGGCCTGATCTGTATGTACCTGAGAGTGCCACTAAATCTTCCAGGGACAGGCCCCTCTGGGAGAAGCTTTGCTGTAGTTGAGAGATGTTGAATGTAGGAAAAGGCAATTGTCTGGTTTCAGTTGCCTTCGAGATTCTTCCATCTTTTCTCCCTTTCGGCACTTGCCAAGTTGGACCTCCGGACTAAACGTTAGACGAACCGGAAAAAAAGAATGTTTTATTAAGTTATGTTGGAATTCATGTGTGAATCCCGCTCAACAAATAACGACGATGTTGATTATAAGCCAATATAGTGTGAGCAGGTCCCAGCTCATAGACTAATAAATCTTTTGAGTCAGGACCATTCTGCTGTATTATATTCTTAAATTAATTCTCGAACATTTGACGGAAATGATATTGATGAAAGTTGGCAATTACTGTGGTTGGGATCGTTTATATTGGTGTTAATATGACTAACCAGAGCAACGGCATCTCGCGCAGCAAGAGCCAAAATATCAGCACAAGAGACCACGCCGGGGCACAGAGCTTCCACCGCTTTCTTTGCGTTGTCAATGACATAAAATGCATGCAACGAAATGTTAGGAGGGCCGTCTTTTTCTGCTTGGTTCTTTCCCTTTGATGCCAGCAGCACAGAAGCATCACAACCCTTGAACCACAGATCAGAACAACATACGCATGAACAATGGCATCACTCTAATAGTTCGAACTTACGAATGAAGTACGGCATTCATGTGTGCTTGTGTGCTGTAAATTGGGTGTAGGAATACTGATGATTAAGATGATTACTCTGATGAAGCAATCGTGAAAGTGCATTCGGAGCAGCGCGGCTGGAACTGTTCTGTCATTTTTCATGGCTTTCTTGACAGCACTGGTGACGGTGGACTCAAGACGTGGGCATGTTTTGTCGTAGTAGTTTGAGCTTAGTGCATTGACAGAAGAAGATATAGAAAGGAGGGTGAAAAGGGCGAGTGCGAATACGGCTGCCATAGTTGAAACTAGTCAATTGAGCTCTATGCAGTTCTAGTTGTCTGTGAAAATTCAGAGATTGGACCAAGGTATTTATAGCAAATGCATGCAGCAAAAGGGAACAAACACTTGGAGTGGTTGCGGAAGACACGGTTCGTTAGCAAATTTGGTGACCAAGAACGTATAGATAGTGGAGTAGTGTAACTGAAGGAAGCTCTCGACAGCGGACAAGCATATCAAATCCATACTCTTATTAGAAAATTAAGTTGTTGACGCTGTGTTTTGACCTAAAAAAAAAAAAAATTGCAGCCATCCAAAGCAAAGAGAAAGAAGCGATAGAACAAAATGTAGAGTGAATGCAATACCATTTACCACCCAAAAAAAAAAACAATGGATTTTCAAATACCCCTTCTATCCAAGTTCTGCCTCACACTACCTGATAAAGGAAGGCAGCAATGTAAAAACAGTAAGAAATGGGATAGATTGACCGTGGGGGCCGGGCACGTAGGATGCAAACAAATACAGCTGTAAGAAAACGAAGGAATTATTGGCTATCAGACATAGTTGTAGAGTTGTTCCAATCAACTTTTTCTTGCCTAGCTAAAGCCTGATTAAAAACTAAGGAAAGGAATGGTCCTTCTTTAGTCTAGCAAAAGGACCCTACTCATGACGGTGTTAAAGAATATGTTTGGTGAATAGGGTTGAACGAATAGAGTCATTTTCCGGGAATCTAAGTGCACGAGGTCAATAGTTCCCAACTCAACGGCTGTCTGAGTATCACTATCAACAGCTAGCAAACCATTAGATATTCCCGAAAACAACTGCTCACGAGTAACAGCTTTATCAGCCCCTAAGAACCATTTCTTTAAAGATGTTGTTTGACGAGCAAAAATTTTAAGAATTTTGAATTTGTAATAAGAAAGTTTTCGAGAGTTTTGACTTGTCATGAGAATTTTGCAAAAAGTTAGTAAAAGAAATTTAAGAATGTTTAATTGTGGAGTGTTTTTATTTATTTGAGTTTGTTAAAAGTAATTTGATGAAATTTTTTAATAAAAAAATAACAGAGTTTGTTAAGAAGCAAGAAAACAGAATATTTGATGTACAATTTTTAGAATTTATGTGAAAATTTTGAGATTTTAATATTAAGTTAACTTTTTTAAAAAATTGTTGAAAAGGTTGGAAAATATTTTATAACCAAATATCACCGCCTTGGAGGAGGAAGGGAAGCTACCCGGGAGAAGCTCCAAATTCAGTTTCGCATCTTTTTCATGAGACAGAGACCCGTCAGTTCTCGTATTGTTTTCATTGTAGCGTGAAGTGCAACGCTCATGTTCGAGGTACAAACGCCAGATTCCTCTTAATCGGAAATGTGATGTGATTTGAGTAATTGGAGACGCAAGTTGGAGGGTCTGGCCAACTACTGTGCGGTGACGAGATCCCTATCCATGTGCAAGGGTCCACCTATTCAATTTGCAAATAGAAAAAACAAGGAACTCCACGTGGTCCGGCAGAAAGCAGGGGAGTCGTGTTTTGGTACTTTGGGCTTTGTTGAGATGGAGGCTACAAAGACATTCGTATTGCAGCCTTGCTCTAGCTGTGCAGATGACCAATTTGATTGAGGCTTGCAGTTGCAACTTTTTGCACAAGTACTGTCTAAAATGCTATACCTATATGCACGTAATTTCTGTACGGAGTATGAACTTGGTGAATAATGCAAAAAGATTCGTAGGAAACTCCAATTTCCAATAATATAATTGTTACAATATGATCAAAATTACAGGCATATTTTTTGAAAATTAAGATTTTTCTACATGCTGAAGCTGCATTTTTCGCTGCTCTTCTTTTTTGTGTGCCAAAACAAGTCATTAAATCAACATTCACACAGCCCCACAAAAAGTTGTGAGGGGTAAAGCTTTGGTTCCTTCCTTGGTTAAAAAACGCACATATCTTGTAGGCTTTTGAGTTAATGGGTTTGCTCCCCCCATATCAACCACAATCCAGAACTGTTATGTCCTAACCACCTTAGACGACCCAAAAAGAGTGGCGGGCTGCTTCAGTGTAATAAATAAGCACGCCTCTGCCGATCCAGTCCAAACCCAAAACCCTGAATAAGTTCAGCTTATAATTGTACGCTACTGGAGAAGGTTTGGCCAAAAGCCCAGTTGGCCGGCACAATGTCTGGGAACAATTGGGTTACTCCGTCAGTAGTGATGACCATGAAGGATAGAGACTGCCCATTGAGGTAGGAATTGGATTGCCAATTAGCTCCCCAGTTCCTTGACATTGGCAGCCAATCAGTTTGTGAGCCTTTGATGGACACTGATTGAATAGATCCTGCTCCTGCCACATTGCTAATCAAAACAAGCTCAAAGTAGTCTCTTCCGTTGATGGTGAATCTGACACCGCCATGCTTCTTGCACGGAACCCTGGCACCGTCACAAATCAGAGCAGCGTTAGATAACCTTTCTACGAAGAACCTCACACCTAAACGCAAGAATACAGAAAAATAAGCCAAAGTTGATACCTGCGGAACAGCACCGGCACAATCCCTCCACTGTAAATAGCAATCTTTTCCCAGGCAGGCTGAGCCATATCGAAATGCTGGAGAGGTGGGTTGCACCAACCTCCGGCATTGCTTGGAAGGTCATAGTTAGGAGGACAGAAGTTTGTTGCAGTGACCGTCACTGACACCCCCTTGTTGCACCACTGAGTGTCAGTTTGGTAATCGCAAATGATCTGGTAGCATTGTCCACATGAAGCTCCGTCGTTGAACAGTGCGGTACTTAATGCCGCAGTCCTGGTCCCGTACCCTGTAGAATACAAGTTCCCATATCCACAAGCTCCCCCTGCAGCCGAACAGTGATGATAAAGATTCAGTCTGCCATATTGCGTACGTGTGCGTTTCCAAAAAAAAAAAAAGCAGAAAATTAAGAGCATTTGCAATTTGAAGTTACATACCCATTGTTCCTGAGGCATCACTGCCTCCATAAAAGGTAGCATGTGCTTTCGTCCACGCAGAAGGCGAAAATGCATTGCCATGGGTAGAAAAGCAGCATAATCCAACAGAGATTAATGCCAATGCAAAAATAATTTTCTCCATTTCTTGCCAGACCAATGAAGGAGAAAAAACTGGATACAGATAGGGGACTTGGGAGAGGTTTGGGAACGTCTCTTCTTACTTTTTCACTTGCAAGCTCAAGAAACACTGCCTCTATAAATAAAGGATCAGACTCCCAAATACAACAGCTACACATGTGATCTCTGCAAGTTGGGAGAACTTGGATGTTTTATTTAATGAATTGTTTATGTATGCCTGGAGATTTCTGCGCCTCATTCAATTATTCGCACGTTCTCAAACTCTTCTCTTCCAATGCCCACATGCATTCCCCAATACAAAGGCGGTGAATGAATCAAATTCCACGATCCCAAGTGTTCCTTAATCTTTTTTTCTCTGTTTTTTTTTTTTTTTTTTTTTGGGGGGGGTTTTCTTTAAGGTGTTGGATTGTTGCTACTTGAAGGTTAATTTAGCTGACTAATCAATGGTTTATTTATGCGATGGTAGATTTCCTTAATTCATGTCATACAAACTTCACATGCTATTCCCTTGACCCATATGAAGCATAGCTCTTCTTCATGTGCCAATCACATGACCCATTTTGACAACAGATATTCAGATGGGCATGTCGTGATATGTTGATGGACTTATTCCCGCTGATTATTTTCAAAAATTGTCCTTTATAAGCGGATCTAGACTTAGAAGAATTGATCAAAAAATTTCAAATGTTTTATCCATTTAGAATGATGAATTATGTGTCAAACCACCTCCACCTGGGTAATTAAAATCAATATGGATGTGGCGAGAAGGGAGCACTTTACTGTGGTAATTGTGGTCCTGACTCTGAGAGACTACAAAGGCGACCTAAAGGGAGCTGTAATAGATAGAATTGAGGCTCGTGATCCTCTCACTAGAGAAGCAGAGGCCACAATGAAGTTGGGGGTAATGACAGGTAGTGACAGGCAATTCAAGAGGGATACCAAAATATCATGTTGGCAGGTGACTCAGTCAATGTTGTGGACGCGATCAAGAGCTTCTCTAGGAGGAAAGAGTGGACCATTCAAGGGAAGATTCGTACCATTAGGGAAAAACTTGATCAGATGAGGGAATGAAAAATTTCCCATATTAATAGGGTGCAAATAAGGCGGTGCACCATCTTGTTCGTTGGGCCGCTCTTATTATTGTGATGTGGGTTACTCGACAATACAGTACCAGAGCTTGTAAACGACCTAACATGTGTTTATACAGGTATTGATTCTTATGATTGTAATCCGTTTTGATTTTCAGTTAATGAGAATGGGGTTATATTTCTAGTAAAAAAAAAATATAGTAGGAATACCAAAATGTGGAATTTTAGGAACACTTTCTCTTGCATTTCTTATTCCTCCCAAATCCAACAACATCGATTGATTACAAAAGCGGTGAATTAAATAGACTATTTTCATTTTGCACGACCATGCTCTCTTTGATCTATGTGGGGATATTCAATCTTAGAAGCAATGAACTTTATAACTTAGAAAGATAGAAGAACATTGCACAAAGAAAAGAAAACCAACTTCATTTCCCAAACTCAAGAAATTCCTTATAAAAATTTAGAAAAATTAAAAATCAAAGCTGGGAGATGAAGCTAGCGGTGGAATCAATTTAGAAAAATGAAGTTTGTTTCGTTCCACTACTTCCTCCAAGAATCTTTACTCGATTAAATTATAACTCTGGAAAGTAGTCAATAAAAGAAACAATGCTACAATTCCGCATGAAACAAGTTCTAACAAAGATGATAAGCAAACCTGTAGGTGTTCCAAATTGATGATAAACAAGAGATAACTTTAATTCAAATTCAAACTCAAACTCGTCGACTTTTTTTTCGGTCATTAACTTCTACAGGAAGAGTTGGTCAAACGTATATCTCAGGCAATGACACATTTGTCTACCCAGAAGTGCAAATTACTCATCCGCCCCATGATTAATCAGAATCTCAGGCTTCTTTCTTACCCAAATTTCTGGCTACGTTTCTCACTCCCTCCCAATGACCAGCCTTATTAACTGAATAATGAGAGCCAAGTCAAAACTCCAAACCTTTTCAAGAACTATGATTCCTCAGGCCAAAAAAATATGGACCCCTCCTCCCCTCTACAGATTTTTCAGGGCATATATTCCCAAACCTTTCTTTTTCTATATCTCATTTTCAAGGGGGGATATGAAATTTTAAATTTTCCAATCATTTGGACCTACCATTGCATCAAACTTGCCATGTGATATTATTAGTACCACCGCCAAGCAAACCCATGATAAAAGTTCACGATTGATAATTATTATTTTTCTTAAGAGGACAAAAATAAAACAGCTGGCCATGATTGGCCAGTGGTAAGAATCTTGAAGAAGAATATTAATTGAACTAAAAATAGGGAACCTTCCATCATAAGGAAGCCTTCAATCTCTCGAGACTGTTGGCGCATTCACACTTTCAAATTGTAGATGAGGAGCCAATAACTTCGTTGAAAAGATTAGAATTTTTTTAAAGCACAAACGAAATAAATCGTATGGGGCACACGACAAAGCACACCAAACGTCATTATACTATAGTCGTCGCATCTCCGGGCATTATTTTACCTTAACTTTTAAAATAATCTTCAGCGTGAAAAATATTAAGCTGGCATATATTTAGTTAATAGAAATAAATAAGTATTTTACAAAAAAAAAAAGCTAGAAGTTCCAAAGGGCTTGCTTCATCTCATCTGAAAAAATTTGATGCTCCCAGAAGCTCCATTGTTTATAGCTTGGGGTTCAATGAACTCAAGCCTATCACTTCGATGATTCAATGAAGTAAAGGGCATAATCTGTCCTGTCCACATGCTGCTCCCCGCAAAAATAGCTGTAATTTCATCAGTCGACTGCAAACATTGACGCTCACATAAATGTGGGACGACGGACTTCGCTTTGAAGACCCATACGGGCAGCCTCTCCTTGCATGAATGCGCCAAAATCTATTTCCTTCTTTCTAAACGAAGAATCATGATAAGTCAGGCCCACTGATCTGTCTTCGTCAAAACAAAGAAGAATGTTCATGGCGGCTATGAATCGGAAACAAAACCAGCAAGAAGAAATAAAGACGGCTCCTTTTCACAACATAATAACTCTTTTTTTTTTTTTTTGCTAAAACACAACATAATAACTCATCTACCATCAAAGATCATCGCCATTTTTTTCTTCAGCAATACGCTCGGCAAGTTCTTGCTCCAGCAGCGGTAAGCTGTTGAGATCACCTTGGTTCACGCAAAATGGGTGGATGGTATGCATTGTGTCGTACTAGTGGATGACTTCTTTGTTTTTTACATGGGAAATTGATAAGACGAGGCTATGCAACACGCCTATGCAATGCTTCGGGGTTATATTTTCCTTAAAAAACAGATAAATCATTAATTTTAATAAAACCGAGCAGATTTCCAAACAAAAATAAAAGAATACGCTGCTTAGTCAAAATGGAAAATCAACTGTTCAAGCATCTCACCTACGACTAGAGACAAAAAGGGTTGGGTTTGCCTTATATGGCAGCAATCCGAAACTATTGACTACAGGACTAACATAAGAATATGCCCTACAACTAAATCTCGTACAATACCAAAAACGAACAAACGAAACATAATTGAACACTGATTGGAAAGGCTATCTATCACTCGAGTCACTTGAAATGTGCTCGTGGAAGCCCACTCTATGCCTCATGCAGCTGCCTGGATCGGCCCATTGGCTCTAAAGCCACGACCCCTTCCACGATTTCCCCTCCCACGACCACGTCCTATCACAGAGCAATTCCATCACATTAGAGACATAGAAAGCCAAGTAATTACAAGAACAGATAAACAAACTTATAGTGCGCTGTCTTGTTTGCACTCTATCAAATCTTATGGGAACATTGTGCTGAAAATGGTCCACATTCTCCTTTGTCAAGGATAATCCCAATAAACAAAGTCCTAAAGATCCAACTCCAACTACACTTCTCCCATAAAACCTTTGCTAAAATAGCATCTGGCTGAATGAATCATGATTGCAACAAAACTTAGGCACTTATAATTTTCAAAATAAGGGTTAAAACAAAATCCTACACTTAGTTGTTAAACATCATAGCATTGACAACCATCCGAATTACTGAATTAGTTAAAGAGCATCACAAACACTGCTATACCAAGGTGTAACTAGTGGCTCAATAAAATCATATAATTATAGCCTTCAGAGGCTCTAATTCTTTTCAAATCAAGGGGAACAAAGTGTTTTAGGTCATTGTTTCATACTTGGACATAGAAATCTTCCTCAACCTATCATATTTAAGAGACATTTATGGATAAAAAAGATTTCAGAGGGATAGTTTGATTCTGGGTAATTAATTGTGTTCAGGTCTGTGACTGTTTTGCAATAAGTAAAGGATATTAGTCAGACCCACTCCCGGCATCTTTAAAAATGACAAAGCAAGAATACTGGTGGTCCAACTCAACACGCCAACTAAACTTTCACAAGAGTATTAAACATATATGTAGGAAAGAGTACCACGGCCTTGAACAGGTACTTCTCGATGGTACCCTCCATCTTGCTGTGCATCAACTGGAGGGCCATTATACCATCCCCCCCTTCCACGTCCACGGAAACTACGTCCTCTTCCACGACCCCTGCCCCTAGCATTGCCTCGACCACGATCCCAACCTCCATCCTCATAATCAGCTGTCATGAAACCATTCCCTGAATGAAAAGTAACATACATATCAGGAAAGTAACCATTGTGCTGCCACAAATCTTTGCGATTTCAGAAAACTGATATTAGGACCAAACAAACATCTCAGACAAATAGAATATAGTATTTATTTAAAATCTTTTAGGAGTCATCATTCTATTCCAGCCCACTGCTAAACATTTACAAGAGCTATTTGGAATAGTTCTCTATAACATGACAATGAGAAATTAGTGCATAAACAATTTCCAAAAACTAAACCTACACCAGCTATATAAAAGATATTACTGAAATGTAGGCAAAGGATTCCATATGAGACATACCTCTAGCCCTTGGCCTTCCTCTGCCACCACGGCCCCAACCTCGATCATTTGGTGAACCCTCTGCAACATATAAACACATTGAACAAGTCCATACACAATAATGTTAGAAAATACAAGGATTTTCATGATGTGAACTACCTCCTTCATAATCAAACTCCGCAAACGCCTTCACCTGCTCTGCAGGTAACGGAGGCTGGTACCTGGGAACACCAGCAATTTAGAAGTAATAAGTGGTGCTAAATCTCTGCAATTGATTAACAGACACTTTTTCCAAAGAGTATAGAAAAGCCAACAGAAAGGGTCCACGCAAAGCTCAATTTCCTTCTTTAGCACATTCCTCCCAAGCTCCACCCATTAAATCCAACACTAGAAGCAGAAGAATTCCACCTTCCCCTCAAAACTAACTGCCTACCCACATCGTGATTTGTGATAGCTAAAAGAGCCTAGAACCTACCCAACTAAAACACAGTTCAAAATAACCAATGTAACTCATGCTTCCATTCCCCATACAAGTGCAATCCACCCATAAACATCACAAAATAATTCACAAACTTCAACACCCAGGTAACATGAGAGCATATGGCATGCACAACTAGCACCACAAATATACCAGACAAAAACACTTCAACCATCTAATGAATCCCCATAACAAATGTAACAGATCAAAATTTTGGGACACTTCTGCTATCTTGAAAGTACATCAATAAAATTTCATAATATTATTGCACAACAAGGTGACAACTTGCAACTTTGCATTCAATGACAAAACGAACTTGTAAATCTCACCCAACAGAGGATGTATTTAGTTCCTTCTTCGAAAGGGTTACTGTTATCATTGACACATGCCTGGTCGTTTCCAATCTGCGATGAAAAATGAGGGGATAATTCATTGTAACATCTAGTAGTGAAAAATAACCAGCAACACAATTTATTGCCTATCCTGAAATTTGCAATGCAACAATTCTTGCTTAAAGTTCAAGCTTGTCTTACGGAAGGAGGCCTTCCTCTAGGGGCTCCCATGTATCAGTTATGTCTGTGGATCCAATTGATGTAATCTGATGGAGACCAACAATTCTTCTCTGCATAAAAAACAAAAAAAAAAAACCCAATTGAAGCATATTTTCATTCCTGTCAAAAATCAGACAAGTTCAACTCTCACTCCATTGACATGCAAAGGGTAAACAGAACCTTGATTAACTCCACAATTGTCACAGTTTTGTTGATAGCCCTTCCCATCGCCTTGAACACAATCTCATTTGAACCTTTTTCCTCCTATAAATGAAGTAAAATGAAAAAATATTAAGCCGTTAGAAGAATCAACTAACGGATAGAATGAGAAGTAAAAAACACTTTTATACAATCAAATAAATTCTTCAAAATAAATGTTTAATACATGGCCTATCTGAACCAAAACCATAACAAAGTAAACCCAAGCACTTGAAATGTTAGCACAACCATTAAATACAGTGTTAGGCACAAAATAAAAGGCAAACTAAACAGATACAGCTACAAAAACCAGAAGACAGATGCATCATGACACCATATACTCCCAACGGCCCGATGTGATATCTAACAATATTGATCCTAATTTTTTAGTCAGTTATCGACCGATTTATACACTTCTTAGAAGCCTATGAAGAGTCTGAACACCAAAACATCACCGAGCCAATTTACCAAGATTTTCAGAATCAAATACGTTAAATGTTTCACAAATACAAGTTTTTCACACCGTTATCCTAAAAAGCCCGTAAAAATTCACAATCTACAGGACTCTCATAAAAGCAGCCAACTAGGCATACCGTCTTAGCAGAAACGGAGCCTCACAAGTAACAAATAAGTCTCCAAATAGCAAAACTTCAGTCATTTCAATTTGTTCGAGTCAACAATTCAAACATGCAATCAGAAATTGAAAGAGAGAGAGAGAGAGAGAGAGGGAAGAGAGAGATACTTGAAGCAGGCTCATGGCATAGGTAATATAGTTGCGCATCCTCCCCCTGACTCGTAATACGAATCTCATTTGCATCAATCGGCGTCTCCGCTCTCGGCTTCTCCACTCTCTGGTACCGATCCATCTTCTCCACCAAAAAGATTTCCGAAACCAAAAAAACAAAAAGAAACAAACCCACAAAAGCGTCTCAGAGACATGCATGAAAACAAAAGGAATAACAATCATTGGGAAAGGGAACTAAAGCCGAAAAAATCACCGAAAGGAAAATGAAAGAAGATAACAGACTAGGGTTTCGACTAGGTGAATGAATGGTCTGTTTTCGATATGGTCTTACCGTGGTTAGTACGGATAAGTTTGCTCCACCGAGAAAGAGCCCTCTTCTACGGCTTAGTTTCTTCTTTTACGCCCTAATTTGGCTTCGGAGACATTCACCTCTTATATACCGACACCCTTCCGAAACTACCCTAACCAAATCTTTATCCGGTCCAATAGTATTTTTTTTATCCCTACCTTGTAGCGGTTCAACCGTGGTTTTTTCATCCTTACGGTCTGGCGGTGACATTTCTTTTGTTTCGCCGATATTCTTCTCTTTTTTTTTGTCGTCTTTTTCCTTTTGCACTCAAATTTGGTCATTAGGCCGGATGCCCGGAATTAGTTACTTCAATCGAGTGGGCTATTAATGGGCCTGGGCCACAGTACTACTTGGACCCCGACGTTCAACCCAGGACTAATTGCATTATATATAAATGGTGTTTGGATATCAAATATTTAGTTTATCTAATAAAATAATTATAAAATAATCTCTCTTTTTATCAAATCATCTCATTTTATCACAATAACTATAAAAAAAAATCCCTCCAATCATCTATCATTTTACTTTTTCACCAATTTCATAAATAAAAAATTTTGGTATCCAAACACCACCATACCATGACAAAACAGGGGTTTGTCTTGATTATTTTGCTCCCTCCTTGCATAAGAGGGACTATTAGAAGAAGATGCACGGCTGTTTTGAGTATTGGCCCAGTTCTAGAATTTTGATTATTTATTTTTATATAGATAATAGAATTTGATTATTTAAACAAAGAAGAAGAAGCCTAAAAAAACACAAGCCACCAAAACAATTTGAACAGACTATTTTGATTTCAAGCTCCAGATTATGTCTGCGCACCACGCAGACAGATTATTTTGGACCACACTGATCGGACATCCTTATAGAACAGTGAACAGTTCATTGGACGGACCGCGTTCTGTCCAAATGTACCATTTGATTCCTCTTCCCTAGCCCAACCTCAAGACAGAGTCCCTCCCTCTTGGGATGGAGTATAACAATAAAGCATGAATCGGGGATGGGGGCACTCAGGAGGTGTTTGTTGTACTCGATCACCGGTCATCAGGCCCCGGCCAGCTTCCAACCCACATGTCTTTTCCTCTACAGAGCTAAAACAGTGTTTTCGCTTGTAAATAGCATATTTTTTCAATGCTCTCTAAATTTCAGAGCACATTTATATGCACATCAATTACAAAACCAAACTGCATTCACATTGTTCTTACTTTTTTATGAAAAACACTTTATTGCACGATTACATCCATGACAGCCACAGCCTAGTGATTAGATTGAATTAATTCTTTTCATCACAAGAAATGCTGGGAATCCTGGCTCTTGGGGCCGTGTGCAGCAATCAATGGATCAATGATTTTTCTCCATCCGTTGAAGTCTATAGCGGAGCCACCACCAGGCAACAGGAATCCATTAACAAAGAAGAAAGGTGTCCCGGACACCCCTCTGGAAGTGCTATACTGCACAACAAATGACATTCCAGATGAATGATGGTCGATGCAGAAACACCACTAAGAAGAAAATTAGGTTAAACATATGTAAACATGACGGCCATAGTTTACCTCGAAGGAAACCCTTGTTTTGAGATCAGTTTTCGTGTCATTGAAGCCAGAATTAAAAGTGGAATAATATGAGCTCCCAACTACTTCTGTTGCAAACCTCGCAATCTCGTCTACAATACAAGCCCTAGACAAGTTTCGGGTTTGGGCATTGTAAAATTTCTCCTGTTTAAAGGTAGGAAGCAGGTTTAGTCAGCATAAAATTGAATGGCTGTAACTAAAAGGGCAACAAATTAGAAACAGAAGAAAAATACAAGAGTTTGTCGAATTACAAGAGCAGACACATTATTTTTATAGCAATAGTAAGAAAAGCACAACAAATCACACTTTGAGATATTTGTTTTCAGAAGAAATTCGACAACGTAAAACTTTGACTCTCACACTTTCTTTCAAGTGCATCAGCAACTTACTTTCTGAATAGACGATTGAAGCTATCAATAAACTCAACAATTATTTCATAGAAAACTTGTCCTGCCAGATAGATCGAGTTACCCAACCTTAGGGTTATTCTCCAATCTTACAAAACATGTGATACCCCAAGTGGTAAAAGCATCATGTTAAGCCTCATATTAGTGGATAGATTCTGAAAGCGATGGATAGACAAGTTCTAAGTACTACATTGGTTATGTATGAGGTGGAATTGGGCTGTTTAAGAAATCACAGTGAGCTCCAATAATAATTAGTCTGTCTTAAATATAACACAAATATGGCTAACACAGCCATAAATCATGAGAAATAATATTAGTGAACCTCCTCATGTCATATTCAAGAACTTGAGTAGAAGAAATTGTGATGCCTGAATTAATAGGATTTAGTTTTAACTCTCACATTAGGCGGATGAATTGTCAAACAGTTACATTGTCAAATGCCAAATCCTTATTCTGGTTGTACACTAACTAAGAAAGTTCTACATAAGTGATTATAGGAGTCCTAATAATGACTAGTCCCTTTCAGGATATAACATAGATATGGCTACCACTTAGAAAAAGCTACAATTCCAGCTACAGAAGAGAGAGGGGGGGGGGGGGGGGGGGGGTAAAAAGAACATAAGGAATTCTCGAGGAAAAGCTAAAGAAACCAGTGAGGGAACACATATTTATAGGATTTGATGGCACCATACGCTTAGGAGAATTAACTGCTTATGGAGTTACACAATAAAGAGACTGCCATAAGAGGGAGAGGAAAAGGACAAAAAGAGACCAAATTGTCGGTGTAGAAGGAATGTATGAATAAGAAAGCGCAGTAATTGGTAGTAGTTTCTCACCAATTGCTAGGATTTAAGTCATTTGACAGGTTGTGCAAAAACCAGCAACCAAAATAGGTTCAACATCAAGTATAGACCACATTGCAAAATTTTAGATTTCAAACTGAAAAACACCCAAATACATGAGCAGGGATGGTGCGAGTACAAGTCAATGTCTATATGTGATATCACAACGCAGTAAAACCAAATGAACTTCTGCAACAAGAGAATGATATGCTATAGATGCTAGAAATCGTAACCTGATACTTGAAGAAGTGCTCCAACAAGGGGTAAGTAGCAGAAGCATTCAAGGAAGTTGCAATGTGCAAAGCACGAGATGCAACAAAAGCGTTGTCATGGTAACTGCAACTCCAGAAGAAACACCAATAATCACTTCAAGAAGCAAATAAGTACTTATGCATCTGAAAGGACAGCTGAGATTATCACTATCTATCCACATTAGCTAGCTTTTTGGGAAGTATCACAATCCAGATATTAACATCACTATCAAACAAAGTTCTATCTTGGCTGGCGGCTGCATGTGCGACAAACATATGTTACATTATAAGGAAATACCTCAATGTTTTGTTTACGGATTGCGCTTACACATCTCAATATCGTCAGAAGCAAAAACACAAGGTATCAAAAGGTATGTTCAAACAACTGATTGCTAACAACTTCAACGGAAGAACTACACTCACTGTAAATTTAAACTCCAGACAATCTGTGTAACAAATACTTGGCATGATTCTTCTCACTTATACTTGATTTCTTGTCTATGATAATTGTCATGTATAATATTCGATATCCTATCAGTAAATTCATATCCAAAAGAAAATCTGAAGTTCACCGAGAAAAGGCCAACAACAATTCAGTCTTAAACAAAGTACAAAATTGAAAACTCAACCATAGAGAAGAGTAGGGAGGCTAATTCACAAACAAGGACAGAAAAGAAAAAGAGAAAAGATTTAACCCAAATGGTCCATTTGGTTACTGGGAAAAACTACAGCAAAGAGGGAAAGAGGGGGGAGGGGGAGAGGGAAACAGAGAATTTTAAATCCTATATCTAGAGCCATACAGAGTAAAAGCCTCCAATATAAATGAAGCTCCTGGTTTCAGTCGAGCTAATTCTTCTCTTCACATACCAACAGTAGTATTCGAAACCACATCTTTTAAATTGACGGCAACCAATACGGATAATCTAAGAACGAATTACGAGAGGAGAAAAATTACTGACGGCAACGGCAAGAGGTGAACGACGAGCCAAGCGCGAGAGCCATAGTATTGAAGCGCTTGCTTGAGAGGCGGCCACGAGTCCCTACTGTCGGGGCAGAGAGGGTCGTAGAACGCCTCGATAATGATCGTGTCGGAGCTAACTCCGGAATTCCGGTAGACGAACCCGTCCATCTCTGCAGGTGGCAAGGACTGGGCACGAACCTCGAGAACCAAGAATAACAATAACAACAACAAACCCGATTCTAATACCAGCGCCTTGTGCTTCGATCTCTCCATTCTTTGGAGGTGAAACTTCAATCCGATACTCTGGATTGAATGGCTGGCTGCTATTCGATAGTTTCCTATGAACTTAAAAGAGATTACTCAGCGTCATCTGTGTGACTTTGTTTTTTTGTCTGACCTGATCAATTTGTCGTTATGGAGTCGTTACATTCCGAATATAGGTCCACATTGCTAAAGTTTAATAGCAACTCATACCTAATCCGGATGACTTGAAGAAAAAAAAATCCCCAATCTTAATGGCAATAAAGTTTGTAGTTTTTTTTAGGTAAAGTTATAATTAGCTCCATAAGTATGAACAAAAATTTAATTAATTCAGTATCTTTCAAAACAACGAACCCTTTAACTTTTGAAACTCATCAATTCACTCCGTCCAAAATGCCCATATAAGATAAAATTACTAAAAAAATAAAAAAATTAGTAAAAATAAAAATAAAAATGATATTTTTTAAATAAAACAATTGAGATTCTATTTTAATAATCTATTTATTTTTAATTTATTTTTTAAATTTTTTATTATTATTTTTTTTTAATTTAGTCTTGGAGGTATATTTCGGTCATTTTGCATGATTTTCTGTCGGATTTAACGCCTAATTTAGATGGGTGTGAATTGATGAGTTTCAAAAGTTAAGAGTTTTAAATCGTCTTTTTGAAATTTACAGGGCTAACTATGATTTTTGCCCATGCTTAAGTGATTAACTATGACTTTATCTTTTCTTTTTTTTTCCCGGGCAGATAATGGTTTGATAATAAAACCTTAAAAAAATAGTTTAGTCATGGTTCCAAGATTCATGTCAATGATATGACTAAATATCATTGTTATGCTTAGTAAGTATTTTGTCTTCGAAACATTATTTTCACATGTTTTTCTAATGAATATTTCAGAAATATAATAATTGGTCCCTGAAACTTTTCAAATAATGTGTACGTTATAATTTAAAATA
This sequence comes from Morella rubra, assembly GCA_003952965.2. NCBI lineage: Eukaryota > Viridiplantae > Streptophyta > Magnoliopsida > Fagales > Myricaceae > Morella > Morella rubra. The sequence goes on along the minus strand of CM025856.1, from coordinate 21,345,264 downwards.
AAAAATTTAGAGATTTTTTATACTCAATGATTGTAACAATATTGTTACTAAAAAATAGCATTAAGGACAATAAAACAGTGGTCCTATTTTCTGCCTTTAGGAGCGCATACTAATAGTTGGCAGATAAGACTTCTAAGTACTCGACAAATCATATAAGTATTTGGTTGTGTTTAAGTATTAAAATTTTAGGATTTAGAATTTTAAGGTAAAATTAATTAAAAATGAAGGGAGAGATATTTAAATGATTTTTTTTTATATTTATTATAGTGAAAAATAATAATTTGATGGAGAAAAAAATTATATTGTAATTATTTTATTATGTTAAAATTTTAAAATTTTAGTAAACAAACACAGGAGTGTGGTTCAAATCATCGGCGGAAGGAGGCCGGGGCGAACTGGGGCCCGGCTGGCCAATGTGAAGTCTTTGATTTTTTTTTTTTTTTATAACTAATATGCCCTCCTCTAGCCCAGGCCCGCCCCCTTAAAGCCCAGCCAAGCCATACCGGCCACACACCTGAGCCCAGCCCTAAGGCCCCTTTTTTTTTTTTAAACAAAAGCAGAGGGAAAAAAAAACACAGGGTGTTTTAATTCTGTCCTTCTCCCTCTCCCGACGCCTCACTGCTTCAACTTCCACCCTCCCTCCCTCCTCCAGACGGACCTCCACCGCCGGCTCTCTCTCCCTATCTGCCTCTCCGTCCCTCTCTCCTCCACCGCTGGGCCCCAACTCTCTCTCCCTCGTTGCCTCTCTGACTCTCTCGGGCTCTCTCTCTGTCAAGTCTCAGCGGCTCAGCCTCTCTTTCTCTCTCAGCCGCCGGCCAGGTATCTATTTAGCCTCTCTCAGTCGATTAAACTTTTAGCTGAGATTTTGTTGACATGACAGTTTCCATTCAAATTTCTTTCTCTCAGAGTGGGATTTTGGGGGTTTCTCTGTCTGGTTGCTTGTAACAAAGCCAGCTCTCAGACTAAAATCATCGAATCCAAACTTCTTCCGCTCGATATGTTTTCTGTTTTTTATTTGATACCTCTGTCTTGATTTGATTTGATTTTTTTTTTTTTTGCTTGCAATTTCAGAAGATTGAACGACTTTAATTGCTCCCTGAATGAAATATGTAGCTAAAAAGATGAAAAAATTTCGAAGCAACTTCTTTTGTCTTTATTCTATGGGTTGTATTTCACAACTTAACAGTGTTTGAATAAATTTGTGATGTGTTGAAAAGAAATTGTATTGCAAAATGTTGTATGAAACCTTTCTGTGCTATCTATATTAGCTTATAGAACCATCAGGTATCTATTTAGCCTCTCCCATTCGATTAAACTGTCAGCCGATTAGTTTAGTTCTCTCAGTAGATTAGCTGATTACCAGTTACGGCTGCAACCGTTGAGAGAGTATTTTCTATGATGAAGATTATCAAGACTGACTTGCATAATAAGATGAAAAATGACTGGATGAATGATAGTATGTTAGTATATATTAAGAAGGAAAATTTTGAAACTATTGATAACGAAATCATATTGCAACGTTTTCAAAAGATGCAGACCAGTATGATCCAATTGTCAAATATTACGGTATGTGTATTTCAATATAATATATTTTAAATATTTTTAGTCCTTAATTTTCAATATTTTAACTCTATGATACTTTTTTGTATTATGTAATAATTTTTTTTTTGTCATTTTATTTTTAGAGTTTGCCCCTTTTTAGATTCATTCCTAATTTCGCCACTAGTTTGAACCATGTCTTGTTAAATAAGTTCCTGACTAACAGTTACACGTGTTGTTAGACAGTTATATATGACACCACTTACATGTAACATAGGGGGCGTTCGGGAGTGAAAATTTTAGAGGTTAGAAATTTTGGGGTTTTGGGGTTTGTGAAAAAGTAAAGATATTTTATGGATTTGATGAAAAAGTGAAGTGAGAGAAGATTTAAATGAATATTATAATAAAAAAAATAAATTGAGGAGGAGAGAGAGAGTATTTTATAATTTTTTAATGTGGTAGAAATTTTGAGGGATGAAAATTTCCTGTCACGCCCCGTGCCAGTACTTACCCCCTAGACTCTCATATCGTAATGGAATGCACACAAGCGGGGATTACGGCACGAATTAATCTGATAACTGGCTTTAAAAACAAGCTTAGCGGAAACGTTGTATTGAAATGTATAAGTATATTAAGGAAGGAAAAAAATATAGTTTTCAGGAATTAAACAAACAAGTTACACTGAATTAAATAAGGAAAATAAAATGGATTAATTAAGGAGATGTCAAAATTACAGTTAAAAAAATTGAAAGTAGGTTGTGGCGTAAGGAGGGACAGAATAAAAGGAATTACAAATATACTGGTAGAACTTTACTGGTAAAGAACAAAAACCTTTACGAAGATACAAAAGTAACGAGATAATAAATACAAAAACGGAAGTTGTCTACAGCTTTCTGTCCTACCACATCTATGAAACCTGCTAACTGTAATAGGACCTAACTCAAAAAGTGACTACTATTGATTTCTAGTCAATCTCCGACTCAGTGTCGGAGGTTAGGTCGATAATCTCATTATCCCCGATGCCCTCCACTAGTGCCGCCGGTGGAGGAGGGACAACGTGAAGAAGAGCCGGATTAAAATCGACCAAACCGAAATCCTCAATTCGAGGAACTGGATGCAGGTGGATCTTGAGGTACCATTGGGCTCGTACCCCACGAATACTTCAAAAGATTCGGTGACATAAGTCCATAATTTAACTACTACTATGTAGGGATCAACATCCAAAGTTTGCTCGCTCATAAATGTCAGCATCTGATATGTCCGATGTCCACAGTAGTACATACAAGAGATTAAACAATAAAAGGGGTGAGTCCTATTGACTCAGTAAAGGGGGAAAAAAAGAATTCCACACAAAACAGATAAGCATGAATAATCAAAATAATCTGTAAGCATCAATAACACTAAACAGAAAATGATGCAATGCAGGAATGATGCATCTGTTTCCCGGTCACTTACTTTCTTTCTTTCTTTCTTTCCCCTTTCTGTCTTTCGAGGTGTCATTTCATCGCTTTGTTTAACCCTTAGAGTCAGGGTTGTGCGTCCCTCCTCTCCTCTGGGACTGTCCCGTGCCCCGGCACCAGGACCCTGTCAAGCGTACCTTGTTTCAACGCCAGGGATACCAACCACTATCCTTTCAGTGGTGGCTTGCACTATCCCACTGTGAACAGTACCGTCACCTTGTCATAGGACCACCTCTGGGTATGGGTTTCATTTCGGTCATGTCGGTCAACAGTTCCCCATACCCAGGATATGTTGATATTATATGACAATACACATAACAAATATACAATTCATAAATATCCATCAATTAACCGTACGATTTGGCATTGGACATAAGAAATAAAATATAGAAATTAACATTAAATGGTCAATCTACCCTAAGTTTTCACATAGAGGCTTTTTGGGCCTTCTTAGACCCCACTAGGTCTATCCTTCAAGTTTTATAATATTCTGGGCTTGTTTAGGGTTAGAAAGTCCATTTAGGCCACTAAACGGGCTTTGTGATTTGAGCCCCTAATTCTACTCAGTTTGAACTCAAATTTGGGCTTCCCCATCTATTTTTCATGCTCTACACAGCCATCAAATTATTGTTCCAGTTCAGACCTTTTTACCCTAAATTTTTGTGTGAAATGCTGAAATTACTCTTAGAGACATTCAGGGGCATTTACGACCTTTCCCGACTTCCGTTTGACCTGCAATTTTTACTGGGACTTCTGTGACCATATACTACACGTCCACAAATTTCCAGGCCAAAACTCTAAGGATTTCATGAGGACGTTTTAGACAGCAAAAAGTTTATTAAAACTCAATAAGCATAACATGCTAAAATAGGCAAGTCCAACAACTTAATGGCGTTCAAGGATCCTAGGGCTCGGCTAGGTCAGTATATTCAGCTTATATACTTCTTTTTCCACTTCCCTCATTATGCCTCCTACATGCATATGACTATTCCCAAAAGAAAGAGCAAAACTCCCCGGGCTCATCAGTCTATATAAGTCGTGACCCTTAAAAGCATTTCACCCCTTACTACTAATCCCCCGTAATGTAAATTGGCTCACCCTTACCTCAGTCGAGTTTATACTGCCTTTCCTTGAATAAAAACACCTAAACAGTAAGACACTACGTTAGAAAAAGAAGAGATAAAAGCTAATGGGAAGGAAAAGGTGCAGACCAAGACTACCTCAATCTCTTTTTCCTTTGGTTTCTCCTTCCTCTTTTCCTTCGGTAAGCTGGTCTCTCTCATGTTACTCTCCCTTCCTTTCTCTCTATCAGTTTGGACAAAGTTCTCGATTTCTTTATGCTCGAGTACCAGGTCCACTCCACATCTCTCTCTTTTATTCTTCTAGTTGAAAACTTAAGTATAAAGAACAACGAACGTGAACTCCTCCTGACCAGTCTATACATCTAGTCTAGGTCTAGACCCAATCATTAGAGAGGGATAGTATGTTATATCCATGCTTCTGCTGCCACCACAATCTTCATCTCGTACATCTAGTTGCAAGCAACATGTTAAAAAAAAAGAGCCAATGGCCAAAATTCATCTAGGCGGTCAGATAAGAAGGAAGGTAAAACGTAAAATGGGATAATTTGCATTTAAGCACAGCAGGTTAGTAATGCAAACTAAAATTTAAAATTAATAAAATTTTTTGATACCGTTAGTGTTTTGCAGCCGTAGGCAGTTGCGCATTGAGTAATAGTAGAACTTTGCTGTTTTGACAGTAATATTGTCGGATTGAATAGGATATAGATGTATGAAATTAAGTACTATGGTTGTTTGCAAATCTAAAGTGTGTGATTTTATCAGGTCGATTACGTAGGCTATAATTTGAAATAAAGGATTATATGTTAAGATAAAATTGTGTAAAGTAACGATGTGATTTAAAGTTAAATAAATAATAATGTTTCAAAGCTGGTGTGCTATTTAATGTGATGAGTGAGACAAAATGACTTGACTTGAGCATTGGATTATTAAGATGATGTGATTGCATTGTTTATACTTTAATACTCTTAATTCGCATTTAATCAACCTAAAATCCTTTAATAATTTGAAATCACCAAAAAAAAAAAATTGAAACATATTTATCAAATTCATCATCTATACTCAAGACTTAAAAAACTCATACATGGTTTGAAGATATAATAGTCATCTATAATAAAATCATGACTCATAAGGTTTGAAGAAAATCATACATGATAGAATTGTGTCAATGTATCTATTGCTTTTTTGAACAATTTTTAGACCTAATTCTTGAGCTTAATAAAAGAAAAAATTCAAGTTCTTAATTTTGGACTAGATTTTAGATTGCGGTAAGATTCTAATTAGCAGGCGTTATATATATATTTTATATTATTATTCATTAGATTGCGGTAAGATTCTGCCGAAGGAGCAACTTGAAATCTGGGGATGAACATACGGGAGGGGAGCCAAGCCATGACGAGGCTACCTTTCCATCATTAAAAAAAAAAAAAAATGATATTTTTTTTTAAAAGTAATATTTTTTAAATAAAACTATGGAAATTCCATTTTAATAATCTATTTATTTTTAATTTATTTCTTAAATTTTTATTATTTTATTTATTTTTTAAAATTTATTCTTGGAGGTGTATTTCGGTCATTTTACATGATTTTCTGTCGGATTTAACGCCTAATTTAGATGGAGTGTGAATTGATGAGTTTTAAAAGTTAAGAGTTTTAACTCGTTCTTTTAAAAATTACGGGGCTAACTATGATTTTTGTCCATACTTAAATGATTAACTATGACTTTATCTTTATTTTTTTTCTCGGGCAGATAATGGTTTGATAATAAAACCTTAAAAAAATAGTTTAGTCATGGTTCCAAGATTCATGTCAATGATATGACTAAATATCATTGTTATGCTTAGTAAGTATTTTGTCTTCGAAACATTATTTTCACATGGTTTTCTAATGAATATTTCAGAAATATAATAATTGGTCCCTGGAACTTAAGAATAAGTTTCAAATAATGTGTACGTTATAATTTAAAATAAAAAATTTAGAGATTTTTTATACTCAATGATTGTAACAATATTGTTACTAAAAAATAGCATTAAGGACAATAAAACAGGGGTCCTATTTTCTGCCTTTAGGAGCGCATACTAATAGCTGGCAGATAAGACTTCTAAGTACTCGACAAATCATATAAGTATTTGGTTGTGTTTAAGTATTACAATTTTAGGGTATTAGAATTGGTAAAAAAGTGAAGGGATAGATGATTTAAATGATTTTTTTATATATATTTATTATAGTAAAAAATAATGATTTGATGGGAAAAAAAAATTATATTGTAATTATTTTATTATGTTAAAATTTTAGAAGGCTAAAATTTTAATAAACAAACACAGGAGTGTGGTTCGAATCATCGGCGAAGGAGATCGCCCCGGCTGGCCAATGTGAAGTATTTGATTTTTTTTTTAAAACTAATATGCCCTCCTCTAGCCTAGGCCCGCCCCCTTAAAGCCCAGCCCAAGCCATACCAACCACCCACCTGAGCCCAACCCTAGGCCCCCAAGGCCCAATCCCTTTTTTTTTTTAAACAAAAGCAGAGGGAAAAAAAAAACACTGGGTGTTTTAATTCTGTCCTTCTCCCTCTCCCAACACCTCACTACTCCACCCTCCACCCTCCCTCTCTCCTCCAAACGGACCACCACCGCCGACTCTCTCTCCCTATCTGCCTCTCCGTCCCTCTCTCCTCCACCGTCTCTCCAACTCTCTCTCCCTCTTTGCCTCTCTGACTCTCTCTCTCTCTCTCTCTCTCTCTCTCTCTCTCTCTCAAGTCTCAGCGGCTTAGCCTCTCTCTCTCTCTCAGCCGCCGGCCAGGTATCTATTTAGCCTATCTCAGTCAATTAAATTGTTAGCCGAGATTTTGTTGACATGACAGTTTCCATTCGAATTTCTTTATCTCAGAGTGGGATTTGGGGGGTTTCCCTGCCTGGTTGCTTGTAACAAAGCCAGCTCTCAGACTATGATCATCAAATCCAAACTTCCTCCGCTCGGTATGTTTTCTTATTTTATTTGATACCTCTGTCTTGATTTTATTTTATTTTTTTGCTTGCAATTTCAGAAGATTGAACGACTTTAATTGCTCCCTGAATAAAATATGTAGCTAAAAAGATGGAAAAAATTTCGAAGCAACTTCTTTTGTCTTTATTCTATGGGTTGTATTTCACAACTTAACCGTGTTTGAATAAATTTGTGGTGTGTTGAAAAGAAATTGTATTGCAAAACGCTATATGCAACTAAAGTGGACGGTTCAAGACTCAATAATATTGTCGAACCTAGAAGGAGGGGTTGAATAGGTTCTGATTTTTCTGAAATTCTTTAACCACTTAAAAAAACACTTCTTTTGTCAATGGGAACAACAAACAGACCATAAAAGCAGCATTTCTCAAAGTCATGCACTTTAAAGTAATCAATATTAACAAAAGAAACTAATAATCACAATAACAGCAAGTTAATCTACGTAAACAAAATCACAACGAAGACACCAAGGTTTGGTTATGAAGAGAAAACCCGCTTGAAAAATTCTTTCAAGAGGTAAAAACTCTCCGAGCTTGAAGGCCAGTTAATCGAATCCACTAAATCTTCAAACTCGGTACACAGTAATCAATTAACTACCCAACTCCGTTGCTAGTCTACTCTAATGTTACCTTACTTGGAATACAACATCTAGATCTACCTCTTGTAGGGAACGAGGAACTCCTCTTCCGTTTGAAGTGTGATACCGAAAAACTGATCTCCACAGCCAAACCGATCTTTCCACACTCCACGTGCAATCAGCTTCACTTGGTAGACCTCTAGCAACCTCTGGAGTTACCTTCTTAAGCAAGGTTTGTAATGGTGATTAACAAAACGGATCTGAGATAATAAGGGATGGAATAATCTCACTAGGTTCAATCTCAGTTCATACACAGCAAACTACAAAAACAATAACAGAGACTGTATATCGAAGAAAAACTCTGGAAGCAATGGTTCTCTCAAGGTATAGCTCTTTTTCGTTAGAGAGAAAATGAGAAAAGAGAATCGTTTTTATTTTTTGGAGGAGTAGGAAGAAAGTTCTCAAGAATCTTCTAGAAATCTTGCTTCTTGCGCACTTCTGTTAAAACCGTTATAACTGCCTTTCGCAAGTCTTGATTAAACTATGAGTGAACTCTGATCAGACTTTGAGTTAGTGAACTGCAAGCATACTTCAATCAAACCTTGACACTTCAGACGATCACCAAATGTGTTGAGGCACAGGTCTTTGAGCAGGACTTGACAAATGAAAATCTCAAGACTTTTTACCAACTCATTATGAAGTCTATAGACCAACTAAAAATACATTAATAATCTCCTCATTTGGCGAACTTCATGACAATACGACCCAAAAATCTAAAGACATAAGTTCTGCTGATCACCACCACAGAACTTATTTACAAAAGGACACATAACCTATTCTAAACATAGGCTAGACATAATTCTTGAGATTTATCAAACTGCAGAACAACAATCTCAACAAAGACCAAATAACTCACAAAAACATTAGTCTATTTGTTAGTAAAAACAAATAGGTATAAAATCACCAAATGACTTATCATTAGCATCAGAGTGAATATGAATCTCTACCTGAGTTAAGCAATTCAGCTCCCCCTAACTATTAGCAAAACTTATAGATATGTCATGTTAATTCTACAGAAATTAGATGTAACCTCTAACACATTCTCAAAGAACAATTAAGCAAGTCAGCATAAGTATAAGTCGCAAGTCAGCATAAGTATAAGTCTTAAAAAAATATTTGAAACATCTACTAACTTAGCCATCAGTAAAAAAATAGACAAAGAGATAGTGATAACAAGTAAGTGCATCAACAGTAATCTAAACACAGTCATAAAAACAACAACTAAGTTCATAAGTTTGCAAAAAGAACATGAACGAAATACATCATTAGACATCAGTTTTGAAAGCAAAAGCAATTAACTACTCCCCCTTTGTCAAGAAGGAGCCAAAGGAACTAGTCATCATTAGATGTGGCGGTTGCATAACCCTCGTCTTCGTCGCCTTTCTCCTCATCATCACACTCTTCAACATCATCTTCAGCTGGGTCATCCTCTTCCTTGACTTCCTCTTCCTTATCTTCCTTTTCCTCAACATCTTTCTCTTCTACCTCAATATCTTCCTCTTCTTTCGCAAGAGGATGAGCATTACTGGAAGCTTCATCCAATTTTAAATGCTTTCGAATCAAAGCAACATCAGCCACTAACTTAGCCAAAACAAGTTTGATAACTTCCTGAGTAGCAAGAAGAGTGGACTGGACAGAGGCGGAGGAAGTGGACCTTTCGGTCAAAAGTTTGGTGGCCTCAACCAAATATGCAATATCAGATTGCATAGGCCCACAACTCGGATCAGAGGAGGGAAAGGATTTTGAGTGACCTTTGTGAGATTTACTCTAACTTAGAGTATGTTTTCCAACATTTTGAACTTTCTCACGTATTTCATTTTGAGGAATAAAGATAAAATGAGCAGCAAAAAATTTCATAATCAAACTACAATAGGGAAGACGATTTGTAGTAGACTTTGAGTGAAACACCTTGACCATATGAGCACAAATATAAGCGGGTAAATCAATACGGTCATTTATAAAAAATGCATACAGAAATCGCATTTGTTCAAAAACATCAGAGAAATCAAGAGCAGCAAAAGAGTGGACTCTAGGTCAAAAGTTTGAAAAATATGCAATGGTACTCGAGATTTTGAGTGACCTCTGAGTAAACATTTTGAACTTTCTCAATTTCATGAGGAATAAAGATGAAATGAGCTTTCATATCAGTGAAGATTAGTAGACTTTGAAACACCTTGACCATATGAGCACAAATATGGGATGGTAAATCAATCATTTATAAAAAATGCATTTTCAAAAGAAGAGCAGAAAGATGTCTAGTAGGAAAAATTTGGTTTAATCTACTTAAAATCAAATGCAGAAGTGAAGATTTAGAACTAAACTCTTTGGCTTTGAAGTTGAGTTGTTTTTGAGCAAGAAAATTGGCAATAACATTGTTAGAAGGTCTATTTCTGGCTGAGTAACGGTACGTGGGTTTATGTACCCTAGGAATGCCTAAACAATTAGCTAGAATATTAGGATCTACTTCTATGGATTGACCACGAAAATACACAATGAAGAAAGTAGAATCACAAACATTATGCATATTGGAGTAGAATTCATGTACCACAGACATTGATGGAGGCATGATATGAGTTACCAATGATTCCCATCCTCTGGCAGTGAATCTCTCAGTAACATGTAGCTCAATGAGTTCTGCTAATCTAACATCTCTCTCAATGATCAACAGTTGGGAGCAAATTTTGCAGTGAAAAGTTCCTCGGCCTTAGCATTGAGAAATTGGGTGCTGTCAGACTTTTTTGGTGGTTTTGTTGGCAGTGGTGCCTTTCCAGAAGCTTGTCTAGTAAATCTTTTTGGGGGAGGTGCACTGGAAGAAGCATAACAGTCCGCTTCTTTGGAGTTTTGACAGGGGCTGGCTGTTTGGATGAGTCATATTGATTTTCAGCTTGTTTAGCAGCAACTCTCTTAATACGTACCATCTGCTCAAAGAATATTGTTTAGTATTTAATTATTATTTATGTACTAAAAAAAAACGGTTGTCATATACCAGCTAAAACACAGTTATCTTAAAAATGATTGTTGTACTTATGAAGATATCAAATCCCATCTTAATGTATTCATCAATAATACACCGAACATGACTTATTCAAATATACCAATGCCATCTTATTAAAAAAATAAGGCAATTTCAATACACTTCGTGGAACCTGAGTACCCACAAATGCCAATAATTGATGATTTGTCACAAACTTAAGTTAACTAAGTAAAGGAATGCTATAATTAACTAATCTCTCTTAATCATAACACAAAATGAAGAGTTATACAAGATATACAAAGCAATTTAACAAATTTTTAAAAATGGGGCAAAACATGATAAACCCTAGATTTTGAACTAATGGTAGATTTGTTGAAATCAATGAGCCAATCACAATGAGTGTTAAAGAATCAGCTTTAAATACACTTTTACATCAAAACCCATATGAAACTTTAAGCATTTTATAAGTAAAAACACACAAATCAAAAAACATAGAGACCGAACCACCATGCGGGACCACACGGCCAAATGGCCACCAACCAGTCAAGAAATCAGATAGAAGGTAAAGACAAGACAAAAAAGTTAAAACTTACCTTTTTAATCCTTAGTGGGTGATTAAACAACTATAAACTTCACAAGAATCCAAGAGAAGTTGATAAAGTGTGTGGCGGCAAGTGAGGAAGTGGAGAAGGAGAGTGGTAGGCGTTGGGTAGTAAATGAGAAATGGCTAGGGTAAAAGTGAATAAGTGGGGGTATTTTAGGTAAAGGGGCTTTTTAACATAACAAGGTAAAAATGAAGGCCTATTCTCTTTTTTAAAATAAGCCCACCCATTGCCGCACTATCTTACTCATTCCTTGGAGTTGAAACAACAACAAAACAATAACTAATACCAAGTCTCATGAACACGTTCCACCATTGTCACCTTAGACTAATAAACTAGAAGCAAACTGCATGCAGACAGAGTTGCATAGTTTAGTCATAGGAAAAATTATATTTTGCTAAAATTTTCCAAAGTCATCAAAAACCCTTAAAATCATCAGTAATAATTTAAAAGCATGTTAGAAGAAATATTATTATACAATTCTAACGAAGAGCTAAATTACTGAACAGGTTTTAAGATATCTGACAAACACCTACGGCTTGTCTCAAAAATTCAAATCTTGATGTATCAAGAGGTTTTGTAAACAGATCAGCTAATTGATTTTCAGTGGAAATATGTTCAACATTAATAATATTGTTTTCAACAAGTCACATATGAAATGGTGTCTTATATCTATGTGTTTGGTACGTGAATGTTGTACAGGGTTTTTAGAGATATTTATAGCACTAGTATTGTCACAATATACAGAAATAGATTTTTGATTTATCCATAATCAGGCTAACATCTGTTTCATCCACAGAAGTTGTGTACAGCAACTTCCCATGGCAATATATTCTGCCTCAACAGTTGATAAGAAATTGAACTTTGCTTTTTACTAAGCCAAGCTACTAAATTTGAGCCTAAGTAAAAACAACCACCAGATGTGCTTTTTCTGTCATCAGAATTTCCAGCCCAGTCTGCATCAGTAAATCCAACCAAGTGAGTGTTAGATTCTTAGAGTACCAAATACCATAATCCACAGTACCGTTTACATAGCGTATGATCTTCTTCACTGCTTCAAGATGACTTCTTTCTTGAAACCTAGCACATATTCCTACACTAAAAGATAAGTCAGGTCTACTGGCAGTTAAATATAGTAAACTTCCAATCATACTGCGATACATGTATGATCTACACTTTTTCCAGATGCATCAAGATTTAATTTAACAGAGGTATTCATAGGAACCTTTTGTTTTTTTATTTTCTAACCCAAAACGTTTTACAAGATCCTTTTGCATATTTAGTTTGAGAAATAAACAAACCACTTTTGCTTTGTTTAATTTGCAAACCAAGAAAATAATGAAGTTCTCCAACCATACTCATTTCAAACTCATTCTTCATGGATTCAGCGAAATCTAAAGCAAGAGATTCCATTGGAGACCCGAATACAATGTCATCTACATAGATTTGTGCTATGATAATATTCTTATCAATTTTCTTTATAAAAAGAGTACGATCAGCACCACCTCTTATAAAACCATTATCTAGCAAATATGCAGTCAACCTATCGTACCAGGCCCTAGGGGCTTGCTTTAGACCATAAAGAGCTTTCTTCAATTTAAACACATGGTTAGGATAATTTGGATCTATGAATCCCTTTAGGTTGTTCTACAAACACTTCTTCTTGTAAAATACCATTAAAAAATGCACTTTTAACATCCATTTGGTATAATTTGATCCTAGGGAGCAAGATATAGCTAACAAAATTCTTATAGACTCTAGTCTTGCTACTGGTGCAAAAGTTTCATCAAAGTCTATGCCCTCTACTTGTGTGTACCCTTGTGCAACTAAACGAGCTTTATTTCTAATTACAACACCATTTTCATCAGTTTTATTTTTAAAAATCCATTTAGTACCAATGATGTTATTAGCAGTGGGTCTAGGTACTAAATCCAAACATCATTCCTAATAAACTGATTTAGCTCATCATGCATGGCATTGACCCAAAATTCATCTTTTAAAGCTTCATCAACATTTTTTGGTTCACACAAAGAGACATAACATGAATATGTAATATGGTTTAGAATTCTACCTCTCAGCCTCATTCCATCATTGACATTACCAATGATATTTTGCTTAGGATGATTTAGTTTCACCCGAGAAGAAGGTTCCAAGCTATTATCTGAACTTGTTTCTCTGTTTTCATCAGACTTCTGTGTCAGATGAAGTTTGCTTTTCTTCAGTTATTTCAGAATGCTCTGTTTGTTCATCTTCTTCTTCAACCTGATTTTCTTGCATAGCAACATTCTCAATATCTCTCAGGTTAGTCGCATAGTCTAAATCATCATCTATTTTAACATTTATAGTTTCCATGACAGTAAGAGTACGTAGTTATAACACGGTAAGCTCTACTAGATGTTGAATATCCTAAAAATATTCCTTCATCAAATTGAATCAAACTTACCAAGATTTTCTCTATCACGTAAGATATAACACTTACTACCAAAAACTTTAAAGTACTTCACAGTAGGTCTTTTTCCTCTCCAAATTTCATAAGGAGTTTTATTTGTTTTAGGACGAATATACACTCTATTAATTATATAACATGCTGTGTTTATGCTTCCCCCAAAATTTTTTAGCCATACCTTTACCATGAAGCATTACACGAGCCATTTCTTGAAGGACTCGATTTTTCCTTCATCAAGACACAATGTATGAAAGTCAGTGTTGTCAAATTCCTTCCCATGGTCACTTCAATTCTTTGAATTCTACAACCTTTTTCATTTTGCAATCGATTGCAAAGATTTTTAACCTTTTCAAAAGTTTCAGACTTCTCCTTTAAGAAGTTCAATCCAAGTATACCTGGAAAAGTCATCTACAACAACAAGTATATATTTTCTGCCACCAAGACTTTCAGTCCTTGTTGGCCCCATTAAATCCATATGTAATAGATCTAAGCATTTAGAAGTAAGAATATCAGTGGTCTTTTTATGTGAGGTTCTAATTTGTTTCCTAATTGACAAGGTCCACAAACATTGTCAACCACTTTTTTAGTTAGGTAAACCATCAACCAACTCTGTAATTTTTTAAGTCACGATAGTTAATGTGACCTAATCTTTGATGCCAAAGATGTGATATATCAGTATTGGATTTGTTGCAAGACATTGCATCATCTATGATTAACCCATAACAATTATCAGATGTTCTTATACCATAAAAACAGATTTTCCCTTAGAGTTAACAACAGAACACTTGTTTTTAGAAAATTTTACATCAAATCCAGAATCACATATCTGACTAATGCTTAACAAATTAGATTTTAGACCTTGCACATACAGAAACATCATTGAAAACTAAAGAACAGAAAGAGTTACAGAACCTTTACCAAGTATTTCGGATTTACTCCATCTCCAATGTAACAGCTCCTCCCTTACCATCTTTAAAAGTGGTGAACATGCTTTTGTCTCCACACATGTGTTTAGAACAGCCACTGTCAAGGTACCAAGTATAATTGCTCTTTGCTTTTAGAGCAATGTGGGCTACAAAACAAGAGTTAGTAGATTTCTTCCTCCAAACTTGTTTCAGATTTTTCAAAGGATTTATTTTCTAATTTATAAGTTGAATTTGCTGAGTTAAAACACTTACTTGTAACATCAACTTACAAACTCAGATTTTGAAACATTGTTGGAGTAATCTCTCCTACTTTCACTTTTCAAGAGATCATAACACTTTGGTTTAATGTGACCAATTTTCCACAGTGAAAGCAAGTAGGAATAAATCTGGAATTTTTTGTTTTGAACCAGGTTTTTTGAGAGATTACCTTGTTTACCTTACCAGGATTTGGGTACAGCAAAGATTACTCTTAGTAGCTGGTACACCACCCTTATTTGAGGTTGAGGGAACTGATGTGAACTCTTGAAATCCCAAACCTCTTTTGTTGCTATCAGACTGACCAATGCGAAGCATCTTGTCAAGTGGCTGGTTCCCATGTGAATTTCTTCATCTGAACATCAGCTTGTTCCAGCTCCTTGGTTAGCTTCACAACTTGATCTTCAAGGGCTTTATTTGTCATGGTAAGCTCTTGAATCTTCTGACTTTGTTCTACTTTCTCTTTTTCAATTTTCTTAAGTGTCAAGACATTCTCCTTTTTAATTTTGATACTCTCCTCATATAGCTCTTGATAAGCTTCTTTCAAGCTCTCAACTTCATTCATATCTTCAGCAGTTTCATCTAGATTGTCACATTCAGCAAACTCGTTAGATAAAATAGATGAAGTGAAAGCTACAAAATTTACCTTATCAGATTCAGAGGTTTCATGATCTGAGAACTTGTTTCAGATTCTGAATCAAGAGAGATGTCTTTAAAACTGTTTTCCTTTCAATTTCAAGAAGGTTGGGCATTCAGCTTTAAAATGTCCAAACCCTTTGCATTCATGACATTGTAACCTTGGTCAAATTTCTTCTTGATCCTTCGCTCAGATTTATCCTTTTGTTCATTGTTCTTCCAACTTGGCTTGGTAAGGGCTTTGAATTTGACTTCTGTCCTTTCCAGTTTCTACCCTTTTTAAACTTGAATACTTTTCGAAATTTCTTGACAAAAGTGCAATGTCATCTTCATCTATCCTCATCTTCAGAACATGAATCATCATCCAAAACCTTCAAAGCAATGGATTTTCCTTTCTTAGATGGAGGAAACCTCATTTCATATGTTTGAAGAGAACCCACTAGTTCATCAAGCTTGATTAAGTCCAGATTTTTACTTTCTTCAATGGCTGTCACTTTAGCCCTAAACCTTTCTGGTAGAGATCTCAGAATCTTACGAACGACCTTAGATTCAGGTATTTTCTCACCTAAACTAAAGCTACAATTGACCAGATTTGTGAGTTTCCCATAAAACTCATCAAACGTTTCATCGTCTTTCATTCTAAGCTCTTCGAATTTAGTAATATTCATTTGTAGTTTAGAATCTCTAACTGCCTTTGTACCTTCATGGGTGACCAAGAGGATATCTCACGCCTCTTTTGCTGTTTCACAGTTAGAAATCCGCATAATTCTTCAGGGGAAACGCTCATGAAAATGGCGTTAATTCCCTTACTATTCCAGCCGGCATTTAGCAATTCACTTGCAGACCATTGCTTGTGTTCTTTCACAATCTTTTCTTCATTTACACTGTATACGGTTTCTCCCATCCTAAAGTCACAGCAGTCCATACTCTTTCATCTATAGACTTGAGAAATGCTCTCATTCTCACTTTCCAATACGTAGTTCGATCCATCGAAATACGGAGGAACATTCAGCGATTGACTTTTATCCATATTGAATATTTGAGTCTTTGGAGTCGATGTCTGCTCTGATACCAATTGAATGGACGGTTCAAGACTCAATAAACCGAACCTAGAAGGGGGGTTGAATAGGTTCTTTTTTCAATTCTTTAACCACTTCTGCACACTCTTCACAAGCACAATCAGCAATTTCAAGGACACTAAAGCAACAAAATATCGAGAATAATAACAATATGGACAGCAAATATAAATCACAAATAACACTATACTTCTTTCTTAATCAAAGAAACTAAAGAAAGAAATAATCACAACAATAACAAGTTAATCTACGAAAAAAAATCACAACAATAACACCAAGATTTGATTACGAAGAGAAAACCACTTGAAAGAATTCTTTCAAGAGGTAAAAACTCTCCGGGCCTAAAGGCCGTTTAATCGAATCCACTAAAACTTCAAACTCGGTACACAGTGATCAATAAACTACCCAACTCCCCGTTGCTAGTCTACTCAACTTACCTTACCTGGAATACAACATCCAGATCTGCACCTTGCAGGGAACGAGGAACTCCTCTTCCATTTGAAGTCTGATTCCAAAAACTGATCTTCACAGCCAAGCGATCTTTCCACACTCCACATGCAATCAGCTTCACTTTTAAGGATCAACAGAAAAGAATCTGAGATAATGAGGGAAGAATAATCTCACTGGGTTCAATCTCAGTTCACACAGCAAACTACAGAAACAAAACAGAGAGTATATCGAAGAAAAACTCTGGAAGCAATGGCTCTCAAAATATTTTTCAAAGAGAAAATGAGAAAAATGACTTTTTTATTTTCTGGAGGGAGGGAAGAAAGTTCTCACGAATTTCTAGAAATCTTGTTTTTGCGCGCTTCTGTTAAAACCGTTGTAAAGCCTTTCGCAAGTCTTGATCAAACTATAAGTGAACTCTATCAACTTCGAGTTAGTGAACTTGCAAGCATACTTCAATCAAACCTTGACACTTCAGATGATCACCAAATGTGTTGAGGCACTAGGTCTTGAGCAGGACTTCACAAATGCAAATTTCAGGAATTTTTACGAACTCGTCATGAAGTCTATTCGCCAACTAAAAATACATTAACAGCAACCTTTTTGTGCTATCTATATTAGCTTATAGAACCATCACGTATCTATTTAGCCTCTCTCAGTCAATTAAATTGTCAGCAGATTAGTTTAGTTCTCTCAGTAGATTAGCCGATTACCAGTTACGGCTGCAACCGTTGAGAGAGTATTTTCTGCGATGAAGATTATCAAGACTGACTTGCGTAATAAGATGGGAAATGACTAAATGAATGATAGTGTGTTAGTATATATTAAGAAGGAAAATTTTGAAACTATTGATAACGAAGTTATATTGTAACGTTTTCAGAAGATGCAGACCAGTATGATCCAATTGTCAAAATATACGGTATGTGTATTTCAATATAATAATATTTTTAGTCCTTAATTTTCAATATTTTAACTCTAGGACACTTTTTTGTATTACGTAGTAATTTCTTTTTTTTGTCATTTTTGTTTGGAGTTTGCCCCTTTTTAGATTTATTCTTAGTTCCGTCACTAGTTCCACTAGTTCCAACCACGTCTTGTTAAATAAGTTCCTGACTAACAGGTACACGTGTTGTTAGGCAGTTATATATGACACCACTTACATGTAGCATAGTTAAGGTTTAAGAGTGGTTCTACTCCCGACAATGAGTTTGTTTGGTGGACACCAGACTACTACCATTTTTTCAAGTCTAAATTAGTTTTAGCAATCAATTTTTTCCTAAAAGTCGTATTTTAGTGAGTATAACGAGTAACTAAGACCGTAATGTTTGTCGATAAGTGGAAGCAATTGACAGTACTTTTTCTTGCGTGTAGAAGAAAAAGTCTAAACTAAAATTAAATCTCAAGATCCACATATTCGTAGTTATATCCAACATAATCATGAAGATAATAAAAATTCATAAAATTTGAAATAGTGGGCGGAATAAAAAGCAACGACTAGTCGATGTTCATCACAAATTGGTCTGTGTAGATGCCAACTAGTAGCATAAAAGCTGCAACGGGTATATTCTTCATTATTGCTGCTGCTTGCCACTTATTAACGTGTCAATCAACGTCTCCACTCAGTAGCACTTGAAGTGGAGCCAGCATTAGGTACGAAAAATCCATATAGAAAGAAGTAAGGAGTTCCATACACCCCTAACCAAACCAGATTAAATTGGAGTCAATTACATATAAATAAATTTTGAAGATGATTAAAATTTAAAAATATTTTTGTACAAAAAAAAAATTAGGTTAGCTAGGTGGCCGCCAAGCTCCGCCCCAGTCCCTTGATGCACCATACTGCCAAATGTATAAGGTGTACTCAACCAGAATATCGGGAATGTGATTGATGAACCTTATTTCAACGAATTTGAAAGTGGATCAAGTGAAACGTCATCTTACCTTGAAGGAAATCCTTGTCTTAAAATCTGTGTTATGGTCATTGAAGCCAGAATGTAAGGCAGTGTAATAGGAATTCCCAACTACATGTGTCAACATAATTCACTACTGCGTTTGCAAATTCTAACTAAGTGAAATATTTAAGGAATGATGTGAAAATTGAGAAATTTGAAGTTTTATTGGATTTTGAGAGAAAATAGTGAATAAAGTAGATTTTATAAGAAGTTGGTGAAAAAAGTGATGTTTATGGGAGTTGGTGAAAAGGTAAAGAGAGAGATGATATGAGTGAATTTTTTTATGTTTATTAATTAAAATAGATGATTTGATGGAGGGAGAAAGATTATTTTGAAGTTATTTTATTTGATAACATTTTTAAGTTAATTATGTTTGCAAACTAAAATTTTGGAATATTGAAATTTTTTGATACTGTTAGTGTTTTGCAGCCGTAGGCATGTTGTGCATTGAGTTATAGTAGAACTTCTGCTGTTCCGACAAGTAATATTGTCGGATTGAATAGTATATAGATGTATGAAATTAAGTACTATGGTTGTTTGCAAATCCAAAGTGTGTGATTTTATCAGGTCGATCACGTCGGCTATAATTTGAAATAAAGGATTATATGCTAAGATAAAATTGTGTAAAGTAACGATGTGATTTAAATAAATAAATATAATATTTCAAAGTTGACCACGCTATTTAATGTGGTGAGTATACAAAATGACTTGGTCAGCTTTAGCTTGGGTTATTAAATGATGTGATTAACTTTGAAATCTTGAATTTGTTTATTTAAATCTCAATCCCCGCTTTACATGATTTTGCACCATTTGAAAAAAAAATAGTATCAAACATATTTATCAAATTTGGGGTATATAATAGTCATCTATAATAAGATCAAGAAGAAATTAAAAAGACTCATAAGGTTTGAAGAAAATCATACATGATAGAATTGTGTCAATGTATCTATTGCTTTTTTGAACAATTTTTAGATCTAATTCTTGAGCTTAAAAAAAGAAAAAATTCAAGTTCTTAATTTTGGACTAGATTTTAGATTGCGGTAAGATTCTAATTAGCAGGCGTTTATTCACATATATATATTCTTTATTCATTAGATTGCGGTAAGATTCTGCCGAAGGAGCTGCTTGAAATCTGGGGACGAACATGCGGGAGGGAGCCAAGCCATGACGAGGCTACCTTTCCATCTGTTCGACAACTTGCCTCACACAGTCCTCCACTTTCTCGATTCGGCTACGGCTTCTTTATACCAGGCACGCCAAGCTCATGCTCACATCCTCAAAGCCGGCCTATCAAACAATGCCGATCTCACCACCAAGCTCCTCTCTCTCTACGCCAATAATCATTGCTTTGCTGAAACGAACCTTGTCCTTGACTATGTCTCGGAGCCCAACGTCTTTACTTTTTCTACTCTCATCCATGCGTTTTCAAAACTCGGTCGTTTTGGTGATGCTCTCCGTTTTTTCTCTAGAATGATATCTCATGGTCTCGAGGCTGATGCTCATGTTTTCCCTAGTGTCTTCAAGGCTTGTGCTGGACTATCGACCTTAAAAGCTGGGCAACAAGTTCATGGCATTGCATCGGTGTCTGGGCTTACTTCGGACTCCTGTGTGCAATCCTCTTTGGTTCATATGTATGTTAAATGTGACCGCATTAGAGATGCCCACGTGCTGTTTAATAAAATTACGAGACGGGATGTGTTTATATGGAGTGCCTTGATTGCTTCTTATTCTAGACTCGGATGCATAGACGAGGCGAAGCAGCTCTTTTACGAGATGAGGGATACGGATGTGGAGCCCAATTTAGTGTCGTGGAATGGTATGATTGCGGGGTTCAATCGCAGTGGGTCATATATTGAGGCGGTTTTGATGTTCCAAAAGATGCATTTCGAAGGTTTCCAGCCTGATGGTTGTAGTATTTCTAGTGCTCTTTCTGCTGTAGGAGACTTGGAGGATTTAGACATGGGGATCCAAATTCATGGTTATGTGATTAAGAAAGGTTTTGTGCCTGACAAGTTTGTTGTCAGTGCACTTATTGATATGTATGGGAAGTGTACCTGCGTGGTTGAAATGTCACAAGTGTTCAATGAAATGGATCAAATGGACATAGGTGCTTGCAATGCCTTAGTTACAGGGCTCTCAAGGAATGGTCATGCTGACGATGCACTGGAGCTGTTTAGGGATTTCAAAGGCCAAGGGATGGAATTGGGTGTCGTATCCTGGACATCAATGATTGCCAGTTGTTCCCAAAACGGGAAAGATATGGAGGCTTTAGAACTTTTCAGGGAGATGCAGATTGCAGGGGTGAAGCCAAACTCTGTGACAATCCCTTGCTTGCTTCCAGCTTGTGGCAATATTGCAGCACTAATGCATGGGAAGGCAGCACATTGCTTCTCTCTTAGACGGGGGTTCTCTAGTGATGTGTACGTGGGTAGTGCATTAATTGATATGTATGCAAAGTGTGGAAATATCCAATTATCTCGGCTTTGTTTTGAGAAATTGCCCAGAAAAAATTTGGTGTGCTGGAATGCAATTATGGGTGGATATGCAATGCACGGACAGGCTAAGGAAACTGTAGAGATATTTCGCTTGATGCAGAAGATTGGGCAGAAGCCTGATTTTATCAGCTTCACTTGTGTACTATCTGCGTGCAGCCAGAAAGGCCTGGCTGAAGAAGGGTGGTATTATTTCCATAGCATGTCAAAAGAACATGGTATGGAAGCTAGAATGGAGCATTATGCTTGCATGGTAACACTTCTCAGCCGTGTTGGAAAACTTGAAGAGGCTTATTCTATGATCAAGAATATGCCATTTGAACCTGACGCTTGTGTTTGGGGTGCTTTACTAAGTTCCTGTAGAGTTCACGGCAATGTGACCTTAGGTGAGGTTGCTGCTAGGAAACTCTTTAAGCTAGAACCAAAAAATCCCGGGAATTACATACTTTTGTCAAACATTTATGCTTCCAAGGGCAAGTGGATTGAAGTGGATAAAGTAAGGGATATGATGAAGAGTATGGGTTTGAGAAAGAATCCTGGCTGCAGTTGGATTGAGGTTAAGAACAAGGTACACATGCTTCTTGCTGGAGACAAATCACATCCTCAAATGGACCAAATTATTGAGAAGTTAGATAAACTGGGCATGGAGATGAAAAAATCAGGTTATTCTCCTAAAACCAACTTTGTTCTTCAAGATGTCGAGGAACAGGAGAAAGAGCAGATTTTATGTGGACATAGTGAGAAGTTAGCAGTAGCCTTTGGGCTTCTGAATACTCGTCCAGGTTTTCCTCTTCGAGTAATCAAGAATCTCAGAATATGTGGTGACTGCCATGCTGTTATAAAGTTTATATCAAGCTTCGAAGGTAGGGAGATTTCTGTCAGGGACACAAATCGCTTTCACCATTTCAAAGATGGAGTTTGCTCTTGTGGGGATTATTGGTGAATTGCTGAGAATTCCAGTATTCAGGGAAACTGATAATCAACAATGGAAGCAATAGAACTTCTTGACTTCAGAAAATGATCTCATACGAAAATATTTAGGATCAGTAGCAACTGATTTGGAAAACAGTCAGGGGAGATTCCCAGAGTCATATGAAGCATGGAGAGTCTACATTGCCATAAGACTTCTGTCTCTGCCTTGTAACTGTTAAATGTACTAAAGTTTCTGGTTTTACAGCTCTATGGAAGTTTACACCCTGGAAAAGAAACCAAAACGCATCTAAAGGATAAAAAAATTTGTACTGAAACTTTAGCTCTTTCAGCAGGATTCACCCTTAGGCAGTCTTAACTATAATTGTCTTGTCCAGTTTTCTGAAGGAAATGTCATTATCCTGGTTGGGCCTGTGGCCATTATACATGTGCTTTCCATATAGGATCTAGATGCACTACATAACAACCTGTGATTAGACTGAGGAACAAAGTTATTGGTTGTTCATAACTTTTCCTTTTGGCCGTTTTTTTACTTGAGGTTATCCTAGTAACTGAGATTTGGATTATTGGAAGGTAATAGCAGAGAACCTTTCAGAAGAAGAAATCAAGGGTTTGAAACATATGTTCAGCAACATTGACACCGATAACAGTGGAACCATCACATTGGAAGAACTCAAAATTGGATTGTCCAGGCTAGGATCTAAGCTTAGTGAAGCAGAAATTAAGCAGCTGATGGATGCAGTAAGTACTGAAACAGAATAAACTATTCGTTGTCGTTTATCAATGTTCCTTGGGCTAGCCTCAGCAAGATTTTAACCTCTATATTTTGTTTCTTCAGGCTGATGTTGACAAGAACGGGACTATCGATTATATTGAATTCATCACCGCTACCATGCATCGGCATAGACTTGACAAGGAAGAAACTTGTATGAAAGCGTTTAGGCACTTTGATCAGGATGACAGTGGGTTAGTATGCTGGTTCTTTAAACACTAATTATCAATTAAACTGATGCTCAAATTGTGAAATAGGTTCAACCGTTCAAGAGTTTGAAAATAGTCAAACATTAAACACTTGGCATGTAATATTATCAATTATGTTAAAAATCTGGAAAAAAAAATATGATAGAGCTAGCGATTTTGTAAACATAGCCTAAAATCAAACAGTAATTTATTAATTTTAAAAATTTAAACCATTTTTAAAAAATCTAATTAAAAAAACTCTGATTTTTAAATTTCCTAAATACCAATGAGAGCAAGCTTTAACTGCTGAATCAAAAATGAATACCAGGCCCAGTAGTATAGTGAAATTCGTTTTTTTTTTTTTTTTTCCCTTCCTATACTCGATAAATGGCATAAAGCTTGCTGAATCAAAAAACGGATACCAGGCCCAGCAGTATAGTGAAATTCGGTTTTTTTTTTTCCCTTTACTGAAGAAATGGAATAGAAAATATCGGGATAATGTCATACTATGTCCCTAATTATAAGTTAAAATTAATCTCGTCTTCTTAATTTTCAAAAGGATGATTTACATTATTTATGTTTTGAACATAATCAATTCTCGACTTTAATTTCATTTAGACGTTAAGACAAAAAGCATGCAAAATGACTTAAATGCTCCTTTAAGAAAATATATCCTTTTTTTAATGATTTTTTTAGAAATTTTTTCTTAAAAGTGTATTTCGGTCATTTTGCCTATAATTTAATGGTCACTTCAAATAGAAAGCAAGAATTTATCATGTTTGAAACATATGAGTTGATTTTAACCTATAATTAAGGGATATTCTAAGATATTACCCATCAAATATAAGAACCAAATCTACATAAATTGAGCAAAAAAACGAAGCTGGACTCTCATATTGGCTTGTTATTGCCATTTGAAGGGAAATTTAATTTTTAATCCTTAAGTTTTGTCCTCTTTTACAAATTAGTCACTTAGTTTCAAAATTTTATTTTTTTCAGCCACTAAATTATTACCCTTTTTATTAATTGATCCTTCCTTCACTAAATCGTTAAGGAGCTGATGGGAGCAACGAACACGTCGGCTGTCTTTGCCACTCACCTCTATTTTTCCACTTCAGCAGCTCTCTCTATCGAAACTATGCCTCTTTCTCTAAACTGCTTCTTCTTCCTTGCGCAAGTACCACAACTCAAATATGCGAACATGCATTCTTGAATTCCAAACTTACATAGGGTGCTGAAACATCTCTTATCTCAAAACTGATGCCACAGGTAACCATGAAAGCTTAGATAGGAATTTTCCCGTGGGCTCACCACCATTTGCAGAGGCTGCCGGAGATTGAAAACGAGCTTCGGTTGTTGAAAATGGCTATGAGTCACTTGCACAAGGAAGCAGAAACAGTTTAGGGAAGAGGCTGACGTGGTTTTAATGAGATGAGTTAGGCAAAGAAGCTGGGCTTACGGGGCACTACCGTTAGGGGAAGCTCCTCTAACGTTTAGTGACGAAAGGACCACTTATTAAAAAGGGTAATAAATCAGTGACCGAAAAATAAATTTTTGAAACGTAGAAAGGGTAAAAAAATAAGGACTAAAAATTGAATTTTACCCATTTTAAACCACATACGAAAGAATCTAGAAGAAATATATACTTTCTAGCTGAACGCGACGAGAGTAGACATGGTTCAGGATATACAATACGGCAGCAAAAAGGGTATTTGAAGCCTGAAACCTTGTGGACGGCAGAATACACCAGCCCACAACATCAGGAAGCAAGTTATAGACATATAACTAAGAGGTCCTTAACTACTAACTTCCAGATACGGCCGAAATCAAAGCAAGATCAAGAAGATCAAACACCGGGAAAAAGAAAAAGGAAAACACTTCAAAAAAATCAAGTTGTACTATGGATGCATTCTGGAATTGTATATTCTGAAATTTGGACCTTTAACATTTAAGTATGACATTTCCCAATTCAAAACCATAGCTAGCTCAGCTAGAGCCAATTAATCGTACAGTTAGTATGAACAATTTACACGTACACGATACAATTTTTCTGTCCTCCAGCAACGAAATCAAACACACCGAAGATATCAATTATGAATGAGGATCGGAATCAAAATACCCAAATCATCGATCACCGTAGATCACCACCGCCACCTTCCTTCTCAATCTGCTTCCTCTGTTTCTCCGCGAGCTTTTCGAGAGCCGATTGCACAGCATCACGCCCACCAATCAGCAATCGGGTCACAAATTCTGGGTCGGGCTCGAACCGGGCCTCCTCGAACTCCTTCCGGGCGTTCGCTCTCAGGACGTCCCGCCAGACGACGCCCCGGGAATCGGCCCACATGAAGAACCGCGTGGTGCGGAGGATATCCCGGTAGAGACTAAGCGCCTCGCGCCGGTTACTGGTGAGTCGGCGGCGAATCTCCAACTCGGCCTCGTCGTCGTCGAGAGGTTTCCCTTTCTTGACCAAATGACGGTCCAACAGTTCTTCGACAGTGTCAGAGCCGTTGTGCAAGAGACGGTGGAAGCAAACGACGTCGTGACGCATCATAAGGTTAAGAGACATCGTTACGCTCAGCCATTTTTGTAACCTCGTGGTCATCTCTCTCTCCCTGTGATCGGTTCTCTCTATGCCTCGTCCGCTCTTCGCCGGCCAGGACTTTCGTGAATAAAGGGGCGTGAAGCACGCAGAGAATAAGGTGAGCCTGTTGAGCTTAATAGGCTTCTCAGTGACTAAACCAAGCAAATGATTTGTAGGCCCAAAACCACCAAAAACTAACTATGGACGACCTAGTGGGAACTACTAGCACAGTCCACCAAAAAGAGATCAAGAATCAAACTGATAGATTGCCCGTTGATTCGAGTCGATCCAATCAGAAATAGAAAGAGCAGGTCCAATCCAAGCAAAAAATTAGAGACAGATATTTTTTTTTTCATTAATCTTTAGATGCCATTTGAGTTAATCTACAAATCTCAACAAAAAAAAAGAGTAAAACAAAAAGTAATTTTATAAAATTGGTCTGTCGTACATAAAATAATCATAGACGGTACATTCATCTTCCTAAACAAGGACCGAACAAAATACACAACAATTGGAAAGCCTTTAACCTTTTTTTAATTCTTTTTTATTGTTAATTATAAAGGGAAAGGGGCAACCAGATCACTCCCTATTGCAAAATATTCAGTTTGAATCATAGCATTGTCTATTCGGCAAACTCGTCAATACAGTACCAGCTACCACCCAAAAGTCTCCAACCTACGCATACATGGGGATAATATGCATGTTCTACAACTCCTACGGTATCTATCCAACCTTTGGCAAGCTAAATATCTCCCCAAATAGCCAGTCAACCCACACTCTAATAGTCTTGATCACCCACTTGTCGATGAATTCAAAAACTCCTTTGTATGGAATATCAATATCCAAGTCGTCGTCTTCGTTCTGCATCGTCCTTACTTGCCAGAAAACCCTAGTTCTGCCTCTAACTAGTGGCTTCTTAAGTTTAACATACTGTCCGTTCTGGTTTTGATAAGGGAACGGAAGGGATGGTGTCTTCCATGGTTGCAATGGCAGCAAATCCTTCAACCGCAATAAGCTGGATTGTTTGATAGGGCCCATCTTGAAAAATGGCCGCACGGTATACAGAGAGAACTAGAAGAGGTGGAACTATTAATTGGATATATATAATGGAAGGACCTCGAATTAGTAGTCTTCCAATTAGAGTAGGAAATCCCAGATGAGTAACGCCACGGTAACCTTGCCATATACATCAGGAATTCAAATTTAATGATGAAGTAATATTTATTGTATGAATGCTATAGAATGGCAAAATTTAGTAGAAACTTATTATAGCTACTACTTAAATGAAGGTATGGAGACTGATGATGCTAAAAATATTGAATTCTCATGCAAATCTTCAAATAAGAGCATTAGGGAAGCATCGGTAAGGGATTCTTTGATGCTTAAGTCCTAAAATATAGATCTCAAAAGTGCTTAATGAATACGTAATAAATAACAACATCGCACCTCTCTTTTATAAATTTAGAAGAAAAGAAGTTAGAGTACAAACTCGAACGGTCTTATCATAAAAGATAGCGGGCTTATCATTAACCTTGAATGTAAGTAGAAATCGAGGTGTTTAATTTAGGTTTGGAGGAGGCTTTTGTGTCAGATACACGTCTCGCCCCAATTATCTGCGGTAATCGGTTCTGATTTTTTATAATTTGCTTTTTTACCACAATAGAATTATCTCAATAATTTTTCTCAATCGACCTCTCTATATATTTATAGAGTTAATTGAATTTTAAATAAAATTTTGAGAGAGAGGGAAATTTTGAAAGAATTTCAAAACTATCTCAAAGAACTTTGCATGCTTGGGGCAACCCTTTTTAGCTTTTCATCTTTTAAGATATATTTATCTTTTCAAACTTAAAAGATTTCTTAAACTCTTGAACACTTAAACAAAACTTATCAAAGAAAAATACAAATCAATTTGAATTTTAAATATGGGGCTTTTTTTCTGTTTCAAATCGCATGACAAATACAGTTTAACTCTAACTCCCACACCAACAGCGCTGGAACTTAGGTGATGATTGGGAAGTCCGTAAGAAAATTTTGAGAGAGTTTAACTTTCTAGGATTTTGTGATGGTGAAAATTTTTAAGAATGTTCAAGTGTAAAAATATTTATATTGGAGTTTGTTAAAAAGTAAGAAGAGAGAAGATTTAATAAAAAATTTGAATGAAAAAGTAATGAATTTTATTAAAAATAAGGAGAGAGAAGATTTTATGTAACTTTTTTTTTCAATGAAAAACTAAAAGTTGATATGAAAATGTATTGAAATTTATGTAAAATTAAAGATTTTAATATTTGGGGTATTAAGAATTTTACTTTTTGAAAAATTTTCTTAAATCCTTTGGAAACTTTTACTAAGCAAACTTCACTTAGTTCACTGTTTAAGTCTATATAGGGCCCAATAGTAGCCCAATTACATTTATATAAACGATACACACAGTTGCCAAATTTTGACCCAGCCCACTCGGACTTATGATGAGTCAAGGAAGGACTTGAAGCCTTAATTACCAAGGGAAAGAATCTAGGAAGAAACGACGATAAAAGATTATGTGCCAACATAAGTTGTGCACGTCATTTAATAAAGAGAATAAAAATTCTTTGACCTATTTTGTTTGCTCACTTCATTAAATGGAGTGATCATTCTTGAAACCTTTGATTAGTTTCTTTAAATAATAATAGTAATTTTGTATGACTTTACACAATTTATGTTTACACAAAATTCGTAATTTTTCATGATTTTACACAAAACAAAATTCGTTATCCAGCTACCTCTAATCTCACTCAACATGTAACGCTACAAATACACTGTTATTCACAAGTTTTTTTTTATAATGTTTGAATGGGCTTAAGGGCATATCTGCAGAGTAAGATTTTGTAGACATTTTTTAAGTTTTAAAATTTTTTAGTTGCAAACATAATTTTTAATTTTTCAGTTTTCACACTACTCACGACTATTTTATTTTCCTTTTTAAAATAATAATAATAATAATTTTTTTAAAAAAAATTATCTTACTCTCCATCAAATCATCTCTAATTTAATCACAATAAATATAAAAAAGTTAATTAACATCTCCTAACATAATTTTTTCACAAATTAAAACAAATTTTAATACACTCCAACAAATTCTAACACATTTTTAGAGACGACACTAATTCTAATAAAAAAAATATTCCACAAATTTGTTTTTTGGCTGCGGGGTTCAATCGCAGTGGATAAACTGGGCATGGAGATGAAAAAATCAGGTTATTCTCCTAAAACCAACTTTGTTCTTCAAGATGTCAAGGAACAGGAGAAAGAGCAGATTTTATGTGGACATAGTGAGAAGTTAGCAGCAGCCTTTGGGCTTCTGAGTACTCGTCTAGGTTCTCCTCTTCGGGAAATCAGGTATATCAGAATATGTGGTGACTGCCATGCTGTTATAAAGTTTATATCAAGCTTCGAAGGTAGGGAGATTTCTGTCAGGGACACATATCGCTTTCACCATTTCAAAGATGGAGTTTTCTCTTGTGGGGATTATTGGTGAATTGCCGAAATGTTTGATGCAGAAAGCGATCAGTGCTGGAATGAAGCTAGTTCGAATAATGTGAATTGAGATGTAGTGTTTTCACCATAAACCTGAACGTGAGTGAATTGACTGGTGCATCAAAGTCTGAATGTGATACCTCAGACCTCAGATCTCAAAGAGAGTTAAAGAGAGAACGAATGAGTAATAGGTTATATAAAGGTCAAGTCTCACATTAGAACCTTATTAGGTTAAATTGAACCTTATAATGACTTCAAGAGGCTTCAAGAGCAATTTTGACTAATCTTCTTAAAGTTAAAACATAAATGTGGCTAGCTCTATCCTTGGGCAATTATACGGAAAGTAGCATAAACAAAGAATTTCCTTTGAGCTCTGTTTCTTTGCACAATTGTGCCACATGAAGAACACATAAAATTGTATAACATCCTGAAAAATGTAGACTTGACATCCCACCTTTCCATGCTCAGATCATTCAAGCTTTAAAGAGTATTTTCAGTGCTCGTCTCAATCACTTCTGGGAACCATCTATACGCAGAAAAAATTCTAATTTGAGTGACTTTTTGGATAAATTGTGGAGAGCTGAAATGCGGTGATAATTTCAGAACTTTGGGTTTCCTCTTTGCTGGCTGGAACACAGTTAGCTGGAGTCTGAGCAGTGGTAATTCTTCTGTGGATCACAGCACGAAGAAAGGTAACTCTTCTTAAACTATTGTGTAGATTGGACCTCTTCTCCCTGTTTGGTTGTGTAGTGCGTTCGACTGATGTTTATATGACAAGACTCGGGAAATGTTTTGAATTCCTTGCAACGCATCATCTTGCCACAAGCTACCATTTTCTCCAAAGTGATTTGAAAATTCAATATCATATTGTTGTTGATTGTTTTGTGTCTCTGGAACCTTGGTTTCAAATTAATCTTAGAAATTGATCCACATGATGATCACCATAAGAGTGTGAGACTATTCCACTTATATATGATAGTGGTTGAAGATCTGATGGCTTGTTTATGAAATTTTGCAGGTGGTTACAAGATCCTAGAAAATAAATGTTCCTGGTAATGAATATTTCTGATCTGATTCCACTGCCTTGTCTACCTATGGCACTGGGAGTGTAACAGCTAGTACTTGGTTTATGGTATCCACATCGGGTTGCTGCAATGATGTTGCAAAAGTTTCAGTCTACATATCACAGATTATGTGTCCACTACTCTTAACCTTTGCGTCTTGATATCGGGTATAATTTCTTATTCGAGTTAATTTTACACAATCATCTTCATTGGGAGACTGGGGATGCACTTTGTGCTCTTATTCTTGCTTCTACGTTCTTTGCTGGACAAATTCGGTCACCTCTGCAACTTTGGTATTTACCACTTTCTGAATTTGCGATACCATGCTTGCCAATAATTTTCCTTTTTCATTGCAGAGGAACACAACATTCCCTTCATAAATTTCGCTCTTCGTGTTCTGTTTACCCATCACATTAGCCTCCATGGCAATGTTTGTATCTCCCTTTTTTGGGTGACGATTGTTCGTCTCGACGCTACTTTGATTCATCCCTATTTGCTGCTAAAACCTCATAACATTTAGTAAAAAGATGTGAATTAGGCCATAATTCCGAGTTCAATTTTACGGACAAATATCCAATTAATAATATGGACATCCAAACGGGCAAACAGGGGGAAAAAAACCCAGGGAAGAATTTGTTTTTTATGTTCAAGCTATAAAGATATTTGGAAAGCTCGAAAATTCACTAAATTGAAAACTGAACTCAGGTAGAAGACAAAAGAGGAAACAATTCGATCAGAGAGCTGAACCTACCAATGTACGGCAAGGAAAACATACGGCCTTCCACGGAGACTCACTGGTTGGTCAACACATTGAGTATCTGAGGATACCCTATTGGTATTAAACGGTTTTAACACAACGACGCGACCCTAAAAACAAAAGGAAAGAGTAGGAAAATAGCATCAGTATCGCATCAAAAAAAGTAGTCGGTATAGCTGCGCTGGGCGTGTCCAAGGCAATCAAGAAACAAGGAGTTTAAGTCAATCTTCGGCCTCGAGCGCCTAATCACAGTCCGGACACACAACTTTTCATCTCACATTCGAGCACTCATTCTCTTAAGGAAAATAGTTCACCATATGACGGAGATACAATCGCTGCAGGGCATACCGCGACCCACACCAGGGGCCATTGAACGACTGGCCACATCTATCAAGAGAAAACCGGTTCCCCAAACATTGGTTTCGTAGAAGGCTGCACGGACTACCTCGGCCTACTAGGAATTTCGTCGTAAGACCAACAAGTTGGCAATGACAAAAATGCACCCATTCGTACATGGATCATATAATTCAAAGGATTACCCGGCTTGTCTTTATGCTCTGCCAAACTATTTGAAGTCGCTTAGTGGAAACTTCCGTTGGGAGAAACATTGGCTTGAAGTCCTGGCAGTGGCTGTGGGCGGGAAGTCTCATATCATATAAAAGCAAGTGGTCTACTTTTACTTGCATTGTAACAAATTGTTTATTGCGGCAACACAACTAGCCGACAGGAGCGCACCTGAACTCTTGGCAAAATTGCGCTCAAGGATTCAATTCTTTTTAGCATACACAAACCGAATTCGTACATGCAAAAAGTCACCCTTGCTTGGTTACTATAGGGAGGGAGCTTTTTGCCGAGATCCCAATACTTTGCCTTTTTCTAAAAGCTGGCAACTTTTGTCAGGGTCCATCACTGAAAAGCTGCGCGCGAGGATCATGTTAGCCTTCCCAAGGTTCTAGTATTCTTCGCGGGAACACAGACAGGAAGTACACAGCCACTCATTATTCTTCTTAATGATCCACCAAACTTACCAGCGTTGCCCTCAGAAGACCATTCGAACTTTCCTGCACGATTTATTACAATATCGAAAGGTTAGTGCAGAAGTCCTCTCATCAGAATCCATCTCACAGTCACCATAACTAGTGACATGTGATATTCTTCCACACTGTCTGCATTCATCTGAAAGGCTTACTCAACAGCTTACTCTAGATACATATTGTGCGCGCAAGCGTGCTAATGGGACTTGCACCTGACATGAGATTGTCGCGTCATCCTTGTTCTAAGCTTCGATAACGGCACTGAGCTCAGGAGCACAGAGGTATTCTATATCTCTAACTTCATTGTACTGTACGACTCCATAACATATAAGTTACCTCTGATAGAGTAGGGAAACTTGCAACGTGTGGTTCGAGTCTAAGAAAAGCACGCATCACGCACTACATTTGTATACCGCCTACGTAGGGACACTTGACACCGGCGCGTCGCAAAACGGCATCGTGCGTGCATAGGACGGTAGAGAGGTACAGCATCTGTCAATGTCACTGGAAAGATGATCAGAGAAGCTTCTTCTAAGCGAGCGTGGAGATCGACAGGCAGTGGTGCTCCACTACAACGCATCTCACTTGAAAATGATACGCAGACAGCAATTCAGATGCGAACTGGCGCGTTCAGTCTTGGCACAGGACAAACTGAACCCGGGGTGCCTAGAGATCTAGTTCCGGTCTCGATAACCACTTAAGATGATCTCTCCGCATTGATCATGGGTATCGCTCTTCACTGCAGAACTCAGATGTGTGTCTTACTCTGGACAAGACATAATTATCAAGTATTGTTCTGCATTTGTTAGCTCCAGAAGTTGATGCCGCAGTTGTTACTTTTCTCTCCGGTGAGTGGCGTGAATTTAATTGATGGTACCTAACTGACGTGAAATATGTAGAGAAGTACTAGAAAGGAGGACAGCACAGAGAAAGGAGATGATTAAGATGGGAGATGAGATAATATAAGACAACATTAGCTTTGCTAATTTCGATTCCTTCCTAGACTCCTAATTGAATTAACTGCCTTATTTGTTCATGAAGGAATGGGCTACAGCTCATCAAGAGATAGTGGTGACGAATTGTCTAGTAGTGACAGATGCATAAGCGCAGTCAAGATGAAACCGACTACTTTTCCATAAATGAACCGGCGGATTGATATTTATCACTTATTGTAACCCTCATCAATAGACTGATTGGGTTGGTCTAGGAGACCACTTTTGTCACTGAGGAGAATAGTGAGGCGGAATTGTCAGTTGATTGTGAGTCTAGGAGAAGATCGCTTTGATGCTTCGAGTTACAGCGTTTCGCACTGATCTTAAGAGATTAGCCTTGGTAGAGAAGCCCTCTTGATGCGTTATTCTTGATTTCTTTTGTGGAACTTGGGCGACACTCTATCGGCTGGGTATTATACGGCGCAGATCAACTCAGAAGTTGTGTTCTGATGATATTGAGGATACCATATACACCGAGTAATGAACCTTTGAGCTGAGATAGCGAGCGTAGCGCAGGGCGCCAGTAGAAGTAAGGGCTCTTGGGCGATGTCCATATGTAGAAGGAGGTCGGCACATGACGGAACGAGACGTGAACTTAGCACTGCTGCGTGACACATTAGCCAGTATGCAATCCTCTAGCCACGTTATCTAGGCTCCTCGAACGCACCAGACAGACTTGATGACGTTATGATGTGTGATCAACTATTTTTTCTTGAGGAGAGCGATGTAGTTTGTACGATTAGCCTGATCCTAGCCGACTCTATCAAAATCTCACAGAAGTCAATTTTACGTTCTTCTTGTGGGTTTCGCAGGGACTCTTGTATTCGGGGAGGACAATCGTTGCTTCGGAGTTGAAGGACATACGGACTCACTAGTAATTACGAGTTTCGACTGATATGGTATTATATACCTTAGTCTTATCGTCGACATTCATTAGAATTCTTTATTATTAAACGTGGGTTTCACATGTTAAAGCTCTTAATCAAGGGTGGTGTGGTAGCAGTTTTATGCATATTATTGTTCTAATTTCTTAAATTATCTTGGAAAGAAAAGATTGTTTCCAGTAGATTTTCTCTCACTGTGAAAGAAGGCTTAGAAATTTAGACGCCCTCGGAATCTAGGTTGTTAATTAATAGAGATGAGACTCTACAACAAATGTGCTCCGGCTCCACTGTCATCACTAACAAAACGGGATAGACTACGGTATGACATTTCGAGCTCAACAACTCAAGGAATATACTAACAACCACATTTCTTAGTATACCAGACGGCACGCAGCCACTAAGCTGTGCTACTCGCAGTAGACTTTTGCAATTTATTTGACCTTTGTAAAGCCGTTGGGGAGAATTCAACTTTTCGAAGTGGTATCCTCATTGCGCCATTCATTACCTAACAAAAGATCGTTCAAACATCACAAGAACCAAATTCAATGGACTTAATCACTTAATTCGAGGTCTTAATTTCAGGGCAACATTAAATCGAATTCAAGATATTAAATAACGGGCTCTCAGGTTCAGAGTACAAAGTGTTCGATTTTGCACAACTTGATTGAATCTACGAATTAGGACTTTGCATACAAAATAACACACGTTAATGTCACTCTTCACGCGTGATAAAAAGTAAGAATGCTCAGTGACGTTTCAACCATAACGGCTTTATTGAATTAGCTATAAATATTTCTTATCGCCTAGTTTTTACAGGGGTCAGATGGATACAGGTAAGCAGTGTCTTTCCAATCCGAACGTAGTGAGAGAGAGGATACACATGTGAGAAACAGAGGAGCTTTTGGGGCGTTGGATCAAAATTTGTAGATGATATGAGCAGCAGATTTTGGGCGGGCTGATGCAAAGACACCATTCTCAGATCACTCCCTAAACACACCGGAGTTCCTCTCTAGTCACTCCGCTCAGCATGCGGATAAGTCACTTTTGTTGCTTTCCTCGGAAGCCCAAGCCATTTAATAACGCTTTTCTAAAATATCTCGATAGGCATTCGATAATGGAATGTACATGTGGACAAACGTTGTGCCCTTGTCTACAATGCGTGTAGCCTTTAAACTGGGGAACGCGTTACAGAAACTTGGGCACTGAAACTTTACCAGGAATTGGGAGGCTAAACAATCTTGGTAAGCCATCTCGGGAGCTAGTTAATCCCATATAATTGATTCCTTTTTAAACCCGAACGGCATTTCGGACGCAACTCAAATCTGGGTCCCGGGGTGGGGAGGATATGGGCCTTTGGAGAGGGCAAATGGCGTGGTTTTAACAAGAAATTGAAATAGATACAAAAACACAGTTGCTTTCCTGATAGACCGAGTGTGAAATGGGAGTTAGTACATTATTTTAAGAACTCAACTCAAACGACTAATCGTCTCATATAGAAATAAGAGCACCCACTTTAAGGTGTACTATCTCAGCATATTGTACGGATGAAATTTTTCATAAGATTTTATTATTTAAATTATAATGTATACTAGACGAGTGAGAGTAGGGAATTTATGTTTATTTAAAATTTTATATAATTAATATTAAATAATATAAAATCTTCGTATAATATCTATACTTTAAATTATACATTACAATTCGAGTAATACTCGGATCCTAATTTACATTTTACATCGAACATTCCAACTTGAACGCACCTCATCCAATATTCGAACGAGTGGTTCAAAATATACGGCAATTCGGGAATTATGGAGACATTTCCTCGGCTCTATGAGCCATTAGCTCTGGAAAGCTTGTGGTGGGTCCGATGCAGTGGCACGACACCCCCGTTTTCCAGGTCCAAGGCACGGCAAATAGGACTGTTGTGGCACCAAACTGGGTCCAAACACCACGCGTTCACATCGATCGCGCCAGGCAGTGCCTTTCTAGCTGGCTTTGCAGGTCACGGACTCCAATCAAAGAGTTTGAAAAGGAAAAGCAGCTTTTGGCTTTCGCTAACTCCAACACGGCATTTACGTAAACACGTGGGCTTAGAGCGTTGAGCTGCTGCCCTTTGTGTCCTCTCAAAATTGCAATTAAATTTAATTTAAATCAATCCAACAACCCCGATATTGAGCAACTCACTGTCACTTGTCCTCGTGCTTCTTTTGACACGTCTATCCTCCGATGTTAACTTTCATCTCTATCTACATTAGTTTTATCTTCTTGAAAACAACGATACTAAAAAAAAAAAAACAACGAAATTGATTTTAAAACAACAAAAGAAAAATCAAAGGAGTGAAGAGATTAATCATATTTAGAAAAAAAAAACAAAGGGGGGGAAAAGTCCGGCCTCCTGACCACCAAATCAATTTTAATAAAGGATAGAAACGTCCGATCAAGACAGAGGGGAGAAAAGCAACGGCTCAGAAGGGAGAGGGAAAAGAATCTCGGGGTCATATTTCGTTGTGATAAAATTTTTAAGAATTTTAAGTATAGTATAAATATGTTGGTGTTGTTAGAGTTTTATTTATATGCGTGTAAAAGTTATTAAATTGTATTGATATTGTAATAAAAGTAATATTAAGTTATTTTGATATGCGTGCAAGAGTAACGTTAAGATTATAAGTTTAGAAAATTGAATTCAAATTTTAAAATTTTCATCAAAACTAACATGCCCCTAATCACGAAGGAGGAGGGACTCGGGACTTGAAATCGAATTTAGGAAGGGGATTAATATTTTTACTCTACAAATGGGTCGGTTCGGTTCGATGTTAGTGAGCCGGACACCATGAACCGAGGACGGAATTGATCCATTTGATTTCCAGCTCATCCAACAAACCTATAAGGCTATAACTGTATAATGTAACTGTATTTTGCTATTTAATTTAGGTGGATGAATAGATGCACAATGCATATGGCTTACGTAAAGATTATGAACGCTTCTCTCTGCGGCTTGTAGAAGACTCGCTGCCAACTTGTTAGGTGCCAAGACCAAACTATTTGGTACTTTTGGAAACAAAGAAACAGGCCAAGGTGGACTCTCATTCATTGACATTGCAACATTCGCCATTTGAATTTCCAGATCCTCCGTTCTTAGCCAAAGCCTTTCACCATCTTTCCTTTCCAATCTAAGTTGACATGATTTTTCAGTAACAATTGACGACAGCCAGTACACTTGTCCCATAGCATACGTAACAGACCCTAGAACATAAAGCAATAGAATTTAAAGTTCAGATTTTGAAGCCATAGAACAGATGTTAATTCCCTCTTCTCTCGCTACCAACATTAATCGAAACTCTGACCCGTTAGGGAATTCACAATCCACGTACTACCCATGCAGGCTCACAGAGGACGTCGGCATAGAGCAGATGTTAATTGGCAATATAGGATCTGCTCAAACCCAGTGAATATATATGAGATATCTGACACACGTGACAAGGCGTCTCTCGACCGAAGAGCACTCCAGCTACGCTAGCTAGTCAGTTAATTTGATTGACGTGTTTTTGGCTTTAGAGTTTCTTATATCAACTCGATCAAATTATAGGATGCGTACGGCTACCGGTGAAGCCCCGGCCCACGTCCAACTGTATACGGAATTATTGTGATCATCATTATCTTTCACTCACCATTTTTTCTATCAATTATATTGATGTCTTCTATTAAAACAATGATGGGAAGTAATCATGGGCTGCGAACTCTTATTTAAATATTTTAATGAGTAGATTTGACGTGTGAAGAAAAAAAAAGGAAATATTTTAATTAGCATCCCAATTTTATGATGCATAGTTTAATCTCTTTCTATTTGTTTAGGTTTTTCTTTTTTTTTAACCATTCGCAGTGCAAGGTGTTACTCTTCACCAACGATCTCATCATCATACGCCATGATATTCCTAAGCCTGGCGTGGAGAGAAACTAATAATGTCTTTCTTCGTCAACAGCCAGAATGGAAACCGATGGCTCAGAGCCTTCACGGGGTGTGACTCAATTTTTTTCCACAGATTCTCATTGCTTAAAGTCCCCGCTTCGAGTCCTTCATTGATGTCGTTGGATGTGTATTGTTTTGTTTTTAGCTCCCGGGAATAATGACCTCGTAGAGTCGTACGGAAAGATATCATATTTTCCGGGACAAAAGGAAAGAAAGGAAAAAAAAAAGAAAAGAAAAGGGAATAGATTCAAAAGAGCCAGGTGTCTCTTATCTTCGGCTAAACATGGATGTCCATTAATGACAATACGGACCCTTGCCACCAGGTGTTTATCCTTCAATTTTAATAAAGGATAGAAACGTCCGATCAAGACAGAGGGGAGAAAAGCAACGGCTCAGAAGGGAGAGGGAAAAGAATCTCGGGGTCATATTCGCCGTGCAAGAGTAACGTTAAGACCATCAAAACTAACATGCCCCTAATCACGAAGGAGGAGGGACTCGGGACTTGAAATCGAATTTAGGAAGGGGATTAATATTTTTACTCTACAAATGGGTCGGTTCGGTTCGATGTTAGTGAGCCGGACACCATGAACCGAGGACGGAATTGATCCATTTGATTTCCAGCTCATCCAACAAACCTATAAGGCTATAACTGTATAATGTAACTGTATTTTGCTATTTAATTTAGGTGGATGAATAGATGCACAATGCATATGGCTTACGTAAAGATTATGAACGCTTCTCTCTGCGGCTTGTAGAAGACTCGCTGCCAACTTGTTAGGTGCCAAGACCAAACTATTTGGTACTTTTGGAAACAAAGAAACAGGCCAAGGTGGACTCTCATTCATTGACATTGCAACATTCGCCATTTGAATTTCCAGATCCTCCGTTCTTAGCCAAAGCCTTTCACCATCTTTCCTTTCCAATCTAAGTTGACATGATTTTTCAGTAACAATTGACGACAGCCAGTACACTTGTCCCATAGCATACGTAACAGACCCTAGAACATAAAGCAATAGAATTTAAAGTTCAGATTTTGAAGCCATAGAACAGATGTTAATTCCCTCTTCTCTCGCTACCAACATTAATCGAAACTCTGACCCGTTAGGGAATTCACAATCCACGTACTACCCATGCAGGCTCACAGAGGACGTCGGCATAGAGCAGATGTTAATTGGCAATATAGGATCTGCTCAAACCCAGTGAATATATATGAGATATCTGACACACGTGACAAGGCGTCTCTCGACCGAAGAGCACTCCAGCTACGCTAGCTAGTCAGTTAATTTGATTGACGTGTTTTTGGCTTTAGAGTTTCTTATATCAACTCGATCAAATTATAGGATGCGTACGGCTACCGGTGAAGCCCCGGCCCACGTCCAACTGTATACGGAATTATTGTGATCATCATTATCTTTCACTCACCATTTTTTCTATCAATTATATTGATGTCTTCTATTAAAACAATGATGGGAAGTAATCATGGGCTGCGAACTCTTATTTAAATATTTTAATGAGTAGATTTGACGTGTGAAGAAAAAAAAAGGAAATATTTTAATTAGCATCCCAATTTTATGATGCATAGTTTAATCTCTTTCTATTTGTTTAGGTTTTTCTTTTTTTTTAACCATTCGCAGTGCAAGGTGTTACTCTTCACCAACGATCTCATCATCATACGCCATGATATTCCTAAGCCTGGCGTGGAGAGAAACTAATAATGTCTTTCTTCGTCAACAGCCAGAATGGAAACCGATGGCTCAGAGCCTTCACGGGGTGTGACTCAATTTTTTTCCACAGATTCTCATTGCTTAAAGTCCCCGCTTCGAGTCCTTCATTGATGTCGTTGGATGTGTATTGTTTTGTTTTTAGCTCCCGGGAATAATGACCTCGTAGAGTCGTACGGAAAGATATCATATTTTCCGGGACAAAAGAAGAAAGGAAAAAAAAAAGAAAAGAAAAGTAGATTCAAAAGAGCGAGAGACAGGTGTCTCTTATCTTCGGCTATCCTTTCGCAACATGGATTCAAAGTCCATTAATGACAATACGGACCCTTGCCACGTTTTCCAATACACTTCAATTTTGTCGTTTTTTTTCTTCCTGTTTGAGGGTTATTTTTCACTTCGAAGGAAGTGATGTTCACTGCCTCGCCTACCATGCACGTGGCGAGTTTTGGCCTTTTGTGGGGCTGACCCAATAGAATGGGTCAAGTATTTGAGATCTCCTTCAGAATTTTTGCGGTGTTGATTTAAGCTGCATCAGTAGCTATGTACAACAACCAATAGGTAATAACTGTCCTAAGATGGGGTTGAATGCTACGTGTTGGGGCATTGATGGATTATGGGGGCGTGAATAGGATGTAATGATGTGGAAAGAATATGGTTCGCAGGAATATAAGCGTTAGAAGAATGAAAGAGAGGTTGGTGTTTTTTTTTTGAGAGAGAGTATGAGCAGGAGGTGAAGGAGATGGAGGGTGGTTTTGAAGCCATACTAGAAAACGTTGACTCTGAGCGGGTCTCAGGCTCCA
This sequence comes from Morella rubra, assembly GCA_003952965.2. Taxonomy (NCBI): domain Eukaryota; kingdom Viridiplantae; phylum Streptophyta; class Magnoliopsida; order Fagales; family Myricaceae; genus Morella; species Morella rubra. The sequence goes on along the minus strand of CM025856.1, from coordinate 21,304,537 downwards.
GAATCTCATCTCTGTTGGCGTCCAAAGATCGCGATTATCTTCTTTCTCCAACCGGAGAACAGGTTCTCTCTCTCTCTCTCTCTCTCTTTCTCTCTCTCTTCTCTTTCCACACTAACTAGGTATGTGAGGTAAATCTTTTGGATTCTTCTTGGCAGTAGCAAGGTACTGATTAGCGTACTGAAAAGACGACGAGACGAAAGAGAGAGAAAGGGTGAAGGACTGATAATTTTTTAAGGATATTTTTCTTGCTTTTCTCATCTTGGTTTCTGTTTTCGTTCAGTTGATTAGCATCCAAACCAGCAACCAACAAATGTTTGGTCTTTGAGAAAAAGAAGAAAAAAAAAACAAGTGTTTGGTCGTTTCTGTTTCTTTTGTTTGGTTTTTTGAGTTCAAGAACAAGGATGAAATATCGTTTGTGAGTCAGTAGGTGGTATACTGCAAACACGGAACTTTCTAGAAACATTTGAATATTTCAGAAATTTAACCCAGCTTAATTATACATTATTTCTTTCGTTGTCTATTATTTTAGAAATTCAGCAAAAGTTTAAACAATAATTATCATTTTGCTTATTATAATTTCACTGGTTTTTCTTTTATTGCATTTTGAGTGTACATCCCGCCTTAATTATTATAATTTATTAGAGATATTACTCAGGCTCGTCGGGTGGACTATATTAAAGTATGCACTCTGATTTAGCTGGTAGCTTGCTTTATTACGTAGTAAGTGTTCTTCTATCATTGGCTTAGCCATTGGCAATGACTCAATGAGCTGCCGTATATATTCTCTGTCCTGAATCATGTCTACCGTCTTCGAGTTCAGCTAGAGACAATATATATATATATATATAATATGTAATTTCTGATTGCTTAAGCCGTGAAGTCCGCACTTCGAGTCCTTCATTGAGGTTTCCCCCACGCAGTGGTACTTGTCGTGGACAGCCAAGCAGAAAGCGCACGTGTCACCTATTAAGCCCCTTTAGCCTCACATTGACGCTATGGGTACAAAACGTGGCCCATTGTAATCTTTACACATGTGATATCGGTAGGACATCGTTTTCATTTTCTTTGGACTTCTAGACCTAACCTTCTGGGGCTAATGCATTCTGTGCTGTCCACTGTTAGCTTATCCGTACGTGGTAGTGCCCTTTCTGGATCTGTCGTTGTATTTGGCCAAAGGATCCGACAGTATTGTATACGCTGTTTTCGTTCTTTTTCTTTCTTCTAGTCTCCTCGTTACATTAGATTTGGCTGGTAGGTTGAATTGGCCGGGCACTAATGAATTCGATTCCAGACTTGTTCTGTATACTTCCTCTGAATGTCCTAGCGATCGAACTTACCAGTAGTAATGCAAGTAATTATATAGTTTTCTTCTATTATATTGATTGAATAAATTATTTAAAAAATAAATACAATTCAGTGGAAAGTTTATTGGTTTTCTATATTGGCAGTTGAAAATATCTGATCTTGAAGGAAAGGTGATTGGACTCTACTTCGCGGCCAACTGGTATCCGCCATGCTGGAACTTCACCCAAGTCCTTTCTGGTATCTACGAGGAACTCAAGACCAATGGGTCTAATTTTGAGATTGTTTATGTGTCCTCGGACGAAGACTCGGATGCCTTTAACAGCTATCATTCCGGCATGCCATGGCTGGCCATTCCATTTTCTGATTTGGAGACCAAGAAAGCATTGAACAGGAAGTTTGATGTCGAGGGTATTCCTTGCTTAGTTATTTTGCAACCCAACGATAATAAAGAAGATGCAACACTGCATGATGGGGTGGAACTCGTTTACAGGTTCGGGGTTGAAGCCTTCCCCTTCACTAAAGAGAGGCTGGAGAAATTGCACGAGGAATTGAGGGAGAAGCACGACAACCAGACCCTAACCTGTTTACTAACCAATCACGATAGAGACTTTCTTTTGGGTCATCCCGGGCCTAAACAGGTCAGTCACTATATCACCTAACTGCAATTAGACTCTACATTTTCAAAATTCATCTCGTTGATTAATTTGGACGACAACCTTTTCATGATATCTAATTTGAAATGGCTTGGTACATGCATGGGATATTCCTTATAAGCTGCATATTTAATTTGTTGGAAATTCACCAACCCATGTGCAATATTGGTCTGTCCCATTGACACACATGTCTGACGTTTTGGTAATTAGTGTATGTAGAAACCTTACAACCACGTCATTCAAGTTATAATAAAAACGGCGTGTGATGTTTTTGAGCAAATTTTCCTGTATGTAGGAAATTATATAGCTTTTGTAAATCTTCTAATTTGTGATATTTCCATTAGTATATTGATTCCGGGATTGATCAATTTGATCTGATTGTGGTTTTACATAAACGACTTTTCTATGCTTATCCCCGCATACAAAGAGGCTCTTATGTCCATCATGCATTGCTTCTGCCAAGGAAGGAAGGATCGTGACTATATCCGTGGGATGTGTCTTGTTCCTTCTACCTTATACCTCAATATTTTTCTACTAATTCCTGTCCACACCTCATGTGTCCACGTTGCCAACTGGGATGTGTCTTGTTCCTTCTACCTTGTACCTCAATATTTTCTACTAATTATTGTCCACACCTCATGTGTCCACGTTGCCAACTGGGAATGGTGACTTGTCCTCATGATCTCGTAGGATTTCGCAAACGAATAAGGTAAGTGAATTCCCCTTGATAGAAGGCATTCAGATGTTTATGGATGTTTTTATTTTCTTTCGTAGATATAACATGATAACTAGTTAGTTGTCGCGTTTATTTTTGTAAAAGAAAGCTTAAATTTTATTTATAGATAGCTAAATATCACGTCAATACTATGGTAGAGAATATATTAATTCAACTATTAAAATGTATCTCTTTCTATCAACTTAAGTTTTTGAAATAAGAGTTAGGTTCACATGATATTCGAGTCAAAATTCTGAGTTCGAGAACTGACTCCGCACTTCACTCAAATTTCAATTAAATATTATACTAACTTGCAAGCATATGCAACAAAGTGTCGTCCATGATCTGGAGTATTTGGGGTCTCAAAAAAAGGATCTGTCAGCTTTTCTTATCATTGTAAGTTGATGTTTTTGTTTAGCGGTTTTTCTCACCAAACTGGTACTCCAATTTTTGATGATTGGCGATCCCAGTCATGAGGAGATGCTATTGTGTGGTTATTATCAACGAGTCAGATATGAGTGTATATAGCGCGCGCGGCTCATGGATGTTTGTCTCTTGTGCAGGTCCCTGTTGCTTCATTGACAGGAAAAACAGTTGGACTGTATTTCTCTGCCCAGTGGTGCATTCCATGCGTTAAGTTCGATCCAAAGTTAATCTCTATCTACCAAAAGATCAAGCAAACTCCGGAAGGTGAGGACTTCGAAATTGTGTTCGTGTCTCATGATCGTGACCAAGAGTCATTTGACTCCTACTTCGACAAGATGCCTTGGTTAGCTTTGCCTTTTGGAGACCCAGCTGCGAAGGACCTTGCTAAGCATTTTGACGTGAAAGGTATCCCCTGTTTGGTTATCTTGGGGCCCGATGGGAAAACTGTCACGAAACAAGGAAGGAACTTGATAAACTTGTACCAAGAAAATGCCTATCCTTTCACTGAGGCAAAAGTGGAGGTGCTAGAGAAACAAATAGATGAAGAGGCTAAGAGCCTCCCAAGGTCGGTTTTCCATTCAGGGCATCGCCACGAGCTCTCTTTGGTCTCCGAAGGCAATGGTGGAGGGCCTTTTATATGTTGCAGTTGCGATGAGCAAGGGTGTGGTTGGGCTTATCTGTGTCTGGAATGTGGGTACGAGGTGCACCCTAGGTGTGTGACTGCCGGAGCTCAGGCCTGCACAGGCAACAGTTGATTGGCGGTCCTGCCTGTACTAGCAGTGTTAACATTTGGAGTATGTGGTTCTGCTTGCTGGTTTAGAATTGGGTCTGGTTTCTTTTGCATCATCTATGCCTAATATGAACTCCAACATATGTATCTGTTGTTGTTGTTGTTGTTGTTGTTGTTGACAGGCTGCAAAACTGATTTGTTTGCAGAAGATGTGCTCTAGAATCAAGTAAAATAGTTCTTCAATATTACCCGAAATTCAGGGTTATATTATGTATTTTTGCCAAGTTCAGAAGGTGCTCCAGCAAGTAGCTCAAAAAGTGAGTGAGAAATTGACTTGGTTTGGCTGCAATTTACAATCACTGGGGAATATAACCTCGTATTGGGTATCGGGTATCAGATTCCATTTTAATTTATAGGGAATGTTTGTTTTGGTGATATTTTGAGCATGTGAAGTGTTTTAAAAATTTTTAAATGATGTTAAATCTGATTGATATACGTACAGAAATTGTTTTTAGGTGACATTAAAAAATATATTAAATTTTAGAATTTTAGAATTTACAAAAATCTTAAAATTCCTGTGAAACCGAACGGTAAGCTAAATCAGAAAAGGAACGAAAATTGAGAACTTACCTGCAGGCTACGGCATGATCTAGTGCTCCCAGGTTTGCCAGGTTGGTTAGCTATCTATGAATCCAACCCAACAGCCCAAGTTTGGGCTCCCAACCCAATATATTCCTATCAACCAGACCAGGTACAAATATTGGCTCATGCCCCAAAACCCAAAGACTTTAGGACTACACTATTAGCCTATTTTGAATAGCCCAAAGTAGAAAAAGCAAAAGAACTGAATTGCCCAGAGGATAAGGAAAAGAGAAAACCGAACCTATTCGCTTTGTTTCTTGATAGGTAACCCAAATCTTGGGAGTGTTTTGGTTTAACCACGGTGTGGGTCAGCTCCGTGATGCAGGTAGAGGAAGTTGAGGAATCAAATATTCAATCAGCTTGTAAGCATAGGGCTCCACCTCACAGTTTCCAGCCAAATTTGCCGAATCCACGTGCAGACTGCAGAGTTTTCTCGTCGTATCCTTATTAAAGATACCATTAGGACAACGAAAGCAGAATACTGTTACTAGAAAAATAAAGGGGAAAATACACTTTTCACCCACAAACTACCATATATTTTACACTTTGCACCCTAAACTACCAATTTTGACACATTGCACCCTTTAACTACCAATTTTTAACACTTTGCACCCTTTATCAAATTTTCAAACTAAAATGACGATAATGCCCTTAGATATTATTGTCAATTCATTAATTTCTCAAGGGTATTATGTCAAATAGAGGGTGCAAAGTGTTTAATATTAGTAGTTGGAGGGTGTAATGTGTCAAAGTGGATAGTTTAGGGTGCAAAATGTATAACATTGGTAGTTTGAGGGTGCAATGTCTTAAAGATGGTAGTTTGGGGTGCAATGTGTCACTACCCGGTAGTTTGTGGGTGAAAAGTGTATTTTCCCCAAAAATAAAAGTAAAGGAAATTGGTTCCAATTTCCCGGAGATATGGTAAGTATGTCTGTGGCCACTGATGAGCTGTCCAATAAAGGTCCTCATTTTTTTTTTGCTTCTTCTCCTGTGAGAACAATAATTTCTCTTAGTATTAAAAATAAAAGATATGAAAAAAGGAATATGAGCTTTTATATTTTCATGTTGAGTTTTAAATTTTCTAACATTATATATGATTGTTGATGTGAGATACCCAAAATTTGCTCTTAATCTAGTGAAGTCAATCCAGTTTGATATCAAATTTTTGTATTCCAAGCTCAAAATCCGAATGTATAAATATCCCTCCAAGATAAAATTATTAAAATTAAATAAAATTATATTTTAAGAATTTATTTATTTTTAATTAATTAATTAATTATTTTTAAATTTAGTCTTGAAAGAGCATTTCGATCATTTTGCATAATTTTTTCTTGAACTTAACACTTAATTTAAACTAAATAAATTAATAAATTTCAAAAATTAAGAATTTTAAATCATCATTTTAAAAATTAAGAGTTAATTATGATTGTTACTCATATTTACCGGACTAAATACGGACAATCAATTATTGGTATTTTTATATATTAGCTTATATATCTGATATAAAATCTCTGTCGTTTCGGTGCTGGCCCTACTAGTACGTGCCTTGCCTATCAGATATCTCCACGATATTCGTGAACTCATAAATTATTTATCGTCTTGTGTATAAATATCCTATATGGAATCATTCAAGATGTATTTTCGGTTGGCTAACCTCTGATCAATTCGATTCGAACAAGATCTTCAAATTCTCTTGTAAGTTCATTTTCTTCCACAGTTTGGTGACCGAGAAAACTGTTTGGTTATTGGGAAATGAGCAAAAGAAAAGGATTAATCTTTTCCTCTCAATCTTAGCCTACAATATGATAACGAACTCATCTCATATTTGGGGAGTGACATGTAGTAATGTTGGGTTTTCTCATGAAATCTCAGAGACTCTTTCACGAAGGAAATGGCAACAAATGGCAATGTCTTGGACGAGGGAACTCTGGAGATCGGGATGGGTGAGTGCTTCTTGTGCTTTAAATAGGCAAAAAGTTCCATAATATATGCAAGGCGTAAAGGCTTGGACTTAGCTTCATTTACTTATAGTATCTGCACTATCTCTAGTTTGAATTTTCCGTGCTCAAAACTTATCGATAGTTTAATTGGCAGAGTATAGAACCGTCTCTGGTGTTGCGGGGCCACTGGTTATTCTGGACAAAGTCAAGGTGAGTTTATTTCTTTTCTGTTGCGTTTTGATTTTGATTTTCTTTTCTCAACCTTGATCTGATTCGCATCCACATTGATTCAGAACTTCGTAAATGTTTCAGGGCCCAAAATATCAGGAGATTGTCAATATCCGCCTAGGAGATGGTACTACCAGACGTGGTCAAGTTCTCGAAGTAGATGGAGAGAAAGCTGTTGTGCAGGTTTGCTGTTTAAACTCTTCATATGTGTCTATGGCAGTGTGATGGTGTAAGCAATCAGTTTTTAAAATCATAGCATAGGATGTGAAGTTGCTATTTGATGAACAACTGATAACAGGGGGTTTTCACTACCTTAAACAAACAGAAGCATAAGGAAGAAATGTCTATAGCAGCATAGCTTGTCCTTTTATTTTTTTCAAGTTCTATTAATATTAGCCTGAAAAGGTCAAGTTCAGCTTCTAGTTGATTACTTGATTCTGAAGCGTCTGTAAGCTTTTGAAGCTTCTCTTCCTCGCATTTAATTTAACAAGAGCTTTATTTTTTCTTGTTATTTGGTGAGGTTACCCTCTCATGAACTCACATTTTGGAGCAATTACATCCGCACAACATTGGCTGGGTTGTTAAGATTCTAAACGATTGGGCGTGTTGAAGTGGCTTTCTTATAAGGATGGTCTTGCCATTGACACATTGCTATAGAATGCTAGATAATTGTGGTATCCGTTTTGGTTAATGATGGGGTCGTTTGGCTAAATATAGGTCAAAATACATCATAAGATTCATAAGCATGTTGTTTTGTGTACTGCAATCGTCATCAACCTTCAGTGACATAAATTTTGTGACAGTTTCCAGTAGGTGTAGGATTTTAATTTTTCAGCAGGCAAAAGATTGACAATTGAGGCTAAAGGAACACTTTTATCTGTGGTCTTTACTCTGTGATCTCAAGTCTTCTTCTCCTCTGAGTTTTTATATTGTTGTGAATTTTTGTTTTGGTTCATTGATTTCTGGACAGTGCTATATTGTACTTCAGCCCTATTCAGTAAACATAAAGTCATTATTCCCTTATTTGTGTTTCCCATCTGGTGTAATTTCTTTTGCCAGGTTTTTGAAGGAACATCAGGAATTGACAACAAGTACACAACTGTGCAATTTACTGGAGAGGTAGTGAATCACCTTTCTTCCGGTGTTTTGTATAGATTATTGAATTCCATATTTCGTTGGACTTGTTGCAGAAGTAGGCTGGTGAATCTTGAGGATGGTGGTTTATTAAGAATGTTTCCAATGCAAGAATAATTAGAGCAATGAGTTGAGCTTTCCAAATGAGGCTGCAATTAGTTATATACTGTGCTTGTGATCACAAACAAAAGCTTCTGATCCTTCAGATTTAGTTTCCCAATGATCTTTTTTTGGTTGCTGGACTATAAGAGGAGCTTATTTTATCAAATTAAGAAACATGTTTTCTTTTTTTACGATCAAAATAAGTTAATCAGACTCTTTGACTTTCAGCGCAGAGCACGAAAGTCTGGTGATGAGTTTTACATTAATCTCATGTCAAATCACTGAGATTTTTAGAATGGAAAGTAGAATGTGGAGGGAAGAAGAAATGATATCCCTAATTTTTTTTTTTGGCTCCTTTATAATTTGGTTTCCAAATAAGTTTATTTCACGTTTCCATGTACTACCATGGACTATTCTCAACCAGAGAGCCCTATTATTTCAAGAGGTGATGAAGACATTACTGGCATGATCTCATATTCAAGGAAGGACTATTGGCCCTGCCTATGGTGAACTAGCCTGTGAGATTGTACATAATATATGTGCAATACATGCACAAACAAGTATCCGTTTTATCATCCTTGGCCTCTGTGTTTGTCTGTAGGTTTCTTCATGAGGATAGAATTCATTTATGAATATGTGGACAACATTAGCGTGAAAACGCTAGGTTGTCTTGCATATTTGTATGTCAACTTCTTTCACTGTTAGTGACTTATCTGGTTTTATCATCTCTGGTCTTGCTACTATTTACTAACCACAAAATGCTTGTCATGCAGGTTCTGAAAACACCTGTCTCACTGGATATGCTTGGGCGCATATTTAATGGTTCTGGAAAGCCCATTGATAATGGCCCTCCAATTTTGCCTGAGGCATATCTGGATATTTCAGGTGGGTCGTGATATTGGATCATCATTTTTGAATCACCAAGTAATAGTACCATTTCTACGTCAGTGTACTTTATGGATGTTGATGGTCTTTCTCAGGAAGTTCTATCAACCCTAGCGAAAGGACCTATCCTGAAGAGATGATACAGACAGGAATTTCCACAATTGATGTGATGAACTCCATTGCTCGTGGACAGAAGATTCCTCTTTTTTCTGCTGCTGGTCTTCCTCATAATGAAATAGCGGCTCAGATATGTCGGCAGGCTGGTCTTGTAAAGCGGTTGGAAAAGCCCAAAAATCCAATTGAGGTATATTGTGCCTAACCACATGATTGTTATTATTATTTTTGTTCCTATTGCTTCTTTCTATGATTTTACCAAGATTTTCTCTTTTTTGAACCTCTTGAACTCCACAATGCGTAAAGTAATTACACTGTTTCTTTGGATTTTTTTCCAGGTATTTAACATGTTAGTTATCTGCTCATTTCTCTTATATTTTTCCTCCAGATTTACTCCAAATCTCATTTAAGTGCTAATTATATGATAATCCTGTAATACAATTACTTAATTTGTAGGATGGGGAAGAGGACAATTTTGCCATTGTGTTTGCGGCTATGGGTGTGAATATGGAGACCGCCCAATTCTTCAAACGAGATTTTGAGGAAAATGGATCAATGGAAAGAGTGACTCTTTTCCTAAACCTGGTAAACTTCATTTATATAATATGATCTTTCTAATGGCGCTTGTTATTTTCCTTCAGACCTTTTGATATGATGACAGGGTATTTGCACTTTGTGCAGGCCAATGATCCCACTATTGAACGCATAATCACACCTCGAATTGCCCTTACAACTGCAGAATATCTGGCTTATGAATGTGGGAAGCATGTTCTAGTAATATTGACAGATATGAGTTCTTATGCAGATGCTCTTCGTGAGGTAATAAGGTTTCGCAATTTTTTGAGTTGGTAGGGGCTATAACTTGCATTTTGATCATATTTTCCTGTAAAAAAAGCTGGTAGCCTTAATCTGAGATTTTTATCTTGGTGATTTTCCATGGTTTAAGATCATTGAGAGGTTGATATTGGCTTGCAAGTCATGTCACTGATCCTCAGACTTTATCCCAACTGTTCTCCCTTTGTGAAGGGTGGGGTCAATTGTTCAATCTGGTGTGGTTGCATGATTCACCAATTGAACAAAAAAAAGAAGAGAAAAAGATATTGATTAAATTTTCAGACAAGTACCCTATCAGGCTTCAGTCAGACCTACAAATTCTCATGGGTTGTTTGTTCACAATTGTCACATATCTGCAGGTATCTGCAGCTCGGGAGGAAGTGCCTGGAAGGCGAGGATACCCTGGCTATATGTATACTGATCTGGCAACAATTTATGAGCGTGCTGGGCGTATTGAAGGAAGAAAGGGATCCATCACTCAAATTCCTATTCTAACTATGCCTAATGATGGTAATTGTTACACTTGCATGCCATTGACACTTTTCCTAGTTTGTCATTTATTCTTGTTACCATATCAGACGTTTTCTGTATTTTTTTTTGTTCTATCCACCAGACATTACTCACCCTACTCCAGATCTCACGGGTTATATCACAGAGGGGCAGATATACATTGACAGGCAACTCCACAATCGACAGGTTGGTTGGAGATTTACAGATACTGGAAAGCAATCTTCATTTTTGTTTCTCATTCATAGTAATTACTGACCATCCACCATTTGGAATGAACTGTGCCCATACCTTCGTGGAACTTCTTGATATCTCTTGTAATGCATTGCTTGCTGTCTATAATTATCACCTGTCATATCGTCTAGAAGACTTGCAAATCTGACAGCATGTCACTTTTTATTTTGTCAAACATAAATGAATGCAACATCATGCACGGAGGACAGATATGGACTCAAAATAAGGGATATAAATTGCGGTGTTGTGAAGCAGAAATGAGGAAATGATGCACTTTCTATTTACTGGTCGTGGGCTCTTGTATAAATGATGAATTTGTTGCTGGACTTTTGATTGTGTGGTCAATAACCTCTGTCGTTCTGGACAATTGAGCAGTATCCGTTGATATTTTGCTTGTGTATCCTGAGTTTGATAATTTCTCTATATTATAATGGTTGCGTTGTGAGCAAAGAAATGCTAGCTAAATATTTATGAGGTTAAATTCATTTTGTTTTTTTATTTTTGTCTTCCTTTTTTCTTCATGTTAACAGATATATCCACCTATTAATGTACTTCCATCGCTATCTCGACTGATGAAGGTACGGCTTTCATATAGAGGGTCTTAGCTTACGCGTTGACACATACCCAAAGATGTACATATCTGGAGATTTTGTTGTATGAGAATGTAGGTAATACCTCTTTTTCCGTTTGCAGAGCGCTATTGGCGAGGGAATGACTCGTCGAGACCATGCCGATGTCTCCAACCAGGTATAACTCTTTTTAAGTGGCTTAAGTTTCCTTTCACACTCTCTACAGCCCCTCTGAACCAATTCTGTTGTTCTTCCCGTTTCCAGCTTTATGCAAATTATGCGATAGGAAAGGATGTCCAGGCGATGAAAGCTGTAGTTGGAGAAGAAGCACTTTCTTCTGAGGATCTGGTCTCTCTCTCTCTCTCTCTGTGTGTGGGTTACATGCATGTATATATGGTGTCTGAAGCCCTTCTCTTGCAACAATATCTAATAGGGATTATTCTTCTTTATGCACTTATTTGAAGCCTAATACTCATCAAAATATTGAAGCTCAATGTTAGCAGTGTGTTTATATTCTCTCTTTCAATGGAATTTCAGCTTTATCTCGAGTTCTTGGACAAATTTGAGCGAAAATTTGTGGCTCAAGGGGCGTATGACACTCGCAACATATTCCAGTCACTTGATTTGGCATGGGCGCTGCTTCGTATCTTCCCTCGTGAGCTTCTTCACCGTATACCTGCAAAAACTCTAGATCAATACTACAGCCGTGACGCAACAAACTGATCCATGAAGCACGCTCGCTTGCTTGCCCGTTGTTTATTTCTTTCTGGTGTTCACTGCGACCAGCACATGTTGCCCTGTCAATTCATCTCAACCTTATCTGGGCCACAAGACTCTTACCAGAACGCTCAAATGTCTCGAGAGGTTTTTTGGTCCTATAATGCGGTACCTAGAACATGTCTGCCCAATTGCTGTTGTTGTGACGTGAAGATTCTTTTATTTTAAAACCCATATAAGCTTTAGCTGAAAAGACCCTTGTGAGAACTTGTGTTTTGGTTTACTTTTCTTTTCTTTCTTTTTTTCGGGTAAATGATTTTCATCTTTGTTTTTTATTTTGCAAACCAAAATTTTTAAATTTTCAAGTTTTTAAGAATTTTTAGATGCAAATATAAATTTTTTGTTTAGAAATTTTTAATCTTTTCGATTTCACACCAAATAACAATTTTATATTTTAGTTTCAAAATTTTAAAAAGATAATAAATAAAATTTTAAAAATGATCTCTATTTTCTTATTAAATTATTTTTTTATCAAAAAAAATAAAAAAAATTAATTACCCTAAGTCACCACGTTTGAGATTGTATCATAACTCTAGAAGTTGGTGGGAGTTTTTATATTTTCTCCCGTTAAAGACTATCTCAACTTTTACAACACCACTAGAATTTTTTTAAAAAAAATTATAAATGCAAACCAATATCTTTATCGTTCTCCAACGAGCATTCCACTCACAAGTTTGGAGGTGGTGTAAAACTACAGAGCGATAAGATTTCAACTATTTCACCAGATTCAACTACAAAGACTGAAATGACTAGCGAACGAATGACGACGATTGATCTGGACAATCTTGGAATGTCTGAATGGGGCCAACGTCGAATTTTGAGATTCTGAACTCCTTCATCCTGTTCCTGACCCCCAGCCACAAAAGTCTTCCTTTCTTCCTTCTTTTGTTTTTGTCTGTTCATAAAAGTCTTTCTTATTCGATGGTCACGGTGAAATGTAAACAATTTGCTTTGCATTCATTGCTTAGAAAAAAAAAAATTTTGCTTTGCATTCATTCTTCCATTTGAGTATCAGTCAAAACAAAGAAAAATGAGAGACGCCGGTGGCGGCGGGAGGTGAGGCTGAGGTAGAATACTTTTTCCTTTTAACAACCAAGTGTGTAAAAAACTTTCCTTCTCTTTCAACCCACCAAGTGTTTGATTTTGGCCATGTGCACTCCGATGCACGTATTCGTTCTCCACTCAGCAGCGGGCGAAACGTGCATTTTACGTATAGGAAAGTTGTGATCTTGTGATTGGTGGAAGCTGAATTCCGGGTCTACTAGTAAGGGTACCAAAATGGACGTTCAAAAAGAGAGCAATATGTGCGTGCAAGTCCGTGTCTCTCGATTCTCGAAGGCTGCAGCTTAATTTCTCTACCCTACCATTCTGTACTGTCGTGACTCGTGGCCCTTTCCTTGTGGACCAATAACTATCTGGGGATTATACACCGGTCCGAAATCATAAGGACCGTACATTGGGCTCCCATGTTCGGCCCTGTGCTTAGATCAACGTATCCACGACGCAACGCTGTTACGACTCCTTGGGAACTTTTGTCGTTTTTATTTTTCTTCGAAATGTTTCTGCGTTTGCGTGAACTTAAATCCTAGTGGCCAAAAAAATCAAGCAAAACCGTCATACAAAGCGCGTTAAGTAGATACCAAAACCGAAACCAAGCACTTACCTCCCCTCTCCCTCTCTCTAGGAAATGCTTACCTGAGCAAAAAGCGTAGAAGAATAATGCCGAGGACCATCTACGAGGCAAAAGCAAGGCACAAATAGAAAGAAAGATATATATATTATATATATATATATATATATATACAGAGGCTGGTGGCAAGCAAACAAGCTCCTTTACGATTTTCAAATATGCTCTTCCAACTACAGCAGAAAGAAACCCATCAGCCAAAATTCCTCTAAAAGTACCACCTGAAACTCTCTCCCCCTCTCTCCCTTTCTCTTCCCCCCCCCCCCCCCCCCCCCCCCCCCCCAATGGGATGCTGCTTCAGTCAACCCCGTGACATCCATATCTCCTCCTCCTCCGCCTCTGACTCGCCTCCTCTTCAGTCCCGCCAAGTCCCCAAGCAAACCCAAGAACGTTATAACCCAACTCTAACAAAACCGGCTTCCTCCACTCCCTTTAAATCTCCTTCATCTTCTGAGGAGATTGGAGAAATTCTTCGCAAACCGTACGTTGACATTAACTCTATATATGTCCTTGAAAAAGAGCTGGGGAGGGGTCAGTTTGGGATTACCTATCTCTGTACGGAGAGGGCCACTGGGCACAAATACGCCTGCAAGTCCATAGTAATTCACAAGCTCTTGAGTCAGAATATCGAGGACATTAGAAGGGAGATTCTGATACTACAGCACCTAACGGGTCAGCCCAATATCGTGGAATTCAAGGGCGCTTACGAGGACAAGCATACTCTGCATTTGGTAATGGAGTTGTGCTCGGGCGGCGAGCTCTTCGACAGGATCATCGCCAGGGGGAGCTACACGGAGCGCGAAGCGGCGTCGATTGGTAGGCAGCTTGTGAATGTGGTTCACGTGTGTCATTTCATGGGGGTGATGCATAGAGACTTGAAACCCGAGAATTTCTTGTTGGTGAGCAAGGATGAGAATTCTCCAATAAAAGCCATTGATTTTGGACTCTCTGTCTTCATTGAGGAAGGTTTGTTGCCATATGGGTACACTTTATCGGTGCAGTATGTGATTTTTATTCTTTCAGCTTTTTGCCCTGTTCCTGACATTCTCTGCTAAGAATTATCCACTATGCATGTTTTGTTTGCATTCCTTGGTTTACTTCAATTTTTTGGGATTTTCCTTTTCCTTCCAGCCTCGTAGTATGTTGTGATGCTGGAGAAAAGTATAGGATAGGTAAGAATGGATCAAATTTTTGAATGCCTGTTAGCTTGAACAAATGTTTCTTTCCATGGGATTGTCTCTCAATTGATTGGTCTCTTTCCACTAGCTTCGAATTTCAAGGTCAGCTTATAAATCAGTAGGAGCTGGGAACGGACTTTTATCTCAAATTGAAGTAGTAGAAAATCAAGTTCTAAGGATTGCTCCGGATGCCATTATGGGTCCGCTTGACGAAGTCAAGGATGAAAGCGACAAGTCAATCAAGTAAACGGTTTTCGAATGAGGAAAGGATCAAAGAAAAAAACGCGTCCTGCACGTTATCACATCTGACTAGACAACTGGCAAACAAGACAAACAGTAGACATACTTTAGTGAAACAACATCGGATTCCACTGGAGTGGTGTAAAGGTATTCTAGCAGATGAAATGAAATGTTGCTACTTAGTATGTAATTGTAAACGATGCAATTGAAGTACGTTCTGGGGTTTATGTTAAATGGTCTTCTCAGAACCGGAAAACAAAACAATAGATCTGAGATTTTCCACTCTTTCCTTCTCATGAGTTGAAACCTGGACACTCCTAGGTAACATTTCAGAATAAAGACTGGTGCATACTTTCCGGATATTGCTAGCCTAAAACCCTTAATATCGGTAATGTCACCATTACAGGACAAGAAAAACTAAAACAGAGAAGAAAAATTAAAACTGCCAGAGGTAGTGATCCCTTGTCTATATGCATCAAATGTTTCACACATGCATACAGTATACACCCCAAGAAACATGTTAGCCTTCTCTAGGTAGTACAATGACGGTAATGGAAAGGAAAATATTTGTATTGTTAAGTAAAGGCAAGGCATCATAGTTTGGTTCGACTCATGAATGGGTAACTGATTTCTTGCCTTGGTTCCCTTGGTCGAGTTTATTACAAGAAAATGAAAGGAGTAGAATGCAAACTGTAGGTTGCACATTTGTTTGGAATCAATTTCCTAATTGTTTACTTTTGAACAAATGAATTTACACAATTTTCTCCAGGGAAATCGTACAGGGACATTGTTGGAAGTGCATACTATGTGGCCCCAGAGGTTCTGCGGCGGAGGTATGGCAAGGAGATAGATGTCTGGAGTGCTGGAGTCATTTTATACATCCTTCTAAGTGGAGTGCCTCCTTTTTGGGCTGGTAGGTGAAGGACTTGCATTTTCTTTGCTATTGCACCATAGAGATATGAGGTTGAAAATCCAAAAACTACCCCTTAGGATCTTGGACACATATGATCAACAACAAAGCGGTAAAGGACCAATGAATAGTGAACTTGCCCTGTATTCAGTTTTCTAATTTCGGTTTCTTGGGCTATGCTTTTGGTTTATCAGGAGTCGAGAGATATATGTTACACGTCCTGAAATCAATGTCTTGCAGGCAGAACATTTATTGTCTTTTAGTTTTATTCTTTATAACAGACGTGCTAATTACTAAACGTTGTCTTTCAGAGACCGAGAAAGGCATATTCAATGCAATTTTAGAAGGAAACCTTGACTTGCAAAGCTCCCCATGGCCGTCTATATCTACTGTTGCAAAGGATCTCATCAAGAAAATGTTGACGGTGGACCCTAAGAAACGGATTACTGCTGCTGATGCCCTTGGTGAGTATATGACTCTCTCTAACAGTCGTATTGTTTTACTGCTCTTGACTTCCACCCATGTAAGCTTTCCCAATCAGACAAGTCCAATGTCAAATGAACATTTTACACTGGTTGATCTTACCCTTCCTGGCCAAGAAAAGAAGATTCTAATACTAAATGTGACCCTCAGCGGGGAAAAAGTTTTCAGGTGCCAAATTTTACTATCACAGAATTCTATAGCTTATATAGGTTTGGAGATGCGTGGTTTTAATGAAACAAATTTAAGTCATAGTCATGCGCACTGTAGCACACTCCTTTTCTTCTGGCAATTGAAGCTGCAGTAACACTATTTTCATACAAACACTTAGCTGACAGTCAATGTCATTTGGATTATGCTCAAACCAGAACATCCATGGTTAAAGGAAGATGGTGAAGCACCTGACAGACCTATTGACAGTGCCGTTCTAATTAGGATGAAGCAATTTAGAGCAATGAACAAGCTGAAAAAGCTTGCTCTAAAGGTATGAACCTCTTCTCTTCTCTCTTTAAGTGACACTGAATGCGATATTCAAGTTGTTAGGGTTGAGTTGTTACATGTTGAAGCGATTTCCCGAATGATCACAAGATCTAGTCTTATGCAGTTATCCCTAGGAAATAAATAGACTCCATTTCGGTAATGTGGCATTTGGAGATGGAAATCTGGCCTTTCAAATAGATATAGTCATTGCAAAGAATTACAATATTCAGGGAAACTGATAATCAACAAGGAAAACAATAGAACTTCTTGAATTCAGAAAATGATCTCATACGAAAATATTTAGGATCAGTAGCAACTGATTTGGAAAACAGTGAGGGGAGATTCCCAGAGTCATATGAAGCATGGAGAGTCTACATTGCCATAAGACTTCTGTCTCTGCCTTGTAACTGTTAAATGTACTAAAGTTTCTGGTTTTACAGCTCTATGGAAGTTTACACCCTGGAAAAGAAACCAAAACGCATCTAAAGGATAAAAAAATTTGTACTGAAACTTTAGCTCTTTCAGCAGGATTCACCCTTAGGCAGTCTTAACTATAATTGTCTTGTCCAGTTTTCTGAAGGAAATGTCATTATCCTGGTTGGGCCTGTGGCCATTATACATGTGCTTTCCATATAGGATCTAGATGCACTACATAACAACCTGTGATTAGACTGAGGAACAAAGTTATTGGTTGTTCATAACTTTTCCTTTTGGCCGTTTTTTTACTTGAGGTTATCCTAGTAACTGAGATTTGGATTATTGGAAGGTAATAGCAGAGAACCTTTCAGAAGAAGAAATCAAGGGTTTGAAACATATGTTCAGCAACATTGACACCGATAACAGTGGAACCATCACATTGGAAGAACTCAAAATTGGATTGTCCAGGTTAGGATCTAAGCTTAGTGAAGCAGAAATTAAGCAGCTGATGGATGCAGTAAGTACTGAAACAGAATAAACTATTCGTTGTCGTTTATCAATGTTCCTTGGGCTAGCCTCAGCAAGATTTTAACCTCTATATTTTGTTTCTTCAGGCTGATGTTGACAAGAACGGGACTATCGATTATATTGAATTCATCACCGCTACCATGCATCGGCATAGACTTGACAAGGACGAAAACTTGTATAAAGCGTTTAGGCACTTTGATCAGGATGACAGTGGGTTAGTATGCTGGTTCTTTAAATACTAATTAGAACCTCATAAACAACGCTCAAACCATTTGCCTCAAAGTGGGCAGTGAGTCAGTTCTGATTAGCTCATATTCATGAACTTTCCTCCAATGGCAGAAGCAATTGCACATTCACCATTGACGTTTTCTATACCTGTTTGGTTCTCACCAGATTTATCACTAGAGATGAACTGAGACAAGCTATGACTCAATATGGAATGGGGGATGAAGCTACCATAGATGAGGTGATTAAAGATGTCGATACGGATAAGGTAATTAATTGTCTTCTCTTGAATCCTAATCATCTGTTTCTTTTTCTTTTCCTTTTTCCTTTATTTTTCTTCACTTTGTCTCTTTCAGTGTTCTTTGCTAACATGGGTCGAATGAGTTCCTGTTGCATCCAATATGCAGGACGGAAGAATCAATTATGACGAGTTTGTAGCAATGATGAAAAAGGGGACACATGAGATAACGATGGAAAGCTGAGATAAAGTCAAGTCGCTTGTATCATGTACACAAATAAAAACCCTCAGAGCTCTGCCTGGCTTGCCTTCCGCCGTAAGATCACCGTCTCGCCTGCTGAATCGGTACCTATACCCACCCATGTCAATAAACTCGGTTACACTAGAGGCGTTGCAAGTGTACTAATCGTAATGGTCTCTAAATGGGTTATAACCCTGTACTCCCTCGGAACACTGGATTATTTTTCTTTTGAGAAATAATTTGCTTTTCGGCTTAGTTCGATGTCATTTTGAATGTCTATACTATCGAAGTAACTGAATTTTTAAATTATCAAAATTTATCCACATATATATATATATATATATCTCACATAAGATAAATCTTCAAAATCGCATCACATGACTAAATGAAATATAATAAATAAATCAAAGACGAGATATGAAAAGTTAATCCAATATAATACATAGTTACTAAAACTCCACATTATCAACGAGAATAACCAACAATCAAATTGCAAAACAGTGGGATCCAACTGAGCCAAAATACCCACTATTAGAGGGAAACTTTGTACAAATAATATAAATAGGACATTTTTGTACATGTGATAAAAACAAAAACAAAACAAAAGAATAAAAGAAACGGCCTCAGAACGAAGAAGTCGTAGTGGCACCTCGAACGTCGTCGTTGTGGTTCCCTTCCCTTCCCTGAGCCATCTTTCCCTCCCTCCCTAATTTATCCGAAAGAAAGCAATAACCGTAACAGAAGACGATGCTCTCCCTCTACTCTTGCTGCTCATCTTCCTCGGCGAAATCATTTGTGTTTCAAGCCTCACCTTCTTTCTTCTCCTTCTCCCCTAGATGCCTTAGAACTCCTCGTAGGTCTTCGAGAACTTTCTTCACATCCAGTTTCAGTTCGGGTTCTACAAACTCCGATGAGGATCAAGAAGTCCTGGTCGGACGCACAGCCAATTATGGCGGTGTACGTTTGGAGGAGACCGTGTGTATCGATTCAGGTAAGCTGAGGCTGGATTCGTGGATATCTTCTCGCATTAGCGGCATCAGTCGGGTTCGCGTCCAGTCAAGTATTCGTTCCGGCCTCGTCAGCGTCAATGGCCGCGTCGTGGATAAGGTGATTCGAATTTCTGTGCTATTTTTCTCTCAACCGTGCAGATATGGACTCTCGCTCTTAGTGTAATGAAACTTTAAAATAATACTACTAAGAACGAAGAACAGTTGCGTCTAGTGGAACCCGTGCTACAGTTGAAGAATTTAAATCTTCCAACTAAGCCATCAGATATGGTACGGTCCTGTCTGCTGATTCTAGATTTCCTTGCGATGGTTTTTTGGTCCCTATAAGCTCCTTGCCATGGTTCCGTTTTCCAAATTTTGATAGTTGAACTTTCCTATTGGAAACGTTTATTTGAACTTTTCAACCTGAAATGCCTTGTAGAAAATTTCTTAATTATGGCTAAGATATGTGGCTAGTATATTCTTAACTCATCATGATTTGCTGGAGTTTTTCCTCTGTTCGATGCATTTCAAATTTTTCCTGATTCCGGTGAAGAAATTCTGCTCAACTTCTGTTTCGATGCATGCCAGGTTTCTCACAATGTAAAAGCTGGAGATAAGGTGTATTGTACTATTTCAGAGTTGCAACCCTTAAGGGCTGAGCCAGAGAACATACCTCTGAATATAGTCTATGAAGATGATCATGTACTAGTCGTCAACAAACCTGCACACATGGTAAAGATCTCAATTCTCTTCTTCTTCTTTTTTCTACTTGGGCCTTGATAGTCATGTCTAACTAGTATCAAGTTGTTGTACGTCTAATGGTAGAACTTGGGATTTTGTAGCAACTCAATGCTGGTCATATTGTAGCAACTAGTGCTGGTTACTTTATAACAAATTGCAGTGTTTGATTGCAAAGAGGATACGGAAAGGATTAAGTACCACTGAGCTGGAGCATGAATAATGCTAGCAGCAGATGCTGGCCATGATATTCATGAATCACTTTGTAAATGTTACTCAAAATATTTGTGAAGTTTTAATTTTCTTTTTCCTTCATCCCCTACGACCAAATGGAGCATTTGTGACTGAGCCAAAAAATTTGTATGTCCTTGTACATATATATGGAGCATTCCTGGATGAAACTTCAGAAATCATCAATGTCAATTTCATCTTGACACTCAAAATGGTCTTCTTGTTTTGATGTAGGTTGTTCATCCAGCACCTGGAAATGCTACTGGCACTCTTGTAAATGGCATTCTTCATCATTGCAGTCTTCCAGTTGCATTTTCGAATGCGGAAGTGCTTTCTGACGATGAGTTCAGTAGCTTTTCTACTGATGATAGTCCTAATGAGGGGTTATATTCCAGCATGAGTGGGTCATCTATTCGCCCAGGGATTGTGCACAGATTGGATAAAGGCACTAGCGGATTACTTGTTGTTGCTAAGGTAACATCCCCTGCTTCCCCTTTTCTTCTCTATTTCTTCCCTTGAGAATTGCTCTGAAGCACTGGAAACTAGAAAACTATCACTTTGTATATAATAGTTGAATTTGCAAGTTTGGTTAACTCTCTTGGGTTTGTGGACTATTGCTCTCTGGTTACAGGATGAACGCTCTCATGCCCATTTATCTGAACAGTTCAAACTACACACAATTGAGAGATTATACATCAGTCTTACTTGCGGAGTGCCATCTCCAATTGCTGGACGGGTGGAGGTTCCAATCGGTCGTGATTTAAATAACCGGATTCGTATGGCTGCTATACCTGGATCAAATATCAGTAGACAGGCCCGTCATGCTGCTAGTAGGTGATTGATGGTCTTCCATCACTTTTCTTTAGTATGTTACAAGTGTTTTTGATGGTCTATTGCTTGAACTTATGCTTCATATGGTAAATGCAAGAGAAGATCATGTCGGTTTATCATATATCTGAATTATTAAGAGTATGGTAGCAGAGTTTCTACGAATCCAATCTGGTCATACCTTTCGTAGCATTGAATCAAGTTGGTTATCAGTGCTTCCCTGCCTGGCGGCAAGAGTCTCCATGAAATGCGACATAGTAGATGCCTGTAGTTTTTTATTCCTAAGGGTTTGGACTACCCTGCTATCAGAACTGTCTCTCTAAGATCTAAAGTAGTGGAAGATTGGAATTTGGAAGATTCAAAAGTACTCACGCAATTTGCTAACATCTGAGGGTTGGCCTTAGGATCAGGGGATCTGGTTTCCACGGTACTGAAATCCTGACTTATTTTTCATATATGTTTATGCAGAAAAAACTCTTTTAACCAAAGAGTATTTCATACATTCCAACATGTGCATTTCAGATGTTGCTTATATTTCATATCTGCAGTGAGTAGAATGTAAGAAAAGAAAGGAACACAACCCTTTGGAAAAGTAAATCTGATTTATTTGTGACTTTAGAATCCAGAGGTCATTGAAAAGAGAAGGAAATAAATATCAACGAGGATTTAAATTGGAGCATACTGCAAAAGTGGACTTGGGTTGCTATTTTGGTGCAGCAATACAAGTTAGCATGCATCAAAGAAATGCAGCAATATATTTCATTATGTTGGTTTTGCTTGTTTTTAGACTATAAGCTGTTCAGATCTTTATCAGGTTATGCTGAATGTGTACTAAAGCTGGTCAAAACTGTATCAGGTACAAAGTAATTGAGATACTTGCTGGTGGTGGTTCTGCATTAGTGGAGTGGAGATTAGAAACTGGACGTACTCATCAGGTACTTCAAGACTTCACGAAGTTGAAGTTTAAACTGCATATTAAATTTGTATTCAAATGGTGTGATGACTAAGTCATTTCATGGAATATTGATGCCTGTGTCTCATATTGGATCTAGGTTTTCAGGGGCTCACCAGAATCTTTGTAATTAACAGAGGGATCTTTGACGTGATGGTGTTTTTCCTTGCAGTGGGATGGAGATTAGAACATCTGAAATCATAGGATCTGATTTTCAGCTAGAACATATATGCCTTTTGCTTAACCGTAAGAAATGATAACCAGTAGTTAAATATCACGACCTTGTGGTTCTTCTCTTGCAGTTAAGAATACCGTTTGTTCTGTTAGGTTAGGTGAATTGACTTGATGTGGAACTGGAGCTGCTTTCTCTGTCCTGTCAATGGTCAAAGGACATGCCATGTTCCAGCCTTTTCATGTCAGACTGTAATTCTCTAAACCCCATGTGTTAGTAAATCATTATGGTCATGGTTTACTTCTAAAGTGTGGCCATGAAAAGATATGGGGACACTAGCATATTTTTTTAACTAGAACTTTCCCTTGTTGAGGATAATAGTTACTGATCAACTTTGATTCAACTTTGTATTTCTGAACCCAAGCCAACAACACCAACATCTAGTTTCTGCCTCTTGAAAATCAAATTCTGTAAAATAGCATTGTCAACACGCACTATCCTTTGTCCTGCGGACCTGCCTAGTCGAGGATTCATTTCTCAAAACCTTGTCAACTATTCTTGCTAGTTTGCTGACATTCGTGCTTTTCGCATGAGAAACCAAAGGTATTGCCTGAGGTTTGAATTTCTTAGGTTTTGTACCTTTTGTGATCGGGTATCCTCAGCTATCCTTAGCAATCTTTTCAGTATTTCATTTTGAGGCGGTGTACTTTCCTTTGGATATAACTTTCCTTGCTCCATTGACATTTGCCTTGAATGTTTGATTTTCCAAATGAAAAAACTGTCTAATGCCGTAACATATACTTCCAGTTGTTTCTCCTTTGGATCTCCAGTTTCAAATTAAAGCCAGCTACTTGATCATTATTTTCAAGGCCATTCATATTTTGGAAGGATGTTCCCAGTGTGCTGACAAATTTCCTGTGCACCACTTTATTGTTGTTTGCTCTAGGCCTGTGCCGGGCCATCGGAATGATGGATATAGCATTTGGCACTAATTGGGTTCCACGCACTGATGCAATCTTATACATCATACCTCTCTTTTTTCTAATTTTCATTCAACTTTTTATGACATAAGAACATTGTGGAGAAGAAAATATTCTTGGTCTTCTGCAATTTATACTGACAATCCCTGGATTTTATTTGAGGTAGATCCGTGCGCATGCAAAGTACTTGGGAATTCCTCTTTTAGGTGATGAAGTGTATGGAGGGACCAAGAGCATGTCCTTGTCGCTGCTTCGGCCTAGAACCCCACCTAGCTTCCATGGGCAGCTTTTGCAACTGGTTTCTGGATTGGAGAGGCCTTGCCTTCATGCTTTGGCTCTTGGGTTAGAGGATATAGCTTAGTTTGCAATATTGGCTTTGCAAAGGTTTTAACAGAATGGTGACTTTTGCCCCTTCTCTTTTTTAGGTTTGAGCATCCACAGAGTATGGAGAAGGTACACTTTTCATGCCCTCCGCCTGAAGATTTTACTGAGATCCTCTGCCAGTTTCGTGAAATTGGCAAAGTTAAGGTTCGTGCCCATTAATATGCATGATCTGCAGTGTTAAAACGGTGCTAAGGGGCACAAACCGTATAGCCAACTGGGGATAGGCGTTTGATTATATCATGCTGGGAAAGGTAATGACAAGACGCTCCAATCTGATCATTCTGTGCTTTTTTATGCCTAAAACTTATGTTGCCTTTCAACAGAAGATGTTGCTCAATAATCTAAAGCTCTATGGGTGAAACCCAACCCCAACCACCACCCCCAAGCGGGGAGCCTGGGGACACCCGCACAAACGGCTTTCTTGAATCCCTAATTGTTCGGGCTAAGAAAGAAATATCTGCAGGCCTACAACAACTATTGCTTTACGAGTTCTTCGTATATTACGTTATCCTGTATATTAGCTTTTTCAATGAACTAGGAGTTTTTGAGTTCTCATATAACAGCAATGGGTTTTTTTTCGTTCCTTTAAACTCTTGATAGAGCCAGCATTTGTACGGGGATATTATTAGGGGAAGATACATTTTGCGTACTTCAGTTACTATTCATTTTACAATTTTCACCTCAAATTACCAAACTTAACACAAAAAGTTGAATGAAATGAGAAAAAAGAGTGCATCAGTGCGTGCAAAGAAGAGCTTGATTGCTTACAAACTAAAACCAAAAAGAATGGGGAAAGAAGAGAGAAAAAGTCAGTAAAGCAAGAGCCGTCTGAGTTCTGACAGATCCAAAACGAGATTTTATGAAAAAAGGAGTTTATAAACACGTGTGTTTTGGAGGCAATTGTGCTAGTTTACAGTTTTCTATCACAACAGCACTTGGAGCCCAATTCCTATCACCGGTCCGTTTACTTCGCCAATTAAAAAAATATATAAAAAAAAAGTAATTTACAGAACTTACGGAACCAACTTGCCAGATCTGCAACTATGATTATGTACTCTGCACTAGGGGATGCCTACTTTTATGCTTCAAGATGCGGGACGGGCAAACAATATGCTGGTTAGAAAGATTATGAAAAAGTAAATGAAATGGAGACTTGATCAAGGCAGCTGAAGTGTTAAGAGCAACATGGCAGCTTTGAGGGACACACCACGCTGCGTTAGGACCCGTATGGAGTTACTACGCTAGCAACAAGGACCCATTGAGGATGCTCATCCGGGTCTTCTGTCAAAAGACAATATTGCCCGTAAGATCAAATAACAAATGTATTTTGAGTCAGAGAGATCTATTAGCTGGATACGAGAATTGAGAACTTCCTTCCACACAATTACATGCAACATCAAGTTATGCGCCGGTTCCATCATATTTCAATAGAATCGGAAAGAGGGAAGGGGGACACCAGTTGACTTCCTAGATCGCTACAATAACATAGAGTGGACTCAAGGAAGTGATACAATACCAAATTAGTATCTTTACACATGTGAAGACATCAACCAACTTATTACCATGAACAAGATTGTGATAAGATTTTTGTTCTTTTCACTAATTCAATGCCCACTATGATCTCAAGAAAAAATTGCTGGACCTTCTTCGCATATGAAGGGGGTTAGCAACATCCATGTCCATAAAATATGATTCATTCAGCACGATTAGGGGAAACAACATATATATTACACTCATTTTAAAAAACTAGGTGAATAAGCAGGAAAGAATTGCTAACCATGCAAACCTCACAGATCTTTCGGTATCGAGAAGTACCTTTACAACCAACAGTTTAATCCTTGTATTCCTCAACATGCATCCACTTTGTTGCTGACCACTTGTTCCCTCTAATCACAGGGCAACTACCTAGCAAAAACCATAATACGAACGATAACTCAAGTCATTGACCATTACACGTCAAATTAATACGGCCGGAGAGCAGTAAACACAAGAAATAATATCACCGCGGCTGAGAAATAAAAGCCAACTATTTTTCTGAAAAATACAAACTGCAGAATCATTGTCGAATCTCAGCTCAAGTTACTAACAAGTAATAAATGGAAGAATTGCTAACCATGCAAACTTGATGGATCTAGGGTGACATCAGGCCTCATGCTCCAAAATAACAGTGCATCACCCCTTGCTGGTTTTATAGAGAGACCCTTTTTACCACATTCAGATAAGTCATCCCACCATGGCACAGAGCTAAAATTTCTAGTTGATGCAGGAAACACAGTCTCACCTCCCTCTTCAACATCTGACCTGCATCCATGGTGGAAGTAACAAAAAGGTTCAAGGGAAAAATAAAGCAAATGAAAGATGCAACAAGCACAAATTTAAGAGATAAGTGCTCCAGCACATGGGAAGAGGGAATTCAAGCTTACAGATACATAAGAACCGTAGCAATCCGCTGCCCACCATTCTTGGTGTTGTACTCATCGAGGAAGTAATCAAAGTGAGGTTCATATTTCTGCCCTACTTCGTAGTGGAGAACTTGAAGTCCCTCTCCATGCTCTGTAAATTGTACTGTTGCATGAGAAAATGGTCTAGAGTTTTCTCCAACAGTAGACTTAAACTACAGTTCCCCCATTCTCTTTTAAGTTACAGCCCATTATTCATATAAGCAAATTCTCAGAATCTCCACAATCCACCTGCGGGACCTCCAGAACAATTGTAAGAGCAAGAGGCAAATGTATCCTTGAAAAAGATAAGAGACCACGAGGCCCACAATCTTGCAAACTAAATCAATTCAGGATCAGTAGTATGGATACGCTTTGGAGATAAAAGTTGTTTGGTTTTCATATACACTTAGCCTTGGTGTCCCACACTCCCAGTGGTAATTGATGTGATGACTCCCTTCCAGCAGTTAGTCTAGTTAAAAAAAAGCTTTTACCTGCAATATATTTGAATCACGAGGAGTACACTCATATGAACCTGGAACTCTAGATTTTAGACCAAATACTGACTCTAGTTGGTAATCGAACACTATTGAAGTCAACTGTAGTAAGGGAGCACGCATAGTCATACATCATTAAGAAGGTAAAGAAGTTTTTCAAGTGTCACACAACGAACTTCACCATAAATTTGGGATTATGCGTTTGTGAGAGACGAGAGTTGACACCGTGGAAGGTCGCATAACAAGGATTTGATATAGGATATAAAGATACCACTTTAACCCAGAGGCTTGTAGGTTTGAGTCTAACCGTATCATCTTAATCTTAAACATCTAGTCTACTAGTGAATGTGGGACTCCACCGCTTAACCAACTGCATTAAGTAAAAGTGAATATTCCAACAAATTCTTCTTAAATCAGCAGCATTCCAGTTTAGGAATTGGAAACTTTGATCTTACAAAACATGTTTCATGGAGACAGACAGATAACATCAGGCAAGGACAGTCCTCGTAATTAGATATAGAAATTTTCATGGAAAAGAAGAATTCCCATTTGTAGCTGGGAACTATAAATCAAATGTCACACCCGAAGAGCACAAAAATGATCATTGGAGAATGGATTACACAGATCAACTATAGAGGGTAAATAAAAAAGTCCCTGAAGAAACAACTCCAATTGTTTACAAAGATGTGATTTTGAAAATCACATACCTACAGGTATGAAACTGAAGTCGGCTATCCTTTTCTCTATACCCCTAATGACTTTATCTCGTCCTCTTTTGAGAAACATTCCAGAACTCGTGCGAACCCTGCAAACAAGGTTGTGTAGTGTATTGCATAAATACATCTAGAATATTATAAGGTTTTGGAAAGCATTACAGACCACACAAACAAAAAGATCACGTAATGCAGATCAGCTTCTCATTTTCTGTTAAATATTTCGTCTGTAACGAGAGTGGAGATAGATGGATTGGAAACGCAAACCTGCTATCTTTGCTGTGACCAGTTGTGCTATCGACGACAGTTGATTTTTTCATATAAGGTTTGGCCAAACTTATCAAGTACTCGCATTCTTCCTTCGACTGCTCAGAAGATCATGCAGAATTAATACTCTTATCCATTACTTATCTTTCTACTTATCACGCGAGCATTAAAAGATTCCTATTTCGGATGAACAAAAAATTTTATCATCTACCTCCGAGTCACCCGACAATAGTACTCACAGTAAAATTCACAACTATTTAACCAACTCACCAAAATCTTTTTATCTGTACACAAATTCTAGAGAACAAATTGCTAAAAGATCAGCGGGAGTACTAAATTCTAGATAGATGAAGCTGCAAAGAAATTCATACGCCTTGATTTTTGATACTGAGATATGAATATGTCTGAGATCCATTGCATGTAAAGCTGGGGATGGAGGGAAGGAGAGAGAAAAAAAACCACAAATTCACAGAAAACATGTCGATAAATGAATATTTAACAAAATTTCAAAGACTAACCAAAAAATTGTGATAAAGGAATGCCCTGGGCTCCCAAGAAATAACTTCAGTCCACTGCTCACCCCTATCCCCAAGCCCTTCACCTCTGCGAAAAGAGAAATGAGAGACGTAACCGAAAAAAAAGGAACACAACATCCCACTAACGGATTAACTGATCAAACTCTTCTGAACTGAAGACAATGAACAAAAAGCATACTTTTCAAGGCTCCTGCGCCTAGCGGAACTGAGATCAGGCGGAGAATCTTCGGTGTTGATCGGCAGCCAGACGATTCCGAGAGCCAATAGCATCAAAAGAACGACCGAGAGCATGAAAAGCATGGACCACGCGAACCTCAATGTCGACCATTTCTTGCTCTGCAAACGACCGTACCTTCCCTTCACCATTTTCGAACCGAAAGCCCTAATTCTCGAGCTCGGAAAGAGGCCTGCAAATAGGAATTTGTCTAGTGTCTGATTTCTCATTGTTTGTCTGAAACGCGGAGTTATCAGGAACTGGCTGACTTGGGCTGGCAATTTAAGGACGTCTGCTATATATAGGGATTCAGCAGCAGGGAAAGTCATTAAGCCGCGACAACGTAATGACTAATTTAGCCCTGTATATCTTCTAGATACCGCTGATTTTGATCTTCACATGAGGTAACTAACTGGTAATATGGACATTACTGAGCTCATGGTTTGGGAGCCAGAGTTTTTGTCTGCCCAAGGTTTGGTGGCACACTGGTACGGATGGTCCGGAGTCAGAAGTCAGTCTTGAAAGGAAAAGTCCTCTTCTCACGTTCTCTTTTTTTTTTACTCTCTTTTCTTTTTTTTCTTACATCCACCTATTCTTGAAAACATGTACTGACCGTTGGATGGTAGAAGGAAAGAGTACAATTTAGGTACAGTAGTGGTAAAAATGCGAAGAACTCATGGTAGGAAGGAATTTATTAGTCTGTCAGTGAAAATCACTTTACTAATCAGAACTCAAATCTTAAAAATATATACTGACATGTAATGAACATCTAGCATGGTCTCTTGAGAAGTATTGTTCAGAAAAATTCTCACTCTAGATAAACCCTATTTAGTGGTGAATATGAATTAAAAATTATTGCTTGCGAGCAAATTTTTATTTAAACTGATACTCAAATTTCGAAATAGGTTCAAGAGTTTGAAAATAGTCAAATATTAAAAACTTAGCATATAATATTATCAATTACTTAAAAAATCTGGACAAAAATATGATAGAGCTAGCAATTTTGTAAACATAGACTAAAATCAAACAGTAATTTATTAATTTAAACAATTTTTAAAAAATCTGATTAAAAAAACTCTGATTTTTAAATTTCTCAAATGTCAATGAGAGCAAGCTTTTTTAACTGCTGAATCAAAAACGTATACCAGGCCAGTAGTCTAGTGAAATTCGTTTTTCTTTTTTTTTTTCCCTTTACTGAAGAAATGTCATAGAAAATATAGGGATAATGTGGTAGTATGCCTCTAATTATAAGTTAAAATTAAGGGAAATTTAATTATTAATCATTAAGTTTTGTTCCTTTTTACAAGTTAAAATTAGGGAAGAGGCTGACGTGGTTTTAATGAGCTGAGTTAGGCAAAGAAGCTGGGGCTTATTGGGCACTACCGTTAGGGGAGCTTAACGTTTAGTGACCGACGGACCACTAATTAAAAATGGTAATAAATCAGGGACCAAAAAATAAATTTTTGCAACGTTAAAAGGGTAAAAAAATAAAGACCAAAAATTGAATTTTACCCATTTTAAACCACATACGAATACGTAGAAAAAAAAAACCACATACGAAAGAATCTAGAAGAAACCTTATGGACGAGAGTAGACATGGTTCAGGATATACAATACGGCAGCAAAAAGGGTACTTGAAGCCAGAAACCTTATGGACGGCAGAATATAGACTAGCCCACAACATCAGGAAGCAAGTTATAGACATATAACTAAGAGGTCCTTAACTACTAACTTCCAGATACGGCCGAAATCAAAGCAAACTCGAGAAGATCATATACCGGGAAAAAGAAAAAGGAAAACACTTTAAAAAAATCAAGTTGTACTATGGATGCATTCTGGAATTGTATATTCTGAAATGTGGACCTTTAACATAATAAGTATGGCATTTCCCAATTCAAAACCGTAGCTAGTTCAGCTAGAGCCAATTAATCGTACAGTTTGTATGCACAATTTACACGCACACGATACAATTTTTCTGTCCTCCAGCAACGAAATCAAACGCACCGAAGATATCAATTATGAATCGAGGATCGGAATCTAAATTACCCAAATCATCAATCACCGTAGATCTCCACCGCCACCTTCCTTCTCAACCTGCTTCCTCTGTTTCTCCGCGAGCTTTTCGAGAGCCGATTGCACAGCATCACGCCCACCAATCAGCAATCGGGTCACGATTTCTGGGTCGGGCTCGAACCGGGCCTCCTCGAACTCCTTCCGGGCGTTCGCTCTCAGGACGTCCCGCCAGACGACGCCCCGGGAATCGGCCCACATGAAGAACCGCGTGGCGCGGAGGATATCCCGGTAGAGACTAAGCGCCTCGCGCCGGTTACTGGTGAGTCGACGCCGAATCTCCAACTCGGCCTCGTCGTTGTCGAGAGGTTTCCCTTTCTCGACCAAGTGACGGTCCAACAGTTCTTCGACAGTGTCAGGGCCGTTGTGCAAGAGACGGTGGAAGCAAACGACGTCGTGACGCATCATAGGCTTAAGAGGCATCGTTACGCTCAGCCATTTTTGTAACCTCGTGGTCATCTCTTTCTCCCTCTGATCGGTTCTCCCTATGCGTCTTCCGCTCTTCGCCGGCTAGGACTTAGGGGAATAAAGGGCCTGGAGCACGCAGAGAATAAGGTGAGCCTGTTGGGCTTAATAGGCTTCTCGGTGACTAAACCAAGCAAATGAAATGATTTATAGGCCCAAAACCACCTAAAACTAACTATGGACGACCCAGTAGGAACTACTAGCCCAGTCCACCAAAAATAGATCAAGAATCAAACTGATAGGTTGCCAGTTGATTCGAGTCTGTCCAATCAGAAATAGAAAGACAAGGTCCAATCCAATCAAAAAATTAGAAACAGAGATTTTGTTTCATTAATCTTTAGATGCCATTTGAGCTAATCAAATATACAGAGTAAAAAAAAAAAAGAGTCTCTAAAAAAAAAAAGAGAATAAAACAAAAGGTAATTTAATAAAATTGGTCCGTCATGCATAAAATAACCATAGACAGTACAGTCATCTTACTAAATAAGGACCGAACAAAAACCACGGGATAGTCTTCAACTTTTTTATTGCTAATTATAAAAATGCGGAGTCGATTAGATCACCCTCAGCTACAAAAATGTTCAATTTGAGTCATAAGACTACCCTCAGCTACAAAATATTCAGTTTAAGTTATATCACTGCCCATTCGGGGAACCATCTAACACAATATATTGTCTACCACCAAAAAATCTCCTACCCACATTACATACAGAGAGATAATATGCATGTTTTAACACTCCCTACAGTATCTATCCGACCTTGGGCAAGCTAAATATCTCCCCAAATAGTCAGTCAACCCACACTCTGAAAGTCTTGATCACCCACTTGTCGTCAAATTCAAAAAATCCTTTATACGGAATATCAATATCCAAGTCATCGTCTTCATTCTACATCATCCTTGCTTGTCAGAAAACCTTAGTTTCGCCTTTAACCAATGGCTTCTTAAGCTTAATATACTGCTTGTTCTAGATTATTTGATAGGGCTAATCTCGAAAAATGGTCGCTTAGTATACAGAAATAACTAGAAGAGGTAAGATTATTAATTGGATATATATAATGAAAGGACCTTTAAATAGTAGTCTTTCAATTGGAGTAGGAAATTCTAAATGAGAAACGCGACGGTAATCCTGCTATATACATTAGGAA
The DNA here is from genome assembly GCA_003952965.2 of Morella rubra. Classification (NCBI taxonomy): domain Eukaryota; kingdom Viridiplantae; phylum Streptophyta; class Magnoliopsida; order Fagales; family Myricaceae; genus Morella; species Morella rubra. The sequence goes on along the minus strand of CM025856.1, from coordinate 21,272,498 downwards.
TTGAAATTTAATGATGAAGTAATATTTATTGTATGAATGCTGTAGAATGGCAAAATATGCAGTAGGAGCTTATTATAGCTACTACTTAAATGAAGGTGTGGAGACTGATGATGCTAAAAATATTGAATTCTCGTGTAAATCTTCAAATAAGAGCACTAGGAAAGTATTGGTGTCAGATTCTCTTAAGCTTAAGTCATAAAATATAGGTCTCGAAAATGCTTAATGAATAGGTAATAAATAACAACATCGTACCTCTCTTTTATAAATTTAGAAGAAAGAGAAGTTGGAGTACGAACTCTCGAACGAACTTATCATAAAAGATACCTTGCTTATCATTAACCTTGAATCTGAGTATCTAATTTTTTCCGTGATATGGCATGTTACCATATAGACAATTATCTCCTATAAGGAATGCACATCCTAATCCATTAGAAACACATACCTAACAGTTGACAATCTTTGCGATAAGCTTATTTGCTTGGGGCTTGGTGGGCCTCTTATCATCTATGAACTCAATCTACTGAATTTTCGGCCGATCTATTTATCTAGGTAGGAGACAGTCTTGCAGTGGGATTGAATCATTTACCGCAAGCTAGAAATCGAGGTGTTTAATTTAGGTTTGGAGGAGGTTTTTGTGACAGATACATGTCTCGTCCCAATTATCTCAATCATTTTTCTTGTCGACCTTCACATATATTTATAGAGTTGGTTGAGTTTCAAATAAAATTTTGAGAGAGAAGGAAATTTTTTGAAAGAGTGTAAATTTTGAAACTATCTCAAAAACTCTGCATGCTTTGGGCCAGCTTTTTTAGCTCTTCATCTTTGAAGATATCTTTATATTTTCAAACTTTAAAAGATTTATTAAACTCTTGAACACTGAAACAAAACTTATCAAAGAAAAATACAAATCAATTTGAATTTTAAATCTGGGGCTCCATTTTTTCTTTTCCAATCACATGACAAATACACTTTAGCTCCAACCTCCCACACCAACAGTACTGAAACTTAGGTGACAATTGGGAAGTTCGAAACAGAAAATTTTGAGAGTTTAACTTTCTATGGGAGTTTGTGATGGTGAAAATTTTTACGAATGTTCAAGTGTAAAAATATTTGTATTGGAGTTTGTTAAAAGGTAAGAAGAGCTAGAAAAGATTTAATGAAAAAGTAATGAAGTTTATTAAAAATAAGGAGAGAGAAGATTTTATGTAACTTTTTTTTTAATGATAAACTAAAAGTTGATATGAAAATGTATTGAAATTTATGTAAAATTAAAGATTTTAATATTTGGGGTATTAAGAATTTTACTTTTTGAAAAATTTTCTTAAATCCTTTGGAAACTTTTACTAAGCAAACGTCACTTAGTTCAACTGTTCAAGTATATAGGGCCCAATAGTAGCCCAATTAAATTTCTATAAACGGATACACAGAGTTGCCAAATTTTGCCAAATTTTGATCCAGCCCACTCGGACTTATGATGCGACTTGAAGCCTTAATTACCAAGGGAAAGAATCTAGGAAAAATGATGACAAAAGATTATGTGCCAACATAAATTGTGCACGTCATTTAATAAGGAGAATAAAAATTCTTTGACCTATTTTGTGTTCTCACTTCATTAAATGGAGTGATCATTCTTGAAACCTTTTGATTAGTTTCTTCAAATAACAATAATAATTTTGCATGACTTTATACAATTTATGTTTACACAAAATTCGTAATTTTATATGATTTTACACAATTTATCTTTACACAAAATTTATTTTGAACTATCTCTAAGCTCACTCAACATGTAACCCTACAAATACACTGTTGTTCACAAGTTTTTTTTTTATACTGTTTTGAATGGGCTTAAGGGCATATCTGCAAAGTAAGATTTTGTAGACATTTTTTAAGTTATAAAATTTTTTAGATGCAAAACATAAATTTTTTAATTTGTTCAGTTTTCACACTACACACAACTATTTTCTTTTTCTTTTTAATTTAATTTAATTTTTTAAAAATAATAAATTTTAAAAAAAATCTTACTCTCCATTAAATCATCTCTTTGAATCACAATAAATATATATATATAAGTTAATCAACATCTCCCAACAAAGTTTAAAATTTTTTTCACAAATTCTAATAATTTTTTCACAAATTAAAACAAATTTTAATACACTCCAACAAATTCTAACACATTTTCTGAGACAACACTAATTCTAATAAAAAAATATTTCACAAACTTGTTTTGGCTGCAGCTCACCTCCTTGGTCCCTCCCAGTCATTGGCAGAAAGAGGCCGAGGCGAACTAAGGCCTCGACCCCGGTCGAGCGAAGTGAAATTTTGAATTTTTATTTTTATAACTAATCTGCCCCCTCTAGCCTAGGCCCGCCCCTTTAAAGCCCACCCCAAGCTATGTCAGCCATCCACCTGCGCCCAGCCCCAGTCCCCCCAAGGCCCAAGTCCCTTTTTAAAAAAAAAATTAACAGAGAGTGAAACGGCTACTTAAAAAAAAAGAAAAGAAGCGCAGAGCGTTTTAATTATGTCATTCTCCCTCTCCTGATGCCTCCCTTGCTCCACCCTCCCTCTCTCACAGTTCTCTCTCACTCCCTCTCTCCTCCAAACGAACCTCCATCGCCGGCTTTCTCTCCCTCTCTCCTCTACCGCCGGGCGCAGACTCTCTCTCTCTCTCTCAAGTCTCAGCGGCTCAACCTCACTCTTTCTCAGTCGTCGGCCAGGTATCTATTTAGCCTCTCTCAGTCGATTAAACTGTTAGTTGAGATTTTGTTGACATGATAGTTTCTATTCAAATTTCTTTCTCTTAGAGTGGGATGTGGGGGGTTTCCCTGCCTGATTACTTGTAACAAAACCAGCTCCCAAACTAAGATCATCGGATCCAAACAAAGCTAGCTCTCAGACTAAGATCATCGAATCCAAAAGAAATTGTTTTGCAAAACGTTGTATGCAACCTTTCTGTGCTATCTATATTACCTTATAGAACCATTAGGTATCTATTTAGCCTCTTTCAGTCGATTAAACTGTTAGCCGATTAGTTTATTTCTCTCAATAGATTAGCCGATTACAGTTCCGATTGTAATAATTGAGAGAGTATTCTCTGTGATGAAGATTATCAAGACTGACTTGCGTAATAAGATGAGAGATGTCTGATGAATAATAGTATGATAGTATATATTGAGAGGAAAATTTTGAAACTATTGATAACGAAGTCATATTGCAATGTTTTCAGAAGATGTAGACCTGTTAGATTCAATTGTCTTTAATTTCAACAAATATTACAGTACGTATATTTCAATATAATATATTTTTAATATTTTTATTTTTAATTTTTAATATTTTAATTCTTAGACACTTTTTTACATTACTCAGTCATTTTTTTATTTGGTGGTCACTTTTCCTTAAGGAATTCCCCCCGTCAGATTCATTCTTGGTTCCGGCTGTGCTCTCAGTCCCACTCGTCGCCGTCGCAATACAAATCTAAGGAAGACCAAAAGACGAAGCTATTCAATGGCCTTAATCAAATCAACGATACGTTTACCCAATTGTCTTTGTCAGCAGATACTCAGAAGCAAAGCCTATTCGTTTTCTTCTTCAACTTCAGAAGCACATCTTCAAGAGGAAGAGGATGACGGAGACCGTCGTTCCAAAACTTCGCCTACCACTGACAACTTAACAGCTGAAGACACCCTAGTCGCCGACAAACTCTACGCCGTAATCAAAGACCACCACCGCAAAAACCCAAACCCTGACCCTGACCACACTCCGCCAAACCCCAGCTACACCATCCCCAGTCTCTCCCATGACTTCTCCCAGATCTCCGCCATCCATTCCATTACCCCTTCCCTCGTGCGCCGCGTCATCGAGAGATGCGGTGGTGTCCGCCACGGTATCCCCTTCCTCCAAGCCCTGGCGTTCTTCAACTGGGCCATGGCTCGGGTCGTCCTGGCCGAATCCCCCGCGGAACATTACAACGAGATGGTCGACCTCGCCGGGAAAGTTCGCCTGTTCGACTTGGCCTGGCACGTGATCGATTCCATGAAAGCTCGGAACCTGGAAATCACTGTAGAGACCTTCTCGATCCTTGTTCGCCGGTACGTTCGGGCCGGTCTGGCCGCAGAGGCTGTGCACGCATTTAATCGTATGGAGGAGTATGGTTGTAAGCCCGATAAGATTGCATTTTCAATTCTGATTGGTATATTATGCAAGAAAAGAAGAGCAAGTGAGGCTCAGTCATTCTTCGATAGCTTGAAGGACAGGTTTGAACCCGATGTGATTGTTTATACAAGCTTGGTTCACGGGTGGTGTCGGGCGGGTAATATTTCGGAAGCCGAGAGGGTATTCAGGGAAATGAAGATGGCTGGGGTTCAGCCCAACGTGTACAGTTATAGTATTGTGATCGACGCGTTGTGTAGAAGTGGGCAAATTACGCGTGCCCATGATGTGTTTGCAGAAATGATTGACACAGGATGTAACCCCAATTCGATCACTTTCAATAACCTAATGAGGGTGCATGTGAAGGCCGGGCGGACAGAGAAGGTCTTGCAGGTGTATAATCAGATGAAGAGGCTTGGGTGTCCCCCTGACACGATTACATGTAATTTCCTCATAGAGACTCATTGCCGGGATGACAATCTTGACGAAGCAATCAAGGTGCTCAATTCCATGGTTAAGAAAGGGTGTAGCCCCGACGCGTCAACTTTTAATTTGATATTTAGGTGCATTCTGAAGATAAGGGATGTGAATGGAGCTCATAGAGTGTATGCTAAGATGAAGGAGTTGAACTGTAGGCCCAACACCGTAACTTACAATATCTTGATGCGGATGTTTGCCGACTCAAAATCGACTGACATGGTTCTCAAGCTTAAGAAGGAAATGGATGAGAATGATATCGAGCCTAATGTGAATACTTACAGAGTTCTAATCTCAATGTATTGTGGGATGGGGCATTGGAACAATGCCTACAAGTTTTTCAGGGAGATGATTGAAGAGAAATGTTTAAAACCCAGTACGCGTGATTATGAGATGGTTCTTCAGCAACTAAGGAATGCAGGGCAGTTAAAAAAGCACGAGGAGTTGGTAGAGAAGATGGTGGATAGGGGATTTGCTTCCCGTCCTTTGTAGAAGTAGCTCTTTGTTTCGCACCTATGAGCCGGACTGAGGTGGTCCTTTTGTCTCTCGCGGTTTTTTTGTTTTTGTTTCGGATTCTGATGTAATAGTTCTTGCAGGCAATGATTTTTCACTTTTTACGTGAGACAATTTTGATAAATTCATTGGGCATTTGAGTACCATATGATTTTCTTTCTTCTCTTCATTGTGGTCTTTTCAATTTAATGGCGGCTTCTTCTTTTGCTGTATACATTTCTAAACTACTTAAACAGAGCAGAATATATACGCATCGTTATGACTGTTGGACTGCGAATCCTTTGAAGCCTGTAAGTTGCTTTCTGAAACAGCTTTAAGTTTGCGCCTTATTGTCAGATTCCAAAATCAAATGGTGGCCTTCACTATGTACACTGCTTTCGTGAGGAAATAAGCTTGTGCCATAAGAAATTGCTCGTAGTAGCCTACACCGAAGATGAATGGTGACGATATGTTCCCAAGATCATGAGTTTCTCTTTGAATAGAATCAACCGAAACACTAATTTTTCAAGGTGGACTTTTAATCTACATCTCACATCCTTGTCTCTGTTTTACCTGGACACGAACGACCCTAGGACTTCAAACCACCTCCCATATGCTTTTATGTAATGCGGATTGGAATAACAACAGCTACAGGTTCAACAGAAAATAACTGCACCTACATATGCCTCCCGCTCCCACTGTTACTATTTTCCTTTTTTGTTTTGGTTTGGGACAAGAAATTTTGTTCTGCACACGTCTTGTGGAAGGATTAAAGATTAACGGTCAAATGTAGAATAGTTCTCCAAACCAAGGTTTGCATATATCCCGAAAGCTGACGTCGTTGTTTTCAGGTGTTACCGTGGAATAGGAAGGAATGCAAAGTGAAGATTTTTCCAATGAAATGTCGAATTGACTCAAATTTGTACTTCTTCTTCAGACATGCAAAAGTCTCCAAGAGACTACAATAAGGACAAGAGTCATTAAAACGTTTAAACAAAGAATAAGTTTAATTGTCAAGAAATTCTCTTTGTGCTTGCAGTGTGCGCGATGCAATTTAAACAACAATGCTTCTAGTAAAGTCATCGCAAAGAGCACCAAATGCAGTTAATCTAAGGGCGACCTTGCATATCAAACATCTCATTCAGACCCTTCAGTCTCTCTAATCCTTCGCTAATCAAGAAACGAATCCTTTGCTTGTCCCTGCAGTCCCTGTTAGTCTCCATCTCTTGTCTAATCGTCTGTCTCAATTCAGCTGCAAAATCCATCGCATTTCAGACAGTTCCAACAAACGCTATGGGAGCATCTAACGTTTTGAAAATAACTCATGACTCAAAAGAATGTCCCCAAATCCAAAAACTAAGAAGACACTGAATCAACTGGACCAGGAGGCCTTCTTGCTCTACCAGGATGCCAACAGATGTTACCTAATCAACATAAATCCATTCTATAATATCATTCATGAAAAAGTCAGAACAGTTTTTTGGTTTTTTCATTTCTTCTCTTTGGAAACCAATAAGAATTAGAAGGATTATGTGAGGGTCAGCAATCCAGCAGAACACAAAGTGAGGTATAAACCGTTAACTAGGAAGTACTTATCTGCATGGTCCCAGTGATACCACGTGCCTCTGCAATAGGGCCATTTCCTCAGTTCCAGTCCACCAATGACTGGAAATGTTTTGGAAGGAAGCAGCTGTATAGCAATGGCCAATGAATTCAAACTATAGATAGAGACAGGCTCTAGAACACTATTCACTGCATGGTTTTGAAGGGAGCTTCAGGTTCCAGAAGCAAGATATTTCAAAACCAATTGATACAAATATTTTCTCGGTCTGACTAGAGGAGAAGCCACAGCTACATGTCGAGCAACGACCAGAGGTCAAGTGAGTATATTCGTACAAGAACATACCACACAGGCACTGAGATTTGACAGATCACATAGTTAACTATAACCTTCCCCCATCAAGATTGGCACAGAGAACTATCATACTACATTTGTAGCTAACCGGAGTCTGTCTTCTTCATTAATTTCCTCCAGAAGCATAATTAGTAGTATTGCTTATATTATCATTACCAAGAAAAAGAATTCTCCGCACGTAAAACTTCACCTCTAGCATGAGCAGGGGCTCTGTTAGCAGTACGTAGTGCATGCCTGTAAAGCTTAAGCACTCGAGCACGGATAATGAAGTCCTGCAAATCAAAGGGAAAGGAGAGAACCATAACTGATTCTCTTCCTCAACGCCCTATTGCCATATCAAAGTGTGTCCTCATCGTAAAGCAACTCAAGAAAATCTCATTCAAAGAAGAGAACACGAAGTAGAAGACTTATAAGGCGTGTAAAAGAATTTGAACAGATCCAATTTACTTCATCATGATAAATTAAAATTATCTTTAGTGCATTCGTTAATGTACTGCTAATTGACAACTTAAACACCACACATTGGATACATTAAGATGCAGATAAGAGTGTAATTCATGTACGTTAGAGAAAACAACTTCACAGCTGAGACGCACTCTAGTTGTAGAACTGCATTATATCGCATTACGTTTTTTGTGAAACCCGGCCCTGATGAAACACACTCTAGTTTTAGATATTACAAAATTCAATCCAAAATCCTAGATCCCGACTCACAGCCTGGAAATTTTAATCAACTTCACAATACTGCAACGAACTGTCTAAGCATCGTCAAATTTCAGGTCAACTCGACAGAACGAGTAAAGCTGAAAACCATCCAAAACCCAAAAAATTCGACAACCACTGAAAATATCAACCTCAGTTGTTTTCTATCCCACCAGCAATTTCAAGAAAATGCGAAGATGTAGATTACGGGAGCTAAAGCTAGCGTTTTTTTTTTTCCTTTTTCCATAATTAAGTTCGATCAAACAAGTTTAATTAAAATTTGAAAAACGGCATACCTTCGGTCGTAGAGAAAGCGCATCTAGCGAAAGTCGAAGTTAGGGTTTCACCGGAGGCCTGCAAATGCAGACCAGTTTTTTCTCGTTGGGAATTTAGGGGTAATATTAATTTGTTACCCAAAGAAATGCGTGTGGCTTGGAAATGATACAATGTTCCAGAGCTCTCATCACTCCGATTGGTCAGGAATCTCAGGATACAAAACGGAGGAGCCGAGTGCCTGGAGAGGAATGGGCCTGATATGTTTTGAGTAGAAAGCCCATCAAGAGCCTACGAGTCAGAATCAGATGAGTTGTGCCATATTTACAAATTAAGGGGTCTTCGTTTTATAAAAAAGGCTTAATTGTATTCAGAGCTTCTGATATATACAAAGATTGTAAATAAGCCATTGAGGTAATGTTTTCAATAAATACACTCTTGAGGTAGTGTTTAAGTTAAATCGATGCCCCTCTGTCTATTTTCTGTCAGCCCCATTAACGGTCATTGCTACAGGACTTTAAAATCCATGTCATAACGAATTTGAAAACATCACTTTCCAATTAAAACATCTATACCACATCTATATTAGGTATTTGCCAGCTCACCGCGCCTGGTTAAAAAAAAGTAAAAACAACTTAATGAGACGACATGTTCTTCCCATTGCAGACACCTGGCGCAGATGTGGCATGGACATTTTAATTGGACAAGTGGCACTTTCTAATTCGTTATGACGTGAATTTTAAAGCCATGTCAGCAATGACCATTAACGAGAAATGGACGGAAGGGCCTCGATTTGACTTAAACTCTACCTCAGGGGTGTATTTGTTGAAAACGTTACCTTCAGGGGTTCATTTGCAACTTTCATATACCTCAGGGGCCTTGTGTGCAATTAAGCCTATAAAAAACTGTATGATTTTGGTAGAATTGTGAACATTTATGTAGATTAAAGTTTTATAGGTTTTTGTGTAAATGTTAGTGAAAAGTTTTAAAGATATTTAGTTTTTATTAGAGTTTATAAAAAAGTATAAAAATAGATGATTTGATGTAATTGTTTAATAAAAAGGTAGTGGAGTTATGTGAAAAAGTATAGAGAGAGAATATTTGTTATAATTTTTTTGAAAAAGTATTAGAGATTGTGTAAAATGTATTGGTGTTTGTGTATAAATTTTTAATATTTTGGATGTTGATTTTGTGAATACATTTGTATTCTAGAATAATTGTGAAAACGAACATGCCCTTAGAATTTCAGGAAATTTTGAGAATGTTGTAAAAATTGAAATAGATTAAAATTTTATTGATTTTTGTTAGAAAGTTGTGAAAATTAGAGTTTTATGAGAAATAGTAAAAAAGTGAAAAGAGAGATGATTTGAGTGAATTTTTTATATTTATTGTAATAAAGAGAGATGATTTGATAGAGAATTTTTTGAAATTTTTTTAATCAAAATTTTAATTTAGTTATGTTTGCAAATTTTCTTTTACAAAGTCCCCGATTTTTTCCTAAAAGGAAGATAAGATTTTCAGAATTAGGGAAGGAACAAATGCTGATAGACATGCAGCATAGATCTGAATTCACATTAGTCTATGACTCAGGCACATGCTAGTGTCCCCTTGATGCATTTGTCCTCTTGTCCACTCACTATCTCTACTACACAAACACATTAGGCATTTAGGCAAATTGCCCCATTACGAGAAGAAAATAAACATGTAGACTATGGGCCTGATATATTGTGAGAAGAAGCCCAGTGTCTCCAACAGGTCAGGCTTCAATTTAAAGGAGCGAAGAAAAGAGAGCTACAAGAGGAATGGGCCTGAGTTGGACTGTGGGTCATGTGGTTTGCGCCGGGTAGAATTTTCATAAATCTCCAATCAAAATTGAATTTTAAGAGAAGTGACGGATGTCTGACCACTTTGCAAAACTTTGAGATCTTTTTGAAATAATGTGGTGTCGCTTTTGTTTTTAAGGACCATCTTGACTGGTAAGTATATATGTTCTTTACGTTCTCGGCCGATGTTTGAATTATAGTGCTTAGGGTTTAGGACAACGGATCAAGTATCCAAAAGTTTCCCTGCGTTTTATCCAGCCAAATGAATCCAAGCCTGGTATAAAATTTTCTCAGATCAAGTGCATGAATTTTTTCCTCTTACCCTTGTCTGGATGGGCAAAATATTTTTTTTTTGTTAAATTTTTTTTTACAAGAGTAAGTGTAGCTTTTATTAGGATTGATTAAAAAATTGTTGGAGTTTGTGAAATAGATGTTGTAGTTTATGAAAAGTTATTGAAATTTATGGAAGAATGGTTGATATTTTTTTAAAAAAATTTTTGTCTATCCAAACATGGACTTAAGGGAAAAGAAAAAAAGGATAAGTATATTCTTCACCCATCAACTATAAGGGGTTTAACACATTATACCTTCCAACTATCAATCTTATTCACTTTACACCTCTTGTCAAATTTTTTGGGTCAACGACGATAATGTCTCTTACCCACTTTGCATATGTTGATAGTATTGTCATCATTTTAGGTGTAAAAAAATATATATCAATTTTTGTTTAATTTGACAAAAGTTGCAAAGTATCTAAAGTTGGTAGATGAGGAGGAGGAGTAATGTCTCAAAACTAGTAGTTTATGATATAATGTGTCAAACTTCTTGTGTGATGGGTGAAAAAGTAATTTTATTTCAAAAACAAGAAAAGAAAAGAAAACATGTCTGTGTCACATTAGAAATTGTGTGTCGACATACCCATGGGTAGGGGCTGGCATGTGTTGAGATACCTAAATTTATATTTCAATTTCGTGCACCAAATAAAAAAGACCTAAAATATTGGAGTCTCAAACCTTATGAAAATATTCTCGGCACGATTAATTTACCAAAAAAGAAAGGTAAAAGAGATATGATATTTTGAGAATGAACGAAGGAACAAATGTTGCATAGACATGCAGCATAGATCTGAATCCACATTTGTCCACGACTCGGGCAGACGCTAGTGTCCCCTTTCTCTCCTACCTATCTTGATCAGTAAATCTGGCTGATAATTAAGCTGTTCTCTGTTTTTAGATCGTATCGGTCCTTGATGCATTTGTCCTCTTGTCTACTCACTGATCTCTATCTTTTTCAAATCAAAGGACCAACACAATACAACGTGTTATATATGGCCATGTCGCCTTTTTCTTTATAATTTATACATGAAAAAAAGCGTCAAGATATTTTATATATATATAAATATAAGTTATTCAATACATTTCCACCCCTCCCTTCTCTCTCTCTCCATATTCCATATTTGCTCAAAATTGGATGAATTTGCTTTTTATATAGTCCACAAATAAATTAAGTGGCTTCTTGAAGGCCACTGACTCAGTGGTCGGTCGAATTAGCGCGTCCAACCTGCAAAGAAAAAGCGTGGCCTGGTACTGCCAATCATGCAAAAAGACATCTTCTCAAGACACCTGCACCCACCCAAGGATTAGCTGGTGGAAGAAAAATATGCACTGTTTTCAAAAAAAATTGTTAGGGAGTTAAAGATTGTAGAGTATGTATACGGTATAATATACCCCACATCATAAATTCGGAAGTTTCCCGTGTGATTCCTATATCATGTGTTAACCACGTCTGGAAGAAAACCCACCATAATGCTACAACTAATTATTATAATATGCTTCTCAAATATACAAAGGAAACAATTCATGGAGCACACTACGCCATTAATGGCAATTTTAAAATGGACCATATCATGTTGCTTAATGGTCCCCCACCTTTGATTTCGGTCCCTGCAGGAAGATATGGTGGATATTGATATTTATGTTTGTATGTGGGACAGTGTCACCATTTAATTAAAGGAAATGATGCAAACAGTTGGATGAGTATATACTATGCTTGTTTCGATTATTTACGCTTAATTTGGCAAGCACAAAAATTTATATGTGTATTTTTTTACTTGACAAATTCTAACATCTTTTAAAAAAAAAAAAAAAAAATCAATCAAATCATATCTCTTCACAATGTTTTACGAAATCCAATAAAATTTGCTTTATTCCAAATAATAAAAAAAATTCAATAGGAATTCAAACATAAGCTTAGGAGCCGTGAGATAATGGGTGCAATTCTTATTTTACAGAACAGTGCTGAGTACTAAGTTTCTGGAATATTCTGCAATCAAAGACTCAACCCTCTTATCGTTTCATTCCAATTCAAATATCTACTTGAAGTCATCCTACAGTAAATTAATTCCAAAAATTTGAAAATGTAAACATATATATTAATTGTCTTTTACGAAAACATTACTCTCATCTTTTAATTAGAAGAAATAATAACTAGCTAGGATTTTTGAAAAGCTTCGCGTCCCCCCACCTTCTCAGAAAATTCAGAAGATTTCTTGCGAAGAAGTATCAAAATCTTTTTTGTCTTTTCATGATGCAGGTTACCCCGGCCCCGCGGACTGTTTGCCTGCATTGGCACAATTTTCTTCGGCTTATTAATTCGTTTCTGACCAGAGTTTTCTTGCTGAATTGTGACACCCATATAATGCCATGTGATCTGCATGGCTAGCTAGCTTTTGTTTGACTTAATCGAAAATCAAAATCTGAGCATGCAATCCTAAGTGTATGGTAACTTCCTCTAAGTAAGACAAATACAGCCGTACCCGATCAACAAAAAACATCGAAAGTCCAACATGCATGCTGACCATGTCTAACTTTCACGCTCTGTACACACTCCGACAAGGATATAGCTAATACAAGGTAGGCGATATCACTGGCCCACAAAATTAAAGGATACCGTGTATGGTTCGGTTCATGACTTCATTCATTGTCTTAGCGAGCTGGAAGAGGATGGCGGGGAAGAAACTGGGTTGGTTGCGGATAGTGATTACTATTGTGTTGATCAGTTTTAAGAAGTCAAAGATCCAAACTAGCAGCTGCCGTCTGACTCCTGCGTACCATCGCACAAGACGGTGACGGATAAGTTTTATAGTATTACGTGCTTTCGCGAGTTGTTCTTTTGTAAATTAACCTTTCCGTACTGTTCATATAGTTTTTTGGTTAAAATTCGATGGCTCAGTTACTTTCTTGGGCGACCAATCTCCAAATTAACCACACCCTTTTGCCTCCTTTTGGTATAGAGATGGTAATTTGTGCAGTTGGAACAACTTGGGGAGTTAAAATTAGGAAGCAGAGACCGTAAATCGCGTTTGACGGCCGTTTGCCGAAATGGGCTTTTCAATTTTGGATAAAAGCCACGTACGTACGAAGTTTAACGATTAGGTCAAGATTAACAAGTCGTAAACAGATAGAGCCAAAGGGCAGTATGTCATTTTAAAATCATAGCCTTTCTCGCATGCCAAAAACGACAGGAAGTGCATAGGAAAATGATTTTCTGGCCAGCTGATATCACTTCATACTCGGTCCGTGGATGAAAGCCGCTGAAAGCACACTTAAAGAAGCGTAAACGTGCATCTACCCGAAGCTCTATTATTAAATTCTGGTGGGCAGAGAAGGTTTGCTAAGTCACAACATCCTCTTTTGACCATCTCTCTCCGCTCTTCTGTTCTTGACACCGTCAAAACACCGCCTAAGTGGCCCTTGTATGGTAACTATCTGTATATTATAAATAGAACTTAAACTGAGGAGGAAATTGTAGAATTTCTTTTACGATGGAGAAACAAGCTAAACCAAAGAACAAGATCTTGAAGTTTCTACCAAGAGCCGCCTCTGCAGTAGTCTCCTTCCAAACGTACCCTCCTTTCAGTCCAAGTAGGGATAAGAGATCGGAGATCAATGCAAGCAAGCTCAAGGCTCATGCCGGAAGAGGATACTCGGGTCCGATTGTATCGATGAAGATGATTCCTGATGAAGCTCGAAGGAAACCCAAGAATGGAGGATTTGAGACACAAGAACCCACTTCACCGAAAGTGTCATGCATGGGCCAGATCAAGCACAAGAAAAAGATCAAGAAATTAGCTAAGCGCGCCCCGCCGCCTCGAGAGGTAAAGGCGGTGTCGACTTCTTCTCCTCCTGAGCTAAAGAAGCGTGCGTCGGCGATTGGGAGGATCTTTGCTGGCGCAAAACCGGGTAGGAAGTCTGATGCTGTTGTTGCTGAGAAAGCGTTGCTTCCCGATAAAGCGCCTTCTTTGACCCAGATGAAGCGGTTCGCGAGTGGCCGCGACTCGTTGGCTGATTTTGATTGGACTGCTCAGATTGCACAAATAGACAGGGATCAGCGCAACTATTACTCGGATGAAGAGAGACTAGAAGATAGTGATCAAGAAGAGGAGGAGGTCATAATTCCTTTCTCTGCACCTCTAATGGTAGGTGGAGGAGTGCCTTTGCAACCAAGAAACGAAATTAACCTCTGGAAGAGAAGAACCATGGCTCCACCTCGACCTCTTGCATTAGATGCCATACTGGTCGACAGAGCAAACTGATAGCATTTCCCCAGATTTAGTTTTTAATTTTTTTTCTTCATTCTTTTGTGTTGCTTTACATGATAGATTTTATGGTGCAAATAGGTGATGAAATTTATAGGAAATTATCATGTTGGGTGTGAAAAATGTAATGAAATTTGAAGGAAAACTGTACTAGGCATGATGGTATCTTACAATCATTTCATAGATGAATGTAAAAAACACCTTGTTAATTTCTCCTGTACACCGGCCATGCTCTGGCTTATGCATCATTGGGATTGGCTTTAATGTCAAGTAACTTGATCTAACAAGCAAGCAATTATGTAATTACGTTAGATAGTTTTGATTTACATCATTTCGTTCCTCTGATTTCGGAGTTGGAGCCGGCGGTACCTTTGGAGCTATGCAAAGGGACCAAAAAATAAATAAATAAAAGCTCTACAGCCAATGACCTTAGCCCATAACATTTTAGGCCATTGGGATAATGGGCATTCCAATATAAGGCGTTTTTGCCCAATATCATGTGCCTAAAGTCAATCTTGCAGTGGGGCTATAATTTTTGACTTGGTGCATTTCACATCTCGATTCTCGAGTGTGTGTGTGTATATATATATATATTCATATATATTTTTTTTTTCCCGTTGAAAATGTTTGGAAATGCCTGCCACTGATTACCGCTTCATAACTCATATTTCTAGTACTCCCTAAATTTGTAACAATATTCATAGATGCCATACAAATTACAAGCTATGTTAAAAAGTTATGATTGTCAACTTAATGCCTTTGGATGAGACAAAAAAAGAGGAACTTTTTCTATTTTCTTTTAAGTAAAAAATAGTGGCTTAGCCTGCTCTGTTAACGACGAATTCAGTCTGTCATTCCCTACATTTCGGAATCATCAAATGCCTGAGTTCGCGCAAAAGTTCACTCAATTTTAGATGAACCATCCGGTTGATCCGGACTGGATGAGAGCGGCCTTCAAAATCGTTAACTCGAGAGTCGAGTACTCGCTCAATTTTCTCAAAGAGAAGAAGCCCAGGCCAACCAATTAAAGCCTCTTCGATCGGCAGACGGATTAGTGACGGAAGCCTTACGCTCCTCAAAGGTGTTGGATGAAGTTATGATTTTTTTTCTCTCTCTTTTTAAAATCTCATAATTTTAATTTAAGTCGGCGTTGCTCTACATTAAAGGAGATATCTTACCCTATGCGCCCCCTCAATTCTCTGAAATGCTGTATCTATGCTAAGTGTATCTGAGAAACAGAGGAAGGTGGTTGCAGATGTTAAAGAAACCGTACAAATGGCCTACGGGGATTGGTGATGGACGGCGTGGCTTTGGGGTGGAGAAGAAGATTAACAGGTAGTGGACCTTGTTCCTCCAATCAATCTCTCCAATCTCTTACCAAATTCGGAAACCAAAAAAAGAAAAATCAAAGGCCAATAAATAAGTTGGAGAAGGCGGCCAAACTGCCGAGGAAGATAGACCCCCGTGAGCCAATCTTTGTTTTCTATTTCTTTCTCCCGTCTCTCTATTACCCTCTCCTTCTACTAAAAAGCCCAAAACCCAGAATCTTCTTTTCGAACCAAAGACCGAGGGCCTCCATCTCTAATGTTCTTTAGAAAAGAAAAGTAAAGCAACTCAGCAAATCAAACAGATTTACTGTTTCAAACAGGGCCATGTATGATGATGTGAATTGATGTGGAAGAAAGGAAATTGGATTGTTAAACAAAAAGAAAAAGATAATCCCTTAATTGTTTGCATTAGAAAGGAAAAATTAGGTAATTGTTACTAAGAGTTCATCCATTCGAACAGATTGTTCCATGATGCTCTGTATATATATTTGCTTCATTGCGTCCTGGATGAGCTTCCACGGAGAAACTCAAATGCCATAATTTAAGTCCTAGTTGTCCAATTTCATATTGTATCAGTACCATACAATCGAAAAATTTTGCGAATCATGTTCCATCTCGTGTCTTCTGGGGTTTTGTGGAGATTTAATATGTGACACGAACTCCTTGGTATCTAAGGATCTCACCAATTAGCTCACCTTTACCCGAACCCACATACCTTCCACATATCTTACCGTCCCTGATGAACAAAAACGTAGGGACCTCCACCACGTCCATGTCCTTCAAGAACTGCATGCAGCTGTCGTTCTCATCGCCATTCATGCGTGCAAAAACCACTGTGTCCGTCATCTGCCTCGATAGCTTTAGCACCGTCGGATAGACCTTCACGCATGGCCCGCAATGCTTCAACCCCACATCGAGCACAATCAGCTTGCCGTCAACCTTATGATCTTCCATCAGCTTCTCCACATCCTCCCCGGAGTGTAGTTGCTCCACGGCAGAATGGCTATCCCCATAGTATAATACGTCTCCCATAAGCGTATCTGGGCCTATCCCCTCCTCTTCATGAATTTTCTCCATGCTCTTGTAAAAGCTGAAGTGTGGGACTTTATCAATTTTCTCCCTCTTGCAAAGTTCCCTAGTCTTTTCTGATTCGTCACCAATTACCAGGAGGAACTCTACGTCGCTGCATGTACGGCTGAGATCCACCATGAACGGGTAGATTTTACTGCTTTGTTTGCTCTGCCTGGCCTCGTACTCTACCACAACGAGCTTGTTTTTGGCCACTCGGAGGGCTTCATCGAATTCTTCTATGCTGTGGATTTGCTGCACTCTTTCATCTGTTTTAGCAGCTTGTTTGGTGCCAGATGCGGTTGTGGCCTTTGTCACGAAGTGAGTTCGCTTAGATTGAAGCTTTGATCGTAGAGGCTTAGCCGGCTCACTCAGAAAGCGTAAAAATGAGCTATGGGAGCAAAGCTGATTCGTTTCAGGTACAGTGGCAAAAGACGAGAGTGGTTTGGATAAGAAAGTTGTGAATGAGGCCATAGAAAGCAAAGAGAGGGCCAGTAATACGGGAGGAAGGCTTTAGGTTTTTCTGGAGATGGAAGTTCAGATAAGGCGATGCCGAAAGAACATGGCAAATAGCTAAGGATTTTGGCATGAAATCTGAGTGTTCAGAGACCATATCCATTCGTTCAGTTTGTGGTTGAAATCGTCCACATGTATGGGCCACTTTGGGGATTTTTATCCTGCTCTTTCTCATTTTCTTTAGGATATTCCTTTCGGTCCAAAATATCTCATTAAGGTACGTGTGAGTGGGGGCCCAAATAATGTTGTGAAACCATATCAGCTGGGCTTGTGCGGATTCATAAATTCAAGGCTCCACTTAATTCGCCTATAACGACTCATAAAGTAAAGACGTGACATGAACCCAATATACATATTGTGCGACAAGGAAAAAAAATTCCATATTGTGCAATTTAAAGCCTGTTTTTTACTAGGCTTGAACAGATTTGGGCCGGAACCGAATGGGCCAACCCAAATCGGCCAGTTCTGAGACAGTCCGGTTCGGCTGTCGACCCAAAAAATTTCAAAACCGAGGGCCTCGGTTCAACCCACGATTTTGGGGGCCCAAGGCGTCGAACCGAGGGCCCCTAGGTAATTTCACTTCCTTTTTTTGTTTTTATTTTTTTATTCCCCCCTTTTAACTTATTTCCTAGTTGCCCTCCCCCTTTCACAAGTCACGACCCTCCCCCCCCACCCCTTTCTCTTTCACCGTGAAAAATGGCCCCCTTCACACTTCAGCCTGAAAATCCCACCGCCGACGTCGTCTCTCTTACTGGCATCAACTCTCTCTCTCTCTCTCTCTCTCTCTCAACCATTCCCTTCTCAACATGTATAACAGCACCGGTAATGGCAGAAGCCAAAGGTGAAGCTAGAAAGGCTGTTGTGTTCCCTAATTTTTTCCAGAGATTAGAGCGATAGATTACCCGAGTAATTTTTTTTAGGTGATTATTAGCCAATAAATTTGAAGGACAAGAGCTCCTTTCGAATCACTTGTGGACTGTGAGTAGTTCTTTTCTGCAGAGGTGCATTGATTTTTGAATACTCGATCATCTTCTCAATAAATTCATTTGATTTTGCACCAAGAAATCTTTGTCTACCCGAGGAATCAGCGGACCGAACCGGGTCGACCACCGAATCTGGTCGGCCCGGCCAGTTCTCCCAACTAACGGCTGTCGATTGGGAGTTTACAAGAACTGAACCGATTCGGTTCTCAGTTGGGGCTGAAAACCAAACTGAAGGGTCGATTTTCACCCCTATTTTTTACAACGATTTAAAAATGTGATATCTAAAAAGTATCCCTCACAAGTGCTCTATTTCCCAAAATTTCCTTCGCTGATATACTATTTAAATACTAAAAAAAGGGAGAATTTTTTTAAAAGAAAACAGAATTAACCTTTTTTTGTATTTTGGCTCCCTGAAGTTCAATCCTAACGTCGTCTCTTCTCCCCTAATTCGTCCAGGGAAGATCCCTGCCAGCGAACTGGAGGGAGAGATCTCCCCTTGGCCAATGTCGTCGAGGGATATCTTCCCCCTCGCCTAGAGCCATGGGGGATATCCTCAGCAAGCCAACTTTGTAGGGGGAGACTTAGATCTGCCCACATGGGGATATCTCTGCCCCACCACCCTTGTCCTCGCGATACTGGGGGAAATCTACCCCCAAGGCGACAAAGAGGAGGGTGGAGATCTACCGTGTGCGAGTTCGTGAGGAGAGATCTCTTCCCTGCAACGGTCGTCGAGAGGAACTCTTCCCTCAGACAGGTGATTGTGCAGCAGAGGCGTATGAGCATAGGCAGCCTAGGTGGTTGACTAAGGCCCCCAAAATAAGAACGCCCCCACTTTCTATTTTAAGTAATATTTAATAAGTTACAGGCCCTATAATTTAAATATTTTAACTTAACAAAAGAAGAAATAAGTCTCAAATTTTCCTCTTATAAAGAAAAACATAATTCAAAATTTCAAAAGATGACTTTCAACTTTAAAATTTTAAAAAGACTATTCATCTTCTAATTTTAAAATTGAAAAAAAAAAAAAGGACTATTAGACTTCCAATTTTTAGCAGTTTCTTAATTTTTACTTTCACTATTCTTTTCACCAACATTTATTTATCTTACACTTCATTTTTTATAGCTCACTTCTAAATTGATATCCTACTTTCACTCTTCTCTTCACCATTTTTCTTTATTTTTCTATTGTGAAGACATATCTTTCTTTCTTTCTAGCTAATTTTCAAGTGTTCATTTAATTTCAAAATCTCAAAGCCTGCCTAACCCTCTTCTTCCTCACAGGTGCTATTATTCTAACATTTTAACTTTTAAATTAGTTTTATACTTTTATTTCTTGTAGTTATCACTTTTTTATCTAGAGAAAATTGAAAATTTGAGATTAAGTTGAATATTGTATAATTTTATTTTAAATTTCTGTTTGTGTTGATTGTAGTGCTCATTTTTCAATTTAGGATAATTTTGAGATATCTAATATATCTAATAGAAAATACAAATATGGATATGAAAAGCTAAAAACAAAGCAAAAAATTTAAATGCAAGTATTTCTTATAGAATATTATCAACAATACCTATAAAATCATATTTAAGATCTACTATGATTCAAGAAAGATTAAATGGATTGGCTATATTATCAATTGAAAATGATCTATTGACAAATCTTGAATACAAAAGATTAAATGCCTCTTTTTATGGTTTCGCCTAAAGCTCTATTTATCTTAGAGACGGTCCTGCTGTTGTTGAAGAGGAGATCCTCATTTCTCCTTACTCGACCTACCATTTTCTCTTTTTTTATTATAAAAGAAAAATTAAATTTTACATGTTTTAATTAGTCTTAACAAATTAATAAGATGGGTAAACTTGAACATTGCTTGAGTAAGAAAAGCCAAAATAATTTGCAGTGTTGCTGCCAAACACAGGCTTAAGAACCCATGGATTGCTTTTCTTTGAGGCAAGTGCGTATCAATCTTCATAAACTATTTAGCATAACTGGACATATCACATCCCCTGACTCTAAATTCGATGCTGCAAATTTAGCATTACCATGTTTATGGAATGAACTCATTCATAGTACTAAGTATTGATGATGTCAAGTATCACCAAGTGCTCGGAGTCAATCAATCCTGTAAGAATTATCGAGAAGGGCGACTTCAGATGAACTAAAGTCAAATCTCAATGAGATATTTTAGGCTAGAGCATATAATTCAATTTTGAAAAAAAAGGAGGGCGTACATTGATTTTATAAGGGAATGAGAATCACAAATCTATTGGAGGTGTTAGGGAATGAGAATCACAAATCTATTGGAAGTCTAACACCTCTTTTTTTTTTCTTTTTTCTTTTTCTCTAAATGAAGTCTAACACCTCAAGAGCTAGTTTTAGAGTTCTATTATGAGCATGAGAGATTGCGATCATATAGGTCCTCTTAGTCTAAACTCTCAAGGATTCCTAATGGGAGATTTAAATGGCCGGGCTGGAATGCCAGCAGCAAGCCAAGTCAGGGGTGGTCAAGTCTAATTGGGCCTCACGACATATGGCCCATCAAGTATATTCCTTCTTTTTCCAGGGGAGTGTCGGCCCTAATCCACAAAAAAAAGTCGGGAAAAACAACATCAACCATACACGTTTACACTACCAGTTTTAGGTAATGCCCATGGGATACACTGATGACGCCCTTTTCGTGTTCATCGGTAACACGTTGTGAACGAAAGAGTCCAAGACTAATATTAGCTGGTCTCCAAATCAAGGAAACCCGACATAAGAGGCCAATATTTTTCCGTGGGCATATTTCACCACAGACCCATTCGTTAGCAAGTACCCGATAAGATGAGAAAAAAAAAAAAGTACCTAATATAAAAAATCCAGTATTTGTATTCTTCAGTATAATTTTTTTTCTAGAACGTGCATTTCTTCATTAACCAGGAAGAACAAAACTTTTCTTTCTGCTCTACCCATGTTCTTTAGGATACCACCATTAACGTAAACTTTAACCTATAGGATGCACTGCGATGAAGATCGCCAACTTTTTGGATTATATTCATCCTGGTCAGAGGCATCTTGCCAACTGTCTCGGATAAACGAATTAGGAAAACCCCAACACAACAAAACTCCCGTGCTACTTGTTACAACACGACCAGAACAGGTCCCCCACCCACTCGCAGTCCAAACGGACCACAGAAGCAAACAAAAAAACAGCGGAAAGATCATCTTTCACCGCTCCATTTTTTAGAACGATCTTTACGACCTGGATTCATCAACTTCCCAATAGATATTTATGTCGTGCATAATAAATTTCAGATCACTAGTGGGTGGAAAGCACATTCTTCCACACAAAAAAAGTGGAAGGCATATTTAAATGGCGACCACATTGAAGAAGCCGACAGAAGAGGCAAAGATTGAAAGATCCTAAGTGGGTGTTTAAAAAAAATTAAAATGGAGATGGAGTCAGAGAGAGTGAGAGAGAGATCCAAGGTGGGTGTGGTCCACATGTCTTGTAGTTTTCAGGCTCTTCCGTTAGACCGTGTAGCTAAAAGCACGCATACCATGACAAAGCAAAACAAAAGCAGGACTAATTTTGGCGGGATTCTGACTTTCACAAAACACACATGGAAGCCTCAACAAGAACGAGTGATGGCCACCTAAGGAACTAGCAATTCAATTGTTTCCTATCTATCCACGTGCGCCTCGTGCACCACCCATACACACGAGCAAGTTTCGCCTGTTCTCAGGCACGTTAAACTCGTCCAGATTTACGTTTCACCTTGAAACGTAAATCTGAAACGCCTTTGGTGCTCTCTCTCTCTCTCTCTCTCTCTCTTTTTTTCTTTCTCTAATCCTTTGGTGCTCCCCTAGAAGCAGGAAGAAACTGACAATTTTTTAAATATAATTTGGAGGAAAATCCGCTGAAAAGATTCTGCTTATAATATGGAATAAAATAGAGCAGATTTAAAGATAATAAAAAACTTCTCACCGACTTCGGCAGTGTTGACTCTTCAGATTTCAGCATTAATGGACACGCAAATATAGAAATTTTAAATTCCAGACAACCAATCACAAATTCCGAAGCTCTTCTTGACTATCACAATGCTAGAAACCAAGCCTCCAACCACGATATTTAAACTAAATTCCCAAACCAAAATACATAGATCATTGAAAATTGAAATTAGAGGAAAAAATAGGGGAAAAAAAAACTAAGCAAAACTAAAAAATATTAAAGTAACAGGCGGTTGGAAAGGGGTTGGTTCTGGAACCGGCACGTGAGGTGGTTACCTCATCAACCGTTGATCATGATGATTCGGGTGACTCTGGCTTTCTGCAGAGGATCATGTGCATCGGCGTGAAAATCCCGCTTTCGCCACCTCGGGTCAAATGGTCAGCGGTAATGAACAGCATCTCGTGCACATCGACCGTCCCTTTGGGCGCGATTCCCAAAGCCGAGAGTATGGTGACCACAATGTGGTTCCTCCAGTAGGCGATCCTCCCCATCTTCAACCTCGTCCACCAAGGTTGAGCCGGAGGCTTAGCCAGATCTCGCTCCTTGACGATCTCGAACCCAACCTTCCTTGCAGTCTCGGCTATATCCGTGTAGCTCCTAAGCCCGGGCAAAGCGTCCCCTCTTTCGATACCTTGGATGACCTCCACGTGCTCGGGGTTTTCGGACCTGTACTTGTCAGTTGTGACCCACTCGTACGACACGTAGAGAGATCCGGGCTTCAACACCCTAAAGATCTCGGCGTACACATCCTCCAGCTTCGGCGCGTGACAGGTCGCTTCGATTGAGTACGCGCCGTCGAAGCTGTTGTCCGGGAACGGCATCTCGAGGAAGTTCCCGCACACGACTTCGCAGAGCGAGTCCAGGCCCGCCTTCTTGTTATGCATACGTGCGCGATTCACTTGGTATTCGTTGATGGTGATGCCGACGACCTTTGCGCGCGAGTGGGCGGCGATAGCACGCATCGGCCCACCCACGCCACAACCGACATCGAGAACTCGATCTCCAGGCTTGACGTCGATAAGATCTACGGCCATCTCCTCGTGAAGGCGCGTGGCATCACGGTGGGACTTCCCGGGGATTGAAGGAGAAAAGTGGAAGGACTGGCCCCAGCCCCACTCGTAGATGTCAGTGACAAGATTGTAGAAAGTGTCGACGAAGTCGGGAACTTTCTCGGCGGTTTCGATCTCTTTCGGGCGGCGAAAGAATGACCAGTACTGCTTGTAATTATCTTGCACTTTCTCGGCGGAGATTGAGCCGCCGGAAAGATCCACGGCTCGTTTGCCCTTCTGTTCGGCGGGACCGAGAATACAAACGAACCAGAAGAGGCCACCGGCAAGCAGAGCCCCAGTACAGAAGAGAACAAGAGAATCCATTTGGGTTAAGAGAGGGAGAGTCAGAGTGAGAGTGAGATTTGAGTGATGCAGAAAATCTTTTGGTCCTTTTTATTATCCCCGTTTGGCAAGAACGGAGAAGTCTTTACCGACGGATTGTTGCACGCGCATGGTGCGTGGATCAAGTTGCTGGGGTGAACACGTGGCTACGAAAAACGTACAAAAGACTTGGGCAAAATAGGGGGGGTTTAGAATTTTCGTTAACAAATAAATACGAGGTCTAGAAATAAATAAACCGCTAAAAATGGGGACCAAGCGCTGGAAATGGGTATGGCCTGGGGCAGCTCAAGCTTTGTCCACGACTGGAAAGATTCCCTAGGCTTTTGGTCACCGCTTTAACTCGCTGCATTGCTCAAAACAGTTTACAGTTGGCACCGAGAAAGCATGTAGTAGTTTGCATGATTTATCTGTGCTTCCTTAGCTGTACAAAAAGACTACGGACACGTTCAAAGATTTTCTTTTTCGGAGAATTTTGTTCCTTCAAAATTAAACCCCTCCTCCAATTCATGATTCTGAGGACAATTTTTCTTGTTTTATTTTCGCAAAGAGGATCTATTAATTGAGCCACAGACTTGAATATTGTAAAAACAAAAAAAACAAAAAAATAAATGTTGGCGTTGCTGTTTCGGGGTTAATTTAGTTAAGGATATTTTTTATGGGGATCATGCGAACATGTACAAGTTGTTAATCTAATGGAAGAATCACATGATTTGTTTTGCTTTCCTCACGTGATCCCCTGCCCCAACAGATTTGAGCCTACTTATTATAACTCGCACAGATCGGAGGGTTTGCGGGTCCTTCCCATGCCACACACCTCCGTGACCTAATTTAACCTCTCCTCCCTTTTTTTTTCAATTTATTTATGGGGCCTCCTTTTACTTTGTCGGTCTGTCTACGTTTTCCTTCTTATCTGTACCACCAAATTTATTTGTCAAATTCTGTAAATTATAGAAAATTGCAGAAAATATCAGAGCATATGCAGCCCAAACGCGCTGTGAAATGGGAATGCAGCGTTTTCACGGCTCGATTGGCGATTTTGAAGGTCTCGCGAGATATTTTCGCAAATTGGACGGGCAGATGTGTTTGTCTTATTGTTCCCGAATCCCCACCAAGCGAAAACCGTAACATTAACAAAAGACACGCTACGTCGCACGACAGAGACTGGAAAGAAGTTTGGAACCGTTCAATTGAAGTACGGCTGTTTGCCTTCGTTTCATCATAAGTTGTCCTGTTGTTTAGTGGGGAGGAGGTATGGGATTAGCAAATCACTTAATAGATTGTTTCCTGGACTTGATCCATCGCTGGAACAGCACACCCTTATATACACATATATTAGTCATTTTAATTAGACACAATTAAAACTTTAGTTCTCTTGAAATTGACTTTTAATTAAAACTTTTAGTTCTTTTGATATTGATTTTCAACAAAACAGTTTTTGGAATATATTTTTGAACGAGTCAGTCGTATAGTTCATTTTTTAAACATATAAATCATTTTCCTCCACTAAAAATAGTCGACTAATAAAAATTCGACATGAAGTCAAGATGTCTATTGTTGGGGTCGAATAGCCAATCTAGGACCTATCCTTGTTACTCGATTAATTTTTATGAACAAAATGACTTATATATCTAAAAAATAAGCCACAATATTAGTTTATTCAAAATTGTACTATAATGACTCATCTGTTAAAAATGAATAATGGTCACAATTATGGCCACTGCCATTAGTTGCTATTCAAAGATGTCAGACCATTGATTTTTATGGGAGAAAAATTGTCCCAAATGAGTATGACAATTTCTGCATCATGTATATCTTAGGATGTTATGGAAATAAACAGGCCACCGTTGCGTGTAACTTTTATATTGTTAACCAATATGCTACCACAGGATTCAAAAATTGTCATACAAGCTCTTTTTGGAGCGAGTCTTTGGTCTGTAGTTGTCAAGTTTATGTGGAATTGAAGAATTGCACGGGTCCTTAAATTATTAGCCTAAATATGTGTAAATTGACTAAAAAAGATAAATATCTTATTGCTCCTAAACACTTACTTTGTTCTGGCACCACTCCTTAACAGTTGTCTAACAGTCAAAATACAGGAGCGGATTGCCTTTGCTTTGACAGTTCGACTGCCCAGTTGCATGTGGATCCGGATAGGAAAAGTGGAGCGTCATAGCTTTAAGAGGATCGCTCACGTGGGAAGCTTCTTCGGACACTGCCAGCACTTTGCCGGCTCGTATATATATATATATATATATATATATATATATATATATGTATATTTTTTCAGGCCAAATTTGTGTTCTGCACTCTTCTTTTTGAAAAGAAGTCTAAGAAGATACTTTTACGGAAAAATATACTTTTCAACGAGAAACTATTGAAACACTGATACATTACATCTTCGGTTACTATTTTTAAGATATTGTATTCTTAAATTATTAATATTAAATATTTTATATTTTAAATTATTTATTTTGATACATTATATCTTTTAATTATTGATATTAAATACTTTACATCTTTTATTTGATAATAATACTATTAAGAAATTAATGAATTGATAACACTATTTTAAATATATGTAAAATGGGTCAAGGGCATTATCGTTATTTTAATTTAAAAATTTGATAAAAAAGTGTAAAATATTAAAAATTGATAATTAAAAAATATAATATATCAAAATTGATAGTTTAAGATATAAAATATAAAAACTATGGTGGTTGATAGGTAAAAAATATATTTTCCCCCGTACTTTTATTTGCCTCTGGATCTGCGAAAATATTTTTCCTCCTTTTTCCCCTTAGCCGTTCTATTTTTGATTTCCCTATTGCGACAAAATAACAGCTGTGTTTGCTTTTGCTCCTTTGTATGTTTTTGTCAGGAGAAAAATAACTCTAAACTATTAAAATAATCTTACACTTCAATTATTTTGAAAGTTTGGACAATTTAATGTGTCAAACGTAATATAAGTATTAAGATCCTTATTTAATATTACTTTGAAAATTGAAAGATAAAAAGTGACTTTTTCCCTTATTTTCTATAAAACGTTCCTTCTTTAGTAGTAAAACGGTGCACCTCGGATTTGCCTTTTCTGTGTTAATGACCTTTCTTGAAAATTAGGCTGCCAATTGCACAACAAGGAATATATTCTCGACTTTCACACCTACATGATAGCGGTGTTCTTCATGATTATTTGCTTTGTTCCTCCTTTTCGTTTAATCATGGAAGTTTATGCGCCTCACGTTTACCGGAGACCATATCTCCCTCCAAAGAACCCAAGTCTCGTAGCTGTCATTGTACCACAACTTTGCAAGAGGCCCGGCTGTAAAAAGCTTTCCCGTAAAATAATCACAAAGAATAATCCCAACCAACCAGCTTGTACCAGATTTTTGGGGTTCAAATTACAATTGCCAGAACTTGGGAAGGAGAACTTTCCCTTCATGATGTTATTCGCTGAATGGTCCAGCGGACTCAGTCCTTCCATTTGAGAAAAACTAGGCAAAGGAGAAACAGGAGTATCATTGAACATTATCGTCTTTTGTCCTCTAAGCTCGCAGGCCAATACGGAAGCCCAATGTCTCTGTCGAACTTTTGGGTCTTGGCTTAGCCTGACAGGCCCATTTTTCACTCCCTCTCCCTCTCTCTATATAGCCGAGGAACAAACTCCCATTCATGCCACGCAGACCACGACATGGCCCATAACACATATAGGCCCTTAAGTTAAGGCCTGGACGAGGGATACGTTTTACTGGGCCGACTGCCCCGTTCCCAAATCTTGTCATAGAGGGCACTGCTCTCTCTCTCTCTTCCTTTTTTTCTCTTGCGGGGGGGAAAAAGGGTATATTGTGTTCTTCTTAAACATTATAAGCAGTATGCTCTCGTTACTTATGGAAAAACAGCTTTGTATATTGGTGAAAGCGATAGAAATTGAAAGAGGGGTCAATGAAATCAAAGATTCAAAGAGCCTATTGTTGTCGTTCAAGAAGAACAGAGAAAAAAAATGGGTCAAAAGGGTAGCCCAAGTATTCAGGGTTTTTTTTTTTTTTTTAAAGGAGAAAGAGAACCTATATTTATGGGTCGAACCCGATATCGATAACATTGGCCCAGGTGAAGAATTCCTTCCATGTGGTAGCGGGTAGCCTACCAAGGTGGGCGTAGATCAAGCTTGCACGCCTCAAAGCGTAAGTACATTGTGCACGCTTAAAATGGGCCCTAAGTTTTACTTTGAGGCTTGTTCCTTGCATGAACTACAAGCTACGCATCCTTTCGCTCTTTCTTTACTTTCGGCCGAAAAAAAAAACGTTGGTGTGGCTAGAGTGACGGTCCATGATACAACGTAACCAAAAACATCTGTCACGGAAGAAAATGACGAATCAACTCTCACTGGGCCAGAGGCTAACTGCCTCATTTAGAAGATACTCTCGGTTGTGGTTGGTCAGTCGCTCCCTAAATCAACCCAATACTGTCACCGTACAGCTCCCACGCGAGCGCGGTCGACATGCAACATATGCAACATCAAGTAATAGCCAGAGCTACATTCGACAGAAGTACTATACGATGCACTATGCTTTTTAATCAAAGTGCTCTGCGGGTTTAAAGTGTTTCTCCTAGCTAAACTGTGAAGAGTGCTGGCTCTCCTTTCGCATCTTCGATCTGTCTTTAGCAGTGGTTTTGGGAGAGAGCGAGATGGAAAAGTTGACCGGGTTGGGCCACCTATTCATGACAATCTTTCTCCATACCTTCTCCACAGCCATGGTGATTCCGGCCATCACCGATGTCACTATGTCTGCACTTTGTCCCGGAAGAGACGAATGCTCACTAGCCATCTACCTTACAGGATTTCAACAAGCGGTACGTAATTTCTTCAACTCAATCTTTAGATATACGTTTACTAGTTTTAATTTTCCATTCCCAGCTAGCTTTTCATTTTTCTACTCTCAGCCGCTTCGATGCTTCTTTGCGTTTTACATGTAATATATTTCCAGGGCCAAAGTATTAAGGTCCACCTAGCTAACTCTGTGTTTCTCCATGGCCATTGAAAGTCTCAGGCCCTAATTAGAATGTTTTCTGCAGATACACCAACCGCACACACATTTTTTTATCTCAAGGATGCTTATAATTAATTCTTCTTTTTTAGTATTCTTCTTCCCATTTTTCCCCCCGGGGGATCTGGTTGGCTTGAAGGGTTTTCGTTTTCAAAGTCGTGAATAAGCTGCATTTTGGACATTCTTATTACTACAGTGAAGTGACTAAGCAATATTTCTGAGTTGCAGCTAGCTTTGTACTTTAGCGCAAATCTCTCTCTCTCTCTCTCTCTCTCTCTCGGCTCCAACGAAATTTCCCGTCCCCTTCACGAGGTTTCCTTTTTGGCTCCTTCGGGTCCTTTAAGCATTTGTACAAACTCCCAACTCATCTTTGTTGAATTTCCCGCCCATACAAGTGGAAATGGAAAAAAGCGTATCCGTAACGCCAAATCCTCTTTTTCACAAACATCCATTTTGTCTTTAATCGACCGTACACTTTGCCTGGTCACAAATATATTGAAATCGCATCCTACACTTATGGGCTTTAGCCCAGTGTGGCCAACCATTCCCATCACCTGATGATCCAACTACTCGATTGCTCAGTGGTTTAGAAGACAAGATATCTCGAGAAAACAACTTGTCACTATACACAAAAGTGAACATTACCCGCCAAATTTACACTGATCCTAACATTCATTGGACCTTGGAAGACGAGAGGGAGAGAGAAAATTTTAGGCCCCACGCAAGAGAAATATCCTGCAGTAGTTAATGCTCACGAAAGCAAATTAAAGTAGGATAGTGGGTTTTCCTTTCCCTAGAGTTACAGGTCGGCCGTTAAGTCTCCAATTAATGTAACTAAGCTGCGTTTTAGGTAATCACAGGCACACTTAGATTGCGTGACCAGTTATGCGGTGACGTTTCACCTTTCTGTGAAGCAAGGAACCTTCTTTTTTTTTTTCCCGGGGCGGCCGAGACAAAAAAGAAACGTACGTACACATAGACGGCAGATTTACAACAAAAACATTAAATTGACAACGGCCGACATTCCCGGTGAGACTATCTTTAAGTAATTTACCTTTAAGCTTCGTGGGCTTAACTAAACCCCGACTTTAGAGGGCCTAAAACCTTGCTTATCTTCGCTCCAACCTAAGGATCGAGTAATTTAGGAGAAAAAACAGAACCCATTACAGTGAAAGAGAGACAGAGACATTGGAAAGGTGGGTTTAGGTTATCTTAGGACACACATGGCCACTATACTTACGCACCCAGTTGCTAATTCCATTCGCTTTATAGAACCCTCCGTACGGAATTGGGTCAAATTTCTGCTTTTTGACTGATAAAACGCAAACCTAAGGGGGACTGGCCAGCGCGCGCTTGCCAGCTACGACGGAGGTTTTTTATATGCCTCCATAAACTCTTTGGGAGCCCAGGGTTATTCACCTGCGCTTTGATACCACCAAATCGTCATCCTCAGACCCAAAAAGAAACAAGAAGAAAACAATTTAAAAGTATCATCAGTCCAGTTGGGATCAAGTGTAAAAGATAAGTGAAATGTGGTTCCGCAGGCAGACTTGAACGTCGACACGTAGGATCCTTAGTTTTAAAGAACTCAACACGTTTTCTTTCTGGGTTCCATACAGTATGACATTTGTTTGGTAGGTTATATCTTATATTTTTTGATCACGCACCCAACACTTTCATTAATGGATCACCTTAATTATGTTAGTGCTGCTTTTTAAGTCACTAGCTCGTAGCTTCTGAGGGCTGGTTCGCTATCGTTCGGTTGCCCTTTAAATATCTTTTGATCTTGTTGGAAAGCTTTCGATAGAGAGAGCGATCATCATGGCAAAGCGGTTAGGGTTGAGCCACCTCTTCATGACGGCGTTTCTGTATGACTTGTCCGCGTTCATGGTGATTCCAGTTATCACCGATGTTTTCATGTCGGCGCTTTGTCCCGGAAAAGACAAGTGCTCGATAGCCATTTACCTCACCGGATTCCAACAGGGGGTATTTTCTGAATAACCCAATTAGCTATGCTTCATCTCCGACTCCCTCGTTTCTTTTTTCTTTCCACTTTTTATCTGTTAGAAATTTAGGAAAGTTTGGGAGGACGGGGGGGGGGATTAAGTTCATGTTCTTCGTTATTCAAAGTCGACGTAAGAAGACTCCTTGATCTTTACTCGTTGTTGTACTTGATTAATTGCTCGTGTCCTATGTTCTGCAGTTGCTTAATAGTTTTGTTTGGTGGTAAGTCGCCCAGATATTCCAATCGGAAAAGCAAGGCTGTGCAAGTAAAATGTTCTTTCCGTTTTGCCCAAATGATAAAATTTCAGGCTTCCGGCATAGTTAATTGTTTTACGATTCTCTCTCTCTCTCTCTCTCTCTGTTTCTCGCATTCATGGAGCGCTACTTCCTACGTATGAGACGTACAGAGAGATTGCCTTCTGGATCTTTCAGTACCGAGAAATCTAGGCAAACCGCCAAACTTTAGGACCCACGATCCTATGTTTTACTCAGCCATGAGCTCAAATGCGTTTCTTTCGCAATTCTTCTCCCTCTTATAACCTCGAATATAATATATGGCTTTTATGATCTCTTCCCCTGTGATTTGTCTGATTACCTTCATTCGTATACAACAAAACACACTAATGCATTCGGCCTATTCCGAACCGCCTGACCCACTACGCACATTTTCTTCTACCTCGCTAAAAGATTAAAAAATTTGGAAAAGAAAGCTTTCTTTAAAAAAAAAATTCTTAGAACTTTATTGGCTAGAGAGATTTCGAGTTCCATTGCTTGCGATGGGTCCAGCTCACCGATAACAGCTATTTCGTAGGGAAGACACGTGCCACTTTATGGGACACATGAGTGATGAGATTGTACTTTAGTATTACGTCGCTTAAGGTGTCCTTTGTTTTCAATATTTTGGGACATGAAAAATTTCAACAAAACAAATACACTCCAAATTTTTAATTTTTATACATACATATTTCACCTTTTACAAATCCCAATAAATTTCAATAAAATAAAGATTCTCAAAATTTTAGAAATATTCTTAAAATTTTGACAAACAAAACCCCCTAAAAATATTGAAGATGATACCTAGTCACGATTTGGGTTCAGTATTGTTTTTTTTGGCGAATAGAGTAGTTCCTAGTACTTCTGCTAAAGTAGTAAGGATCAGAACATGTTAGTAAGTGACATTAAGCCAAGTAAGAATATTATGTAATTGGTGCAGATTACAGGACTGGGAACACTCGTGATGATGCCTCTGGTGGGAAATCTCTCGGACAAGTACGGTCGGAAAACTTTGCTCACTCTCCCAATGAGTCTCACAATTATTCCCCTAGGTACGCAATTTCTTTGCTGGCCGGAACCCAATACTCCGTCAATCATTGTTAAGTGTACAATTAACTGCCAATTGCTATCAAGAAGTTCATACCTATTGTAGTCATTCAGGTAAGCAGACTTTAAACAAGGACCTGGGCAGCAAATCGCACTCGTGTGATGACTGCCTCTTGAGTGGGATTTATTAGGGTCAATCTCGTTGACATAGTATCGATCAGTACAGATGAAGGAACTTTGCTCACTCTCTAATTGCTGGTCCAAATGCAGTACTTGTATACACCATCATGCTAACTTCTAACTTCCTGCTAGGAAGTCACACTGATCAATTTCTTTTAGTTTATTCTGGGTCGCCAGGAAAACCACTGAAATTACTCCGCATCACTAAATGATGACATTGGCCCCAGCATTACTGTCTTGCCCTTGGTCTGCTCCACTGGTTTGCTTATGTGGTGCAATGTGTGTTGTTTTGGGAGGTTTGCATCACCATGGGATCTAATTTGGACGCATTAAGTGATTTTTGATTGTAAAAATTTTGTGATGGTGTTAAGTTGGGACAATTAACTGCTAATTGTTAAAAGCAATTGCTCATGATCAAGGAAGTTCAACTACCTTTTGTGGAAGTTGTATGTCATGATCAGACCAACTTACCCAAAGCAGACAGATAAGCCCTGCAGACCCAGGGCTTAAACAAGTTATTGGTTCTACCTCCCACGCCATCATTTGGCGGGCTCGCAATAATTAATGGGTACTGAGAGACCGTTCATTTTCGTGGACATTAGTAAATAGACCTAGTACACTGTTAGCATTAATTTCTTACAACTGCACTATCCTAAATACACACCGAGTTGGTAGAAAACTACTAGGGCACCAATTAAAATAACCTCCTTAACTGTTAATGATTTATTAGGCAAATTAAGTCAATCGCAATAATTGACTGAGTAGACCCTCACAACTGTTCATTTTCGTGAACATTAAATAACTGTCACTCCATATCTATACACCACCGATTGAGACGTCTATAGGTTAAGGGCAGTCAATAAAAACAAGCGAATAAGCACTCCACTTTGTTGGGGAGAAAATAAAAAAGGAGAATAAAGGTTATAAGCCCCCCCCATATTAAGTTTCTCCTGTCCTTTATCCCAATAAATGATCAGAAGCGAACAGAATACAGATGCTTCAAGGACCCACTTGACACCAGAAGTTCTCTCGGTAGAGATTTTTCTCTTTTTCTTTTGGTATCATCCAGTTGGCTAATTGCTGGTCCAAATTATATGCAGCAGTACTTGTATACTTTCAAATTGAAAGGGGGTAAAATGTTGCCATCAGCAGATGCTAACTTGTAGTTTCTAACTTCTAATGTCAAAAAGAAGAGATGCTATACTTCCTTTATTTGTTTTTTTCTATTTCTTTTTCGAAGTCACACTGATCATGGAAAGGGGGGAGGAGAAATTTTTGTTTTTTGGTAAGCCAGAGCCTGTGGCTTAGTTTATTCCCGAAATGACTACAAGGTCGCCAGCTCCGAAAACCACTGACGCTAATTATGATTCTGATCCAAATCACATGCATGGATATTCGACTAAATGATGACATTTCATTACAGGCATACTGGCGTACAGCAGGGCGAGGAATTTCTTCTACGCGTACTACGTCTTCAAGACCCTCACTGCGATGGTCTGCGAAGGAAGCGTCCACTGCCTTGCCCTTGCTTATGTGGTAAATCTTTCTCTCAATTTTGCAATTACCCCTTTCTCTGTGTGTTTTTTTGGGGGAGTTTTGTCTTCCCTGTTTGAGGGAAATCCATTGCATCTGTTTGTGCACCATATTGGGATAGATTTGATCTAATTTGGACGCATTAAGTGATTTTTGATTGTAAAAATTTTGAGATGATAAAATTTTTTAGGTGTTAAAGTTGGTGAAAATCTCCGAAAGAGAGAGATGAACTGAAAATCTCAGAAAGATTAAAAGGCCATAATCCAAGTAATTAAGTAACTAATTTTATCCTCAAGAGAACTCAAAACTGAAATCGTGGGCCTCATCCAGACCCTGATTTTCCTCAACCATTGAGACAGGCGAGGGTGGGTTGGGGGTTGTCTTTAATAGTTAAAATTCTTCAAATTTCTATCGTATTTAACTAGTGATGGGCTTGGACTGACCCAGCTTAAACTGAGATCTTCATGAGCCGAAGAAACGGAAAGACGAACGTATGGCTGGGCTTCAACTATTTGCGAAACCCAGCTCGTACAGTTGATTGTCTTAGAGGCCCAAACAATTTTAAGGGCTGATCTATAAAGGGCCCATTCTGGCCTGTCCTACCCTAAGAGGCCCAACCCAGCCGACCCATGCGTTGTACTATCAGCTTTGCCCAATTTAACGGTCGCTGTACTTTTCCCTCCATATTAGGGTCGAAGAGTAAGCTCCCACTATCTATCAAGTAACGCCAATCTTAGTTCAGAATCAAATTTGTTTGTGTTTAGTTTGAGCTTTTTTCTAGGCGGATAATGTTCCGGAGGGCCGAAGAGCATCGGCGTTCGGAGTTTTATCGGGGATTGGATCCTGTGCATTCGTGTGCGGAACTCTATCCGCTCGTTTTCTCTCCACGTCTTCCACTTTCCAGGTTCACCCTCTTTCTCACTAAATAGATGCATAAATAGATCCCTCACTTTTTTTCCCCCTTTAGTAAATGAGTTCCTCACTTGATTTCGGAGTGAACGTTCTGTATTCATTAAACGATTTGCGGCTTAGGTTGCAGCGTCGGTGGCCGTGGTAGCAGCGGTGTACATGAGGGTATTCCTCCCTGATTCGGTCGTAGACGATGGTCTTTCGGCCCCAATTCTCTCAAAGGAAAAACTGTACATCTCTGAATCAGATGGAGAATCAAGTAGGAATAGTCGGCGGCTATTCAAAAGAATGCCTTCGTTGGAGGATATGGTCTGCTTGCTGAAGACGAGGTCTCCACATTTTTAATCTTCGTTTCTTCTTCTTCGAAAGAAATTTATAGTCTATTTTGGTTTAAGCAAGCGCTTGATGGTTCTTATTCGGAATAACTCTATTTACGGAATTTGCAGCTCGACGCTCTCCCAAGCTGCAGTTGTTGCCTTTTTAAGCAATCTTGCAGATGTTGGCCTTCATGCTTCAATGATGGTACTTCTCTATTTCCATGAAATTTTGTTGGATTCGAGATTTATCTTCTTTCTCGCATTTCATAGGTCACTGCGTTCAACAACAGTCAGTTACTAGTTTGTTAAGTTTATGCTTGAAATTTTCAAGCTTATAGATGTTAATGATGTTGCTCATCTTGTGGATGTTTAATGCGAAGTTCACTGTGCTTGTCTTGGACCAGCTTATTTTAGTACACGCTGTGCCTTGACCCTGATGGGGAGGTCTAAAGTTTCTCAGTCAGGTGTAGTTCAGATCTTTGTTTCAATTTCTGAACCCGCTGATTAACGTCTTGTTTCACTCTTGCCTGCACTATGTTTTGACCTACGCCAGAGACAGCATCTACTATTTGGCTTATCAGGTGACACAATCTATCCCTATTTGTTAGTTAGGCACTCTGAAATCTGGTTCAGGACAGTGCCAGTAACTCTCAAAAAACCAAATCCATGATTTGGATCGTTTACTTTTCAGACACATATAATGTCTCCGAACCCCCCGAAATAACCGCCACTTTGGCATCTGATATATGTATATATTCTCCAGCTAGAGGATTTCAGTTGAGGATCCAGAGTAGTTGTCAGTCTACTCTAGATTTCAGTCTATATTCTCCCGCTAGTCTGTAATGAAGTTTATATACGATGACTTTCCATTATTCAGAATCAACTAATGCAATATAGTAGAGCCAGATAATAAAAGAGGGAAACAAGGATGACAATTCAACTAAATTTGACCTTGATATAGAGATGCTTCTACTATGCCAAGCAATGAGTTATGAATTTGGTTATGTCATCCATCTCTTAAGCAGAGCAGTGTGGATACATTTAGACCTTGCCTAGTGAGGGGCGTAGCAGCCACTTGAACTTGACCCATATGCATGTATTTAATGCCTTGACTTAAATGTTTTTTAGTCATATCAGTCTCAAGTAAATGCAATGTTTTATATTCTTTACTAATGAGAATGAGAATGTGGAGTATTTATATAGGGATGAGTCCTTGACCTTTGGGATGACCTAATTGTTCAAGGGTTTATTATTACCTAATGTAATATGACAGTCGTCAGTATCTATATGTGATGCAGATGCAACAAATATCAAAACAAAATCAGGATCAAAACAAATAAAGACTGAAATTAAAAGCAGATAGAACCGGCCATGAAGGTGGTACAAATATGTGGTGCATAAATCATCACATTGATTGAATAAAATGTAGTTACAGAATTGAGACAGTGAGACAGTAATACAATGATGGAGAAGATATTACAAGAGGAAGATATGGGAAGGAGATAGTGCTGAAGGAGATCGAAAGGAAACTCAAGAGCAGAGAGATATAATGGTTTTTGGGAGAGTTGGGGAGCTGTGAGCTTGGGATACTTGGTGATTCTGTCCTGCTTACTTTGTCTGAAAGGGCTTTATTTATAGAGAAGTGAGTGAGGCGAATGTCTTCTGTGTCTTTCAAAAGCCACCAAAACTAGGGGCAGTTCAGTCTTTTTATTTGAAAAGTATTGGCAGGGTTACTTTTCTTCAGTGTCAGCAGGAATACTTCAGTCTTTTTTGTTAATGCTTGGTTGAATTGAATAGATTCCCGGTTTTTTTAAGCAACCTCTCTAAATATCCAAATTCTGACATTATTGTTTGAAGAATAATGCATTAGTAGGTCATAAACTGCAGCTAGTCTATTCAAGGAAATATAATTTTGCGCAAGTGAAACCCTGCAATTTTCCATGAGTTATAGGGCTGAAATTCATTATTTCCTTTGCAGTATTACCTAAAGGCCAGGTTTCACTTTAACAAGAATCAGTTTGCTGACTTAATGGTCATTTCTGGGGTTGCAGGGACCATATCACAGGTATGTCAGAGATTGTTTTGTTTCAGTGCCACTTGTTACGTTCCCGTATTTTATTTCAACAGCCGTCATTCCTTTTATTCCACTCCAAAAACTGAGTGTGGCCACAAGTAATTGAAACTTGAAGCAATTCCGCAGCTCCTTCTCATGCCTGCATTAGTTCCTGCTCTAGGAGAGGAGAAACTACTTTCAGTAGGACTGTTTTTCAGCTGTGCACATGTGAGCTCCTTGTCTCTCTATAATGATTCTCTTGCATACGATAATGACTTAAGCATAAGCACAAGCACTGTTAATTGTTGATTGACATATTCTCAAAGCAATAACAAATTATAGCACATAGATCGAGTTCTCATCTAATATTCTATGTCCTTCAATGCAGATGTTTCTTTACAGCATTGCGTGGTCCTTCTGGGTACCTTTTGCTTCATTACTTCTTCTTTTTTTCCCCTGGGCCTTTGCAACTTTACTTTCAATCACAACTTTGTTCATCTTGCTTTCTTTTTTGCTTGTTCCATCATAGTTTTGAGCACTAGTTCAATTTTTTCAAGGCTTTAGCTAACTTTTATTTTCTCATAGTACAGCTAACATTTTGAATGCTGATAGGTTCCTTATGTTGCCGCCATGTTCTCCATAATGTTTGTTTTCTCACAGCCTTGTGTAAGTCCTCCTTTTCAATTTTCAAATCTGTGCCATTTGAATGACATATAGTCAGGTGAAAAAATCATTTTAAAATGTGCAGTTGAGGAGCATTGTTTCTAAACAAGTTGGGTCCTGCGAACAGGTAAGTTTCTTGAAGAGTTAGTCAAGTAATGTGGCCAATTGGCATTGTTTTGACAATGTGCTGGCATCAATCTGTTAACAACTATTTTGATCCCATTAAAGAATGCATGCCGACTCTTTTTTTCTCTATTGAAATTCCAATTAAACAGTGAATAAGACTAAGTTGCAAATATATTTCTGCTATTTGAATGGTGTCAAATATGTATCCTGTTCAGAGGGGACGAATTCTTTTCAGCTGGGTTTCTACGTTTCAATCTGACTAACTTTTTTTCTTTTATCTTTGCTCCCATTTGTTGCAGGGAATGGCTCAAGGGTGCATTTCGGGCATATGTTCCTTTGCCAACGTTGTTTCTCCATTGGCTTTCTCTCCTCTAACAGGTATTGGAAAATGATTGCCATCTTCTATTTGGCCCAAAAGCTAATTAGAATTAACGAGTTCAAATTGTTCTTCCAGCATTGTTCCTGTCTGATCGGGCACCTTTCAATTTCCCTGGGTTCAGTATTATGTGCATCGGATTTGTTTTGGTAAGATATCTTGCCTTGTGACGAAGACGTGCATTAGATTTGGTTGCAATCATCACGCAAGAGAGCACTCCTCTCTTTGACAGCAAGGACTGACAATTCATTCTTTTTGTATTTGGCTGGTCTAGTCAAGTAAGATCTATGATTTTACGCCAGTACATAGACTGCCATATCTTTGTTATATGTGCTAGTCCAGTTAGAGTACCGTATGCTAGTTAGTTTAGGCTATGTATCTGTCGAAACCAGGCTTTACTATTTTTTGGTAACCACAGAGACTGAATCTAGAGATACGCTTAAGGCGGTTTGTTTAGGATTCAGATGATTCCGATGTCACTTTGGCGCTAATGAATGAGCTTTCATAGCAGGGCATGAAAGCGTCCCTGATTCAACTGCAAACTGAACTAGCAAAGCCCATCTGAGCCCTTTATTGATAAAATATTCTTGTATCTTATCATTTATTTTTCTTACCTTTAAGCTCTTTAGCTTTGTGCTTTGTTTATTTACTTAAGTGCTTCCATATGCAGTTTGTATTTTTCTACTTTCACCTTTTACACTTCTACAGTTGTGGGGTAAACTTCTGAGAGTTCTTTTTATGTGTATAGATGATAGCCTTTATTCAGAGTACGACGATGAGGGCGGCTCCACCCATTAAAAGTGACAAAGGCAGTGATTGCAACCACGCAGAGGTCTAGCTTTCAACCATCCGAATGCTCCAAACTGGACGCATTTGCCCTTGTATTTCAAAAGCTTTTACTATTGTGTATATTGGGGAGGAATATAGAACTTTCACATTGCAACGATCAGCTGAGCAGCTGTAAATTATTCCAAACCATTGCTTGCAGCCCGTGGCAGAAGATGTTATTATATGTAAAGGTTGCATTCAACGTTGAATTCAGTGAAGAAGCAACACGCATGAGCCTATAATTGAAATGCCTGACAATGGTAAATATTTTTGTATATTCATATTTTCAGGATATGCGCCATGCCATTATCACTTTTCTCCACATGCATAAATGGTGTACGAGAGGTAAAAGGGCATATTGCTGGGCTAATGGAGGGCTTACATATCTATGATAATGGAAGTTTTCTGCCCTCCCCCCGGCCGCCCGGTTCATTGCCACCTCTCTTTCTTCTTCTTCTTCTTCCATTTTTGGCACATTATTCCTTATTTTAATTCGGGTCACTTGCTTTTAGAAGCTTCCGGTCATAACGAGCTCGTATGTTCTATCCATGCAGGACCGATCAATTCTGTTTCCAAAGGGACACGTCACACGGCACTCGTTCAAACAATTACAATGTGTCTTATTCTAGGTAGCCATCTCAACTTTTTGACAACCATAATAGCCACTGGCACTTCGCTTGTATCCTTCTGACAATGAAAAGTTTTGAAAACGTGAACTCCATCTGGATTTTCCCTTTTGGAATACCAGATGAACAATAGGGATCCCATGAAAAAGCTCATGACCTTTTAGAATCCAAGTAGAAAGTCTAGTGGCCTAAATAGAAAAAAGGGAAAATATCGTATTTGATATCCCAAATCGAATTAATGAGACGTGATTCAGTCTAATATTGAGATTGTATTAAGTTGAATTGAGTTTTATAATGATTTAAAAAATTTTAAAAGTAATATTGACAAGTACTATTGAAATCAAAGCATGTAACAAGTGTTTTTCTTATAAAACCCAAAGTCATATTGTGACACGTATTACACATTTCAACCTAAGTGATACATTTTGGTAATCTGAGGCATGTTTCTCGTGCAAGACAAATTAAAAAAAATATGTATATGAATATTAGGGGATCAGTATCTATTTAGTGGGAGAATCTCAAAAAATATATATACTTTAATGACGATTTTGCCGCCCAATGTAGTATCTGTGTTTTTGAGCACCTAATGCAGTGAGTCAAATCCTCGATCCTCACTCAAAACATGACGTCCAGATAAAAACGTTAGTCACGTTACATCACGTGCTTCGCAACTGCCTTCCCGTCAAGAAACTGCGCCTTTCTCTTTCGTGCTCAACGACCTAAACCAATCAAAACTCAGATTCCCCCCCTGATGCCCTGATGCGCCCTACAAATTTTTTTGTTTCTACGCGATGCGCCCTACAATATAAATAAATAAATAAATATATATATATTTGCATAATTGCTTGTGATTGCAAACTGTTCCGAGGATATGACTCACCCACCGTGTCTTGCCCATAATTGATCCACGTCTCATAAACTAGTTGAAGCATCTGCAACGCGTAGACGCAGGAAAAAAAAAAAAAATAAAAATTTGCAACGCGTAGAACAAAAGTGACAACCTGTAACATTATTACAGGAAATGGACCACTTTACCCAAAAACAAAAAAATAAAATAAAAAAGGGAAATGGACCACCTGGATTCAAGAATGAACTTTACCCGAAAAAAGTGTCGTCAATTTAGAGAAACCTTTCTGATAAAGGCTGAATGATTTTGAGGATAAGGACCTTGCGAAGTTATTATCAACATCTCAAGAACAGTAGCCGGTCGCCAAGAGCAAAACAAAACAAAAAAACAGTAGACAACTTACTTTTAGAGTTTCCTTTTCAGGTTTTTTATCCAAAGTTAGATTTTTAAATTTTCCAGATGAGCCAATAATAATAGACTACGCTGTCCCGAGTAGTTTAACTTCTCTCCACGTGGCCAGTATTTATGGGACGTGGGAGACCAATCTGCAGTCGATTCTGCACAACCATTATCCTCTTCCACTCTGTCTCTCTGTTCTCCCCAGATCGGCTTCGGTTTCACCATTGGCTTCGTGGGTGTAACCGAAGGATTTATCAAAAAGAGGCAAGAAAACATGTTGTGTGTGTGAAATACTATACCCGCACTCCTCCGGTGGTCACCAACCGCGCCCTTGTCTAACCTGTCACGTTACTATGCCCGAGGATAAATCAGACGCGGTGGTCTACCTTCACGGTGACCTCGATCTGAAAATCATCGAGGCACGGTGCTTGCCGAATATGGATATGGTCTCGGAGCACTTCCGCCGAATCTTTACGACGCTCAGAACTTGCCGCACACCGTTCCCTAAAACACAGGAGCACCAGCACCAGGCGCATCACAAAATCATCACTAGCGACCCTTACGTCACCGTCTGCCTCGCCGGGGCCACCGTGGCTCGCACGCGCGTCCTTCCCAACTCTCAGAGTCCTGTCTGGAACGAGCGCTTCAAGATCCCCCTCGCGCACCCGGTCTCTCAAGTGGAGTTCTACGTGAAGGACAACGACGTGTTTGGCGCCGATCTGATCGGAGTCGCCTCTGTCTCGGCTCAGCGTGTCATCACAGGTGAGACTATCAGCGAATGGTTGCCGATAATCGGCTCGTCCGGGAAGCCACCGAAACCGGAATCCGCCGTCCTCATCGAGATGAGGTTTACGAGATGCGAAGACAATCCGGTGTACCGTTACGGAATTGCGGCCGATCCGGACCATTTCGGCGTCCGAAATTGTTACTTTCCGGTCCGGAAAGGGTGTTCTGTGACGCTGTATCAGGACGCGCACGTGCCGGAATCGATGCTGCCGGATATAGAATTGGAGGGTGGGAAAGTGTTTGAGCACTCCACGTGTTGGGAGGACATATGCCACGCAATACTGGAGGCGCACCACTTGGTGTACATTGTGGGCTGGTCTATTTATCACAAGGTGAAGCTGGTCCGAGAGCCGACGAGACCGTTGCCTAGTGGCGGCGATTTGAGTTTGGGGGATTTGCTCAAGTACAAGTCGCAGGAAGGTGTGCGAGTTCTGCTCTTGGTTTGGGACGATAAGACCTCCCACAGCAAATTCGGTATTAATACTGTACGTATGAACTGCACTCCTTTTAAAATGGTATCCTGTCTGTCATCGTCATTATTCGTACGGACCGGCAGAGTAGTTCTTTTACCTTTTTTCCCATTTGAGTTTTTTTGTTTTGTTTTGTTTTGTTTATAGCATATCTGAATGTCTATCTGCGTCCGCATTAAAATATGAATT
The DNA here is from genome assembly GCA_003952965.2 of Morella rubra. Taxonomy (NCBI): domain Eukaryota; kingdom Viridiplantae; phylum Streptophyta; class Magnoliopsida; order Fagales; family Myricaceae; genus Morella; species Morella rubra. Next base: position 21,230,130 of record CM025856.1, on the reverse strand, counting down.
CTCATAAGTTTAACGTCTTCCACAAAGATGATACGATGATAATTCTTTTTGTTTTGTCTTTAATTTGACCAACTCAAAGTCTGAAATTCTGGAGTCGTCATTAAAGAAATAAATTCCTTTGATACAAAATACGTTGTCTAATATTAGTACGTGGGAAATAGCAACTTCCTCTTCTCAATTTTGGATTGCAGAGTGTAGGTTAAGGATCACGACAAGAGATTTGTAAGTGCATTACGGTTTGCGGATTCTGTGCTCCTTCACCAGTGGAGTTTATGCCTTTGTTTTTTCTGGTCTAGTACTTTCTTCCTTGTAGAAATAGAGAAGCACGGTTCTTAAAAACTGGATTGAGGGACCATTTCAAACTTTCCATTTAACTATAGGCTAGACTGATGGAACTGAGTTGCAGTATCTGTGTAGGCAAGGACTGATAAAACTAGCAGTATCTTTCTCTGATTCAGTTTCAAGTGGCCTTAGAAAACTTGCCTCATTAGGGTGGAAAACGCAGGCAGGACTCAGTGGAAGAGATTAGTTTGCTTGGATAAAAAATTTATTTTAGCTGGTGTCTTTTCTTTTGTGGGAAGTAGGGTGGTGTTGTCTTCTTCTATAAATGCAAGCTCAGATATGTTGGTTTCTATGTATTTAGTTTGTCGAACTTGAGCAGTGTACTAGTAATAATCACCTGCTATCAAGACTAATTATATTTTGTGTGCTATTTTTAGTGCTTTTGATCAAGTTTCTTGAAATTAACTGAAGAGTGTCTTGTGTGCAGAATGGAGTCATGCAAACTCATGATGAAGAAACACGGAAGTTTTTCAAGCACTCTTCTGTTACATGTGTGCTTTCACCTCGATATGCCAGCAGTAAGCTTAGCATTTTCAAACAACAGGCATGCTTTATACCACCTTTTAGTAATTGTTGCACTTATGTACAATTATTCACATAAACTGCGAAACAATCTTGTAAACCTACTTCCTCTTTACATTAACAAGAGATAGCCATTTAATTTGATGTAAGAGGAGGAAAGCATCTTAATGCCTTGCAGTTTATTCTATAGCTTGCTCCATTTAAAATCGTTCTGTTCTGTACAAATTTAACCAACTATAAGGGCAAAAAAGTACATTGTCAATATTAATTTTTTCCTACTTAGAAGGATATTCTAAAAGTGACCAAAATGATGTGTGGTGTAGAGTGAAGCCTTAAATTTTAACATGTTCGCTTGATGGGTTGAACAGATTGCTGACATTTATCGTGTGGTATCCTTCTCCAGGTTGTTGGAACCCTTTTTACTCACCATCAGAAATGTGTGATGGTTGATACTCAAGCATCTGGAAATAACAGGAAGATAACTGCTTTTATTGGAGGTCTGGACCTTTGTGATGGCCGCTATGATACTCCTGAGCACCGACTTTTTCGTGATCTTGAGTCTGTATATCAGGAAGATTTTCACAATCCAACACTTTCTGTGAGTATTTATATCCTTGAGGTTATTAACATGTTTTACGAATAATGTGCTACTTTTTGAGTTCCTCCTATCACATTAGATGAATTTATCATCTTTGGATCTCTTTGTAATTGTCATCAAACTTCTTCTCTGTTATTATAAGAACAATCTATTGTGCAATCTATTATATCTGCGGGGTGCATCATTCCGGATCTGTACTGGTTGCTCAGTGCCGCTGATGAATGATCGTTTATGAAAATTCAGATATAGGTGCCACCTTATAATTATTGTGATTCCACATCCTGGAGCTGTTTAGTTATTCTTGTTAACTTTAATATTGAATGATATGTATTGTCCCTTTCTTTTCAACTAACAGGCCGGAACTAAGGGTCCAAGGCAACCATGGCATGATTTACATTGCAAAATAGAAGGGCCAGCTGCGTATGATGTGCTCACTAATTTTGAGCAGCGTTGGAAAAAAGCCACTAAATGGTCAGAGTTGGGGCGGCGTTTCAAAAGGGTATCTCGTTGGCATGATGATGCTTTGATAAAGTTAGAACGCATCTCGTGGATACTTAGTCCTTCCTCATCAATTCCGGATGACGGCCCTGCATTGTGGGTCTCCACAGAAGATGACCGTGAAAACTGGCATGTCCAGGTTGATTAATCTGCACTTCCTAAACTGAAGCTCATATAATTGGATCATATTTGTTGAGTTCTACTTTTTCTTATCTTTTTCTTATGAAATTGACAGGTTTTCCGCTCAATTGATTCAGGATCTTTGAAAGGATTTCCTAAAGATGTCTACAAAGCTCTGGCGAAGGTTTACGATTTTCTTAGTTAAGAGTCATGAATTATATTGGACCTAGATAACTTCTTCTAGTTTAAAACAATTGCTGTTTCATCATAAGTGGATTACAGATTTTTGGTATTCTGGTAACTGAGATTTTCTTTGGTGTTCGCTTTTGCTGCAGAATCTTGTTTTTTCAAAAAAATTGGTTATAGACATGAGCATTCAAACAGCATACATCCAGGCGATCAGAACTGCCCAACATTTTATATATATTGAGAATCAATACTTCCTTGGGTCATCATTCGCGTGGCCATCTTACAAAGATGCAGGTCATAGCGCCATGTCCACAGTTTCTGCATTAAATACATTTCTCTTCCAACCTTTTATGGATCAAATTCAACTTACTTTGTTGTAAACATATTTTATGTGCGTGTTTGTGTTGTTAATGCTTCCAAAGCATATAGAAAAAGTCTGATTCTCAAATCATTATGCAACCATACCATATGTATTCGGTGTGTGCGTGCGTGCGCACGTGTTAAGCTCATGCTTGTACTTTTGATATTTTACAAAATATCTGAACCGGACTTATGGTGTCCACTGCAGAGATTCTATTCCATCTACAAAATAGCAATAACTGCTTCCCAAAGTACAGAAACATTGACTGATGTTGTCCTTATTAAATGAAGTTGTCATGGTTATTTACTCCGTTATCACATTTGCTTAATAGTTGTCATAAGAAGCTTTCTGCTGCTTCCTTTGTTTCTTGTTAGACTTTTCGTCAAAGTGACTCCCCACTTTCCCGTGTGATCAGGTGCCGATAATTTGATTCCAATGGAGCTGGCATTAAAGATTGCTAGTAAGATAAGAGCGAATGAGAGATTTTCAGTATACGTTGTAATACCAATGTGGCCTGAAGGTGCTCCCTCCTCTGCCTCTGTGCAAGAAGTCCTCTTTTGGCAGGTAAGCGTTCAATGCTTCAACCAATTTTTCCTTTTCATCACAAGCATAGATTGAATGGGCAAGTCAAGACATCAAAAAGTTGGAAGGGAGAAGCCAACAGAGCAATTATGCTCTTTTTTCATGGCTGATATATGTTATAGTCAGCATTGCTTATCTAGAGATCGTGTTCTGGGTAAATATTGTCAAGTCACGCTTGGATAGTGTCTCTCATGATTGTCTAGAAGTGTTATTTATATTGTTGGTAATTTACCACTATATTCAAAGTACTAATTGGAAACATGTTGATAGCAAGATTCATTAGAACCTATATGATTGATGCCACGTATCATTAGTAATGTTGTTCTTTTGCTTTTCCCAGTGGCAGACAATGCAAATGATGTATGAAATTATAGCCAAAGAGTTGGAATTCATGCATCTTGGGAGTTCACATCCTCAAGACTACCTAAATTTCTACTGTCTTGGTAATCGGGAGGAACTGCCCAAAGAAGTGTCAGGTTCACCTAATCAATCTTCCAAGAATGGAGATACGGTAATCTTTCTCTCTGAAACTTATTTTCCAATTTTTTTCAAAATAGAACAATCAATTTACAGTGTTCATAAGATTAGAACCTAAAATATGTCAAAGGTCGTAACCAGTTGGCCAACTAGATTCCCAACCCAGGATGAACTTAGCCAGAGTTTCAAGAGAGAAGAGTGATGATATGCATTTTTTTTATCTACCTCAAATAACCTTGCTATGTATACGTATCCAAATAAATCCCTTATCAAGCCCTGGCTCATAAAATTGAATATCTGTATGATTTAGATGAGCATTAGTTCAATTCATCAACGTAATTCTATGTGTGATTGCAAATTATAATAGTTTGATATATTATGTAAGAAAAAACTGAAAATGAGTTTTTCCATGTTCAATCCACAGGTTTGTGCTTCACAAAAGTTCCAACGGTTTATGGTCTATGTACACTCCAAGGGAATGATTGTAGATGACGAGTACGTGATATTAGGGTCTGCAAATATTAATCAAAGATCATTGGCTGGTTCTAGAGACACAGAGATAGCCATGGGAGCATATCAGCCCCATCACACGTGGGGCAAGAAGAAGGGCCATCCACTTGGCAAGGTTTGTACATTCACTCAGACTTTGGATGTATCATATTGTTACTCTGTTGCATGATTGCAATTTGTGACTGATATTCTAGAGGTGGCCTCAGAAGATTTAATGCCTTGGTGTAATAGACCCTTCAGCAGCTCAATGCATATATTAGAGTGTGTCGGGGACAAATGAAAAAAAAAAAAAAAACCTTGGCCTAATTGATTATTCAACAATGGCAATATATTATTGCCAAAAATCATTGGCACAGTATGCGGGTATGTTCATAGTCTGGATAGCTTTCTGGTAAACCACGCTTGTTCTATTTCTGATCATCGCCTTTGATATGGATAAAAGAAGTTGTTGTTCATTAAACTGACTAAATTGCTTAATACATTTGCAGGTATATGGATATAGAATGTCCCTGTGGGCAGAACATTTGGGGATGTTAGAGGATTGCTTCAAGGAGCCTGAAAATTTGGCTTGTGTGAATAGCGTGAACAAGATTGCTGAAGATAACTGGAGAAATTTCACAGCAGAGGAGTTTACACCATTGCAAGGGCACCTCCTTAAATATCCTGTTCAGGTAGATGCCAACGGAAAGGTAGGTCCTCTACCTGGACATGAGACTTTCCCAGATGCCGGCGGTAAGGTGTTAGGATCCCGTACTAACCTCCCTGATGCCCTAACTACATAATGTTGCCGATTCTCTTGTTCATATTTGATGTGCATTCTTTCCTGCGTATAAAGCAAGACAGAAGAAGAGAGGGAGGAGGGGTGACATGCTACCGGAGCCTTCTCCGATTGAGTTTAGGCTAGGATATACCTTGTTACCAACATCAACAGGATGCAATTTGTTTTATACGGTAACCTGTACCATGTACAATCGTAATTTATTTCTCTGATACGGTCAATCCCCTTTTGGGAATCAATATTCTTAAACCTTGGGAATTGTTTTTCTTATAGAAACCTGGATAAGGCGATCTGTTGCTGCCTTTGACATCCACTTCTGTACGACTATTGACTATTACAGATGTATCTAACTCTTGATATTGTGGTCCTGCGAAACAAACTCTATTTGCATGTGGGGATGTTCAAACGTTGTTGGTTGAAATTTCAATCCCTCCTCGTCTATTTGCTTTGAATATTCAAAGGTATAGAATTTTAACTTGCAGTCTAACTCGTGGAAGATCAAATTAAAAGTAGGCAAATATGCTCAAATTAGACCTGCATCGCAAATCTCCAATTTCAAATGTAGAAAATGAAAGACAAGATTTTGCAACACACATCCTGTCACTTCCAAACATGGATTAATAAGCTCTACTACCTTTCCAAAAAGTGAAATAGAGAAATATAAGATATGATCGATCCATAGCTTCAAACGAACTTAATTAACAGTGATTTTTCCCACCATACCAGCTCCCTGATGAGGGGAACAGTAGAAACCATAGTTCCCCTTTGCAGTCAAGGTGACAGCGTATGTCTCTCCTGGGGCATTGAGGAGGTCCTCCTCGCCCATGGAGATCTTGTTAACGTCAACGCCGCTGGGAATTTCGTCCTCATCAAACACAACGTTGTGGGGGAAACCGCATTGTTCTTGAACACTATCTTCTCTCCTGGGCTCACGCTGAAGTTGCTAGGAATGAAAGCCAACGACCCGTCGTCACCACCGAGCAAGACCTCTATGGCCATGGCGTTGCTAGCGAGGATTGCGCTTGCGGCTGTGGCGGCAACAGCGACACCCACATCCTTGAGTGAAGCCTTAACGCTGAGCCTTGGGACGGGAGAGGCTGACACTTTAGCAATGGCACTAACTTTGGCTGCACCAGAAGCCTTTAGGCCGGTGAACGATGGGATGGTAACGGGCTGCGGAGGTGACAGTAGCCATGGATAAGAGTTTTTCTTCTTCTTCTTCTTCTTCTTTCCCTTCTGGTATTGTTCGTGTAGCAAGTTGGGGATTCAAACGGAGCAGAGAGGAAGGGTGCCTTTTAATAGGGTGAGAGGGAGTGAGGTTGATTTTGTGTGGCAGGAAGCTGTGGAGGCGTTTGTGATTAAAAATGAATGGCTATCGTGTATGGGTTATCTGCTGGGGATTGTTGCTATTGGCTGAGTAGGATCCTATCCAATGACGTGGCTTGGATTTTTTGATGTGAGGTGGAAAATAAGTAGTCCAAATTAGTGAAAGAGGATAAGTTCTGCATGAAGCAAAAGGAAGAGATTTGATTTTTTGGCCTTGGGATGGGGTCCCGGGAAGATCCTGCATGATCCGGTGATCGTGTGTACCTAAAGAGAATGTAAAGAAACAACCACTTTTCTTGTGACCTTAATTTTGAAGGCTATAGATTCCACACTTTTCTCTCATTTCAATTATATATTATATGTGAAAAAAAAAAATTAATTATCCGGATGAGTTTGGACCCACAAATATATAGTATTAAAACAGCATGAATGGAAATAAAAATCAATAAAAAAGTTTGTCGAATTTTCTATTTATATTTGAATGATTATTTAACATGTTAATATGTGATTGTTTTTCTTCAACAGAATATTCAGGCGAAACTTGTGGCCTAGTTTCCAAGAAAACCATATTCACTGATCCAACGTTCTTTTGCGGTCCCTACAAATTAGAATCCTCGCAGATTGTTACCTATAGAAGTAGGGAAGTGAAGGAAAGAGATGTCTTAAGCTGGTGGAATATGCAGCTGTGTCTCGATAAGACAATTCCAAGCCGACGAAGAAGAATTGTAGCACAATTGAGCAATGGAAGAGTCTAGATTTCGCTACCCTGCTCTGGAAAAGTTGTATGTGTGGCAATCGTTTCTGTCCTCGTCACTTTGAGGACCCATTAGATGCTATGTAAGATCTGAAAATGTCTCTTGGAGATATGTGGCCCGTGTAGCATTCCTGCGGCAGATTTTTTTTTTTCCGGCAAGACAATCGCCTCAAAATTTCGAACACAAGCTATCAAGGGCTGACGACCACAGAAGCAAATGATATCAATGGTGGGGTGATATGGCTCCTGATTTCCTTTTCTTTTTGGCCAGGCATAAATTGTCTCTTTTTCTTCAATACTTGGGAGCCCTCCCGATACGGCAAGTTTCACCTTGAATTCTTTCTACAGATCCTACAAATCACAAGAGAAATCTGAATACTCCTGAACTCTATGATCAACTAATTCTAATATATTGTGCTGCCAAAATGATCAAATATAATGCGGAGTAACAACCGTGCAGGATTTACAACCAACTTCACATGATCATCTAGAAGGTGTGGGAACATTCTGACCACACTCTGGCTGTCTAATTACAAATTTTGAACACGATGCAGAACATTTCACTTGCAATTTTGTTCAGAATCATGGATAGATCCTGTAAACCTCTGTGGGGTAGTAGAATTTGCCCAGGATCACATCGATAGTGAACAGATGATATTTGGGTCTCGCTGCAAGGCCACAATGATCATTATGCAACTTGACAAACCTCGACCCAGTTCTAAACATGATTCTAGGGTAAAGAAGCAAAAGTCTCTATGAATGAATACGTACATGCAAGAAACTGGAAGTATGAGTCCTTCAACTGATACTTCAGAACATGCATTTGATAGGCTTGCAACATTCCATCCACACACCAGCTACCCATTAAGAGCAGTGGTATAGCAACTCCCTATCATAAGGCTCCAGTTAGATACAAAGTACTACCGTAGCAATGGCTGCCGCATAAGGATGTGCGCAAAATAGCAATCCCAATTATTCAACAGGAATGGAGTACACCCCAATAGCAGTGTAGCCACAAAAATCTACTCGCCTTCTTCCAAATGCCTAATAAGTACTAATCCTTCTCTACGGAATTGACATTAAGTGATCTACTCCATTCAAACATCCTGGAAACCTGATCAATATACAAATTCCCACGCTATTATGGGTTATCTATCCAAAATTAGCAGTTGAAATCTCTCATGCCACGTGTACAGATAACTGGACCAAACTATGCTCCAGCAGAAACAATCATTGAGTGAAGTTCCAAGTCAGATTAGTATTACAACCTTTTTGCTGTTGGATGGTTTTACACTTGAAGAATGTTTCCTGATAAAGAACACATCTTCAAATAGTTACCATTTTTTAACTTTCAATGGTACCACTCTTCAAATCGAAGTTCTTATTAATAGGGGGTTTGTGTAGTCTATTAAGCTGCAACTTTGGTCTGGGAGGATCAGATCTACACCCAGCCTGGACCTAACAAAAGCAAAACCACAACTGTGACTGAAGTGGAAAAAACTGCAAATTCAAGAGCAGCCATAAAACCCAGATTGAGAGACAGAGCGAAAGATAGGGTACATTTCCAGTCTAAAACTAGTTAGAATATACATCTGTATATAATGCCAACCTCCAAAATTATCTGGAGATTCCTTCTTCCATGAGGTCTCAAAAACCACATATAGTAGACAATAACAACAAGTGCACTAATAAATATTAACATTTAAATGCTTCGTATTTTATTGATCTTCACTGATGAATCCAATGTCTGACATATTAATTACAGTTACCCACATGAAAAAGAAAGATATTAAGAGTAAAAAGCAAAAGATTTACAAGTTTGGCAGAAACTAAGTTGCCAAGAACAAGGAAAGGAATGTACACCTCTCGCCCAATCATTCCACCTCCTTACATAGGAAATACATCGTTTCTGTCATCATCTATGTCAAGGTCCTTGAAGCCAACATCATCTGATTTCTTGTCTTGATAGTTGAAGCAAGGGTTCACATAGCACTTCATCTCGTGAAACAGGTTCAAATTATCCACCAGTTTATGAAACACATTGCATCCACAGCACTGCCAACAAGTTACATTTTTTCAATTAATCTTTGTCAAATCTAAAGAACCTTGGAATAGCATGTAATTTGGCTCAACGAAATATATTGACTCAACAGGGACTAATTCAACCTTGAAAAGAAATTCCACGGCAACTGCTACATTGACCAAAAACTTATCTTCTTCTCTTTCATTTCCCGAAATTTCTCAGCAACCAAAACAGATTTCAAAGAGAGAATTGGAGTACCTGCACAAACACGGTGCCGTCTGTGTAAGCATGGGGATTGATAGCACGAGTGGTCCGCTGGCCGCAAACATTGCAGGTGAAGGCAACGCGCATACGCCTACGTGGCGACTTGGTGAAGAGGGACCACGGGAAAGTCGAGATCCTCTCCGTACCAGATCCATCATCAGCTCCTTCAGGAACGGGCGGACCCTCCATACCCGACCCGGTCGTCCAACCTCTCACAGAAACCGAGCTCAAAACCAATCCCATCGCCGCATCCTATTAATTTCCCAGAATCCCCAAAAGCAATACCACAATTTACATCAAATCTATTTAAAAAGAAAAACACGTATGAGAAAAACACAAACCAATTACCTTGGAGAGAGTGCTATTGCCGAAGAGGGGGACGATACTGGAATCTTTGGGGTCCGATTGAAGATCGGAACCGTTATCCTCCTCTGAAACGATACGAGGCGTTTCAATCAGCAAAAAATGAGGGACAAGAATTTATTATGATATAGATAGGATAAGGACTTACTTTTTGAAGACAAGGGAAACCGGACGAGTCTGGGTGAGTCGGATCTCTTTGGAGAGAAGATCGACGACGGAGAAGAAGACGAGAGAATGGCTGCAGAGGAGCTCAGGGTTTCCATGGCGATATCGCACAGCAGAGAATAGACCGCTTTGTAAGGTTTGGAGATGTTTCGCCGACGAGGACGTTCCAGTGTGCTATTGATTCATTGAACCCGGATCACAAATCAGGCAAGACCTTGTTTTTTTTTAACCCCTCTCGCTCACAAATCACGCGTATCCGTACGTAATATCTGTACTGAATTCTAGGAAAAGAAGTCAAAGTAGTTGACCAAAGTAGTTTTTTGTTTTCTTTTTCGCGAATGGATGACTGTATTTGTCAAAAACAATAACATATGTCGATCGGATCGAAATACTCTATAACCCGGATTACATTGTAAAAATTAAAGAAAAATAAATATAACATGCAGATTATATATTATTTAATATTATCTATATAAAGTTTGAAATATCACAAACACTATAATAAACTTAACTATTGTATTTATCTCTTTTCAAAATTTTATAATGTAATTTAAACAGTAAATTACAGAAAATCTAAATCTATATCGACAGAACATAGAAATACATGTGGTAGTTAGTAGGAATTTTGCATACACATTAGACCGAGAATATTTGACTACTATAAATATTCAGACCACGTCGGCATTTTTCCTAAAGCAAAAACAAAAGGGAGTATTCAGATGCTGTTTTTGCTTGGTCCTGGTAGACAGTTGTGGCCTTTGTGCTTGGTCCTTTTAAGGAATGCCCGGATTTCCATCTAAAAAAATCTGACAGGTATATATGGAGAACATCTAAAGTGTGACTAGACAATTGAGAGCTTTTTTTTTTTTTTCCCCAGTCCATCTCCAGGTTTAGTAAACGACGAGGTTTTATGTTTCTTTAGAATATTATATGTTTTTTTTTTTTTTCTTATAGAATGAGAAAAATGTAGGAAAAAAATTCAATTGAGGATTATTACACATGATCTTGGATCTTGAAGTAATTGTTCGGATGTGTGGATCTCTACTAGCCCAAAGCCAAGGGAAAGCCTCTAACTTGGACTCGAGTACGCGAGGTAAATCAAAATGGCCGATGTATTAAACCCATTGAAATTGGATCCAGCAGCCATGGTATACGCTCCCATGTTGGGGAACACCAGCCAATCATTGACTTGCAGTTCCGGAAGCTGGTGACCCTTCAAAACCGTGTCGAGCGCATCGCACGTGGGCCCAAAAACAGTCGAACTGTAGGTCCTAGCTCCCCAGCAGGTGGGGTTGGCACGGTTGGACGTGAACGCCAGAGGCGTGCATGTCAAGGTTGCATGGTCGAATAGAATGCAGTTCATGGACCCGTAAATCCCGTCGTTGATCCAGTACTCTCTAAGATCGCCTCTGACACGCTTTCCGATGATGTTGGTGGCTAGCGTGAAAACTGACTGGGCGAAGAATCGCCCCGGCTCCGCAATCACTGTTAAACTAGTTTCCTTGCCAAAATAGGATTGCAGGGTGGCTTTCACTGCCGAAGCCGCCTCATTGAATTTCATGTCGGCCGTGAAGCCTCCGCCGATGTTCAGCACGCGCATTCTGGGCATGCCAAGCCGCGTAGCCGTATCGAAGGCGGTTTTAGCAGCCGCTATCCCTCGTTGGTAGACGAGCGAATTTGTGTCCCCACTTCCAATATGAAAAGAGACGCCTGTGACAAGGAGCCGCGCAGACTGAGCGGCTTGTAGAAGCGGAGCGACCTCCTCCGGAAGAGCACCGAATTTAGTACCCAACGGGCAGCGTGCTCCAACGTCGTCGACTCTGATCCGAATCAGCAAAGCGCATTTCGGGTGACATTTTTTGATCTTCTCGATCTCATCCCTGGAATCAAATGTCGTTAGGTTAACACCAACGCTCGCCGCGTACCTGATGTGAGACTCCGCTTTACAGGGGTTAGCGAAAATGATCCGATCGGGAGAAACCCCTAGTGCTAACACGGACTCAATCTCGGCCCGGCTTGCGCAGTCGAAACTTGACCCGAGCGCAGCCAACGTACCAAGTAAGGCGGGGTCGGGGTTGCATTTAACAGCGTAGAACGGTCGAACCATAGGGAGGGCCCTGGTCCACTTGTCCATGAGGCTCGCGGCCGCACCTAAATCAAGCACATAAAAGGGTTCTCTGGACTGTTGCTTGCTGAAAATGATGGATTGCATGAAGTCAGTCAACCCACCCTTTGACAGCGTCGTAACCCTCTTACCCCTTACCCCCGGTGCACCCAGGATAGCGGCCTGGCGGCTCTTTGGACTCGACCCCATAGACTTGGAATGGGTTTTAAGATAGTGAAACGAAGAGAACGAGAAAGAACAATTCAGGCTTGGGAGATGAGAAAACGTATTTAGACTTGAAGGGTATATAAAGCAAGAAAAGAAGGATCCGATAGCACTACCTAGCTATTTGGTGGACAAAAAGGGGGGAAAAGATGTCTATAATTGAGTTGCCTTTTGAGCGCAACAGAATCTTGCACAAAGTTCATATAAAAGTAGGGACAATTTATTAGAGTAAACTAAACGTACGATCAAATATGGTACTGGGGAGGAAGATCTATATGTCCAGGTTAATTGGAGATAAAGAGGAATGATATGTTTGATTAGGCAGAAGGGTTGGGTGGATATGAACTCTCGTGGGCCTGTTTGCATGGTATGTTCGAATTGATTCTAAGCGCGGAAATCACGCGTGAGAGGAGAATGGGGTCGGTCGAGTGTCGACCTAGCCAGGTGTAAAAGGTTTAAAAACCTGATCTCTATCTCCTATTCCATTTGGAAGGGCGTCAGACACCAAGAACCTTCTGAACCCTCACGCAGTGGTTTTTTATTTATTCGTTCATCGTGGATTTGCAGCAAGTACACTTTGTGGCTTTGGACAATTCGTTAATATGGTTCGAGTTTACGTAATATGTGGCCCCCTTCATATGTCTATACCGTGGAAAAGGGCAACTTCTAGCGTCCTTTTTCTATCTTCCTTGAATTCTTTCAAGATAGACATTTGATTCAATTAATAAGGGCTGTTATTCTTAAAACTCCTTCAATTCATAAAGGTGCATCGTAGCAGAGCAGACGATACCACTATCTCTTGTCTCGAATGTCAAAAAATCAAAAAAGCAAATTGACTTCCTTTAACCCTGACATGAACATTCAATGTTTTTTTTTTTTTTTTTCCTTTAGCCGTCTTACAGAAGCAGAATGTAAGTCTTGCATTAATTTAAATTGAGCGTCTATGTTTGGGGTTGGGGGACCGTGGCCCCTCCCCCAGCCCTAAAAAGTAAGGAAATTGTTTTTAGGTTTTTTTTTTCTTTTCTTTTCTACATTGGTCCACCTAAAATCCACGTCACGTTATACGGCTCCGCCCCTAGCCGCGAAGGATTTAACAAGACAGAGATTTGTTTTGAGAATATGCAAGGGTAAGAGATGAGAAAAAACGATCGAGTCTCTTAATATTGGGAGGACTATGAAAGTTATTATTTGTGAAAGAGAATTGAGTATATTAGAGTTTTGGACTTGAGTAGTTTGTTATCCCTTTTTCTTATTAATTTTTTTTTACAGTGAATTTTTTCTCGAGTCTCATTAACTAGTTTTTAAGCATAACTACTTAAATCTTAGTATTCTGTGTGATTGTTGATTTTATTTTTGTTTGTCAACTTATAGACAATTCTAACTATTTTTTTGTCACAACAAATTCTACTGTTAGATTCAAAAAATATTTAATATGATATTATTATTATTGAGATATTAAATATTCAAATTTAACTATCAAAATATTATTCCTATTATAATTTATATTTTCTCTATATATAGAAACTTTTATCTTCTACTTTGTATGTAGACATAATACAAAATATAACCATAAATGGTTAAATCCCTATCTCCCTAATCTTTATTCCCTATATATTATGTTTTAATCCAGTGTTGATTATAATATTATCTTTAATAGCGCTTGGACTTTGGGCTCTGATTCATTATTTAGCTTTTCATCTTTTTATTTTTAGAACTTATAAGCAATGGGCCAGGGTCCAAACACCTAATAAAGGGCCAGTCTTTGAGCTTTGTCTGAGCCCAGCCCAGCATTTCCCCCATCGGTTGTTAGAGGTCTCGAATCGCGTGAGAAGTAAAACCGCCCTGGGCACATTGAAATTTGATAATGGGTGCAATTTGTTTTTTTTATCGATAGATATGTAACTTAGTATGATATTTCTCCAAAGACATACATGCAACCATAATTTTTTTTTCCTTTTTGTCCTTTTTTCTGAGCATTGGACAATTTTAGTATAAAAAATTAGAGTACATAAACTTTGAGCTTTGGACAGTTGAAGATTGAAGAAACGCTTAAAAGCCGTTACCCATAAGAGAAATTTGTCATAGTGCCCCTCACGGATGACAAATAAATAAAATATTGGATAGATCACAAGGGCAAGTTGTGTCCCTATTGGAGCATACATTATGCCTAGTTAGGTAGAGCGATTCTATCAACGGATGTTTCAAGAACAATATTTTTTTATTGTCTCAATTATCCGGACACATTTTATCTTATCCAGAAAAGTACGACTGAAACCTAATTTTCCTTTTAAACAATCAACCAGGCTTACCATATTCTTTAACACTAAAAAGTTTATACTTTGCACGAGGAACGACTCCTCAAGCTGTCCAATGGCTCTTATTAGGAAAAAGAAACTTCTAAAACTTTGTTTTATGAAGGACAGGGCCACAATATCAATTAGACACCCAGCGTGGACGGGGGAGATTGCGTATTCAGTGCATGGATTCTAAGATTAGTCGAAGTGTGACAGGCTAGTCCAGATATCCGGTTACAAAAATGTATAGTATAATCTTGAGACCCGTTATGAAATTATTGGACGGTGCGCACTGAGGCACTAGTTTAACGTTGTTTATTTGAAGTTCCAAATCATTCACGGTTTAAAAAACATGAGTGCCATTAGAGGGAACCCAGAGGCAGAGAAGCCATGGTACACTTCCAAGAGCCAGTACTGATAGCTTTTGATCTCCGTCGTTTCGTTCTCGCTCGGTTGTTGCCGCTTTGACGTGGACTGTGCCTCCGAGGGGGAATCATCCGTGTTCGTCTTCGAATATTGTTCAAAATTCTCAACGGCTTTTGCTGGTTCCTCAATTCTTCTCGTGTTTCTTTTGGCCGTTGATCATGGGAGATACAGAGAGCTGCAGCAGCAGACCCGTGGATTTTGCGCCCACGAGTACTTGGAAGCAGAGGCAGAAGGTCGATGTGTACAGTCAAGTTCTTCATCGACTCAAGGACTCGATCTCCGCAGACGCCAATCTTCCCGGTTTTGAAGATGAGCTCTGGGCGCATTTCCATCGTCTTCCCGCCAGGTAACCCAAACTCTAGTGTTACTTTCTTTCTTTTTGCTGTTGCTTAAACACGTTGTGTTTCTTGATCTTCCGTTTTGTTAGTGTGTGAGTTTAATTGTGGCTTCAAGCCCTCCACATCAGTGGTGGTGATATTATGTTGTGGAGGGCTTATAATGAATGCTTGTGTTAGGGAACTAATTTGCTAGTTTTAGGTATGCGCTGGATGTGAATGTCGAGAGGGCAGAAGATGTTCTTATGCACAAAAGATTACTGCATTTGGCGAGGGACCCTGCCACCAGACATGCAATTGAAGTCCGTGTTGTGCAGGTAATTTTTACGGGGAACTATGTATCCTTGTATTATTTACTGTACAAGGATTCTTGCTTTATGCACTTTTCTTCTGAATTTCCCTTCTCCTGTTTTATTTTCCATTAACGCCATCCATCTAGACAATGAAATTGAATGCTTGATTAGACGTAGAAATGTGCATATTCCTGGCAACTTTTTGCTCCCCCCCCCCCCCACCAAAAAAAGACAAACCTCTTGAGGCCATTGACATATCGAATATTTTTTTTAAAAATGGAGGCAAATCCGTCACAGTTTCCTTTCTTAAACTTTCTTGTTACTCCTTTCCCCCCCTTTTTCTGATCACAACCTGATTGGGCAAAGATCTTAACAATATGCAGGTTCATTCTTCTACAGCTGGAAATTATAGTGATTCTTTCCATCCAAACTCTCAAAGAGAAGTGGATGCTGAATGCTCTAATATTCCGGTGAAAAGATGTATGGTTATAACAGTCTGATTTTATTTTGTTAGTGAAAATCAGCAGTTCTTGATAAGTTGTGTACTGTCTCTCTTGCTCTTCTAGTGTTCATCTACCTCCCCCCTTTGGCTCATCACCTGATGTCGAACTAACTCTTGAAGTCAATAAGTTACATGTTTAAGATACCCAATACCACTGGAATAATAACACTCTTTGTTCCCGGTAAGTTCTGAAAAGTTTATTCCCGATTGTGAGACTTTTCTCTGATTATCCTTGAAATGATATCTTGTGGCCATTTGAACTCTGAAGAAGTTCAATATCGACGTGTCTACACTAGAAATATAATTGTTTCTGGTTTGATGAAATAGATTTGATGTCTCCTTTGCAAAAATGAGGAAAAGTTGGGAAAAAAATCCAATCATACCATTGAACTGTACAGCATTTTGACAGCGAAGTTTGAGTAGGGATAATCTTCGTAATACGTAAGTTTTCTCCTACCAAAAGACGTTGAGGAGTGGCTTCATCAGTATATTTCCTCCCGGTTGGAGAAAACTCGCACATTTAACTCATAGTGGTCTGTGAGTGTGCTTTGAACTGTCAAATATCCTTTGACCTTTTTTGACCATTCCAATATGTATCCCATTAAACTTGTATTATAAATTTCTCCCATCTGATTCAGTTTGTATTGATTTCTTACTGGATCTGAGAGGTCCAGAATATCTTTTAGGAGAAACGATATGCTTTGATTTGATTGCTGGAAGCTTTTGTATTTTCTTGGTCAATAAGTAATGTAAATGCTCCCCAAACTGTTGTAGGGCAATGCATGAAATTACAATTTCAACAAACGACAAGCCCAAACTTTTCAGCCACGTAGCTGACCCCTCTCTCTCTCTCTCTCTCTCATAGTGAGCATGTTGATTTGACAGCATAAGCCATATCTTGAAATCAAGTGGTCTGATTCTTATTCTAGCATCCTTTGTTTAGCTGTGTTCTTATATTATGTGGTAGATGAATATTCTTGAGTTTTACATCATAATGACATTATTGTTCTGAAGGCTGGGATTGTCCAATCTTCTTGGGTAGTGTAATATTGGGTCCATACTCTCTACTGGATCTGATATGAATCACTTCCCAGTGACTCCTACAACTGGGCAGGAAGTTAGGTTTCATCTCCCCAGACTTCAACCTTTATTGGAGGGCATTGAGAGAACTTGAACTATTTAGAGATGCTTGATATGTTGTTGTATATTATCAGAGTTAATCTAATCCGGAAGAAGACACTTGTGTGGTCATTCAACATGGGTTCTCTGACAACATTAGAGTAACTAATCAATGAATAAAGGAGCTAGCCAGTTCTTGAAGAGAAAAGGAAGAAATTGGATTACTGAAGTTGACCCTCTGTGTTTCTTTCACTTGTTAAAAAAAAAAAACCCACCGTTTTCTATCATCTTTTGCTTAATTTGTCCCATCCACTCTAGTGCATCTCCTTTTCACTTTATTCTTTCTTTTTCAGTTGTCCATCCTGATGCACTTCTTTGACCATGCCCTTTTATGAACATTTTGTTATGGTCTCGACGTTGTGATCACAAGGCCTGGTTGGTTAGGTGACATTTCGAATTAGTTTTTATTTTAATAGTTATCTGTCAAAGCACAGGATACTAAAGGAGCATCTCTCCCCTTCATCCATCATGGTCTACATCCATTGTCCTTTCTTTTCTCTTAATCACCTGTCAGAATTTCTGAAGACTTGTTTACTGCTAACATTTATTATCTTCTTGTTGGCACTCTGGTAGTTTTATTATATTTCTATCTTTATATGTGGTACTAGTTCTGATTTTATTTGCAACCTTTTGAACATTTTACATTGATTACATGCAGATCATGAGGATTGCATATGTATATTTCATCTGTTATTCATGAGTAACAGAGACGCCAACTTCTTTGTTGCCTTAGCCTTGTTTATCCATATCTTTGTGACCACCAAACCAAGATCTAGGTGATTCATATGCCTTGGCACAGATTGCAACCGATCAGGCTTCTGCAAGATGTAATGGTGGATAAAATAATTGATTTGATACTTATGTATGGAACTTCCAAAAGTTACTTGCTAGTAGGATTTTCTATCTGTGAGTATAATATCTATATTAAGCTAATTTGTTTTCCATCAGTGTTTAGACTTTTTATGGTGCATTTTCAGCTGACTTCCTTGCTGTCTGAGATTGGACTGAACATTCAAGAAACACAAGCTTTTTCCACTGTCGATGGCTACTCTTTGGATGTGTTTGTTGTTGATGGCTGGGCACTTGAGGTACTTATTTTTTCCTGTCACTTTGTTGATTACAGTTACTATTCATCAGCAGATCACTAGTCCTTGGGAAGACTATTCAATTGCCTCATGATATTAGTTCCAATAGACAGTCGGGTGAACATAAGTGATCTATTTTTGAGTTATCATTCCTCAGTCCTAATGGAGTGATATTATGTGCTCTCAAGTTGCAGTTTGGTTTCTTGAATTATTGAATAAACTATATTTATGTTCTATCTCTCTGTCTCTGCTGTAATTCCCTGAAAATGGCTCGACTGATGTGCATGTTCTATCTTTATAGGAGACCGAGCAGCTCAGAAGTACATTGGTTAAGGAAATACCAACAATTGAGGTAGCCCCCTACTTGGAACTTGTTGGTGCAAGCTATAGGATTGACTGGATTGCAGATTCATCTTTAAAGATGGGTGTCACCCCCCCCCCCCCTCCCCACAAAAAAGAGGAAAATAAAATAATTACCATATCTTTGAAGGTATTAACAGCGTGTTTACTGCTTATCTGGTTCAGTTTTACCAGCATTTACAATTGGAAAAAGAGGGATTAGTAGGGGAATCTTAATTTTCTGTCACACCCTTGTGGCTGCTACCTTCCTTAATTGTCCAAGTACCAACCTCTTTTTTCCTTCCTTTCTGATTAGCAAGTTGGGTCATTAAAGCTCTATAACTTCGTGTTAAAAACATTCAAGTACATGCATGTCAAAATTGATACGAAGTTAGTTTCCTTATCATGGCTCCCGCTGTCGTTCACTAAAGAAATTTATCTAAGTATTGTTGACTTAAGTTTCATCTGTGATCCCAATAGGCAATTCCTTATGGATGAACTTTTACATGTGATGACACCTAGGCTTAAAAAATTGACATTTAAAATCAAGAACTCTGTCTCTCTGTGGAATTAAGCAATTATCTACCATATTTCATCATGGAGTTAACCCCATAGCTTTAATTATCTTGCTTCTGTAAATAGTTTACAGTGTTCTGATGCCAGTCCTTAAGTCAGGTTTCTGATGGTTCGCAATAGGACTCAAAAGCGTTTTTGAAAAATAAAATATCATAAACTTGCATTTAGTTGCGAGTTGTAGTCAATGTTTTGTGACAAAAAGAACACAAATTTCATATATCCATATTTTCTAAAACGTGTGAAAACTTACGCCCAAGAAGATGGAGAGGTGGAACAAAGGAAGTGGGATAACTTTTTATTGGTTAATCTTAGAATGAAGAATCGTGTGTCATATGAAAATGCTAGAGACAATTTGGTTTACCATGCAATCCTCATCGGGTTTTGCTTTACTCTGTGCTGATATATTTCTTGAAGAAGGGTTTCTGGAAACAATTGTAGGTCTCCTGAATTTCTACTGCTCAACATTGCATATGATTATTTGTAAGCCGATCACAAAAGACAAACTATTCAGATTATGAAAGGGTGAACAGTAACACTTTAGTTCACACAGGCTCATATCTGTAATGTTCTGTTTTTCTGTTAACATACTCAACTTCTTGTTGGTGGTGTAAGAGGATAGTTGGGGTCCTTATGTCCTGATCTTTTATCATCATTTTGTAATATGCTAACCTATGCAAATTGAGTTGATACTAAAAGTTTTCAACTTGCATGCTTTTTCCCGCATAGCACATATATCTAGATCTGATATCCAGGGGTGCACTGCAGAAGCATCCTTGGTCAAAATGTCATCATGTTCCTACTGCTGAGGATCAAGAGCAAACTGGGATCAAGTTCAGCTCGAATTATGTAAATTTTCATGGTGATGGAATTAATGGCTGGGAAATTGATACAAGCCTGTTGAAATATGAAATGAAAATTACTTCTGCATCATTTTACGATTTGTGAGTATTTTTTGTCCTCCATAGCCAAGATCTGTTTGTTTATGAGCATACAATTGATTAGAATGATGGGATCATGCAGGTTTAAAGGAACTTTTTGTAATCAAGATGTAGCAATTAAAGTTCTGAGGGCTGAACACATAAACGAAAATATGCAGAAGGAATTTGCTCAAGAAGTCTATATTATGAGGTTTTTCATATCATGTCCTCTACCTTCCACAGGCTCTGCTTTCATCATCTTATTCGTCTGTTTTACCCCTCTCTCATTGAACTTATATATGTCTATAGGCTATGTATATTTATCAGCAAATTATTATTGGATACTGTTCATTGCTGCCATAATGAAACCTCTCTAAATTTTCTAGTCCTAGTCTAATCATTTATACATCCCTCAAATCTCAATCAAGTAGTTGTTGTTCAGCTGAGAACATCCCCACCAAGGTTGTAGTTCTACATGTAAATATACTCTCTGTTAAGGCCGTCAAATTTGAAAAGATTATTGGTGCAATTGATCCCTATGCATTTGCTCCACCTTTAGGTCTTGAAATGTGGATGACCCAGATTGAAATTCACTATCAAATATGCCACTTAGGGTAGGTTGTAAAGCCTGACACTGAGGGCCTTGTCCCGAGCCCATGTGTGTGAGACACAGAAATAGAGAGATTTATGTTGATTGGCGAGTAACGGGCATGCATGGATGTTAATCATCATCTTCTCCTTATCATCATTTATATTTAATAGAAATGAAAAATGAGACCAAATCTTCACAATAATTTTCATCATATTTAGTTTTGTTCCTTGGCATTAAGCTTCCCATTTTTAAAGAAACCGAGCTATTGATTCTGTTGTGCCTTTATATAATGCTATTTACTTTTATTACGCTGAATTAAGATTATGGCAGACATTTTATCAAAAGAAACACGTAGCCTACTCTTGGATGCATAGTTTTGTTTTTCACTCTTTCAACTCTCCTTTTGAAACCTGTAGGAATATCAGGCACAATAATGTTCTTCAGCTCATTGGGGCATGTACGAGACCTCCAAGCTTGTATCTTGTCACGGGTAATCTTAAAATCTTGTGGTATATTTTCTGCTTTACATTCTTTAGTTAGAGAATTCTGAATACGAATACATGATTGTAAATATTTATTGAAATTTCCATCATTGTTTGTTTGTGTATTTTTTCCTGCCCCAAATCTGGTTTTTTCATTCCCAGAGTACATGTCTGGTGGAAGCATGTATGACTTTCTGCATAAACAAAAGGGTGTTTTGACACTTCCGTCCTTGCTCAGAGTAACAATTGATGTTGCCGCGGGAATGAACTACTTGCACCAGAATAGCATAATTCACCGAGACCTAAAAGCTGCCAATCTTTTGATGGATGGGAATGGAGTAAGAGATTTACATTTTATGTTATTTGCTTTTTACTCTAGAGCTTTTTTATTGTTATTGTCTACTAAGGAGTATCTTACATCCTGTAGAGTTTCATACAGTCATGGCTTACATCCTGATAACTGTTTTGGTCTAGACATGTTCTGGGATACTGTCCTGTGCTTCTGACCATCACAGCTGATGATGGATTGAAGATGATATAGCTAAAAAGATTGTCTCAGGGATGCTTTAGCTATGAATTGCTTGTAAATTAACAATTGTGGCTAGCAACATGATTCATAATTTCATCTTGTCTTAACAGTGACTGGGTGATCCCTGATTGACGTGGCACTTAATTCCATATTAGTAGGAAGTTAATAGACATTAGTTTCAGTTTGATAGGGACATAAAGGGCAGCTCTACTTACAGTTTCTTGAAGGATGAGGTTTACAATTATAATGCTTATTAGAGGAAAAACAAAAACAGCAATTCAAGTTATCATCAAAGTTTTTGGTATCCAATATCTCCTTTTTTTTAGAGTTAAAGACTAGAGGGTAGCCACATCCTGATTAATTGCTTTTCTGGATAGGATTTTTCTGAGGTCCTTTTATGGCTGTTGTCGCTTTAAGGCTGGTCTAGGTATTTTCTATCAGGTCGTCAAGGTTGCAGATTTTGGTGTCGCTAGAATGCAAGCTCAATCTGGTGTCATGACTGCAGAAACTGGAACTTATCGTTGGATGGCTCCAGAGGTTTGTAAAACTTTGTTAATCTCCTAAGAAATATCCACAAAAAGAAAATTCAATAAAAATATTCAAAATTTATAAAAGAAAACAACCAAGCATAAACAAGCAAATTACAGTCCAATGGTTGAACTGATGGGTTGGTGTTTTCAGTTGGTTCTTTGAGAGTTACGTTTACATGGTTGATCAGACTGGTATTAGTCTTGGCGGTGGACCAATTGAATCCCCCCGTCTGGTCCATTTTTAACAACATTAGAACATCAGAGACTATAGTCTATCAACAAGAGAGACTGAAATAAAAGATATATGCCAGTAGGGCTGTAGCTCAGTTGGTACCACCCATTGTTCACTAGCTCCAAGGTTAGGAGTTCGAGTCAGGACATAAGTTAAAATCGCTTGCTAAAGTAAAGCCTGACCTTGAGCCTAATGGACGGGTTGAGACTCTTTGGTGGTCTTATTGGTGCTGTGGTGGCGGGCTCGCCTATTGGGCAATAGCTTTGGCTCAAACCGAACATTTTGCAGCGGGGGGTGCTCCTATGGTCACACCCAGGGAGGGTTGCTACACTGGTTGACCCCTCCCTTCTGCTTAGAAAAAATAAAAAAAATACACACTAGGATTACTTGTTTAAAATGATAGATCTTGGGATAGCTTTTTTACTTTTGAAAGTTAATACATGAATTTGCCAAATGCTTGGATGGGTTTGGTTGTGTATATGGCTCTAAGAGATAGTGTTGTGTGGCTTATTGGGTGATGACAATGATTGTGTGCCTTTGGTCGCTCCCCCCTGCTGCCTCACATGTTTGTTTCGTGTAATACATGGAAGCTTATCGAACACAAACCATATGATCAAAAAGTTGATGTTTTCAGCTTTGGAGTTCTACTGTGGGAGCTGCTTACAGGAAAGGTAATTGAGCCACTTTTCACGGGGGGCGAAGAAAATGTAGCTCTCTTGAGATGATTTTTTGCTATATCTTCACTTCTGCACATTTATGGTTGTACAGACTTCATATCAATCATCTGTGTTTTCTGACTGAAATGCCAGCTTCCATATGAGCACCTAACCCCATTACAAGCAGCAGTTGGCGTGGTCCAGAAGGTATTCATCCAGTAAACCTTGACATTTTACATGAAATTATCTGTTCGTCTTATTTGCCCCAACAAGAGCCTTTTTTTGTTCCTGACCAAAATGGAGTTGGGGGTTGAAGAAGATCAGGTGCCCACAACAAGAGCTTTTTATCATTGGTTTGTTTGTTTTTTCTGTTGGGTCTGGAGTAATTTTTGTTCATTCCCTGTTTCCCCAAGATTACCATCAATGATTGGACTGCTACTGGCCCTTGAACCTTTTGACCGTTTTTAGGGTGACCTTACTACATAACCTCCGTGGCTAAAAGAAGCTTGTAGTCCAATCTGAAGAATATGAGCGCCTGGCAAATCTCATCTGGACCACAACTTTTTCTGCTGATGTAAACCATGTAGACTAGGGTATTTCTTAGCTTTCTGCGATGGACTAATTAAGCCAATTGGCCATTGAAAATAATGGAAATTATTTTGAAAAACTTAGATCTAAGCATGGAGTGTCTTCGGTTAATCAAAATGTTTGAAAAGTTTATGTAAATTTCAGGGTCTGAGGCCAACAATTCCGAGTAGCACTCATCCGAAGCTTGTGGAATTGATTGAGAGATGCTGGCAGCAAGATCCATCTTCAAGGCCTGAATTCTCCCAGATAGTTGAAATTTTGCAGCTCATGGCCAAGAGGGTATGAGAATTTCTTCTGTCCTTTTCTTCCACTCTGGATTTTTAGAGACTCTTGATGATCTTGAAACAGGTTGAAGAAGAGAGAATGGAGCGGCAGCAGAGGAAATCATCAAAGAGAGTATCTGGTTTTGGGCAGAGCAGCAATTAAAATTGCAAATGAGAAGGCTGCAACTCAAAGGAAAAAAGGAACTCAAAAAGTGGAAAAGGCCGGTTGCAACACATTGATGATCTCAATTTCGCGGAGTTATCTTTGTTTTGTATCTGCTTGTTTGGTACTTGGCTCTATCAATTTCACTAATCAGTAGCAAATGTGTGAATAGTTACAGAATTTGGTGACAATTCCCAACTTTTGTCAGCCCTACCACGGAAATGCTTTTCAGATCTTTACTTCCCACACGAAGAATATGTAGATACGAGAAGAACTGAACTATCTGGAAACTTCTTCCGAGTGTTTTCCACTGATAGTTGAAACCACTGCTTTTGCTTGATTAATTTAGAATCTGCCCATGTTCTGACAGTTAACCCATTTGGTTGGCCGACCAGTATTTTTCTCCCTGCCTTTGAACCGTGGCGACGTAGAATTGAAAAGCTCAAGTCTTTGACTCTGCTTCTCAAAAAAAGTAACGAACTGGACGGAGGTTTCGGCGCATGAGAACCGAATTTTTAGATGACACGTTCACCGATCAACGAGGTCTAAATTCTTGAATTCTCTATTACAAGGGGAAGTGTCCTCCAGAGTAAGCATTAGTCCTAATGATGTCCCCTCCATACATATGCTGGCTCAACATGCCAGTACCTTCTGTAACTAACTGTTTCTAACATAGGCTGGTTAACGTTCAAACCAAGGTTATCGAGTCTCAAATACTGACGAAAAAAAGAGAGTCCCAAAAAGATATAGCTGACTTTGGTTATGAATCATGACGTATGCTTGAGAGTACTTTGTTGAAGAAAATTGGAAAATAGCAGTTAAACGATATCCTTTACTTTGATTACATCTAGGCAGAGGTGTTGCACTCGGTACTCATATTTTGATTGCCAACGGCAACTTCCCTCTCCGCCGTTAGCAGTAGCTTTTCTCTCTCTTTAGACATGCAATTCTTCTAATGTTCTACAGTCGAGATTCTTCGCTATTGGTGGGTCACAGCCGGCATGTCATTTTGAACTTTGGAAGGGCAAATCGCATCGCACCTTTTGACTGTTGTTGCTCTTTTAATATATGCTTTTGAGAACTGCATCTAATTCTTTATATGGAACTTTTTAGAGAGTCCTTGAAACCAAGCTCTTCTTCTGCTAAATAGCAACGGCAGAACCAATCCCACGAGTAACGGCGGGTTCTCTTTCATCACCAAAACGACCGCAAAATGGCCCAAAGAGAAGGAGAAGTAGTAGTCACGCTTGATGATACTAATGGTTGTTGCAAAGAAGCTGTTGAAATCAACACCGTTAGGAGTGGAAGTCTAAGCAACAAGCTTCAGGGTTCCCCGGAGACGTCTACAGTTCCGAGAAATGAGTCAATACGACGAAGAAATAACGACTTGTCTGGCCCGGAAAACATTCAGCCGTCCTCGAGTTCGCGTGGAGAGGAGGTTCTGAGGTGTAGTTCGAATGTTTCATCTGGGCCAGATTCTTGGACGTCAGTGGTAAGCAAGACCAGGTCTAGGCTGTTAGACCCGCCAGAGGAACCATGTCAAAGTTCAGAAAGAGGGTTAAACTTTGGACGAGTGCACGAAGAAGCTAAGGATTGTGAGGACGACGATATTGAAGACATCCCACAAGAATATAAGAGAGTGAAATTCAACACACTGACAATGCTTCAATGGGTGAGTCTTATTTTAATCATTGCGGCCTTAGTTTGCAGCCTTTGGATTCCCACTATAAAGAGGCAAACAGTGTGGGATCTTCCATTATGGAAATGGGAAATAATGGTTTTAGCTTTAATCTGTGGACGTTTAGTCTCTGGTTGGGGAATTCGGGTGGTTGTGTTCTTTATAGAGCGCAATTTTCTTTTGCGAAAACGGGTGTTGTATTTTGTTTATGGGATAAGGAAGTCCGTGCAGAATTGCCTCTGGTTGTGTCTGGTCTTACTTGTGTGGCATTGTATTTTCGATGGCAAGGTTAAGAAGCAGACCAAGAGCAAAATTTTGCCTCATGTAGATAAGATTCTTTTGTGCTTTGTTGTGGGCACCCTAATCTGGGTTCTCAAAACTCTGCTTGTCAAGGTCCTAGCTTCTACCTTTCATGTAAATACATTCTTCGTACGCATCCAGGAGGCTTTGTTCAATCAGTATGTGATCAAAGCACTTTCCAGTCCACCATTGCTTCCGAGATGTGACAGGCAAGAACTCGAAGCTATGGCTAAGGTTCAGGAATCTGCTAAAGTTGGGGATACGGTACGTGGTGATCCTGGGGCAACTCTGCTTCAGGAAGGTGGGAGAGCGGTAGGAAGTGGCGGACTCCCCATAGAGGGGAAGACTTCTCAATTTTCGAGGGTAAGATCTAAAAGGCAAGATGAGGAGATCCCGGTGGACCACCTGCATAAGCTGACACAGAAAAATATATCAGCTTGGAATATGAGGAGGATGGCTGATGTTATTCTGCATGGAACTTTATCCACTCTAGATGAGCAGATACCGAGTTCAACTATTGAGGATGAAGCTTCACAGCAGATTAGAAGCGAATGCCAGGCAAAAGAAGCAGCCGAGAGGATATTTCACAATGTGGCAAATCCAGGGTCACAGTAAGTTCTTAGGTTCTCTATCCTTTTCTTCTTTATTCTAATTAAACGTCAATGATTGTCTTATAAAACCTAGGTGGTGCCAGAAAGCCTGAAATTAGCGTTCCCTACTTTCTTTGAGTCTATGTAGAATGAAGTTTGAAGTAGTTCAAGTACTAATGTGTTGGCAACATCGGAATATTTGTTAAAATCTGTTAGTATTGAAGCTTTAGGACCAAAACTTCTCTATTATTCTAATATGCTGTGGTATTGCTCCAATCTTTATGAAGACACATTTACCTCGAGGACGTCTTGCGCTTTATGAGTAAAGATAAAGCTTTGAAGACAATGCGTTTATTTGGAGTAGCTGCTGAGAACAAGGGAGTTAGCGACTCCTCCCTCAGAGACTGGATGGTATGAAGATTTCCTTACCACTTTTCCTCTGGCTATCAGGGATTCTACATGTAAAAAAAAATATCGTGTTCTCATTGGTTTTGCACGAAACATTCAAATAATGAAGGATGTCTCCATTGATGTCTTAGGTTAATGCATTCAGAGAAAGAAGGGCACTGGCATTGTCGCTCAAGGATACAAAAACAGCTGTGGACGAACTCCATAATCTCCTCAACGTCCTCGTAGCTATCATCATATTGATAATATGGCTTATTATTCTTGGAGTTCCAATCACACACTTCCTTGTCTTCATAAGTTCACAGCTTCTTCTGGCCGTGTTTATTTTCGGGAATACCTGCAGAACAGTATTTGAAGCAATAGTCTTCTTGTTTGTAATGCACCCATTTGATGTTGGTGATCGTTGTGAAGTGGAAGGGGTCCAGGTGAGCAGAGATTCTTAGATTTTATTATACTCTTTATAAAGTATTTATATATTTCATCAAAGTTACTAAATCATCTTAGTTTTCTTTTTTAACTCAGATGTTAGTGGAAGAGATGAATATCATGACAACAGTTTTTCTGAGACATGATAACCAAAAGATCATATACCCAAACTCTATTCTAGCTACTAAGCCAATTGGGAATTTCCATCGCAGCCCAGACATGGGAGACGCAATTGATTTCTGTATCCATATATCCACGCCCATGGAGAAGGTTGCCGTCATGAAAGAAAGAATGACAGGGTATGTATGGGGGTCTTATTTTCCCAGCCTATTTGGATTCCTCCCTAATGCAACTCTTAGTTCCTTAAATTGGATAAATTTCTTACCCTGAACCGTCCATTTCATGCTGTAGCTGCTATAAATATGTTATTTTGTTTGATAATCTAACTGGAATGACATCGACAGGACCGACCCTTTTCTTTTTTTTCTTTTTTCCTGAAGTCATATGTTTTGCGACCCAAAAAAAAACCCCTTTTTTCTGTAATTTTTTGTTGTTGATTGGGCCTTGTGGGTGCTGAAATTGCAGATACATTGAAAGCAAGAATGAACACTGGCACCCAGCTCCATTTCTGATAATGAGGGATGTGAGAGAGATGAACAAGCTGATGATGTCAGTGTGGCCTTTACACAAAATGAACTTTCAGGACATGGGGGAGAGATGGAATAGAAGAGCTCTTCTAATTGAAGAGATGATCAAAGTGTTCAGGGAGCTCGATATTGAATACCGCATGCTGCCCCTTGAAGTGAACGTCCGAAACGTGCCCCCTCAGATCTCTAACAGGCTTCCTTCAAATTGGACAACGTGTGCCAGCTGATAGTGATGCCGACAGCGTTACAGCAGCATGTTCAGCTGCAATGGAGTTGTTCGGAAATGGTTTCTGGTGACTCGATAAACTCTTATCTACAGCTAATTCTTCAGCTGGTACTTCTCATCAAGGCACGGGGAAACCAAAGAACTTTCGTTTGCTTGCGGGTTTTCTTATTGTGGGTTCTGCTCCAGGCTGAGCACAATTTTATAGGGGTGAACCATTGTAATGATATTTTGATGCCATTTACATAGAACACTGTTAACGCAAATGTTGCTCTGTTTCCTTCGGTTATGTTTCATCTCCGTGACATTTTCTTGTTCCCAAATCCCCCGGCATGTTTTTTTTTCTGTAATGTTTTTTGTTTTGTTTTATAACATCCTCATCGTCATCGGCATGTTATAAGTTAATAACCACCGAAGGATAGCCATTTTCAGCCTGATTGAAACGACGGTCGTTAGTTTCAGTGCTTAAGAAAAAAACAAACTTTTGTTCT
Source organism: Morella rubra (assembly GCA_003952965.2). Lineage (NCBI taxonomy): Eukaryota > Viridiplantae > Streptophyta > Magnoliopsida > Fagales > Myricaceae > Morella > Morella rubra. The sequence goes on along the minus strand of CM025856.1, from coordinate 21,201,185 downwards.
AGAGAGAGAGAGACTCCTCCCTCTCTCTAGAGCCCTCTCCCCCTTGTCTGAAAAAGCCTTCCACCCACTCTCTCCGATCAAGGGAGGAGCTCCGGCTCTCCCCCCCCCCCCCCTCTCTTCCTTCCTCCGACCATGCTTCTAGTGGCCGGAGTTTGTCTTTTTAGCTCTTTTTTTTCTTGGTTTTTTGTTTTCGTTTTGGAGGTTAGATCCTGGCCTCTCCGACGGTCTTCGGTGCACACGGCCTCCATGGTGGGCTTACTCTCCTTCCAGCGATCAGATCTGCCCATGAGCAACGACAACTTGCCGGCGCGTGAGCTCCCACGCGCGCACATGGATCTCACGCACAAGCGCTCTTTTGCCTCACTCATGGCTATTTTGAGCGTTTTTTGAAGGCTTTGCCTTGCCTTGCAGTACTCAGCCCCCAAGGCAGTTTCTTCTATCTTGGTCCGGCCTCTCTTTGCTAGTGTGTGTCGGCCACGAGCGGCCTTGTGCATGTATGCCACCTATTTGCGAGGCGCTTTTGCTTCTTGTCGCCTCTAGTGGACAGATCTAGACGTTTTTCTCCAATGACTCTCCTTGTCGCCGTCGTTTTGTGCCGCTCGAAGCTGTCTCCTCTCCTCCTCCCCCTTGTACAACCAGTCTTTGCATGAAGATTACTTCGAAGTAGGGGTGTAAGTCCGGTCCGGCTACCAGCGGAACTCCGGCTCAGATTCTGTCATCGGTTCCGGGAAGCTGACGTCCGTAGCTTCCAAGAACTGGAACCGGAGGTGATTTTGGAGCTTTCCCGAAGGTGGAACCGAAAATGAAAGTTTCTGCTGGTTCAACGAAAAACCGATTCCGCTTAATTTTTTTTATTTTTAAAAAAATTTAATATTAAAACGACGTCATTCTATTTCACATAGAACGACGTCGTTTCGTTGTTTTCTTTTTTAAAAACCCTAACTCTCCCTCCCCGAAATCCCCTAGCCCCCCTCTTCTTTGCACAGTCCCCCTTCTCTCTCTCTTCTCTTACTCTCAGTCTCTCTCTCTCTAAGCTCCGTCAACCTCCGTTGCCGCCTGCTGCTCGGTGCTCACTGTATGTGTCTCGTCTCTCTCTCTCTCTGTCGCTCTCTCTATATCTCTGTCTTTCTCTCTATCTTTCTGTCTCCATCGCTATCTTTCTCTCTCTCTCTCTTTTCTATTTTAACAAATCTGTTCTCTTTCTTGATTATGAATCTGTTGTGAATCAGGGGGCAGTTTCAGCGTAGTGAATCAATGCATTACAACGAATAAAAGAGGCTGCAATATGCTTTCTAGTTTCACAGTACATTTAAATTTTTAATTCAACCAAATGTTGAATTTATAGTAGTGTACTATAGTACCAGATCTGTGTAGAAGTAACAACTTTCAACTATTATCCCAGCAACTTAAGTGATTTTAGAGAAAGTAGTATGAATGTATTAGTACTATTATATGTTTAATTATGGATCTTGTTCTAGCAGAGATTTTGCATATGTTTAGTGGCCTAGTTTGGTTTAATGGTTGTGAATCTGCTTGTAAATAATGGTTCAAAATCTTGTTGTGAATTGTGAATCTGCTTGTATCTTGCAGAGATTTTGCATATGTTTAGTGGCTTAGTTTGGTTTAATGGTTGTGAATCTGCTTGTAGATAACAACTGATTAATAATGGCTATGAAACAACTTAACAAATCTAGTTATAACTATATCATTTTGCAATGCATAGAATCCTTATGTCATTTTGCAGCGGTTTAATGGTTGTGAATCTGCATGTTTAATGGTTGTGAATTTGATTAAATCTTCTCCTTATGATGTTTTGCAAAATATTATCGGAATTCCGCTATCCACTTCTACTAAGTCGGTGAAGAGTCGGAAGCGGAAACGGAATTCATTTTGGTCATCCTTTAGTTAGTAGACCGGATGTCGGAATATTAAATTCTGCTTCCGACTAGTCCGCTATTCACCTCTACTTCGAAAGGAGTCAGATCACTACTTTGATCGCCTTTCTTCTAGCGGAAGCAGCCATCACCTTGCACGGCGGTCGTGTTGTGTGTGTTGTGTTCCAGTCCTTGTGACGGTTTGTGTTTGTATTGTGTACTGGCTCTTGTGTTTAGTTTGTGAGCCCTTATAGTCGGTTTGTGATTCTGGGGTTTATGTTATGGCCCTTGTAGCTGTTGGTGATTTCGGTTTTATAGCTTGGATTGGCCACCAGATCTTTGGACCCGATTTATTGTAAAGCCTTTGGGTCCATTTAGGTTTTTTATTGGCCTTCTTGTTGTCTCTATATTTTGTACTCGTTGAATCATTCTCGGATTTTAATATATTGTTTATGTTGCTTAAAAAAAAAAAAACGACAGTCGTTGAATCTCACTTACGGGCCCCACCCCAAAGGCCCTCAGAGACAAACCCGAGAGAATGCGAGGTCAGCGCCAGCGAGAGTTAAGTCCGACCCCTTCTTTTTCTAATTGGTTCCGAGCCCATGAAAATTGGGAACTGCACCATGGTTAGGCCCATGAGATCGTCATTGTTAAGCCACCCACTTTATTGGTTCTCTACTTCTCTCTTTAAAATCTCCTCTAAATATTTACTGCCCGCTGGTCCCCGGGACCCAATCAACAAGCTCTCTACTCAAGGAAAGGATAAAGTGGGAGAGGCAAAGCCGTCTTCTTTGGTTATATGGTCGAAAACGAAACAAGAATACTTCGTACCAAACACACAGAAAAAAAGCAAGAAACCCAGCAAAACCCAGAACCCAAAGCTCTACCCGCAACCAATGGCGACTCCAGTGAAAGTGTACGGACCGCCCATGTCCACCGCTGTGTCCAGGGTCTTAGCTTGCCTCCTTGAGAAAAACGTCGATTTCCAGCTCATCTCCGTTAGCATGTCCAAGGGCGAGCACAAGAAGCCTGAATTCCTCAAGATCCAGGTTGATTCTCACACATTTCTCTTTCTCTCTCAAGCTAAGCTATAAATCTCTCTCTTTCTCTCACTCATACGGTTCTGTACTGTAACAGCCCTTTGGCCAAGTTCCGGCATTTGAAGACGACGGCTTTTCCCTATTCGGTATGGCTGCAATGTCAGCATTTCGGTTATTCTTTTTGGTCCCAGTAGGTCCTTTCCTTAGAAAACTATTTTCCGTGTTTGACTACTTCAGAGTCTCGAGCCATATGCCGGTACATTTGTGAGAAGTATGCGGACAAAGGGAACAAAGGACTCTACGGGACGAACCCATTGGCAAAAGCATCCATAGACCAGTGGTTAGAGGCCGAAGGGCAGAGCTTCAACCCACCAAGCTCGGCTTTGGTGTTTCAGCTTGCCTTCGCGCCGCGAATGAAGATAAAGCAAGACCAGGTAGTGATCAAGCAAAACGAAGAAAAGCTCTCCAAGGTGCTGGACATTTACGATAAGAGGCTAGGGGAGACCCAGTTCTTGGCCGGCGATGAATTTTCTTTGGCTGATCTTTCGCACTTGCCTAACACGCAGTACATAGTGAGTGCCACCGACAGAGGGAAGCTCTTCACTTCGAGGACGAATGTGGGGAGGTGGTGGAACGAGATATCCAAACGAGAGTCGTGGAACAAGGTAGTCGATATGCAGAATAAGAGTGCATGAAGAGCTTGGTTCGTGATATGTGGCTCTTTCTGTGCCGGAGTTCCATTTACGTTATTTCTTGAATAAACTGGTTTATGCGAACTTCTGTCCCCCATTTTTCATCTTTTGTTGAGTCCAGCAGATGTCTTTCGGTACCATAAAAATCAGTGGAACTGTTCGATTGATTGAATGCACGAAGGGCGGAAGGGCTCTTGGTCTTCAGCCTCTCTCGATTATGGGGGTTTTAGCCCAGATATAATTATTCATAATTCCTATAAACTGAAAGTTTGAAACAAAGAAATGCTTCTTGAGGATTTATTTCTGCCTCTGTATATTTAGGAAAAATAAAATTCTGCCGCTGTATGCAGTCTCATAATGCCGGGCCTCTAGAAATTTCATGCACCATGCTAGTAGTATTCGACGCCAAAAAACGAACAATAACTCTCGCTATACAAGCTTTTGAGCATAATCAAATTCTTCATTCCGTAAAATTCGATATTACCATCCATCGCTGCCACCCGATAAATTATATGGGAAGGCCTGAAACTCAAAGTACGCACCCGAGAATATAATTACATCGGCCGGGGACACGCTCATCGGCCTCGATCCGACATTTTCCCTTTCCCTTTTTCTCTCTATCTGAAAGTGTTTGAAGGGTTCTCATACAATAATACTCATTCAGATGATGGAATTTTGTGTTGGCTTGTGAAGATGAGGTAGCGTTCACGGATCGGCAACTGTCAAGGGTTTAAAGATTGCGAAGAAGGAGTGAAGGGCGTAGGGAAACCCAGATGGGTCATCCTCTCATTCATGGCAACTTAAATTTCTCTGGTTTTTTTCTTCGTTATCATCGCAGTAAGACCACTGAGCACATCGAGTTGCTTGAATAATCTTCACATTGCTTTATTCGTAGCTGTTGCCTCACATTTGAATCCTCTCAAGACGAGTTACCAGAGCACGTAAATCATACTGCACTATTTTCCATGTTATCTAATGCATGAAGCAGACCAATTTGTGCGAATTAGGAAAAGCAAAACATCATCCACGTCCTCTTTCTCTCCACCACGAATGCAGACCAATCAGGAAAAGCCAGACATGAAATTGCAAATCTGTCTTTAGTTCGGAACATTCTCATAATTTTCACCCAAAAAAAAAAAAACATTCTCATAATGTACGGAGTCCAGAGGTTATCTCACATAAGTACACAGGCCGCACTGAGGCGAAAGTAAAGTCTCAAGCAACATCGAAAAGTCGAAATTTTCTGGCTTGGAAAGAGGCCTTTCGATATCAAAGGCCCATTGCAAGCATTGGACTCTAGAAGCAATGCTAGGGGCCTTAAAAACTTCTTTTGGTTTCGCTGGCTGCCTCTGTTCTTGGTCACTCTAGTCGGCCCTCTTAATTTCCAAGCTCCACGGTTTGCTTGAACTTCATTTTCTCTTTGTACTCTTTCAATTCTCTCCTGTACCTTTCTTTGTCTTTCAAGCCAATGTTCTGGTAAACCTACAAGAAAACAATAAAAAGGGACTAAGTGCTCAGAACTCTTACTGAGCTCCACATGAAACCTATGGGATAATATCTTACTTTAGAGGAAACATGTTTACCAAAAAAAACTTTTATTAAACAGCTTACTGCTTCTTCTTTTTTATTAAACTTTTATTAGACCATGCAAGATGTAAATGAACCCACAAAGGAACAATCCGAAAAGATTTGTATCGTATGTGTATGATTACCATCCGTTCTTCTGGGCTGAGTTTGCTCCAGGACTCACCAATCATCTTCGTGAATTCTCTCTCCCTGTTTGGGTACAATGATTTGAGCTTGTAATGCTTCTCTGCAAAGAAGAAGTTATAGCCACTCCTATTGGGTTTTGGATAGTTGGGATCTCCCCTTCTTCTATTTCTTCTCCTCCTCCGACGATTAGAAACGCAGGGTTTAGGGGTATAGGGTACAATGGCGCTGTAAGATTTGGGAACTCTGGTAGAAGAATCCGGCTGCTCAGGATGGTAAAGTACTCCTCTGAGAATCTCAGCACCTAATTTCACAGACACCAAATAACCACAATCGAATTTCCCTTCAATTGTTCCCATAGCTGAGAAGCACGAATTTCCCCGTTACCCGATGGTACCAAAGAGTACACATAAAATAATTAGTGCAGATTATAGTCGACCTCATCCAACCAATCGAAAATAAGGAAGCTCCACTCAGATACAAAACTTAAACTGTACTTGCCCTAACAGTTAATGGCCAAAAAAAAAACCATGCAAGTTTACAAATTGGAATTTGGAACAATTTATTTTGGGTGACGAGCAGAAAATCAGCCCAACAGGTCCACCGGAGTGGAACCAACCTAGCGGGCGGTAAATCCCGAGCTTGTGCAGCCCCAAAGCCACACATGCCAGGTAAGTCCAGCTTTGCCATGGGGATAGCCTCAAGGAATTGTTTGAACATGGGAAAATTCGAACCTGAAACCTCAAGGGAAACACACCCCAAGGTTGAAGCAAGAGATAACAGTTCGACCCACCATATATTAACTTATAAAAGAAAATTATTTTTCTTTAATTATGTCATGTGAAAACAATTCACAGATCATCAGTAACCTGAAAATTGGACCTATAGTTTGCGAGAGATGGACTGATCAACTGCTACTAAAGAAAATAGAACTAATTTTAAATGTGTATAGGACAGCAGCCACATATTTTTCTTAGTACAAGATAGTAGTGGGACCCCATGCGAAGTGAGAGTGAGAAATAAGTTAGATTGAGATACACATCAAGCATATCCTAATCTAGATATGTTAACCACCATAAAATGGCAATCCACTTAAGTGTGTCACAAGAGATGCATGAACTTGCACATCAATTAAACAAAACATTTTGTGGCAGAGAAATTAAACCCACCAACACCTAGATGTGTGGTGTGGTTGACACTCACTTTATCCTCTTTGTTATTTTCGTGAATAGATTGGAGAGACCAGCCTGCGTTATTATCCAAGTAAAATTCCGAAACAATAAAAACGAGAATACCTTCGACAGGCGGTTCCGGGGAGTCGGTTGTCGTTTTGGGGGAATATTCCACAAGAGCCAATTCGGGTCTCCACGAAGGGCTGCCGCCAGCAGAAAACGAAGCTACATCGAAATTAAATATGAGGATCATATTAAATCAACAAAGTAGAACAATAAAGAGCAGAAAAGAAAATGGCATTAGGAAGCATGAAGCAGCGACAAGATCGAGGAACAACAAAAGTACCTCTAAAAACAGAGGAAATGAAAGAAAACAGAGAGGATATGGGAACGAAGTACCTGTTGGAGTAAATACAGGACCTTGTAGCTTAAAGAAGTAAACCTGTTCATACTGGTAAAGAAGACCAAAGTAGTGTTTCCTCAATACAAAAGAAGCGCTTGTTGTTGTCGGGGAGAACCTGAAAACATTACCCACTTCCCTCCATTTCTTCTCCGCAACAACCTACACGTTTTTTCATATCTTAGCCGAAAATCATAATGTACTCCAGACTAACAGTATAGATGCTGGATTTTCCATTCGAGGGACCAGATGTAAGACCAAACCTTCTCGTAACCGCCCCTTTTTGTAACCTCCACATAAAGAGTGTGCAAATCTAGCTCCTTTCCCCCAATCACAGGAATCCTTAAATATCAAAGGAAAAAGAAAGGACGATTAAAGAACACAAACTTATGAATTGTTTTTGTGTACGAAACAGAGTTCAAGTAGAAAGGGGAAAAAACAATGTTTTTTTTTTTATTCTGTAAGATCCAACGAAAAGAACAACCTTTGCTATCGAATAGTATTGTGAGTGAAGAAAACCCCGAGGTTACTATTCAACAGAAACGAGAGAAAGAAAAAGACTTACATAAATTTGGTGGTCATCAGAAAATGGAAGCGCCTCAGAGTGTCCCAGAAGGCTGTGGGGTCGCTGACAACATCGTCATGCGAGGCAAGTGGAGCAGGATAATGCTTACCCTCCGCGAAATTCAACCTCTTGTTTCTCCCTGCTGGCGACATTTTTCACGGCCGCCGGAGAATCGAAAAGGCAGGATTGAAGAGTCCGAGAGACAGCGTCATTTATTTAATGACGGTAATAGAGAAAATATGCATGATTTCCGAGATAAAAATTGTGGTTTAAGGGACGGTAAGTCTGACCAGTGTTGATTTAAAGAAGAGGGTTTTGGACGCGTGGGAGGTAACGGTTATGCAAAGTTGGCTTTTTTCCTGCCAATTTTGAAAAGAATGGCCAAGCACTGTTGCGAAGTCCTAATGCTTATTTATTTTTCACAGGCTACGTTCATAATTACGCGCCTCTATTCCCCTCTATTTCACTCTGTTTCTCGTGCACCAGTAAGCCTGACATATCTGCAGCTGTATGACCAGTGATTACTCACTCCCTCTTTTCCCTTTGTCGCCAAACGTTGACATGCCCTTGGGCTTCTTGCTCTGATATTTATCTGACTGAAGCGTATCTTTAGAGTACATTTGGTAGTAGATATATGAAGATACTTTATTAGGGGTTGTTTTAGAGTGCACAGGTACGGAAGGTTATAAAAATCGTAGGCTGGGGATCGAAACACTTTCCTCGAAGCTGGTCAATAGGTTCAGCACTTCAGCAGGTCTTCCTTTTATCCGGTTTTTGAGGTGTGTCAGGTTTTTTATCCACAGAAACATGTTTGGACCTCCCATATATAAGCTTGACTGGGTGGTTTACGATAGCTGACATGGAAAAATCATTTTGTTTGCTTCTTCGTACATGTTTACTCCCTGCGAAAATCCCGTGTACCAGAAGCATGTACTGATGTACATGTAAGGAAAAAATAAGTTATAAATTATCATTAAATATTGTTCAAAATTTTGAGTGTATGAATCCTAAGAGAACAGTAATTTTAGAGAGATATAGATATAAATTTATAATAGTTAAACTCCACGTCATTAAATAATATCTATATACAATAATTGGCAATATGAGCTGTATAATAAAATGCATGAAATTTACCTATTACATCTTTATCTTTTGATTTTTATCTATCAAAACTTGCTCTTTCATTTTCGTCTTGTTTTTTTTTGATAAAAATTGTAAACTCAAATCTTTATGATTAATTTAAAACTCAAAAGATCATTTATTGAAAAGTCTCAAAACCTACGTAAAAAAAAAAAAGTCTGGATTAAATGAGTAAATTATCTTATTTTCTTTCTTTCTTTTTTTTTTTAACTGAGCAGACTTAAACGTCCTCCACCGCAGACGAGGCGAAAGCTTTTGCTTCGCAACCCACATCGAGAACGAAGAATGGTCTGCTGGGTTCGTATCGCTTCTATAGGGGGGCTAATTAACGCCTTCAAACAATGATCCTTCAGGCAGTAAACGGGATATGACGAGTGGTTGGCTCTAGCACATGCGATGAGAGGTGTCCGCCCCAATAGCCTGGTTACGACATTGGGGCACTCCCATTTTAACCAATCTGATCCTTAGCTTGAAGAATCCTCCGTACCCTGGCTTGTCTAGTGCGCTCAACTGGATCAAGTCAAATTGGGTATCTGAACATTTCGGTTCCCGCACCTTCCCAATTAAGCCACATAATTGAATAAATTAATTAATTAAATTAATTAAATTGGGTATCTGACAGGCGTGTAATTTCATTTTTATTTTTACTAGCTTGGAATTTAAAAAGCTTCCTCTTTTGTACATCTTTATGTCGATATTGATACAATTAAATATGTCAGATGATTTTGTTTTGCTGAATTTTATGCAGCAGATGCATATTATCAGGCTCCCCCTCTGAACGTTGACAATTGAGGTGCACATTAATTTCTTAGTTTTAAACTTATGGTCCCTCCCTTGAATTTAAGACCTCACTCGATTTGCTGTCTTTTTTGAGATGGAAAACTCATATTTTAGGACAAGGCAGATGTACTGTACATGCCATATTTAAAATAAAACTAACAAACAATTTGAAAAATTATTGTATAAATACAAAGAATAGTAAATTGAAAAGTAAAAATAAAATAAGGAAAAATATCATAGTAGACACTAACTTTTAATTTTCTAACTACTCTTTATAAGTTTTAAGACATTAATCATTGCCCTTAATTCAATTATTAATCGAAATGTCCAATTATTAAGCACATTGAAGATTTAAAAGAAAATAAAAATATAGAAAATTTATTTTTATTTTTTTCTTGGTGGGCATTTAGGCATTTTTTTTTTTTTTAATTTTTTTTTGTCTTTTTTTTTTTTGTGTGGCTTTTATTCTTTTTATATTCTTTTAGGGCATGTTCGTTTTGATGAGATTTTTAGATTTGAAGTGTTTTGAGAATTTTTAGATGATATTAAAGTTGTATCGATGTTTGTGTAGAAATTGTTGAGGTGTAATAAAAGTAATGATGATTTTTAAAGTTGTTTGTAGATTATTTTTATTGGATGAGTAAAGAAAATAAAATATAAAATAATATTTTTTATTTATAATATTTATTATAATTTCGATTTTATTTTTATTTTTTTTATTATAATATAAATATTTGAAAGTATTAAAAAAAAAAAACGACAAATGCGGTTAAAAAATAAAAAATAAAGAAGAAGAGAAGAAGCGTGATTCACGCTACTAACAAGCTGCAGGTATCGCAGGGACAAGGCAGGGTATCGCAGGTATGGTAGGGGAAAAAAATTGCGCAGTATTTAATGGGCGGATGAAATGACCGTATTACCCTCAACTAAAGCCTTAATGTTGGATAAAGCAATTGGGGCATTTCGTCTATTCTCATGTCCGAGTGGTTATTGCACTTAATGTGTGGGGCCATGTGTTTTTTAAAATTTCGTTTTGCCCTTTGATATTTATGTTTTCAACACAGTACTTGAGGGTATATTGGTAATTTTCCATAAACATGGTCAGGGTAAAAATGGAAAATCACTACCTACATCCTAAATTTAAACATGTTCGGTCTACAATACACAAATGTGGATTCGCATTCTCAAATTCTCCACGAAACGAACACGCTCTTAGTTTCTCAGTTTTTTGTATATATTATATATATTTTTTACTTTTCAATTTATTATTCTTTTTAATTTTTCAGATTGTTTATTTATTGGGGTAAAGTCATAGTTAGCCCCTATGTTGAGCAAAAATCAAATAGTTACCCTTAATTTTCAATCCCATAATTTGAGACCCATAACTTTCAAAACATATCAATCTTCGCCCCCCCCCCCGGGTCTAAATCAAGTGTTAAATTAGATGGAAAACCATAAAAAATGACCAAAATGCCCTTCAAGATAAAATTACTAAAAAAAATTAAAAAAATTCATTAAAAATAAAAAATGATATTTTTTAAATAAAACTATTGAAACTCTGTTTCAATAATCTATTTATTTTTAATTTATTTATTAAATTTTTATTATTTTATTTATTTTAAAAAATTTAGCCTTAGAGGAGATTTCGGTCATTTTGCATGATTTTCCGTCTAATTTAACGTCTGATTTAGACGGGGGCGAAGATTGATAGGTTTTGAAAGTTATGGGTCTCAAATTGTGGGATTGAAAGTTAGGATTAACTATTTGATTTTTACTCAAACATAAGAGACTAACTATGATTTCACTCCTTTTTTTATTTCTTTTATCCACGTGTAAAGGGCTCAGTTTTTTTAAAAAATATGCCACATGCATCTTGTCTATCTTAAAATGTCATTTACGAATTTTTCATTTAAGAAGAGACTGCAAATCGAGTGGGGACCTTGAATGCACAGCTACAGGGACCATAGTCTCATAAAGAAAAATAAAAAAATAAGGCAAAGATCTTAATTCCAAAATGACATAAAAGTATATGTAGTTTATGATAAAGTCAAAATTAACTTGCCTATCACAAAGTTAACTGGACAAGAGGTTCAAGGGAGTTGGGCCAGAGACTAAGTGTTTGGATGGACTGAAAGGTTAAACAGTATCTTTTTTTTTTTCTATAAGTAAAAAAAAATAATCAAAGACACGAAATTTCCAATATAGAGATATCATCATGCTTTTGTTAGTTATCAATTTTTCTATATTTTTTGTTCTTGAGAATTTTTCAAAGAAGAAGTATTCGCCTTCTTTTCCTTTATTTTCTTAATATCCCCCCTTCTTTTATCTCGTGAGCCTGGGTCGACCTCTCGTTTCTTTTTCTTGTGAGGAAACAATGGTAGAGTCTTGGTTCTTCCATGCCTTGCATTTATTAAGTGAAATGTGATTATTTATTCTGCAGACTCTTTCGGCTACTTTGATAGGACCCGTCATAAAGAGGATTGTCCCCTTCGATTCTCAATAGTTCCTGAGTGATATGGGCCGGTGAACATGGGCTACAATCCGTTTCTATTCCTTCTGTGCTCTTCCTATCGAGTTATCTCCTCGGGCCGAGCCTCGGGTTGGAAGAAAATCCACTCCGTTTATATTATTTCCAAACAAAATTGATGGTAAGATAGCCGACCTTGGCCCCCGATAAAGATGTTAGCTGCTTAGGAAATTCTTTTTGTAGATAGTTGAATAGAGGAAGATCATAGGCTCACAGCACTGTAATCATAGAAATAACAAATTTTGTTTCGACATTCCAATAACTCATTTGAAACTTAGAATGTGTATTTCGCTCCTACTAAAACTGAGAGCTATCCAGCATCCCTAGGTTTGGCGTTGAATAAATTTTGATCGAATGCTTACAGCAGCTGTCGCACGTCTGCCAAAATCAAAGAAAAGTATTTGAGACTGAAATTGTAGGGCTTTACCCCGTAGGGAGCCCTTCCAGAAATTCTCGAAGGCCTAGGCTGAACCCAGGCCTAAGAGGGGGTTTGGAAATAGTTTTCAACCAGCAATAGACGCGCCTCGGTTAGAACCTCACTAGCTGCGTCATTGCCCCAAGCGCAAAGATGATTTTGTTCGTCTCCCTCAACTCGTTTTATTGGGCATCATTTGTCTCCGCTGAACATCACGTTCTCCATGTGGGACTTAGAAGTCGAAGTATATCGATGTAGGTTCTTAAGGCCGCAAATGCTATCTCGAAGTTGAATTTTAGTGTGATGATCAGGAAGCAGAATAGGATGGAAAATGGTAACAATCCCGTGTCCCCTATCGCTTCCATTACGGTCTCTCTCCTACATTCATCATTACCGTCTGATTCTATCCAAACTCTTCATCCAGAGAAAAATACACAATGCTCTTTACCCTCAAACCTTCTCTCTGATGTATACCAATCAAGAACCACTTGTTTCCAATCTGATTTGCACGATAAACTGTTGCTCTTCTGTTTCATACTGCCGGGTAATTCATGCACGCGTAGTCAAATCTGTAAATTATAGCGATGGATTTATTGGTGACCAGTTGGTATCTAGCTATATCAAATTTGGCTGTAGCGAAGATGCGCAGCAGTTGTTTGATGAAATGCCTAATAAGGATGTCGTCTCCTGGAATTCTTTAATTTCCGGGTTCTCGCAAAGAGGATATATTAATAAGTGCCTGTTTGCACTGTTTAGAATGAAGCTTGAACTGGGAATGAAGCCTAACGAGGTTACTTTTTTATCCCTTATCCCCGTCTGTACCTATTTTGGAGCTCTGGATGTAGGCAAGTACATTCATGGCTTTGCACTGAAAATAGGGACGTTGATGGAATCTAAGGTTCTGAATTCTCTCATTAATATGTACGGGAAGTGCGGGTATTTGGATGCAGCTTGTCAATTATTTGAGGCAATGCCTATCAGAAATATCATTTCCTGGAATTCTATGATTATGAATTTTACCCAGAATGGACATGCTGAGGAAGGAGTGCGTTGTTTTAATTTGATGAGATTGGCTGGAGTTAAGCCTGATGAAGGTACTATCGTGGCCTTGCTTCAGGCCTGTGAAGATTTAGGTGTAGGAAAACTAGCAGACGGCGTCCATGGTGTAATTTTCAGCTGTTGTCTTAATGCAAATGAAAGAATTACAACAGCACTTTTGATTGTGTATGCCAAGTTGGGAAGATTAAATGCGTCAAAAAAGGTTTTTGGGGAGATGATTAGTCCAGATGGAGTGGCTTGGACAGCCATGCTTGCTGGCTATGCCATGCACGGTTGTGGAGGAAAAGCATTGGAGCTCTTCAAAATCATGGTTAAGGAAGGTATGAAGCCTGATCACGTTACATTCACACATTTGTTAAATGCTTGTAGCCATTCAGGGTATGTTAAGGAGGGCAAGTATTACTTCAGGATAATGTCTGAAGTATACGGAATTGTACCCCGTTTGGATCACTACTCATGCATGGTTGATCTTCTTAGTCGCTATGGTCTTCTGAATGAGGCTTATGACCTGATTATGAAAATGCCAATAGAACCTAATTCTGGTGTCTGGGGAGCCCTCCTCAGTGCTTGTCGGGTCTATGGTAACGTTGAGTTGGGAAGAGAAGTTGCAGAGCGATTGATTGCTTTAGACCCATCAGACTCCAGAAACTATATCATGCTTTCAAATATATACAGTGCTTGTCGTCTATGGAGAGATGCGTCAATGGTGAGGGCTTTAATGAAGGATAGACGTGTGATCAGAAACCCTGGCTGCAGTTTTATCGAACACGGGAACAAAATCCATCGCTTTGTAGTTGGTGATCGATCTCACCCTGAGTGGGAAAAGATACATGTAAAGTTGGAAGAATTGATTAGAAAGATGCGAAAGGCTGGATTTGTGTCTAAGACTGAATTTGTTCTACATGATGTCTAAGAGGAGGTTAAAGAGGATATGATCAATGAGCATAGTGAGAAGCTAGCTATTGCATTTGGCCTTTTGGTGACTAATGCAGGCATGCCATTAATAATAACAAAGAATCTTAGAATATGTGGGGATTGTCACAGCACAGCAAAGTTTGCGTCACTGGTAGAGAGGACTATCATAATACGAGATTCAAAGAGATTTCACCATTTCAACAATGGTTGGTGCTCTTGCAGTGATTATTGGTGATCCTCTCCTCCTTACGTGGTGATTTACAAGTAACAGCATTACTGTCGCGTGGCAATCATTGATCTCCAATACATAATTACTTCGAGAATGTTAAGGATGGCGGAAGAGGGGCGAGCAATGTCAATGATCTGGCATAACACTCGGTTGTTATGCGTTTGCCTCTTCATGTGGAGGAAATGGCATATTTGCGTTGGGGTCATTGATCCAAGAAAAGGTTGTTTGGGTGACTGGTCACTTGTTGAATTCTTGAAAGATGTCAAATGTCTTTCAGATGGGGAAAAGGCTTTGATTAGGCCTGATCCTGTCTCGACCGAGTGGGATTTTTGCTTTGTGGTGAGGAAAACCAAAATTATCTCCTGTCAAGTTGATTCAGAACATAGCAAAGAAGAATCCTGTTGTTCGCGTCACCTTCATATTTATGGTAGTATTCAAATTAACCCATGGTCAAATTTAAAGACAGACCATGAACGTGATTACGTTTTCCTTCCTAGCTTTTTCCCTTCAGGTTTTAGCTGCACCCTAATTTTTTTTTTCCTTTGTTTCTGAAAAAAAAATAAAAAAGATAATGCATTTTCGCGAACAAGCGTTACTGATTTCCCCCCGCCAAAAACTCACCCGACCAATATGAGACTGCTTCAGTTTGGAATCAGCAGTGCCTCGAATACAGTGGGTCAGTCTTTTTGAAGTTCACCAAAACTCCAATCCGCTCTCACATTCGGCTCGTTTCTTGCCTCCAAGCCCATGGTTTTGGCCCACAGCCAAGCTGATTAGCTTTTCAGATGGTCCGATTTCTGACAGCAAAGAGAAAAAAAAAGATTGCAGCAGGCTAATTGGCATGATTCCAAGCGGGTTCCTATAAATAACGTAAACGTCTCTCTACTTTTCCTCCTATCAAACTTGACCATTCGCACGTTGAATATCCCTTCTTTGTTAACCTCACGCATGTGTTTAGATTTTTTTTTTTTTGGTTTCCTATTCAAACGTATAAATATTATTAGTCAATTCGTCTTGTCGTTTACTTCATAAACACTTGAACGTCCGCCGGAGAGCATTCATTCCATCTGTTTTCTTCACTTTATTTTGCAATGGTGGGACAGACCCATTGAGTGAATCCCACCATTGATGTAACCCCAATAAAGAGTGGCCCTCGTATATGATTGCTTCCTCTCTATTAAGCTTCTCCGCAGACCATGGCCCGCTGAATGGACCAATCAATAAAGTTGTTTGAGTGGATCAACAAAAAAGGGTCCGTTGATTATAGTGAATTATTTCATACCACCACGAGATCACCTGAATAATTGCTGGCCATGAATGGGTTACTTCAACTTTAACTATCTATTGGAGACATCCTCCGGTGGTGATTTAGTGGTATTAGAATTTGGTTAGGACCCTGAGGTGGTGTGCAACAAAAATATGAATCTTGATAAGCTCATTCTGTACCGGTAGTCTCTAATCACGTAGAATCTCGAATTTAAATAGTTGAGAGTTTCGTTTATCTTGAAGAATCTTTTTGCTTAAAAAAACAAAAAGTATACATTAAAGAGAAAAAAAAAAAAAGAAGAAAAAAGAGTTTAAGCAATGAGCGGCTTCCCTTCCCTTCTTCTCTCACCCCTACTTTTCTTTTCTTTTCTTTTTCTTTTCTGTTATCTTAGAGCTGATAAGTCTTCCTCGTGGATGTTGCGAGAAAAAGTGGTCTGTGCCTTTGATTTTCCTAACACGTACCTTGGTCACATCATTCTACCGTTTTACGTGTATTAGTGCCTTTCTTACCAAGGCCCCCCGCTTTGTTTATCAATTAGTAACCTTCACCGAAATCAAGAAGTTTGGTTACTTTATGAATAAAGACTGACTACGGCGAAACCGCGATAAGTTAACGCGAAAGGTGTTTCTATTGGACAGAATACACGTGAAATCCGGGTCAATTACATGCGTTAATTCTCTAACTCAATTTAATCACACAGAATACCCTTGGCCGTGACCCCGCTGAAGACTCGTATCCTGCCCAGAGATTAGGGTACCGTTTGTTTCTCCAATATTTTGGGTATAAAATTTTCAGTAAAATAAAAACAAATTTTAAAATTTTTAACTTTTACATATACACATTTTACTTTTCACAAACTTTAATAAATCTCAATAAAATAAAAATCTCCTAAATTTTAAAAATATTCCTTAAAATTTTACAAACAAAACCTGTCTAACAGTCCATGTCAATCTGTAGGACCAGATAAGCTGAAACTGGGCCCACACTTGTCAGTGAATCGGCGATACCCACCACCGAGTTGGACCGGAACAACCTCAATCCAAATGGAAGATGCTTGAGAATATACCCCCCAGCCGACTTCGATAAAGCCACTCTTTTCAGAGCCCCCATGTGTCATATAAAACCCAGATTCCTAACCCACTTCGTTCCCCTACGTTTCAAACCGCTTCTATACGTAAAAACACATTCCCTCCCTAAAAACCAAACCACTTGTGGCCTAGGCTGTAACTTCCAGCTGGCTTTGAAGTTTTGCGCCATGAATTCTCCATTAACACTCTCTCCGTCCGATCAAGAGCGTCTTATCGAGAAACTCGAAGTTTTCAAGATCCAGGGTCGCGATAAACGTGGCAATAAGGTGCTCGCCGTCATCGGAAAGCTCTTTCCCGGTAAGAATGTCGTGAGGGGTTCCTTTGAATGAATTAGAACGATTGTTTTTAAGGCTTCTTACCTGTGTTCCCTCTATGTGAAACGGGTTGATCATTGTTTTCCTGTAATGTATTTCGATCAGCTCGTCTTGTGAGTACTGAGGTTTTGAAGAAGTATATGGAGGAGAAGATTTTCGCCAACTTGGGGGAAAGGCCGTTCTCGATGGTGTACATACACACCGGTGTGCAGAGAGCCGAGAACTTCCCCGGAATCTCGACGTTACGATCAATCTACGAGGCTATTCCGATCAGCGTCAGAGAGCAGCTTGAGGCCGTTTATTTTGTACACCCGGGCCTACAAGCTAGGCTCTTCCTTGCCACCTTTGGGCGTTTGATCTTCAGCGGAGGGTACGTAAGCTTCTCTTCGAAAGTCGATAAGCCGATCCTGCCTTACCCCATTTTAGCCTTTGGATACTGACAAAAGCCATAACTTGATCTAATGCTCCGCTTGGACGCACCCTATAAACAATAATCCCACTCCACCACCAAGAGCTTTCGAAACTTCCAAGATCAAAAGAAAGAGCAATATTATACATGGTTTATACTTTCTTATCCGCTCGATTTTTGTTTTTTTTTGTGTGATTATTTTAAGGTTGGTGAGCAACGACTGAAAGACTTTGGAAACTGCAGGTTCTACTGGAAACTCAGATACGTGAACAGGCTGGAGTTTCTATGGGACCAAGTGAGGAGGAACGAGATTGAGATACCAGAGTTTGTATACGACCATGATGAGGAATTGGAGTACCCTCCGATGATGGACTACGGCCTGGAGAGCGACCACCCTAGATTCTACGGTGCAGTACCCTCGGTGGACTCTCCGGTATCCATGTACTCCATGAGGTGTATTGCGTGATAGGCCCTCTCGCGGGCCATCGTGTGTTGACGAAGGATATGTAAATGTTCTGCTTTTTCCTTTTAGGGGAATCTAGAGGACTTTTTTTTTTTTTTTTGTAGTACAGTACAAAGAATGCCGTGTTGGGCAGGGCAGGATGAAGCGGAAACAATCACACCTCAGCAGAAAATGACAACTTTTTCTTAAAAATTACCGTTCATATCGCAGATTGTGGTTACTGTGGTGGACCAGCAGCACAGCCTAGTTTGGGCTTTGGAGAACACCAAACACACATAACACTGAAATCTTAGCCCAAAAATCACCAACCAACCAAAATAGAACCTATTACCTCCCCAATCTTATTGCAGCAACTCAGCGGGACACAAATGGTTTACAAATATTACAGGTTGTCCGGCATGTTGCCTATCGGAACGAGGACAAAAAGACAAACAAAGAGTGCCCGGTGCCCCTGAAATCAGTCCTAGATAGCTGCGAGCCTGCGATGCCCTCCCCTGGGAAATCCAACGGGTCAAGTAATTCCAAATACAACAAAACATGGAAGAAATAAGAAATTACACGTGGGACTTCTGTAGCCATGCCCAACTGGTAGGAAATAAGCATGTGATAATAGAAAGTTACAACCACTTTTGTGATAATACTATAATAATATATAAGAGCTTAAGAAGCCTAAATAAGAATGAAACTGCGAAGATCGCGGTGCGAGAATCTTGCTTTGTATGCAACTAATAATGCAAGCACTTGCTAATTAGGAGGAGAAATCGGGAGAGAAAAACAGGACTTACATTCAAGGTCCTGGATTAGCAGGGATTCGGCGTGACCCAAATTGGAGGGCCTCCGTTTATTGGAGAATAAGGATTTCGCTGATAACAGGGTAAAGGCTCAATGCTTCCATCGCAGAGGTTGAAGATGCCCAGATCATAGTCTCCGAAAGCACCATCGTAGTTGAATTCGCAATAATCATCCGTGTAATATACACAGTTCACTCTGCATCCCGCAAAATCGGAAGCCGATAACGACAACGATGAGTTTTCGCCTACGAACAACATCCGGTCACCCAAGCTGACGACCCGCTCCCACTGCTGCTCGCTCCAATTCATTCTGAAAATCTCGAACCTCACCGTTTTGTAGAATAGGTTTGGAGCGAAAGGGGCGGCATCGTCGCATTGAAGATCCACGTACCGAGTTACCAATAACAAATCGTCCCCTGAATTCACCAGATACCGCATGTCGCCGCCGATTTGGATCGGATTTCTGAGAATCGAAACTCTCGGGGATGCCCCGCGTACATCGCACACAGCGATTGCACCTTGCTTGTCTACCGCGTAGAATTGGTCGTTGTAATATATAATGTCCTCGCAGAAAAAACTCGCGTTGTGTATGCAAGTCCAGGAGTTATCGCCGTTCTTACTGTATGCTAAAGTATCCGTCTGATGGAGAATGGCCATCGCGACGAAGGTGTTGTTGTTGTTGTCTCTTGGAGGGCTCGAGGAGAGAATCACCTTCTTGATAAACGAGTCACGCATTTCCCTCAAACTACGCCGGTTGATGTCGCCGCGCGTGCTTCGGAGCGCGTATTCTTTTCCGACTTCGGAGTAGCTGAAACTCAGGACGTTGGGGAAGGTTGAGAGCGGAGGGAGCTGAAGCTTGGTTCCGGTGAGAGGGTTGAGTAGAACGACAGCTGGGGTTTCTCCGAGGATCACCAGCCAGCCATGGGAGGAGCCGCAGCGGCGCTTGCTGTGGGAGGCGGCTTCTTGAAGCTCGAGGAAGTATAATTTGTGGGCGGATGGGTCGAAGAACGCGCGGTGCGGTTCATAGGACTGGGTGTGGGGAAGCATGAGCCAAGGGAGTTGAGTAGGGAGGTGGCGAGGAGTGTTTGGGACGGAGAATCGCCAGCTATGGCAAACGGCTCGGAATCGAAGGTAATCGGCGTAAACCGTGAGGTTCTCTGAGATTGATTCCAGGAGTGGGGGCGGGAGTTGGGCCCAGTCCACGGCCATGCCCAGTGCCACGAATGAGTTAGCCTTTACCATTTCGGAAGGGGCGAGGAGCGATATTTCAGCAGTCTCTTTCGATGCTTACCACTATGCTCCTCATCGGTTGTTCATGTTTTATGCTTGTATTTGGGTTCAGGTCCCCACGATGCTCACGGTGAGCATAATCCAATGAGCTGAGTTCAGAAATCTGAACCCAAAAAAGGCACAAAATTAAAAATTAAAAGCAGGTATTGCCTACCTCAATCATGTAGTTTTTTTTGTCTTCTTTCGCAATATTGTATATAATTTATTTATTTTTTTGTCAAATTGGGTTTCACGTTTGGGTAGAATAATACACGTCTTGTTTGTCCTACAGGAGAGGGTTAGGGTTCTTTAAGGATAATGGGCATGGTAGAAATTCAGGATACAAAGTCTTTAATTGGCAAAGGCACGCTAGAATAACCAGTTATGGAGAAGAACTTACAGAGACAAACATAATTCCACAGATACAAATACACAGGAGGAAACAATATATACATTAAAGGACTTCTTGCACTATAACCCAAAATTAGCACGGATTGGGTGTGACCCAAAGTGGAGGCCAATGGACATGAGAATGCGAATTCCGGCCAGAGAAGGGTAAAGGTTCAATGCTTCCATCCCATAACTTGAAGATGCCCAAATCATATTCTCCAAAAGCACCATCGTAGTTGGATTCGCAGTAGTCGTCGGTGTAATATATACAATTCCCTAAACATCCCTGAAAATCAGAAGCCCATAACGACAACGACGAATTTTCCCCTATAAACAACGACCGGTCGCCCAAGCTTACAACCCTCTCCCACCGCCGGTTGTCCCAATCCAGTCTGAAAACCTCAAATCGCACAGTTTTGTAGATTATACTTGGGGCATACGGGTCCAGGTTGTCGAATTCAGGATCAAGATAACGCGTAACTAATAGCAACTCGTTGTCTCCTGAATTCACCAAATACTGCATGTCACCGCCGGATTGTCTCGGTGTATCGAGGATCCACACCGTCGGCGACGGACCGTTTACATCGCACACCGCGATAGCGCCGTGCTTCTCTACTGCGTAGAATTGCTGCTTGTGATATATAACGTCCTCGCAGAAAAACCTCGCGTTGGCTATGAACGTCCAGGATTGGTCCCCGTGCTTACAAAACGCTAAATCGCCCGTTTGATTGAGGATCGCCAGCGCAATGAAGTTGTGGTGGTTGCCGTCGGCCAGCGGGCTCGAGGAGAGAATAAGTTTCTTGATAAATGAGTCGCGCATTTCCCTCAAACTACGCCTGTAGATGTTGCCTGATGCGGCTCTGAGCGCGTACTCTTTCCCGATTTCGGAGTAATTGAAGCTGAGGACGTTGGGGAAGGTGGAGAGAGGAGGGAGGTGAAGCGCGGATCGGGTGATAGGGTTTAGTAAAAGGATGTCTGGGGTTTCGTCGAGGATCACGAGCCAACCGTGAGAGGATCCACAGCGGCGTTTGCGGGCGGAGGCCTGTGGAAGCTCGAGGTAGCGGACTTTTTGGGCGGAGAGGTCGAAGAAGGCGCGGCGGGATTGGTATAGGGAATGGTAATGGGGAAGCATTAGCCAGGGGAGTTGGGGAGGGAGGTGGCGCGGGGTCTTTGGGACGGAGGATCGCCAGCTGTAACAGACGGCTCGGAATCGGAGGTAATCGGCGTAAATGGTGAGATTCTTGGAGATAGATTCAAGGAGTTCTTGCGGGAGTTCGGTCCAGTCGACGGCCATTTTTCCGAGAATTTCCCGTTTCCCTGAAATTGAAATTACGTGGCTAAACTTCTCTTCTCGATCCATTCGGAACGCAATTATGCGAAATATCAAGACTTCATAGGTGAATGAACCCTGATATTTCAAAAAATATTTTCCTCTCTCGTTCGATTACTACAGAATGTCTATGTAGCATTTATACAACGTGAGAATATGAAACAATAACAGAATCTATATCCTATAATTACGGAGAAGGGCTACAGGTGTACACAAGGTTGTTAGGCGGATCATTCTAGAACTTCTAACGTGGCAGATGAGGTGTCCTGCGGTAGTGAGGTAACAGGTGGTTTTCCTGTTTTGAGAGCCTTTAGTATCGTGTGCTTCCACAGTTGGATGTCTAAGGCTAGAAATCTGACCCCAAAGCAGGAAACTGAAAAATCTAATAAACCAAAAATTGTCGAGGTTTGCATACTTCTGCCTTAAAAAAGGCACCGCCAAAAATAAAAGCAAAGAAAATGGCACGCGTTGCGTACAATGTCCAACTGACTACACAAATTCAATTTTTCAAACAAATAATTAAGGTCCATAAAAACTGATTTGGGCATATTATCAAACGCTGGAAAGAATGAGAAGTTACAGTAAATATTCTTAAATGGCTCATATGAAAAAAAAAAAAAAAAATCTTAAATGATGTGACACCTTGTGCGGTTTAAGATTCGTGCTAAAGATTTTTCTACAGTAATTTTTCTACAATTTGCCCAATGAGCCTTGACAAGACAACTCTTTCTCCTCAGACGACGGAAATGTCCGGGCCCATATTATAACTAAAAGTCTGGTATCCAACTGCCAGTTAGAGTAGTGTCCGGTTTCTGCCTATTACATTGTTTGCCAATTGCATGTTTTATAAAATCTATTCCTGAATTAATAATTACAAAAGCAATACGATATAAAAAGTCCACCACTTGCATATAAGGCTTTTCTAGTTATTCCCACCGTCCGTAATCCATAAATTAAAACGAATTAATTATGCATAACAAAGGAACATCCTTCACATTTTTTCAGCATACAGCCATAAGGCTACGAGGGCAGCACTAGTAGTTCTACTTTAATAGAAAATCCTCCAAGACCCAACAGGGTGAGAGGATGTAAATAGACTCCAGAAAAACATACTCCTCAAATCTCTCCCTTTCCCCTCCTCTCTCTCTCTCTCTCTCTCTCTACTCGTCCTATGACATAGGCTTCCATTCCATGACCCAAGCCTAAACTCCCGTTATAGAGCATGGTATATGCTACTTACAAAATATAAGCAAACAAACAAATAACTCCAAACATGTGATCCAAACAAATCAACCAATTCCTGAGTACCAAAAATCTAGATGCCATAAAAAGATCACAAGCATTTCAAGTAAGCCAATCAAATTTTGTCTATAATCGCAAAATTGATGTGGGGAGAGATACATGGATTACCTAGAAGTTTCTGATGTTGTGGAGACAATTACCCTATAAAGGTTTATATGCATCCAGTGATGACTGTGAAGCAGAATACATAATTTTCTACTGGCAGTCAATCAGTCTACGAAAATTGTTAAGGGAAATACTGACTTAAAAAATGAAGCAGGTATCTAAAATCCTAGTTCCTGCAAGAGCAATTCACTCAGCCATTTCCTCAACTTCAACACTTAAATTGTTACCGGCATCTTCATTGTCGACAACACGTAAATCTGGATAATTACGGTGGTTGAGAGAATGCAACCAGAGTGCCACGGCTCCTTCTTTATGCTCTGTTGAGGCAATGTGAGAGTATATATGCTTCATTTTGAACTCTTCTGCCTCTTGTTCATATGCTTTCATTGACAGCTCTTCATGGCTGTCTTTCCATTTCTTGTTATAGGATGAGAAGAAGCACTCTTCTAAGTACAATCCAACCTCAGGTGCAGTAGGCACATTAATGTTAACATCCCTATATTATGTTTACAGACATGTAATCAAAATCGCCTTCTAATCTTAAACAGCAAACGAGAAATAGACAACAAAAGGGAGAACTTACTTCTGCAAAGCTTTTTCTATCAGTGCTTCTGGAGCACAATTCCTCATGATAGCCACGGCAACCCCAATCATCTTCCGAATCTGATGAAGCATGAAACTCTGCCCCACAACCTCACACTTGACAAACTCAATGCCATCAACCATTACTGTAGTGTTTGCATTGAAAGAAATGATAAAACGCCGAGCAGCAGGATCCTCGGCTTTTGTTCTGGTGGTGAAATTATGGAAATTATGAGTCCCAACATAATACTTCAAAATTCTATTGAACCGTTCCATTTCCTTCTCACCATAAGAAAATCTGCTTCCCTTTGCACCCTTCTCCTCTTCATTTACTGATGAGAAAGTACCCATATTTTGGGCAGCAATTACAGTTTCGATCCCGATTTCAGAATATCCATTTTCGTCTAAAACGTTTGGTTCCTCGAATGATTCAGAATTTGATTTATCCTTGTCAACATTTTCCAAATCGACCTTACTTTCCCCCTTGCCGTTAGATTCCTCCATAGCTTTTCTACAGTTCGACGTAACGCCTGACTCGGAACTCAAAGCTTCCGCCTCGAAATTGCGCTTACCCATCAAACCTACTACCTTACGGCCTCTCTCGGAGCATTCCAAGCACTTGACAAGTTCATTCTCAGACCCCAAACTAGCTAACACGCTCTCTCTATCGGGATGCGAACTGGGATCAAGCGCAAACGCAGGTATTAGATATACATACCTCCTCCGATCGCAGAACTTCTTCGCGTTAAAAGACGCCGTCGTGCGCTTGTACCCGAAGATTCGAATCTGTGGGGAGAGATTCGAATTAAGCCGCTCGACAAGGCCCGGCGGGTCGATGTAGAAACGCCCCGAGACGACCTGCCCCACCGCGCTGACCCCCTTGTCGGTCCGGGCCGAGCGAGCCCAGTCGTATCGCTTGGGGTTATTGCGATCCTGCTCGGAGACCGCTCCGGAGTGGAACAACGCTTCTTCGAGATCGGATTCGATGGTTTTGGCACCTGGGTTCTTCTGCATGCCTTGGTAGCCGACGCCGCAGTAGGCAAAGAAGATCGCGATTTTGCGGCGCTTGTATCTTTGCTTTTTGGTGGTTCCGGTGGCTGTGCCGGTGTCTTCGTCGTCGGAGGTAGTCGTGGTTGACATTTTGAGCTTCTTAGGTTCGGGTGCGGGCTGTGTTTCATGTGGCGGTGGTGTAGACCTAGGGGCCTCTGAACCTGGGCTTTCCATTTTTAGCGGTTTATGTGATGCTTGTACATGGTGGTCGACATCTCCATTACAGTTTCAAGCGTCGCGGTTCGTGTTCCATACCTATACCCTGATAAAACCCTAAAGCGGGAGCGAAGAAAAGAACAAAATTAGGAAAATGGGAAAATGTTTGAAGTTCAAAATATTTTTTGAGAAAATTATTTATTTTTTGGTATTTGCTTGACATATTAAAAACATTTTAAAATCGGATTTTTCGTTTCTTTGATTCAATCGAAAGTATTTGTAGAAAAATTTAAAAATATAATATAATGCCCTTTATGTTAGTTTTCTATGAAATTTTGATAAAAATAGTAACAATAATTGAATCTTTCATAATTTTTCATGAAGATGTTGACAAGACTTTGAATAAAAAATAAAAAATTCTTTGAGAAGAAGACCAACAAACTGGAAAATAACTTTAACTTTAGAGAAGGAAAAGTCCTTCTAAGTTCTTAAGTTCTAAATTTTACATCATTCAATATGTTAGCTTTATTTGGATGGACAATTTGGAGGTGGTGTAAATTTTCTTGAAATTGGTAAAAAATATATTGAAGTTAAAAAGAAATCTATACCGTCCAAACAGAGACTAGTTAGCCACAATTTTCTGTTTTAGGATAGCGCCAGCATTACAAAATTAAGTCGAAAATCTCCAGTTTAGGTTGAGCTAAAATCACAATAGCTGTGGTAATGCAGACGGATAATAGGGAGGCCATAGACCTAAGTGACCACTCAGTTACGAGTAGAGGTTCTTCTGAGTTGCCTATATTTGTTTTTGGGTAATTTCTAAACACACCTTTTTCTTTTATTTCTTTACATCCAGATATTACTTTCAAAGGTCCAGCATTAAGTGATCCAGAGTAAGAAAAGTCTGGCAGCCATCCACTTTGCCGATGTTAGTTTGATGGACAAACATTTCATACCTTATTTATATTAGATTCATCGAAAACACAGTTAAATCTCCAGTTCACTTTTGGAACTAATAACCAGCTGATTCACAGCCTGTCTCAAAATGGAAAGAGGACCTGAAAGAAGAAAGTGAATTGTCTTTATTTTGCTGTTTGCTGAAATTAGATAGTCAAGAGAATTCTGGCCGAATAGGACAGAGGCCATTATAACATAATATATCATTTTTCCCCCTTTTAATATTTGGTCAAAAAATCTAATCTAACTTCCCTGTAAACTCGATTTTACCTCAATAGGCCAACTCAAAAGCGGGTTCATAACCTTCATCCTTCATTTGCTTGGTTAACATCCGTAGCTCTGCTCGTACTTCTCCAATGTGCGGATGCATCTGGTCACCAACAACAAACACATGAGTCATATTCTTCAAGTCGATCCAGCTACATCCAGGGTCCTTAGTCACTCCTCGGAGTTTCATCATCCTCCTAACCCGTTCCACATCTTCCCATTTGCCCAATGCAGTATAGATACTCGACAACAAAACGTAGGCCGACGATTCTTGTGATCCGAGCTCCATTAGCTTTTCTCCAGCATAGGCTCCCAATTCATAGTTACGATAGTTCCTACAAGCACATAATAAGATACGCCACAAACACATACCATGATCAACAGTTGTTGATTCAATAAATTCCTTGGCCTCATTGAGTTTTCCTGCACGGCTCAACATGTCAACCATGCAGGCATGGTGCTCTAGTTTCGGAACAATGCCAAATTCATCAAACATCATCTTGAAATAAATCCAACCCAGCTCCACTGATCCCATGTGGCTACACGCAGAGAGAATATTCACAAATGTCACGTAATCTGGCTTTGTGCCCTCCAATCGCATCTCCTCAAATAGTTCTAAGGCTTCCTGACCACGCCCATTTTGAGAAAAGCCGGAAATCATTGCGTTCCATGACACCACATCCCTCGTAGGCATCCTCCTAAATACAAGGTTTCCATCTTCCAAACTTCCGCACTTTGCATACATGGTCGAAAGAGCACTTCCAATTGGAATCTCCAGACTAAATCCATTCTTAGTGATACAGGCATGAATTTGCCTTCCTTGCTCCAAAGCAGCAAGACTTGAACATGCTTTTACGACACTGGCCATGGTAAGCTCATTGGGCATAATCCCCTCCATCTGCATTCTCCAGAACAATTTCAAAGCATCTTCATTCTCACCATTTTGTACATAGCCTCCAATCATAGAAGTCCACAGAACAATATCAGGTTCTTGTAAATAATCAAATCCATTTCGAGCATCAGCTAAGCAGCCACATTTGGCATACATGTCCACCAAAGCAGTCATTACAAATATTTGGGATTCATATCCCATCCTCAAGGAATAGCCATGCATTTGCCTTCCCTCTTTGACAGCACCAATGTCACTACAAGCGTTGACGACCCCAACAAAAGTGAACTCACTAGGCTTAATTCCAAAAGAATGCATACGACAAAACAATTTCAAAGCCTCGAGAGAATCCCCACTTTGTGCATAACCCGTAATCATTGCCGACCACGTGATAGAATTCTTCTCGCTGGACTGTTCAAACGTTTTAAGTGCATCATCTAAAGTTCCACATTTTCCATACATTGTAAGAATTGCGTTTTCAACAGAGACAAATGAAAACAAACCACTTTTAAATGCAAGACAATGTATTTGCTTTCCATTACTTAGGAATCCCGGACTTGCCAATGCGCTAAGAACACTTGTCAAAACAAACTCATTCACTTCCTCGTCTTCCTGACGCATCAATTCAAAAAGTTCCAAAGCGTCCCAAGACATTCGTTGCATTGCATAGCCCGAAATAATTGTAGCCCAAGAAACGGAATTCCTTTGCGGCATTTTATCAAACACCTTGCGAGCTTCCAACAGAATACCCGCTTTGCAGTACATATTCAAAAGCGAGCTCCCAACAAAAACATCACAAAAGCTCGCAGTTTTGATGGCCAGCGCATGAGCTTGCTGACCAGCGAAAATGTCTAACAAGTACGAATTGGCAGTGAAAACGCCCGCGAAAGTGGGGGCATTTGGAACAGTATTCTCTTCCCTCAGACGTTGGAAGAGTTCCATGACTAAAGAAGAGCCTGCAGGACCCTGTTGAGCGTAACCATTGATGAGGCAGTTCCATGAGACCACGTCTTTGTCGCTTATTTTCTCGAATACAATCTTGGCCTTCTCTAAGCACCCACATTTGGCATAGAAGTTGACGAGGCTATTTGCAAGGTACACGCACGCAGTCGAACCAGTCTTGATAATCTGAGCGTGGAGAGATTTGCCTTTTATGAGATCTTTTTGATGGGTACACTGTAAAAGCGCGGTGAAGAAAGAGCGAAAATGAGCAGAAAGAGCGCCACTCATCAACTCGGTTCATGCGTGGCGGTTGGGGAATGGTGTAAAAAAAAACTCGTATCTTTCAAACTGACTTTCAAACTTGTCTCTTTACATTACGAGAACAAGTACTCGCGAGAGGTCTGAAACCAAACAATCACACCATCACGAAAAGGTTGTCATTTGAAGATGGCGAAAATGAAGGCCAAAGGCAGTGATGCATCGGAGTTTTCTGAAAAGTTTGGAGGTCGGAGCCGCGACGGTTTTGCATGACCCCCAAAGTCGTGCCAGAGAGTAAACAGTATCATGAAAAGTAGTACGGATCAGTAGGGCTTTTCAATTAGTAGACCTTAAGTCTTGAGCGGATCCGGATACTATTTTCATTTTTTTCCATTCGGCGGGGACCAGGGATGACCAACTAGGGATCCACCTGGCACACTAGCACCGTCCACGTCGACTTCATTTCCTCCGGTCCCATTCCTCCCACGCACTTTGCGGTTGCTTAATGCTCAAGCTTTGAGCACACGGTTGTGGGCTGGACCATACATGTTACCCTAGTCCTGCATTGCAGAACCGTAGATGTTGATACAACCTGACATGGACGCGATTCGTGCCGACATCTATAAAACAAGATCAACGGCAGAGAACGCTGGATGGCTTGGAATTACTTTATAGCTCTACGTCAGCGATTCCAGTGTCGCATTATTACCGTTGAATATGAACATTCCCTCCATCCACCGCGGAACCAAATGCCAAAGAGCAAACATTGAGCTCCCCCCATTAATAAAGCCGATCCCATTCCTTTCATTCCAGTTGTAAAATTCGCAACTGGTGGCTTCCGTTGAGTAAAATCCAGTCGTTTCAGGCGTAAATTCGATGTTCTCTCAACGCTTTTTTTATTGAAATTTTCATCTTATGGATACAACTGCGTGATTCCAATTTGGTGGTCTCGGCAGAATCTTCAACTTTCTCTTTCTATTTATTGGCTTGGGAACGCAAGCACATAACTCGCGCTGCGACCTCAACCTTAAGCTTTTGGTATGTGTCTTCCTCTGATGTTGAATTTCCCGGGGTTTCCGAGTTTTTGTTGTTGATTATCTTTATGCCGCTTGGATTGTGTTATTGCATGAACAACGGATTCGAATTTTAAATTACCACTATTGCATAAGTATTGCGTCTTATAGGAGACGAAAACACGTAAAAGATTGTACATTTCCTGCTATCTTTTATGGTTCTTGGTTTGAATTTTGAGCTTCTGTTTTTCGCCTTCTCCTGAATTGTTCGTTTGTAAATGATACTATGCTTGGTTTTTTGGGTTTTTGTTGTTTTTCGCTGTGGGATTTCTGCCATTCTATTTGGTTTGTGGGAAGTATTATGAGCGTAAGGAAAAACTAGTTACATGTGTTGGGCACGGCCTTGCTTCTTTTGTCTCATTCTTTTTGACAACCGAAGCGGTCTGTAAAGTTTGATTCCTGACGCCTACGTATTAGTCGGCAGCAGCCATAAGCGGCGAGTTTGATGTTGATGCAGGTCCAGGATATCTCTCTAATTAATATTGTGTGTTCGGGCGTTAACGTTTGGACGACTACACCCTGATTTCTAATGGGCTACTTGAGCAATGTATGAATCCTGCTTTTCATCTCTTTATTACTGTGTCTACAAAAATGAAAATCAATTTCACTACTTGTTTGTCCATATTTGGTGATTCATAAATGTACTTTTTTTACCTGCATTTTGCTTTTATTCTAATCTTACTCTTTGTTTAATTGCAGAGTTTTAATGAAAGTAATCAGCAGAATGATATTGGTATGCCTATGTCTCAAGCCCGTGGAAATGCATTTTCTTCTTTAACATCTTCCTTGTGAGAACATTGGTTGGATTAAAATGTAACGAATCATGTCAATCTCACAAACAGTGGTTACTTCTTATGAATGTAATTAAGTACCTCATGACACCAATACTGTGTAAACTGTGCCTCTGAAGTGACAGTGTAGGCTTCGTAGCTGGACTGTTCACATTATATGTCTGCATATTCATCCAGGACATAATCATAATGCGTAAATTAAAAATTTTGATAGACCAGGATTGCTTTTTTGCATTTTATTCTACACAGACTCAATTTTAAATAAAGAAAAAAACAAAGGAAAGCAGAGGAGCATATATTTGACTGGAACTATCTGTTCAAAAAATGTCAACTATAGTTTTCAAATCGTGGATGAAACAAGAGATAGTTAAATGAGGGGCTTCATTGATCCATGTTTCTCTGATTTGTATTGATGGGGGCCAGTGAAACATGAGTCTGAATCAAATGCAAGTGTTTGGGGAGGTTTGTGTGTATAAATTCTGTGGACATGAATTTCTCCTACTCTAATAACATTCCATAGGGCCAAAAAATCTTAGTCCCTGGAAAATACACACAGTTCCTACTTCGTCTATGAAATTTTAAATGTTACAATCAAGTCTTTGATCAATTTACAAAATTCCAGTTATGACCAATACAAGTTGATGTGTATGTTAATCTTTCGGGCCCCAGTTGATGTGGCTGATGAAAGTCCCCTTAAATATTTGCAATTTTGCTATCAAACTCATGGAAAGCTGTGACCTCTCATGATAACATAGTTTTCATTTTTAATTAGCAAGTATAAATTTATGAATTTCTTTCCTGACATTGCTATGTATATATGTATATATATTTTTTCTTGAGGTTGAGATTCCTATGTCACTTGGATAATTGCCGTCTAATGTGCCGTATAAGTCAAAATGGTTGCTTTAAAACCTTCTGTGACATCCTACAAACTGAAGGACCTAAGTGCAACTTTTTGAAGTATTTGAAAATGTGATTTGAACTACCTCAAATTTCATTGGAAAATTGGAAAGATGTTTGCCATTTCTTACTAGTAGGAGAGACGTAGTCTAAACCTGTAAGATTTGCAGTTACAATAGGAAATGGGGTTTGTGAAGGAAAACATATGGGTCTTTCAATTGCTTCTAAGCTGTGTGTTTGGTTTCATTTGCAGGTGCAGTTTTACGCAATGGAAGAGAAATTCTTTTTCAGGTAAATTGACAAGGATGTTGTCTCTTAATTTCTTCGTAGTCATAAAGCCATAGCTGGAATCATTATTTCCACTTTATATTCTACACATTCTGCAGTCTATAACTTATAAGAAAAATTGAATTTGTCCAACTGGGGGATTGTTCTTTTCTCTAATAAGCTTTTGCAGCTTTTTTCCGAAATATGTAACACTTGAATTACATTCCACCATATCTTAGTTTTCACATGCTTTAAACCTGCTAAGAACACAGGAAAACACGTAGATGATGACATGAAAACATGCTTTACAGGCATTTAACTGGGAGTCTCATAAACATGATTGGTGGAGAAATTTGGAAAGGAAAGTTCCTGAGATTGCAAAATCTGGATTTACTTCAGTGTGGTTGCCTCCAGCAACCCATTCCTTCTCTTCTGAAGGTTGGAGACATCAATTCACTAGAGATCTACACTCATATCTCATTTGTTATGCAGATACTTAACTATTTGAGTTGTGTTCTTTGTAATTCTCCTCTCAATTACAGGTTATCTCCCACAGAACCTTTATTCCCTCAATTCTTCATATGGTTCTGAGCAGCTGTTAAAAACCTTGCTTCAAAAAATGAAGCTGTACAAAGTTCGAGCAATGGCCGACATAGTAATCAATCACCGAATTGGAACTACCCAAGGTCATGGGGGAAGGTTCAACCGCTATGATGGAGTTCCTTTAGCATGGGATGAACATGCTGTGACATCTTGTACTGGTGGATTGGTAGTGACTTTTTTGTAGCTAAATACATCTAATTTCGTGTTGATGGATACCATAATTTTAATACGTCTCCATACCATTATTTTCCAGGGTAATCAAAGCACTGGGGACAACTTCAATGGGGTTCCAAATATTGATCATAGCCAACAATTTGTTCGAAAAGATATTACAGGGTGGCTCCAATGGCTACGAAATAGTGTTGGATTTCAGGATTTTCGCTTTGATTTCGCAAGAGGGTAACTATCATCCTACACTTTGAAGACAATTCCGACTTTTATTGTATCTAATTTCTACTCACAGTTTAGGTCTCCTAATTGTTTTTATTTAGTTACTCAGCAAAATATGTGAAAGAATATATTGAAGGAGCTAAGCCAATATTTTGTGTTGGGGAGTACTGGGATTCTTGCAATTACCATGGTCATGGCTTGGACTACAACCAAGGTATACTAGCTCATTCATTATTTGTGGACAAAAAAAAAAATGAGGGCAGTGTCATTAAAAAAAAGTAAGCTGGCCTCTGAGCTGATTGTCATGTGGGTTGTCTAGAGTTTAAAAGCTGTGGAAGGAAAAATAGAATACGAAATAATAAAGCAACTTTTAAGGTGTTACATACCCAGATGATGCTTGTATTAACGTATATATGTTTTTCCAGATAGAGATACTGCTTACTTTTTGGCTTTTGAGACTGAAATTTTTTACCTATAAACGTATCTTGATTTCCACTATTAGCAACATATTAGATGGCATATCCTCTTAACGCTCTTTATTGACGAATGTAATCTTGCATACATTTGAAGATGGGCTTGAGATGAAGGCACAATTTCAGTTTCATAATTGGTCATTTAGCATGGGTGCTTCTTATTAAGCTTGTTTGATTCCATGTCAAAAAGCATGCTTATTGGGCTACAAACGGTGTTTCTCATCCTAAATTTTATTCATGGAATTTTCCTTGGTTATCGGAGCTTATTTGCTAGAGTAATAAATTACCTTGAAGATGTACACTGAATACTGGATGTTATTCCGTTAGAACGGCAAAGATTTGCAAGAAAAATACCATTCTCTAACTAGCTTCCTCTAGTGGAAGCATGCAATTGGCTTGCTTCATTTGCCAGCCAGACTTGTTTAGTTGTTTTCTTCCCACTGTCTAAACGCACCCACCCACCCACCCCCCCAAAAGAAAAAAAAAAGCGGTATCACCATGTTTGAGCAAATGAAAATGTTAATTGATTGCTGAGCATGCTGATAGACTTCATTATGAATTTATTGACGCTTCTCTAATGTTTCCATTCATTTGCAAACTTTACCTGCAGATAGCCATAGACAGCGCATAATCAATTGGATTGATGGCACAGGACAGCTTTCAACTGCATTTGACTTCACAACGAAGGGAATTCTTCAGGTATTCCATCAACATGTTAGTTTTAAGAAATGATTAAGGCATACAACTTTCTGCTATGTTCAGTATGGTGGGTAAAAACATGCCAGTGCTTTTTTTTTTTTTTTGTGTGTGTGTTTTAAGCAACTAATATAAGTTAAATCACAGCAAGAACAACATTTTTCATTGAGATCTTTTACATTTAAATTGGAAAATCATACATATTTATTTATGTACTTCGTTTTAGGAAGCTGTTAAGGGACAATTCTGGCGTCTCCGCGATCCTCAAGGAAATCCACCTGGTGTTATGGGATGGTGGCCATCAAGAGCTGTCACATTCATTGACAACCATGATACAGGCTCAACCCAGGTCCTTAATTATCTTTGCTATTTTTGTAAGAGGGCTGAGATTGCTCCTAGATGATTATAGGAAGTTGTGGCACTTACTTTTTGCACTTTTTGAATCCATGGAGAATATATTTTTGTTGTGAATTGTAGCATAGAGGGAAGCATTACTGGCGATCTAATGTGCATCTTTCTGTTGGTATTTAATATCCGTTGTTCTTTTGCTTAGTAGTACATTATTCTAGAGTAAGCAAAAGTTGACATGTCACCAACCACTGGAAATAATATTCAGGTGGCCTTTTGTGCCAAAGGTCAGTATTGAATAACTAGACCACAGAGTATACACAGGAAGGGTTCAGGTTAGACCCTAGTATATAGCTGACTACTAAATGCAGTGATTAAGACTTTATCAGGTTGACAGCTGAGTTTTTTTTAATGCTAAAATAAAATCAAGTTGGTCACCGAGCTAATTCATTGCTTAGATTCTTCCTAGCGACCCAAGAGAGAATTAGTTAGGTGATGATGATCAATAAAGTCCCTGGTGATGCCAGACTTCTGTGATATGTCATTGTTGTGGGCTTCATCAACATAATCTACGGTTTTCTATTTGTCAAATATTGTGGTCATGTTTATGGTACTAGTTTTACAGTTTTTAGAAATTAATTTTCTGTTTCCCTCATAGAATCTATGGAATCCATTCAACCTAGCCTTTTGTTATTGCAGGCTCATTGGCCCTTCCCATCAAATCACATTATGGAGGTAAGTAAACTTGTTGTCTACAAGTAATATACCTGCTCAAGTTTAATTCTTGGATCCCAGAGTTTGTTGCTGCTAATGTTGAGGTCTAAACAAGCAAAAGAACCTTCCCTATCAATTTAATTATCCAAAGTGGTACACATTTGCTATGATTATCAATGCCACCTGGCTTTTAATCTTCTATTCTGTTCCGTGCCAATCCTTTGGTGCATAGTTTTCCTGTTAAATTCCCTGCCCCTTTGGGAAGACTCAACAACTAGGGAACTTGTGGATAGATTCGAAGTAGATAAAATTCTCAACTGTACCGTAGTCTTCAACTTCATTTTTTTAATTGGCAAAGATAAGAGCCTGGATGGGGTTCATGTATATCTTAGCTTCAAAGCTCCTCAACTAAAACAAGAAAAAAACATAAAAGGAAAAAGGGTTTCGTATGCTAGGAACTCAACCAGGAATTCAGGATTCAATTTCCTACTATTAGGCCTATACAAGTGCCTCTTATTCTTACAGACGTGAAGCTAGTTTTGCTGTTCTTTCTCCTTATTTTTTTCACTTACATTTGAAATGCTGAACTTGAGCTCCATATGATGTTCAATTCAAAAGCCTTCGCCTAAATGCACAACTTACGGCAGAGGAAGGTAAACTGGTAGTTTTAGGCTACCCATTCTTCTATATCGATTAACTGGTGAAATTGAGAATGATTAATGATAGAATGTCTTACAAGGTTTCTGACAATTAGACTCATGTCTGCCTTCGGATTCAAACTTTAACTGATCCCTCTTCATCAATTTCAGCAAGGCAGATATACCTTTGTTCATATGCAGTGAGACTTGTCTCTAATCTTGGAACTGGTGGCAATTATTTTCTGCAGGGCTATGCATATATTCTCACACATCCTGGGATGCCAACTGTGTTTTATGACCATTTTTACGATTGGGGCAATTCCATTCATGACCAAATCGTAAAACTGGTATGTAGGAAACTTATTATCGCTTATAAAGTTGTTCTCCTTGAGTAAACTCTCTCCATCGCTAAGCTTCTGAAATGTGTCTTCAGATGGCCATTAGAAAGGGTCAGGACATCCACAGCCGATCATCTATTAGAATCATGGAGGCACAGCCAAATCTCTACTCGGCAATCATTGGCGAGAAAGTGTGCATGAAGATCGGTGATGGATCATGGTGTCCAAGTGGCAGAGAATGGACACTGGCAACTTGTGGCCATAGATATGCAGTATGGCAGAAGTAGAGCCTCTAAAGCCATTTTATCCCTTCTGCAATGTCTTTAGGTTTGGGTGTCCGGGGCTGGGCATTGGTTTCTCCCTTTAGCCGAACGTTGCATAAATAGCATATGAATAAAGCCTCCAATCTCCAATTTTGCCATGGGAAACGTGGTACTACTCTGTATCCTAAGACCGGTATTTCATTTCCCTAATGCTTGTGATATCAAATAAATCTATTCTGAAGCAAAAGCCCTCTATCAAGACTTCTCAATCAAAAAGCAGCTGCCCCATCAAGGTTTGGTTTGAAAGAGCCCGGGATGGGATTGAAAGGTCCCATTGGCAGGCAAAACGAAAACGAGTTCAAAACGGGCTGCATCCTATTATGATCCCCCCTACGAGAACGGTTTTGATTCTAAAGTATTGGTCCTAATAAGAGTTATGATGTTGTCAACACATTAATGAATTTATCAATGACTTATCAGGTTGTATTAAACAATATACTAATGGAACACTGATAAAATTTATTAATGTATTGATAATATCACAACCTTTTTTAGAATCTGTTAGAATTGAAGTTTTAGGACTAAATTTTTTCCCTTCACAATGGGATGCAGCAAGTTTTTTTTTTTTTTTTGTAAGCAAGATGCAGTGAGGTTTCTCATCCGCGTATCACTAACATAAAATATACTGATATTTAACTATCCATTGTACCAACACCATAATTTCTAATGGGAGACTGTTTTCTTTTCCCCCTAAATCTTTCGAAGTTTGAAGACCAAATTGGTGTCTCGTGATAACCTATTCAGTGGTTATACTGTTTCAACCGTCGCCAACTTTTGTTTTGGCTAGTCAGTCTTTCTTTTTCTTTGTACGAAAAAAGAAAAAAGAAAAAAGAAAAGAAGGTTTTGTAAGTCAACTCAATATAGACTCGCCTCTGTGCAGCTCAGAGGCCATGTATACTGTTTTTGCATCTTTTTGGGGGGTGGGGGAAAGAAGGTTGAGACAGAAAGAGATATTGACCTCAAATGGTAGCTCCACCTATATATCAGACCTAGAAGATATAGATATATACTTTTTGAGGGGGGAATTTGCAGAGTAAAAGAGCTCGAATTGAGGTGAAATGTGGATCTTGAGAAAGGGTCCCAGCGTATTGGAAGGATGGATAATAATGGATATCACTTGCATGGCACAAATGTAAAGAAAGGCTTCGATCTATCCACCGGCGCGCTGTGTACCCTGTGAGAGACAGAGAGAGCCACATGGAAGTAAAGCTGGAAAGAGACTCGCCCCCATCAACATCGTCACCTTCGTCATCGACCTCATCATTCCAGTTTTGAATTGAAACTCATTTCAGAAAACATCTTGGCCGGCCACGTCTCTTTCCTAACATTCAACTCAGCAACAATGCAAAAATGCTAAATCCAAAACACTTCTCTCTCTCTCTCTCTCTCTCTCTCTCTCTCTCTCTCTCACGTGACATTGAAGATATCAGAATATACAGTCCCTGAAGGGTAATTTATTATGATAATTTCATCGAATAGAATATCAGCAAAACATACTGACAGTACCACTACTGTCCTTGATCAACTCCAAGAAACGTAATTATACAAAATTATGAGGATCTTCATTTGATAGTAAACTACTGATCCATGACTCAAATAGAGAACTTCTATATTCTCGTCGGTGATGTATTTTGAACTTTGAAGCTCAATTCTGGTTGAAGTTGTAAGTTGAAAATTTTTAATGGTAATTTTTCATTTTCGTAACCACAAAATAGTCATGTACGCAATTTTTTGATTATGGGTTTTGGAGTGGAATTCTATGGACCATCAATCAATCAAAGAGCTTCAATTGAATCCTTTGATTAAATCACAAATTAGAGATCCTAATTTTCTGAAGATTTGTCACTCCCAATCATAATCTCACCTGGAATTTTTCAACCAAAGTTGAAATAGTCTTTTGATCGAGTGCATTGGTTAAAGGCAATCTACACAGAAAACCGCAGTACTCCGCGTGCATGAACACCAATGGACTAGAGAGTCTAGAACCATCATGAAAGCATAGCAGCACATGTGGGTCTCATGAAATAAATAGCGTTGTAATGTAAGTTTGACACTGACAATTGGTCCAATGGCACTGTCCAATGGCCATTGGACCAATTGTCAGTTATCCAGCAAACAATTTGAAGCAATATGCCTTGAATTGGTTGTCTGAGGTTAAATAGTTTTTCTCGTGCGTGTCAACACCTCAGCATGACATGTTATTTGGAAAGTCAAAGCAGCTAGCTAGGGACGAATACTTCTAGAATATAGTCTTATATAGAAGTGAAAGAAAATCAAATACATAAAAGGAGGGAAAACCCATATCCATTCAAAAAAGTAGTGTAAAATATGGGTTCCGGCCAGAACTTGTAAGACCTAATTATTTTAATTGAGTGGTAAGACACTTATTAGACACCTCAACTGTTCAATCTCAAATGAAGTTTATTTGAAACTGTGTGAAAGTGTAGCTAATCATGGGTAGGAGACAATGGAAGAGTTCCGAAAGTCTAACATGAGAATGTGATTCTCTCCTTTTAACCGGCACCAGCGAGCATATTAGTCATACTTTTTGTACAAAGAAGAAGATGCAATCATACTGAAGAATTCTGAAGCATAACGTGGGAGCAAATACACCTGAACCCAATAGCTCACAATCATGAAAAGTAGTGGATTTCCATGCATCGAGCTCTGCAATTGGCAAAAAGAGAAAATTCTTAATCCTGCAGCCTTGTTTAATTACTTTGCCCTTTCTTTCCTGCATCGTGCTTTTGATTCGTATAACTAATCAACTCAATTGCGTTTGACTAATGTACCTGACTTTATTTATTTTTGGTTTCCTCTTTTGATATCAAAATGCGCTTGAGTACTTGAGCTTCAATGGAGTTTTTGTTTTCCTTCAATACATTATTCTAAAAAATGCAGCCAAGAAAGAACAGTTTGGAGATCTAATGAGTTGTTTTTGTGTCTTTTTGTTGAGTATCTTGGACATCGCCTTTATGCAAATAGAAAGCACGAACGGTCCCTACAATAGCACCTAACCCTAAAAGCTCTTTTCCAAAAAGGAAACTTAAAAGAGGAGAATAGAGGATTAATAAAGTTACACGAAGAGTTTGCACAGAGCGAAGGGAACAAAGAGTAGGAACTTTTTCAAAGCTTAGATTTAGGCATCAAACTGAAAGAGGCGAAAAGTTATTTTAGTTCTCACGTTAAAGTTACCATATTACACAACTTTTTCAGTTTTTTACTTTGCCTGATCGGTCATACTTATTGCCCGATGGCATTAGATTGCCAATTAATCGCAGGCTGGCTATATATATATGATTCTCCTCGATCCTTTTGGTTGGCTAGCCAACCTTGATTCACCTTATGACAACTGGAAAATCTATGAGAAAAATACCTGGCAGTGTATATGTTCCTACTAAATGAAAAGAAAAATGGTTAGGGCAAACGGTCTTCAGATCAAGTAAGAGGAGCTGGTCATGACCATCTTCAGTTTTTTTCCCTTTTTGCTAAGAACTGGTCTTCAGCTGTTTGTTCCACGATGTGGCATTTTCAACGACAAAAGCCAGAAAAAATAAGGCCCTCCTGTGTGTTCTACACACAACTTGATATGAGGCATCTGTACCCTAGTCTTAATTAGCTTGTAAATTTGTTTTTAAAGATTTCATAGTACATATGGAGGAGTTAAGAATTATATTATATATTTAAGTACTGAACCACCCAGCTTTCAGTTGAGCTAAAAGTTTTTCAGAAAAAGAGAAACAACTATTGCCAGGGTCAGTTAATTGGCTCCGCAAGCATTTAAGGAAGCTCTTAAACAGTCCCTCAAAATTTCTCAGAAACTCGTCTTGGGCCAGTTTAACTTGGCCTTTTCGTATCTGCACGTTGTAAGTACTCTTATAAGTTGTAAGGCCGCCCTGCGCGGAGTGGGGCTGGAACGTCTAGGGAAGGTTGAATTGCGTATGCACCATAATGAAGGATTATGGAACATAATGGCATGCACTAACATGGCAGATTGTCAGAGAAGTTAGTCTCGGTGCAGAAGCAAAAGAAGCCCAAGGTACGGTTGCTTGGAGTAGCTAATTTTTCTTGCATATTCAATACTAGGAACCGATAATACTTTATTCTCTTAATGTCTCCTTTCCCAATGATTCAATCATAGCTTAGACAGCAACTCAGCAGGATGTACAACTGGTCTCTGAGCCCTCACAGACGAATGGAACGCAAACAGCGCGCTTGGACAGGAACAAAGTCAACATCAGTCTATAAATTCTACGTGGGATCCTGCTGATTTCTTCTGTGTTGTCGAACTCTGAATTGAATAGAGACAATCAATTGGGGTGTGGTTGAGGTGGTAGATTTGGAGCATTAAATAGAATGAGAGTACATGGATTGGACTAATAAATACAAATACACGCAAAAAACGTATAAATTAATGAATATGTGTGGGAGTTTGTTCTTGTAGATATTGATAGGAGGGAGAGCTGGTGAGTTTTTTTAAGGAGCGTGGGTCGTGGCCTTGTGGGCGTGATGAGTGCGACGTATCGGTCGACAAAAGGGAAGATTTCGTATCTCTTTCTCTGGTGTCCCCATAGCATTTGTGACTGTGCATTGCCTTTGTTTTGTGTTTTCGTTTTGCTTTCGTACACCTTTGTCTTGCAGTCAATGGAAAAGGTTCTCTAGATAAGCTGTGGAAGAGATAAGTGGCACTAATTAACATTGTAATTGGAGAGAATTGACCTATGTTTTTACCTTTTAATTTGCACTTTTTAAGGCCGTGTGTGTGCTATATAGGTCAAAAGGAAATTTTGTGTTTGAACTTTGAACACTCTTGGACTTCTTCAGTTCTTCTACAGGAGCTAGCGGCGGGCCGGGTACCTAGGATTCCACACTTAGTGGGTTCGTAGGACCCTCGACTGAGAAGGTTGGCTCCCCCCACCATAAGCAGGTCCATTAAGCTCGGTTGAACGCTTAATTTCACCATTTGGCACTAAAAAGATATTGACATTGTCGTCTAGATGCTATCTAATTCTCGTCCATTCAAATGTTGGGTCCGCCAAAGCGAATCAGTCATATTGAACTGATGAGACACCTGTGAGAAGAGAAGAAACGTCAATGGGCATGCTTATATAACAGAGAATTTAGTAGTGGCCGGTTGACTTGTTGTATTGGTGTTACCTGGAAAGAAGAAGATCAAGATAAGAAGAAAATAAGACATAGAATTTGATTAAACATAATGATTACATCTAAGAATTATATGCATAATAAGTATCGATTAGTAAACCACGTTTACTAAAACAAAAAGGGTGATGCTTATAGTTTGAATTAATCACTCGAAAAGTAGTATATAATATGTATATTACAAGAAAATGATACCACAATTCCTTTTATATATTGATCATGTTAGAAACATATAAACTCAAATCACTGTTTTAAATTTTAAAAAGGTGAGATTGATTTTGATCTATAATTAAACAGCTTATTATCATATTATCCTTATTTTCATCCGTTATTCTTTTTTTGTTCTCACCGAATTTTTGTGTCTAAACACAAAATATGAAAAAAAAAAAAAAAAAAAGGTATAAAATTCTCCAGTGAAAAAAAATGGCCATATAATTCGTTCTTGTTCTTTCTGTCGCGTGCACGCGCTTGAAAAAACATCGCAGCTCTAATTATTAACCTTTAATTTTCAGGTACTATTTGGTTTTCTCATATCCATATATATATATATATAGCTGGAGGGACATTCATCAGTATTATTTATGGCGGTACTATTGATAAAAAGCAGCTTAGTTTGTTTGTCATTTGGACCTCGAAATAACTAAAAATTAGTTCACGTACCTATGAAGTACACAGAGAGCCAATAAATATAGTCTCACGAGGATCCATGGTTTCTGCTATATATATATATATATATGGTACATACAAGACCAAGCGAAACGCCCAGGGAGAGAGAGAGAGAGAGAGAAATATAACCAGCAATTTTTTGTAAAGATGCGAGGATAATTCTATACCACCTCTGTTATGAATTCCACCCTAAAAACTAAATGCGATTACATGCAGAAAATAGCACCATCTCTGGTAAAAGGTGGGGAGAGAGGGATATCGTATTCTAGATAAATCTCATCCTAGTGGCCGGTTGAAAAACGTTGCGATGTTTATCTCGTAATTTAATGGCTGTTTAACTGGATTCACCGTGTGGTACTAGTGAATGTACCTGCAGCGTGTTCTAGGGTTTGAACGCCAGCTATAGCTATTAGTTAAGACCCACCAAAAACAAGCGGTTCCTGCAAAATTATCTGCTCAACGGTCCAGATGAGAGATAGCTAAAATCATCGTCACATATAACGTAAGGCCGAAAAGAGAAAAACATCGAACCAAGATTCCACTTAATCTGAAACTGATCCTCAATAAGCCTTGTCATTTTTTGGTCAGTTATCCAAGACCCAGTTCCCTTACTTGGCCAACACCTTTTCTTCGCCTCCACACGGAGAGAGAGAGAGAGAGAGTGAGTTTGGTGTGGCTTTCGGCATCAGAAACGAGGGACGAAAAGGGATTAACAGGGGTGAGAAAGGCAAGAAAAGACTGATGGAGGGGAAAGGAGGTATAGGGGTTTCATCAGCAACGAGGGGAAGGGGAAGAATAACTATGATGATCTCTTGATCCTTCTACAAATATGCCCACCTATGGGAACGAACCATCCAATCTGTGATTATTTATCCGTCTTTTAAGTCTGAAACAGCCTCTCCTTCACTTTCCTTCTCAATTATTAATTACACCCACCCCCCTCCCCATCTCTCTTTCTCTCTCTCATTTACTGTGCTTGCTCCATCATATCTTAAATAGAACCCATCTGCCCCCTCTCCCTCTCCCATGTTAGTTATTACTCTCTCTATACATTTCTGTGTGTCTGCTTATAAGTTTGTGTTGTGGATGTGTGGATGTGTGTGGATGTGTGGATCTTCCATGGCCAATACAAGAAGTGCTCTCATGTGGGTTTAGCAAAGCGTTTCTAACAGAGTTTATTGGCATTCTGTCCACCTCCCTTCAGCAGAGTACCATGTTCCTCTCTCTCTCTAACTTCTCGCTGATGGAGGTGGACATACTGCCAACTGAGCTCTGTTGGCTTCTCTTTGTAAGACCCTCGTGATATATAGCCCTCAGCGGTTCTCTCCTTTCGTATGATGAAGATCAAGGTATAGAGCATGCGTATTCCCTTACAAATGATGATCATGACCTGTTGGCTTCATCTATCTGCTTTTTTTTTTGTCTTTTTAATTTGTTTTTACTCCTATGATAGACGGTTTTGAAATGGTGGTTTCTGGACCCAATGCTTACCTACTCGATCGCCACTTTACTTTTGTTTTGTTTCAAAATAAGAAAGGAAACATAAGTTATATCTGTGATACAGTGTATTGCGCAGGTTCCAATTACTGCCTTCTGAAGTCTTATGTATGTACCGGTCACAAGTATCACGAGAAATCTCTTGTAGATCGTCTGTAGATGAAATTTGGGAACCATCTACATTTCGGATTTGTTTCTATCCTCAAAACATTTCATGAGGGCTTTATTTCTCTTTCCAGTTTCTCGTTTGCAGTCGGACCTAGGGTTTTCTGGGTCTCCTTTTTTCCTTGCCAACTGATTCCGGGAAAGTCCAAGACCAAAAAGTTTGAGGGATGAAGCTCCACTAGTACCAGTCTACACGGGAAAAGTTAAAAAAGAACGGATCATGATAGAGCGTTGGCATGGTGAAAATGGGAAGGACAGGCATTATTCTGTCAGAGGTTATGAGACCGATATGATGGCTCCTTAGAGGGGCTTTGAATTGGAACTTGTTATTGCAATGATCTTTCATACTGTCTTAGGAATAATCCATGGTGATTATTTCTCTTAGATCAACAGAGTCGAAGTAGGAGATCAGATTGAGATTTCAATCTTCATTGCTTCATGCATGCCTCCCAAGGGTTCAAATATGGCAGCTATAACTCATTTGCCAATATAATTATTTAGGTCTGCTTAATACTGATACTGAATAACCTCACCCTACTCCTTCCAAAACATATACGTAGGCTCATGATTGAAGACTGACAGTGCTCCTAAATAATGTAAAAAAGCATCGCCCGCACACTTCTTTTGCAGCGTGTATAAAGAAAACCTCCAATGACAAGAAGAGGAAACCTATTAACCTAATCACCCATAAAGCTTTGGTAGAGGCAGAAGTACTCCTTCTGATCTTCTAGAGGCAGTGCCATAGCATGCCCTTTTTTTTCTTTTAAACGTTAGTAAAAATCGCGGGAGACTCAGACTTCAGAGATCCTGCAGATTTTTACCGGCGGGCTAGTACTCGCAAATGCGCTTTGGAGCTAGTAGATTTCTGCACTCTTTTTTAGGAGTCAAACTTGGAAGTTAAATCGATCGCACGGCCCCTCCACCTTTGAGCGTTTCTTAAGCGGCTCGAGCATTTTTTTTC
Source organism: Morella rubra (assembly GCA_003952965.2). Taxonomy (NCBI): domain Eukaryota; kingdom Viridiplantae; phylum Streptophyta; class Magnoliopsida; order Fagales; family Myricaceae; genus Morella; species Morella rubra. Next base: position 21,156,835 of record CM025856.1, on the reverse strand, counting down.
CTTTCTGAAACGACTAATTTTATATATTGAAAACAGAAAGGAAATACAGGACCAGACAGACGAACAAAAACCAAAATAAGACAAGGAACGTAAGAGCAACGAAAGCTAAGAAAAAAAAGGAAAAGATTCAGGGGGTTTCGTTCCATTAAACTTCCAAGAGGCCGCGACCAAGGAGAAAGGAGGGGAACCTCTCCTACAAAAGAGTGGGATGCTGCCCAGGCTGCAATTGAATGAGCCATATGAGGATAGACCAAAAAGAATACGACGGATAGCGGCTCGAGCATTTGGCTCCAGTATTTACAGCACATAAACATCTGTTTATAATTCGAGCTTGATTACTCAATGAATATGGTATTCATAGTTTAATGCAAACAACGATTCATCACATTCATGGGAATCATTTGCTTGGTCTGAAAAAATGAAACGTACCTATTAATTAGTTTTTTGTGTCGTATTTTAATCTTTTTTGTTTTTAGGCTGCTTAACATTTCGTGTGATTTACTAGCTAATTTTACTATCTAAACCTAGGTAATCAATGCACTAGCTAGAGCAACTTCACAATTAGGTGCAGTACTATTAATGAATGCTGTTAAAATTAACAGTAGAAATGGGAAAAAGCCTTATATTTTACTTGAGTAATCTAGCTTAATTGCAGTACTACTCATACGTATTCTAACGTACACATTACAGTAAGTTATGGATTAGCATTATGGGTATCATGAATTCTGGAATTTTGATTTGAATGCAAGAAATTTACTAACTTTCGTCTGATAAATGAACTCGTTTTTCCTTGCCCAGAGAGAGAAATCTCTTTGCATGGTAGGATTAAGAGAAAGAACTGTGAACTATATTGCTGCTAGCATCGATCATTGACAACTCCTTACTGAAATTAGACTCTTAGAACCGCGCGCGCTCACAGGAATTCAAAGTAAAAATAAAGAATCCCATATGTTCTTGAATTGGTGGGTATATATGATTGTACCCATGAAGTTCTTACTACAATCCTCTGAGACAAATGATGTCTGATACTTCAATTGTGCATATTTTTTAATTCCAAAAGGGGCAACGTGATCAGCATATAAAGTAACTGCAAAGAGCTTTGCAGTACTGCATACCCAAAAGAGACTCTAAACTGATGAGGAGTCAATCTATATCTGCTGTATCTTCATTTTTGCATGTTTTGTATAAATTACGAAAGGGCACCGGTTTTCACCTTTTTGAGGAGCTTTAGTTCATATTATTGAGATCGAAGGATGTCAATTGGCAATAGACGAACAATTTCAACCTGCAATAAAATCTCTACCAAAATAGTTAATTTAGTTTCGAAGTGCACCGCCCATTGGGAATTTGGATTGGATTCCCCTCTCTTCCGGAGGCCGGTCCCTAATATGAACTTTCTTTTTCTTTCTTTCTTTTTTTTCTCAGTCCCTAATATGAACGTTCATGTTAAAGTTTTTCATGAGATTGCGCATTTATAAAAAGTGTCCTATATAAAAACTCTCACTTTATGGGAATGCATTTATTAATAGAGAACTCACATGTATTTGGTACAGTACAATACATGGAGACTATGGTGCACCACACACGCTAGGGCTCTAGGGCGCTTTTGTGGCGTATATGAGGCGCACTTGACACTTGGATCTAAGTCGTTCATTTTTTTATTTTTTGATCCGACGGTCATGGGTAATTAAACGTGTTCACGATTTACTATAGTTTGGATTTCAAATAACTCATTTTTAAATGTAAAACAAATTTTATCTTATCTGACTTTTCAAAAAAACCATCATGAGATTTTAGTTCTTCTTTGTGCGAAGCAACTTTACTAGTGGATCCCTAGAATCAGGATTCATTGTATCCTAAAAGGAATTTGAATCAACCCTAAGGAAAGCAAACTTGTTGTGCCTTAGGAGCAATTTTTTTCATTCTTCTATTTCTTTTTATCTTACACTACGAAGGTACTTTAGTTTTTTTTTTTTGGCAGTTTATGTAATACCCTGGCTCAAACTTCAAACGGGATTGATTTCCGTATAAAATAAGATTTTTTTTTTTTTTTTTATCTTGGCTAATCAAAATATTTCAAAACTATTAATTACAACAAAATATCTGTAATTTTTTTTAGAGACCTTGTGAAGTGGTGAACTTCAGTAAGTAAAAGTCAATGGAGTTGGGAAAAAGAAAATTTTTATCACAATAACCGAAATTAAGAAAAAGATCATGAGCAATACCAAACTCAAAAATATAAATTGTAACAAAAATAAAAAATCCAAAGAGAAAAATCACCGATGGTTTGTGCAATGGTCACACAGACCTCAGACTTCAACGTACCATGAGGAGTACAAATATCACGAAATTACCATATAAAAAATGCAAGGATAGTTTTCACATTATATGCTCACCAAAACAAGTTATAAATATTTCTATTGAATTTCATGAAATCTCAATAATCATTTTACCTAAAATCTGTTCAATTCTCCATACAACACATCAAAACCATAATTTAATATCAAGAGAAATTGAAAAGAGGAAAATAATAACATTTTTCCCCGTACATAATTCGAGATTAGATTTTCTGTGTCGATAGCAGAATTTTGACGCGAACTGACCATAATTTAGGTGGGAGTAAATTACTTTTGGCCGGAACTAAAATTAATGAGACACGTTTAATTGGGTTATCGTTGGTGATACGGAGTGCTACTTACAACCCAACTAATCCAACAGGGGTGGATGTGTTTGGGCCAAATGTGGAGCAGACTGGAGTTGAATCCTCGACCCGTCCAAAATTTTGTTCAGAAATAATTGTCGTCGACTTTAGGAAGGCTTACTACAAAAAAGGCTTTTGTTTTTGTTTTCGTTTTCAACGGGAGTGGTAGACCAATGATCTTAGAGGAAAGTGTACAAGTTTCAGAAGACATAAGAGATATTTGGATCGAATTCTCCCACCCCAAGATTTGGTCCAATCTTCTCTAATTTGGTACTGTGACTGAGACTCTTTATGATCACGCCTAAAGAGTAGTCGGTCACCTTAATGGGCCCCTTCCACCTTTGTTTTCAACTTTATTGGTCTTTACAACTCTTGTTCCTCCACGAACAGCAAAAATGATCTGTTGCTGTGAGAGCAGACTGAGAATGTAGTGGGAGATCCCGGGAACTTGACTCCCACATGATCCGCTGTACATTGTTGAAGGCAATATGATACGTATTCTGCTGTACTGAAGAAAGAAACGATGAAGATGAAGATGATTGCTGACTTGATCAAAACTTGTGATGTCTTATCAAAGAAGTGGAAGCAAATATACCCGAAGAATGGTCGAACATCGGGTTATATCAATGGATATTCAAGAGTAAAATTAACAACAAATGAAAAACAAAGGAGAAGAGGATCATCTCTCCAAGGGGTTCAAGCTTTCAAATATGCCTTTAAAGAAACTTGTATTTTTCTCTGTGCATTGGTCAGTAAGCCATATGGGTAGCTAGAATGCTATTCAAAAATGACTACCACGCGACTGGGTCCTGGTAATGAATGGTGTGCCTAGTGAGAGTTGCGAACACAATTACTTGGGTTTTAAGAATAAAATTTTAGTAAAATTTTAAGAGTTGATAAAAAAATGAAGAGAGAGAATGAAAAAGTTGGTGAAAGAGTAAAAAAGTGAGTGAAAAAAATTTGTGAAAAAGTGAAAAGAGAAAAAAAATTTATAACGATGATAAAATTTTAAGAGTTAAAATTTTGATTTGCCAATCGCTGTTAATGTGTGCCTCTGCGACCCCAACCCTGCAGTTTGTAATAAATAAATAAAAAATACTGGATTGTGCGGTCTAAAATGAGTCACAGGTAAACCGGCTTACAGCGAGGCACAGAGATTCCAAAATACCGCGTACCTTATTTCTACGTCGTTAAAATGTTAGTTTTTCTAACTTCTCATCTGTTGAGTACCTTACATTCTTTACAACATTACGGGCCCTTCCACGAGGACAACCATGCATCTGACTAGAACGGAATGGCGGAAGTGCAAATGGAGAAGCACAAGGTGAATGCTGAATTGAGAAGGGGCTACGTGACATCTGCTTCTGTATGGGGAGAGTGCGACCAAATCTTTCCTGGTCAAACAGAAAAGTTGAGTCTCCTGCCACTGCGGCTGCTGCTGCACGTTGCTTAGTGGCATCGTCTACATATAAAAGATCATCAATTCTCGCCACTATGTTGAAGGCTAAGCTTTCCATCACTCTAGAATAGCTCTCAAGGATTGATTGCCCAACGTCCTGCAGCAAAGGAGGACATTTTAGCATAAATGGCTTATTCATTACTTGAGGCTGCATACCTGTATACAACAGGCTAGAAGTGCATTATACGATGCTGTCCTAATAAGCAATTTTGGTTCCATTTCTGTGACGTTCATGTTTTGTAAATGCCACAATGACATGAGTTGAGGGATAATCTATGCAAGGAGATCTCTCTTTTCAGATGCAACATAGCTAGTAGATTTTAGACGTATGTATTGATATGTTGACCATATGTGTTATTGCTACAAGCCTCAAACAAAGATAGTAGTTCAAGATCTACACCTTGTTATACTGTATCTTGCTCGTGTCCAAAGCAGTCTGTGGGAGGCCAGGGAACCGTTCCCTTAAATTCTGTAAGAGGGTCTCAGCCCGACGTGTTAGAAGCTTAATCTTTTCTATGTCACCGACAAAACCCTTAACCTTGCCACCCCATGATGACTTCCCAGCCTTTCCCTGCATTGAATGCCTGTTCAGATACTTCTGCCTCCAAATGTGCACAGCAGCATCAACCCTGCTTGCTACATCCACAGCGGTGTACTCAGATGACAACTCTAAGTAATCAAGAAGAGACTCGGGAGAGAATTTCTCGGCTGTAAGGTAACGATATAATATCTCGCCTAAACAGGCTTTCCCACTCTGAAAATTAGGTAGAAATCATCAAGCGGTGTTGGATAACCAGAATTCAAAAAAAAAAAAAAATTAAGAAAAGACATAAAATTTCCGAGCTCTAATATGCTCTGTGAAAGATGAAAATCTAATTGCTGTTAGGATCAATAGACAAGAGAGACAACATATTAATCAAATGACGCATGAGTTATTAGATGAGAATGTCCGATAATTCAGATGAAAAAAGAATTGCATGATACTGAATCTGACAAAACTAGGAAGATCGCAACTTGAGATTTGCATCCAAACTGCAGAAAGAGATAAATTACAAAGAAAAAAGTAATACTTGTATGAATTATCATCATTCCTATCCAAAGACGTTTGAAAAGAAATCTAGGTTGAAATTACATTGCTTCTCCACATAACAATACACCGTGAAATAACCTTGCGATGAAATGTGGGTGTGAAGAGATGGAGAGAAAGGTGGATTTACTTGCATGTCCTCACCAGTAGGTGAAATTGAGCTACGGTGGAAGTTTGAATACAGAACAACGTAAATAGAGAACATTGTCACTGGATTTCATTTCACAGCTCATGACTACTTAACAAGAAAAAAAGGTCATACATTGTCCACTTAGGAATAAAACCAGATGACTGGCATACAAAGTTGTGGAGAGTTAGCACAGTACTTTCTTTTCCTTCAACCATACAAGCGGATCATAGCATAGAAAGAGCAAGCATACAAGAAAGGCATTTCAGAAGACCAACAAACAAAAAGCCAGAGTTATCTGTCGAAAGAGAAAGATATAATACAACAGGAACTTGCAGTTGATTTCAGACTGTAAGCCCTAGATGAGGAAAAGGAAACAAATTCTCATCTTAAGGAGCTCATCTATAGAAGAATCCCTATAATCCAGACAAAAGAGGCTCATGATCACCATTGGGATGCGTTATTACCACTTTGGAGAAATATTCAGAAAGGTCAGGTACTCATGCATCTCTCACTCATAAATGGGATCGACTCGTGCAGGTATTTCGTGAAAGATTTGATTGAGCAACATGTTCCAAGAGGGTCCGCGTCCATAATTTGGATGAGCGACATATTCAGTACAAATGAGAAGAACCTAGAAGCTATTGGATAAGAGTAAAAGCTTCCTGCAATACTTTTTACCTTGTGTGTCTTTAAAGCGTTCCTCAATATAAGTTTATGGAGGTACTTGCACTTGTGTTCACTAAGGCGAGTAATAAATTGGTAAGGCTTGTAGTCACTGGAACCACAAAAAGATTTAGATAAGTTAAATTTGAAGAGATATCTGAAATCCCTAGTAGTTTGTTGGATGCAACCTTCAATGTGGAACATGCAAGTAACCGTCGCCATCTCTTTGCTCACATGCTTGCAAATAAAGCAAATTGTGCTGAGTTTTGTGTCAGTTAAAAACTGGACCTTAGCAGTGGCTAAAAACATTATGAAGAATTAAGACTATGCTAAACAAAAGTGCAGTGCTAAATTTCTGTGGAAGTCCTCTACCATTAAAACAATCAAGAAGAAAAGGCAACAATCCCCTTTAAAACCATTAAAACTAATGATAGAGTGTCTGGCTTTCCTTTTGTGGGCGTTATTGAAGAGTGATTCAACTAACATCCACTTCTCAAAAAGCATAGATTTTGTGGCAGTATGATACAGAGAGATTCCCCATGTAGTCCCCATACCTTGGGCAAGCTCTCGAAATAAGTAAGTGGGATTTCCATCTCAGCCAGCACGCTGCTGTTAATTGCCATGGCAGCCTTAAGGATCTGGTTCGTGCATTCCCTGGAGTGCTGCAATTTTTTCCTCACATCTTGAGACAAACCAATTGGTGGGACCTTTGGGAAGGGGAGCCACCATTTCTCCTCGTGCCTAACTGAGGCTCTTCCATGGGATTTAGACATATGATATCCTTCCATGCCATCAGCGCCACCGATAATTACACCACGATCAATATAGTTAAACTCAGAATTCTGAAACCCATCGAGAATCCCAAGTAGCATGGCATCTAGTTTTTTGAGAGCTGGAAGGTTCACATATAAATCCGAACGAGGCCGAGTCACCATAACCTCAAAGGTCCCACCACCCGGCAATTCTTGCACAGATGGAATGAGCTCTACAATGGAGTTACTCACGCATAAAAGCCATTCCATTTCTCGACACCACATTGATTTCTTCTGTGGAGCTAACGGTTCCAACTTCCACAGCTCCCCAAACACAGTAGCTGCCAGATTTAATTCAAAACAGCCATATGAGACTAAAATTAACGTTGTCCTATTTCATTTTGTTTCAGAAACTCCCGCGTAACACAAATTTGCACAAATTAAAGATCCTGAATCTTGAATTGTTTATTTTGGTGGTCAATTTTACAGTTCCACAGCAACAAAAGGCAAGACCAACATGAAATAAAACAAGTATCTTCTTGACATATGGAGGAAGAGACAAACCGGAAAGGTTAGTGATGGCATTGGAGACAGCAAGAGCGGTACAAACTCCCTTCCCTCCACCTGACATATCTTCCCCAAGCAGAAGCTTAGCAAATCGCTCCTTCATCAACTCAACTTCTGCAATTGCATGTAAGTAACTATAAATTGAAGCATACCTAGTCGTCAACAAATGCAAAGGACTTAAAAGAGCTAAACCCCTAAGGATGTGAAATTTATGAATGATTGATAATTATCGGTCCCCAAGAAATCACCTCCAGTAGGGTCAATCATCATTAAGCCGAGTTAATTCGAGTTTTTCGTTTCTTTCTTCTAAGACTTAAACCTATAGCTGCTAAGGATCTGAAACTTCTTAATTTCAAAACTCTTTCTTCGCCAGCCAAAAATAACTTAATATCCAAACACATAACTAATGCAACCTATATTAGAAAATATTACCGTAAATCTCTCCATTATCGGACCGGTACATCTTTCCACAAAATGTTGACTAAAATATTCTTTCCGTAACAGCCACATTCAAGAAAAGAAAAGATGGAGATTTTAAAAGACTAACCAGATAACTCCGCCTCCGGTTTCTCCGTCTTCTTCACCGGAATCACAACGTGTCTACCACCGACCACCGGCGGCATCACCGGCAACGTGGCCAGGAAACTAGAATTGTGGGCGGACTCGGGCCCGGCGAGCGGCGAAGACGTCAGAGAACTCGATACGCATTCGCGATCGTCACGCCGACGTGAAAAGCTACTGGAACTCTCCGACTCGCTCACGTCCGCACTCAGACTGTAGCTCTCAAACCTCTCGTTCAATTGGTCGAAGTCGTCTTCGGACGAAACGCTCTCCATGATCAAGATCAGGCACGTAAACACTGAAGAGAACGATAGAAAATAACTATGAACCGTGACCGTACATTTCCCTCCGGAGACGAAAGATTAAACTCCACTGCAACCGAAAAATATCGTCCTCCCGAAGCCAAGGGCTGAACAAAAAAGCAAGTAGAGCTACTTTATTAAACTCACCGGTACTCGTTCTGGCACTGACAACTGATGCTCCTCTCTTTTTCCCACCCTCTTTTTCTTCACCATGTGGTTGCCGTTGGGCTTGCGTTGTTAACAGCAGGGACCACCGCGGAGACTCATGGTAAGTTCACTGAACAAAATTATCGACTTCTAAAATTTTACCATCGTTGTACGAATTTTCTTCCTTCACTCTTTTTCGTCAATTTTTCATAAATTTTTTCATTATTTTACTAACATTTTCACTCTATCCTTTTATTTTTTTTATTAACTTTTATACTTAAAATTTTATCACTCATCAGACACCGACTTAAACGATAACTCTTTTCAATTGGATGGGTGATAGTCCAAGTGAGATTAGGGAGCGTGCCAAACACTGTCAGTAATGGATTCAGAATCAAAAAGTAAGAAGCGACGCGCGCTGAGATACGTCATGCACTTGCTATTTAAATGTTGTAATAAAAACGGGGCGGAAATTAGGTGCATTGTTCTTTTAACTTCTTTTGTTCCCCGACCGACTCCACCCAAAAAAACAAGATAGCTGCGACATTGGTAAACCGCTTTAATAGGATACGATCATCCATGTGGTATTTTGGTTAGTCAGTTCCGACATGTACCTGTAGTTTTTGTTTTTGTGTTTTTTACGAAAAAGGAAATACTGGAATGATACATGAATCATTTTCTATTGTAATACTCTATCTGCTACTAATTAGGTAAGCAATGAATTCTAAGTAAAATAGTGGGGGACACCATGACCCAAAAGGAACCTCAAAGAGAAACACTCTTTTTATGGTTGGTTTTTGATTATGCCAAAATATTTCGGTAGATGAGCGTGCGTTATAAATTCTTCCTGTGACATTCAAGTCTGATTAGAGAAGAATCGCTACTTTCTGTAAACTAAGAAAATGTTGAATTCTTTCCATGAAAAGGTAAAAGATCAATTAAGACGTTCTTGATTTGGCCAGTTTCTAACAGTTTATCGAAGCATTTTGAGTGTGAGTGAACCGGTATTCATATTTCATAACATTGATGCGTATTGGTAGTTTGATGAAACCTGCCAAGGCGACCATCATCATATAACTACTCTATTTATTTCCCCCATTTTGAGGCTATCAATCCAGCTAATGTCAAGACTTTTTTTGTCCTCTTACCGCTTAGTCCTATTCTCTCTCATTGTATCTCTTTGCTCCGTTGCCATTCCAACTTATTCTATCTCTTCACTCTTCCTTGAGTTTTGCTAAGGTAAGTATTTGTTTCCAATGCTCCTTTTGCCCTTCAAATTGTTGTGGCAGCCGTTGTGTGGTAACCATCAAATTAGTTATGACAAAATGGAATCATGGCACCGAATATGTTCGATCCCCCGAAGGGGATAGAAAATAACAAGGCCTCATTGTCTCAAACAAACACCCGGTAGAACATGTACAAAAACAACCAAAAAAAAAGTTTATCAACTCACTTAATCAAACTATCTGCAACTAAATTAGCTTATCGTGACTACTGGGAGTTAAATGTAATTTTTATTATTCTTTCTCCCGTCTGTTAGTTACTTTACAAGAGTTTCGGTCCTTTCTATATAAAAGGCTGTACAACTGTTATTGTAACATATGGGTTGGTATTCATTCTCAATAATATGAACTCTTTCTTCATCCTTTCTCTCTACCTATTTCACATTTCTACATGGTATCAGAGCATTAAACGCTTCTTCTCAAGTACATTCTGTTTCCTCCATTATAATTCCTTTATTTGTTCAATTGACCAATATCGATGGCCGATGCTGAAGCCGGAGTCTCAAGAATAGATCGCACAAATGTGGTTGTTGATAGTGCGTTTTCAATCACCCCAGGTGACACTTCCAATGCTCCGATAGTATTTCCGCAGTTGAACGGCAGGAATTATTATACTTGGAGCCATGCGATGCTGATGGCCATTGGAGCTCGGAAAAAATTTCGGTTTTCTTGACGGCAGCATCAAAAGATTAGCTTCTACTGATGTTAATTTTAGTTGTTGGTATCACTGCAACCTAATGGTGTCCTCTTCGATTTATGCATCTGTATCTCCAGAAATTGCACAGGTAATTCTTTACATAGAACATGCTGAAAAGATGTGGAAAGTGTTAAAGGAAAGGTATAAGTAGAGCAACGGACCTAGGATTTTTAAGCCGCAACAAGCAATTAATAGCATTGTTTAAGGTCAGTCTTCAATTAGTGAATATTTCACAAGATTGGAATCCTTGTGGAATGAATTACACCAATTTTTTCCTTTGCCGGTTTGCACATGTGGTCAGTGTGACAAATGCACTTGTAAGGTCTTGGAGACTATAATTGATCGAGAGAATAAGCAATTGATTATGACTTTTCTCATGGGATTGAATGATACTTATCTCCCTACTCGAGGCAACATCTTGTTTATGAAGTCATTCCCTTCTCTAAACGAAATCTATTCCTTGAATATACAAGAAGAAAGACAGAGGTCATTTACTAGGAGTGCTTTTCTTAATCACGAAAATTTAGCAATGTTAGCAGCAAATCAAAGTGAAGCACATGCTGTTCAACGAAAGGTGTTCAAAAATGTTGGTCAACGAGAAAGGCCTTTTTGTGCTTACTGCAACCGCAAGGGTCACACAAGGGAAAAGTGCTTCGAAATGTGGATGGGTACTAGGAAGAAAGGAGCCACTGATTCACAATTCCTATGTACTTCCATCTGCACAGAGGAAGTAACCATGCTCAATTCGAAGCACTTTTCCCTTGTGTGACCCTTGCGGTTGCAGTAAGCACAAAAAGGCCTTTCTCGTTGACCAACATTTTTGAACACCTTTCGTTGAACAGCATGTGCTTCACTTTGATTTGCTGCTAACATTGCTAAATTTTCGTGATTAAGAAAAGCACTCCTAGTAAATGACCTCTGTCTTTCTTCTTGTATATTCAAGGAATAGATTTCGTTTAGAGAAGGGAATGACTTCATAAACAAGATGTTGCCTCGAGTAGGGAGATAAGTATCATTCAATCCCATGAGAAAAGTCATAATCAATTGCTTATTCTCTCGATCAATTATAGTCTCCAAGACCTTACAAGTGCATTTGTCACACTGACCACATGTGCAAACCGGCAAAGGAAAAAATTGGTGTAATTCATTCCACAAGGATTCCAATCTTGTGAAATATTCACTAATTGAAGACTGACCTTAAACAATGCTATTAATTGCTTGTTGCGGCTTAAAAATCCTAGGTCCGTTGCTCTACTTATACCTTTCCTTTAACACTTTCCACATCTTTTCAGCATGTTCTATGTAAAGAATTACCTGTGCAATTTCTGGAGATACAGATGCATAAATCGAAGAGGACACCATTAGGTTGCAGTGATACCAACAACTAAAATTAACATCAGTAGAAGCTAATCTTTTGATGCTGCCGTCAAGAAAATCGAAATTTTTTCCGAGCTCCAATGGCCATCAGCATCGCATGGCTCCAAGTATAATAATTCCTGCCGTTCAACTGCGGAAATACTATCGGAGCATTGGAAGTGTCACCTGGGGTGATTGAAAACGCACTATCAACAACCACATTTGTGCGATCTATTCTTGAGACTCCGGCTTCAGCATCGGCCATCGATATTGGTCAATTGAACAAATAAAGGAATTATAATGGAGGAAACAGAATGTACTTGAGAAGAAGCGTTTAATGCTCTGATACCATGTAGAAATGTGAAATAGGTAGAGAGAAAGGATGAAGAAAGAGTTCATATTATTGAGAATGAATACCAACCCATATGTTACAATAACAGTTGTACAGCCTTTTATATAGAAAGGACCGAAACTCTTGTAAAGTAACTAACAGACGGGAGAAAGAATAATAAAAATTACATTTAACTCCCAGTAGTCACGATAAGCTAATTTAGTTGCAGATAGTTTGATTAAGTGAGTTGATAAACTTTTTTTTTGGTTGTTTTTGTACATGTTCTACCGGGTGTTTGTTTGAGACAATGAGGCCTTGTTATTTTCTATCCCCTTCGGGGGATCGAACATATTCGGTGCCATGATTCCATTTTGTCATAACTAATTTGATGGTTACCACACAACGGCTGCCACAACAATTTGAAGGGCAAAAGGAGCATTGGAAACAAATACTTACCTTAGCAAAACTCAAGGAAGAGTGAAGAGATAGAATAAGTTGGAATGGCAACGGAGCAAAGAGATACAATGAGAGAGAATAGGACTAAGCGGTAAGAGGACAAAAAAAGTCTTGACATTAGCTGGATTGATAGCCTCAAAATGGGGGAAATAAATAGAGTAGTTATATGATGATGGTCGCCTTGGCAGGTTTCATCAAACTACCAATACGCATCAATGTTATGAAATATGAATACCGGTTCACTCACACTCAAAATGCTTCGATAAACTGTTAGAAACTGGCCAAATCAAGAACGTCTTAATTGATCTTTTACCTTTTCATGGAAAGAATTCAACATTTTCTTAGTTTACAGAAAGTAGCGATTCTTCTCTAATCAGACTTGAATGTCACAGGAAGAATTTATAACGCACGCTCATCTACCGAAATATTTTGGCATAATCAAAAACCAACCATAAAAAGAGTGTTTCTCTTTGAGGTTCCTTTTGGGTCATGGTGTCCCCCACTATTTTACTTAGAATTCATTGCTTACCTAATTAGTAGCAGATAGAGTATTACAATAGAAAATGATTCATGTATCATTCCAGTATTTCCTTTTTCGTAAAAAACACAAAAACAAAAACTACAGGTACATGTCGGAACTGACTAACCAAAATACCACATGGATGATCGTATCCTATTAAAGCGGTTTACCAATGTCGCAGCTATCTTGTTTTTTTGGGTGGAGTCGGTCGGGGAACAAAAGAAGTTAAAAGAACAATGCACCTAATTTCCGCCCCGTTTTTATTACAACATTTAAATAGCAAGTGCATGACGTATCTCAGCGCGCGTCGCTTCTTACTTTTTGATTCTGAATCCATTACTGACAGTGTTTGGCACGCTCCCTAATCTCACTTGGACTATCACCCATCCAATTGAAAAGAGTTATCGTTTAAGTCGGTGTCTGATGAGTGATAAAATTTTAAGTATAAAAGTTAATAAAAAAAATAAAAGGATAGAGTGAAAATGTTAGTAAAATAATGAAAAAATTTATGAAAAATTGACGAAAAAGAGTGAAGGAAGAAAATTCGTACAACGATGGTAAAATTTTAGAAGTCGATAATTTTGTTCAGTGAACTTACCATGAGTCTCCGCGGTGGTCCCTGCTGTTAACAACGCAAGCCCAACGGCAACCACATGGTGAAGAAAAAGAGGGTGGGAAAAAGAGAGGAGCATCAGTTGTCAGTGCCAGAACGAGTACCGGTGAGTTTAATAAAGTAGCTCTACTTGCTTTTTTGTTCAGCCCTTGGCTTCGGGAGGACGATATTTTTCGGTTGCAGTGGAGTTTAATCTTTCGTCTCCGGAGGGAAATGTACGGTCACGGTTCATAGTTATTTTCTATCGTTCTCTTCAGTGTTTACGTGCCTGATCTTGATCATGGAGAGCGTTTCGTCCGAAGACGACTTCGACCAATTGAACGAGAGGTTTGAGAGCTACAGTCTGAGTGCGGACGTGAGCGAGTCGGAGAGTTCCAGTAGCTTTTCACGTCGGCGTGACGATCGCGAATGCGTATCGAGTTCTCTGACGTCTTCGCCGCTCGCCGGGCCCGAGTCCGCCCACAATTCTAGTTTCCTGGCCACGTTGCCGGTGATGCCGCCGGTGGTCGGTGGTAGACACGTTGTGATTCCGGTGAAGAAGACGGAGAAACCGGAGGCGGAGTTATCTGGTTAGTCTTTTAAAATCTCCATCTTTTCTTTTCTTGAATGTGGCTGTTACGGAAAGAATATTTTAGTCAACATTTTGTGGAAAGATGTACCGGTCCGATAATGGAGAGATTTACGGTAATATTTTCTAATATAGGTTGCATTAGTTATGTGTTTGGATATTAAGTTATTTTTGGCTGGCGAAGAAAGAGTTTTGAAATTAAGAAGTTTCAGATCCTTAGCAGCTATAGGTTTAAGTCTTAGAAGAAAGAAACGAAAAACTCGAATTAACTCGGCTTAATGATGATTGACCCTACTGGAGGTGATTTCTTGGGGACCGATAATTATCAATCATTCATAAATTTCACATCCTTAGGGGTTTAGCTCTTTTAAGTCCTTTGCATTTGTTGACGACTAGGTATGCTTCAATTTATAGTTACTTACATGCAATTGCAGAAGTTGAGTTGATGAAGGAGCGATTTGCTAAGCTTCTGCTTGGGGAAGATATGTCAGGTGGAGGGAAGGGAGTTTGTACCGCTCTTGCTGTCTCCAATGCCATCACTAACCTTTCCGGTTTGTCTCTTCCTCCATATGTCAAGAAGATACTTGTTTTATTTCATGTTGGTCTTGCCTTTTGTTGCTGTGGAACTGTAAAATTGACCACCAAAATAAACAATTCAAGATTCAGGATCTTTAATTTGTGCAAATTTGTGTTACGCGGGAGTTTCTGAAACAAAATGAAATAGGACAACGTTAATTTTAGTCTCATATGGCTGTTTTGAATTAAATCTGGCAGCTACTGTGTTTGGGGAGCTGTGGAAGTTGGAACCGTTAGCTCCACAGAAGAAATCAATGTGGTGTCGAGAAATGGAATGGCTTTTATGCGTGAGTAACTCCATTGTAGAGCTCATTCCATCTGTGCAAGAATTGCCGGGTGGTGGGACCTTTGAGGTTATGGTGACTCGGCCTCGTTCGGATTTATATGTGAACCTTCCAGCTCTCAAAAAACTAGATGCCATGCTACTTGGGATTCTCGATGGGTTTCAGAATTCTGAGTTTAACTATATTGATCGTGGTGTAATTATCGGTGGCGCTGATGGCATGGAAGGATATCATATGTCTAAATCCCATGGAAGAGCCTCAGTTAGGCACGAGGAGAAATGGTGGCTCCCCTTCCCAAAGGTCCCACCAATTGGTTTGTCTCAAGATGTGAGGAAAAAATTGCAGCACTCCAGGGAATGCACGAACCAGATCCTTAAGGCTGCCATGGCAATTAACAGCAGCGTGCTGGCTGAGATGGAAATCCCACTTACTTATTTCGAGAGCTTGCCCAAGGTATGGGGACTACATGGGGAATCTCTCTGTATCATACTGCCACAAAATCTATGCTTTTTGAGAAGTGGATGTTAGTTGAATCACTCTTCAATAACGCCCACAAAAGGAAAGCCAGACACTCTATCATTAGTTTTAATGGTTTTAAAGGGGATTGTTGCCTTTTCTTCTTGATTGTTTTAATGGTAGAGGACTTCCACAGAAATTTAGCACTGCACTTTTGTTTAGCATAGTCTTAATTCTTCATAATGTTTTTAGCCACTGCTAAGGTCCAGTTTTTAACTGACACAAAACTCAGCACAATTTGCTTTATTTGCAAGCATGTGAGCAAAGAGATGGCGACGGTTACTTGCATGTTCCACATTGAAGGTTGCATCCAACAAACTACTAGGGATTTCAGATATCTCTTCAAATTTAACTTATCTAAATCTTTTTGTGGTTCCAGTGACTACAAGCCTTACCAATTTATTACTCGCCTTAGTGAACACAAGTGCAAGTACCTCCATAAACTTATATTGAGGAACGCTTTAAAGACACACAAGGTAAAAAGTATTGCAGGAAGCTTTTACTCTTATCCAATAGCTTCTAGGTTCTTCTCATTTGTACTGAATATGTCGCTCATCCAAATTATGGACGCGGACCCTCTTGGAACATGTTGCTCAATCAAATCTTTCACGAAATACCTGCACGAGTCGATCCCATTTATGAGTGAGAGATGCATGAGTACCTGACCTTTCTGAATATTTCTCCAAAGTGGTAATAACGCATCCCAATGGTGATCATGAGCCTCTTTTGTCTGGATTATAGGGATTCTTCTATAGATGAGCTCCTTAAGATGAGAATTTGTTTCCTTTTCCTCATCTAGGGCTTACAGTCTGAAATCAACTGCAAGTTCCTGTTGTATTATATCTTTCTCTTTCGACAGATAACTCTGGCTTTTTGTTTGTTGGTCTTCTGAAATGCCTTTCTTGTATGCTTGCTCTTTCTATGCTATGATCCGCTTGTATGGTTGAAGGAAAAGAAAGTACTGTGCTAACTCTCCACAACTTTGTATGCCAGTCATCTGGTTTTATTCCTAAGTGGACAATGTATGACCTTTTTTTCTTGTTAAGTAGTCATGAGCTGTGAAATGAAATCCAGTGACAATGTTCTCTATTTACGTTGTTCTGTATTCAAACTTCCACCGTAGCTCAATTTCACCTACTGGTGAGGACATGCAAGTAAATCCACCTTTCTCTCCATCTCTTCACACCCACATTTCATCGCAAGGTTATTTCACGGTGTATTGTTATGTGGAGAAGCAATGTAATTTCAACCTAGATTTCTTTTCAAACGTCTTTGGATAGGAATGATGATAATTCATACAAGTATTACTTTTTTCTTTGTAATTTATCTCTTTCTGCAGTTTGGATGCAAATCTCAAGTTGCGATCTTCCTAGTTTTGTCAGATTCAGTATCATGCAATTCTTTTTTCATCTGAATTATCGGACATTCTCATCTAATAACTCATGCGTCATTTGATTAATATGTTGTCTCTCTTGTCTATTGATCCTAACAGCAATTAGATTTTCATCTTTCACAGAGCATATTAGAGCTCGGAAATTTTATGTCTTTTCTTAATTTTTTTTTTTTTTTGAATTCTGGTTATCCAACACCGCTTGATGATTTCTACCTAATTTTCAGAGTGGGAAAGCCTGTTTAGGCGAGATATTATATCGTTACCTTACAGCCGAGAAATTCTCTCCCGAGTCTCTTCTTGATTACTTAGAGTTGTCATCTGAGTACACCGCTGTGGATGTAGCAAGCAGGGTTGATGCTGCTGTGCACATTTGGAGGCAGAAGTATCTGAACAGGCATTCAATGCAGGGAAAGGCTGGGAAGTCATCATGGGGTGGCAAGGTTAAGGGTTTTGTCGGTGACATAGAAAAGATTAAGCTTCTAACACGTCGGGCTGAGACCCTCTTACAGAATTTAAGGGAACGGTTCCCTGGCCTCCCACAGACTGCTTTGGACACGAGCAAGATACAGTATAACAAGGTGTAGATCTTGAACTACTATCTTTGTTTGAGGCTTGTAGCAATAACACATATGGTCAACATATCAATACATACGTCTAAAATCTACTAGCTATGTTGCATCTGAAAAGAGAGATCTCCTTGCATAGATTATCCCTCAACTCATGTCATTGTGGCATTTACAAAACATGAACGTCACAGAAATGGAACCAAAATTGCTTATTAGGACAGCATCGTATAATGCACTTCTAGCCTGTTGTATACAGGTATGCAGCCTCAAGTAATGAATAAGCCATTTATGCTAAAATGTCCTCCTTTGCTGCAGGACGTTGGGCAATCAATCCTTGAGAGCTATTCTAGAGTGATGGAAAGCTTAGCCTTCAACATAGTGGCGAGAATTGATGATCTTTTATATGTAGACGATGCCACTAAGCAACGTGCAGCAGCAGCCGCAGTGGCAGGAGACTCAACTTTTCTGTTTGACCAGGAAAGATTTGGTCGCACTCTCCCCATACAGAAGCAGATGTCACGTAGCCCCTTCTCAATTCAGCATTCACCTTGTGCTTCTCCATTTGCACTTCCGCCATTCCGTTCTAGTCAGATGCATGGTTGTCCTCGTGGAAGGGCCCGTAATGTTGTAAAGAATGTAAGGTACTCAACAGATGAGAAGTTAGAAAAACTAACATTTTAACGACGTAGAAATAAGGTACGCGGTATTTTGGAATCTCTGTGCCTCGCTGTAAGCCGGTTTACCTGTGACTCATTTTAGACCGCACAATCCAGTATTTTTTATTTATTTATTACAAACTGCAGGGTTGGGGTCGCAGAGGCACACATTAACAGCGATTGGCAAATCAAAATTTTAACTCTTAAAATTTTATCATCGTTATAATTTTTTTTCTCTTTTCACTTTTTCACAAATTTTTTTCACTCACTTTTTTACTCTTTCACCAACTTTTTCATTCTCTCTTTCATTTTTTTATCAACTTTTAAATTTTACTAAAATTTTATTCTTAAAACCCAAGTAATTGTGTTCGCAACTCTCACTAGGCACACCATTCATTACCAGGACCCAGTCGCGTGGTAGTCATTTTTGAATAGCATTCTAGCTACCCATATGGCTTACTGACCAATGCACAGAGAAAAATACAAGTTTCTTTAAAGGCATATTTGAAAGCTTGAACCCCTTGGAGAGATGATCCTCTTCTCCTTTGTTTTTCATTTGTTGTTAATTTTACTCTTGAATATCCATTGATATAACCCGATGTTCGACCATTCTTCGGGTATATTTGCTTCCACTTCTTTGATAAGACATCACAAGTTTTGATCAAGTCAGCAATCATCTTCATCTTCATCGTTTCTTTCTTCAGTACAGCAGAATACGTATCATATTGCCTTCAACAATGTACAGCGGATCATGTGGGAGTCAAGTTCCCGGGATCTCCCACTACATTCTCAGTCTGCTCTCACAGCAACAGATCATTTTTGCTGTTCGTGGAGGAACAAGAGTTGTAAAGACCAATAAAGTTGAAAACAAAGGTGGAAGGGGCCCATTAAGGTGACCGACTACTCTTTAGGCGTGATCATAAAGAGTCTCAGTCACAGTACCAAATTAGAGAAGATTGGACCAAATCTTGGGGTGGGAGAATTCGATCCAAATATCTCTTATGTCTTCTGAAACTTGTACACTTTCCTCTAAGATCATTGGTCTACCACTCCCGTTGAAAACGAAAACAAAAACAAAAGCCTTTTTTGTAGTAAGCCTTCCTAAAGTCGACGACAATTATTTCTGAACAAAATTTTGGACGGGTCGAGGATTCAACTCCAGTCTGCTCCACATTTGGCCCAAACACATCCACCCCTGTTGGATTAGTTGGGTTGTAAGTAGCACTCCGTATCACCAACGATAACCCAATTAAACGTGTCTCATTAATTTTAGTTCCGGCCAAAAGTAATTTACTCCCACCTAAATTATGGTCAGTTCGCGTCAAAATTCTGCTATCGACACAGAAAATCTAATCTCGAATTATGTACGGGGAAAAATGTTATTATTTTCCTCTTTTCAATTTCTCTTGATATTAAATTATGGTTTTGATGTGTTGTATGGAGAATTGAACAGATTTTAGGTAAAATGAGGTTATTGAGATTTCATGAAATTCAATAGAAATATTTATAACTTGTTTTGGTGAGCATATAATGTGAAAACTATCCTTGCATTTTTTATATGGTAATTTCGTGATATTTGTACTCCTCATGGTACGTTGAAGTCTGAGGTCTGTGTGACCATTGCACAAACCATCGGTGATTTTTCTCTTTGGATTTTTTATTTTTGTTACAATTTATATTTTTGAGTTTGGTATTGCTCATGATCTTTTTCTTAATTTCGGTTATTGTGATAAAAATTTTCTTTTTCCCAACTCCATTGACTTTTACTTACTGAAGTTCACCACTTCACAAGGTCTCTAAAAAAAATTACAGATATTTTGTTGAGTTGTAATTAATAGTTTTGAAATATTTTGATTAGCCAAGATAAAAAAAAAAAAAAAAATCTTATTTTATACGGAAATCAATCCCGTTTGAAGTTTGAGCCAGGGTATTACATAAACTGCCAAAAAAAAAAAACTAAAGTACCTTCGTAGTGTAAGATAAAAAGAAATAGAAGAATGAAAAAAATTGCTCCTAAGGCACAACAAGTTTGCTTTCCTTAGGGTTGATTCAAATTCCTTTTAGGATACAATGAATCCTGATTCTAGGGATCCACTAGTAAAGTTGCTTCGCACAAAGAAGAACTAAAATCTCATGATGGTTTTTTTGAAAAGTCAGATAAGATAAAATTTGTTTTACATTTAAAAATGAGTTATTTGAAATCCAAACTATAGTAAATCGTGAACACGTTTAATTACCCATGACCGTCGGATCAAAAAATAAAAAAATGAACGACTTAGATCCAAGTGTCAAGTGCGCCTCATATACGCCACAAAAGCGCCCTAGAGCCCTAGCGTGTGTGGTGCACCATAGTCTCCATGTATTGTACTGTACCAAATACATGTGAGTTCTCTATTAATAAATGCATTCCCATAAAGTGAGAGTTTTTATATAGGACACTTTTTATAAATGCGCAATCTCATGAAAAACTTTAACATGAACGTTCATATTAGGGACTGAGAAAAAAAAGAAAGAAAGAAAAAGAAAGTTCATATTAGGGACCGGCCTCCGGAAGAGAGGGGAATCCAATCCAAATTCCCAATGGGCGGTGCACTTCGAAACTAAATTAACTATTTTGGTAGAGATTTTATTGCAGGTTGAAATTGTTCGTCTATTGCCAATTGACATCCTTCGATCTCAATAATATGAACTAAAGCTCCTCAAAAAGGTGAAAACCGGTGCCCTTTCGTAATTTATACAAAACATGCAAAAATGAAGATACAGCAGATATAGATTGACTCCTCATCAGTTTAGAGTCTCTTTTGGGTATGCAGTACTGCAAAGCTCTTTGCAGTTACTTTATATGCTGATCACGTTGCCCCTTTTGGAATTAAAAAATATGCACAATTGAAGTATCAGACATCATTTGTCTCAGAGGATTGTAGTAAGAACTTCATGGGTACAATCATATATACCCACCAATTCAAGAACATATGGGATTCTTTATTTTTACTTTGAATTCCTGTGAGCGCGCGCGGTTCTAAGAGTCTAATTTCAGTAAGGAGTTGTCAATGATCGATGCTAGCAGCAATATAGTTCACAGTTCTTTCTCTTAATCCTACCATGCAAAGAGATTTCTCTCTCTGGGCAAGGAAAAACGAGTTCATTTATCAGACGAAAGTTAGTAAATTTCTTGCATTCAAATCAAAATTCCAGAATTCATGATACCCATAATGCTAATCCATAACTTACTGTAATGTGTACGTTAGAATACGTATGAGTAGTACTGCAATTAAGCTAGATTACTCAAGTAAAATATAAGGCTTTTTCCCATTTCTACTGTTAATTTTAACAGCATTCATTAATAGTACTGCACCTAATTGTGAAGTTGCTCTAGCTAGTGCATTGATTACCTAGGTTTAGATAGTAAAATTAGCTAGTAAATCACACGAAATGTTAAGCAGCCTAAAAACAAAAAAGATTAAAATACGACACAAAAAACTAATTAATAGGTACGTTTCATTTTTTCAGACCAAGCAAATGATTCCCATGAATGTGATGAATCGTTGTTTGCATTAAACTATGAATACCATATTCATTGAGTAATCAAGCTCGAATTATAAACAGATGTTTATGTGCTGTAAATACTGGAGCCAAATGCTCGAGCCGCTATCCGTCGTATTCTTTTTGGTCTATCCTCATATGGCTCATTCAATTGCAGCCTGGGCAGCATCCCACTCTTTTGTAGGAGAGGTTCCCCTCCTTTCTCCTTGGTCGCGGCCTCTTGGAAGTTTAATGGAACGAAACCCCCTGAATCTTTTCCTTTTTTTTCTTAGCTTTCGTTGCTCTTACGTTCCTTGTCTTATTTTGGTTTTTGTTCGTCTGTCTGGTCCTGTATTTCCTTTCTGTTTTCAATATATAAAATTAGTCGTTTCAGAAAGGAAAAAAAATGCTCGAGCCGCTTAAGAAACGCTCAAAGGTGGAGGGGCCGTGCGATCGATTTAACTTCCAAGTTTGACTCCTAAAAAAGAGTGCAGAAATCTACTAGCTCCAAAGCGCATTTGCGAGTACTAGCCCGCCGGTAAAAATCTGCAGGATCTCTGAAGTCTGAGTCTCCCGCGATTTTTACTAACGTTTAAAAGAAAAAAAAGGGCATGCTATGGCACTGCCTCTAGAAGATCAGAAGGAGTACTTCTGCCTCTACCAAAGCTTTATGGGTGATTAGGTTAATAGGTTTCCTCTTCTTGTCATTGGAGGTTTTCTTTATACACGCTGCAAAAGAAGTGTGCGGGCGATGCTTTTTTACATTATTTAGGAGCACTGTCAGTCTTCAATCATGAGCCTACGTATATGTTTTGGAAGGAGTAGGGTGAGGTTATTCAGTATCAGTATTAAGCAGACCTAAATAATTATATTGGCAAATGAGTTATAGCTGCCATATTTGAACCCTTGGGAGGCATGCATGAAGCAATGAAGATTGAAATCTCAATCTGATCTCCTACTTCGACTCTGTTGATCTAAGAGAAATAATCACCATGGATTATTCCTAAGACAGTATGAAAGATCATTGCAATAACAAGTTCCAATTCAAAGCCCCTCTAAGGAGCCATCATATCGGTCTCATAACCTCTGACAGAATAATGCCTGTCCTTCCCATTTTCACCATGCCAACGCTCTATCATGATCCGTTCTTTTTTAACTTTTCCCGTGTAGACTGGTACTAGTGGAGCTTCATCCCTCAAACTTTTTGGTCTTGGACTTTCCCGGAATCAGTTGGCAAGGAAAAAAGGAGACCCAGAAAACCCTAGGTCCGACTGCAAACGAGAAACTGGAAAGAGAAATAAAGCCCTCATGAAATGTTTTGAGGATAGAAACAAATCCGAAATGTAGATGGTTCCCAAATTTCATCTACAGACGATCTACAAGAGATTTCTCGTGATACTTGTGACCGGTACATACATAAGACTTCAGAAGGCAGTAATTGGAACCTGCGCAATACACTGTATCACAGATATAACTTATGTTTCCTTTCTTATTTTGAAACAAAACAAAAGTAAAGTGGCGATCGAGTAGGTAAGCATTGGGTCCAGAAACCACCATTTCAAAACCGTCTATCATAGGAGTAAAAACAAATTAAAAAGACAAAAAAAAAAGCAGATAGATGAAGCCAACAGGTCATGATCATCATTTGTAAGGGAATACGCATGCTCTATACCTTGATCTTCATCATACGAAAGGAGAGAACCGCTGAGGGCTATATATCACGAGGGTCTTACAAAGAGAAGCCAACAGAGCTCAGTTGGCAGTATGTCCACCTCCATCAGCGAGAAGTTAGAGAGAGAGAGGAACATGGTACTCTGCTGAAGGGAGGTGGACAGAATGCCAATAAACTCTGTTAGAAACGCTTTGCTAAACCCACATGAGAGCACTTCTTGTATTGGCCATGGAAGATCCACACATCCACACACATCCACACATCCACAACACAAACTTATAAGCAGACACACAGAAATGTATAGAGAGAGTAATAACTAACATGGGAGAGGGAGAGGGGGCAGATGGGTTCTATTTAAGATATGATGGAGCAAGCACAGTAAATGAGAGAGAGAAAGAGAGATGGGGAGGGGGGTGGGTGTAATTAATAATTGAGAAGGAAAGTGAAGGAGAGGCTGTTTCAGACTTAAAAGACGGATAAATAATCACAGATTGGATGGTTCGTTCCCATAGGTGGGCATATTTGTAGAAGGATCAAGAGATCATCATAGTTATTCTTCCCCTTCCCCTCGTTGCTGATGAAACCCCTATACCTCCTTTCCCCTCCATCAGTCTTTTCTTGCCTTTCTCACCCCTGTTAATCCCTTTTCGTCCCTCGTTTCTGATGCCGAAAGCCACACCAAACTCACTCTCTCTCTCTCTCTCCGTGTGGAGGCGAAGAAAAGGTGTTGGCCAAGTAAGGGAACTGGGTCTTGGATAACTGACCAAAAAATGACAAGGCTTATTGAGGATCAGTTTCAGATTAAGTGGAATCTTGGTTCGATGTTTTTCTCTTTTCGGCCTTACGTTATATGTGACGATGATTTTAGCTATCTCTCATCTGGACCGTTGAGCAGATAATTTTGCAGGAACCGCTTGTTTTTGGTGGGTCTTAACTAATAGCTATAGCTGGCGTTCAAACCCTAGAACACGCTGCAGGTACATTCACTAGTACCACACGGTGAATCCAGTTAAACAGCCATTAAATTACGAGATAAACATCGCAACGTTTTTCAACCGGCCACTAGGATGAGATTTATCTAGAATACGATATCCCTCTCTCCCCACCTTTTACCAGAGATGGTGCTATTTTCTGCATGTAATCGCATTTAGTTTTTAGGGTGGAATTCATAACAGAGGTGGTATAGAATTATCCTCGCATCTTTACAAAAAATTGCTGGTTATATTTCTCTCTCTCTCTCTCTCTCCCCCTGGGCGTTTCGCTTGGTCTTGTATGTACCATATATATATATATATAGCAGAAACCATGGATCCTCGTGAGACTATATTTATTGGCTCTCTGTGTACTTCATAGGTACGTGAACTAATTTTTAGTTATTTCGAGGTCCAAATGACAAACAAACTAAGCTGCTTTTTATCAATAGTACCGCCATAAATAATACTGATGAATGTCCCTCCAGCTATATATATATATATATGGATATGAGAAAACCAAATAGTACCTGAAAATTAAAGGTTAATAATTAGAGCTGCGATGTTTTTTCAAGCGCGTGCACGCGACAGAAAGAACAAGAACGAATTATATGGCCATTTTTTTTCACTGGAGAATTTTATACCTTTTTTTTTTTTTTTTTTCATATATTTGTGTTTAGACACAAAAATTCGGTGAGAACAAAAAAAGAATAACGGATGAAAATAAGGATAATATGATAATAAGCTGTTTAATTATAGATCAAAATCAATCTCACCTTTTTAAAATTTAAAACAGTGATTTGAGTTTATATGTTTCTAACATGATCAATATATAAAAGGAATTGTGGTATCATTTTCTTGTAATATACATATTATATACTACTTTTCGAGTGATTAATTCAAACTATAAGCATCACCCTTTTTGTTTTAGTAAACGTGGTTTACTAATCGATACTTATTATGCATATAATTCTTAGATGTAATCATTATGTTTAATCAAATTCTATGTCTTATTTTCTTCTTATCTTGATCTTCTTCTTTCCAGGTAACACCAATACAACAAGTCAACCGGCCACTACTAAATTCTCTGTTATATAAGCATGCCCATTGACGTTTCTTCTCTTCTCACAGGTGTCTCATCAGTTCAATATGACTGATTCGCTTTGGCGGACCCAACATTTGAATGGACGAGAATTAGATAGCATCTAGACGACAATGTCAATATCTTTTTAGTGCCAAATGGTGAAATTAAGCGTTCAACCGAGCTTAATGGACCTGCTTATGGTGGGGGGAGCCAACCTTCTCAGTCGAGGGTCCTACGAACCCACTAAGTGTGGAATCCTAGGTACCCGGCCCGCCGCTAGCTCCTGTAGAAGAACTGAAGAAGTCCAAGAGTGTTCAAAGTTCAAACACAAAATTTCCTTTTGACCTATATAGCACACACACGGCCTTAAAAAGTGCAAATTAAAAGGTAAAAACATAGGTCAATTCTCTCCAATTACAATGTTAATTAGTGCCACTTATCTCTTCCACAGCTTATCTAGAGAACCTTTTCCATTGACTGCAAGACAAAGGTGTACGAAAGCAAAACGAAAACACAAAACAAAGGCAATGCACAGTCACAAATGCTATGGGGACACCAGAGAAAGAGATACGAAATCTTCCCTTTTGTCGACCGATACGTCGCACTCATCACGCCCACAAGGCCACGACCCACGCTCCTTAAAAAAACTCACCAGCTCTCCCTCCTATCAATATCTACAAGAACAAACTCCCACACATATTCATTAATTTATACGTTTTTTGCGTGTATTTGTATTTATTAGTCCAATCCATGTACTCTCATTCTATTTAATGCTCCAAATCTACCACCTCAACCACACCCCAATTGATTGTCTCTATTCAATTCAGAGTTCGACAACACAGAAGAAATCAGCAGGATCCCACGTAGAATTTATAGACTGATGTTGACTTTGTTCCTGTCCAAGCGCGCTGTTTGCGTTCCATTCGTCTGTGAGGGCTCAGAGACCAGTTGTACATCCTGCTGAGTTGCTGTCTAAGCTATGATTGAATCATTGGGAAAGGAGACATTAAGAGAATAAAGTATTATCGGTTCCTAGTATTGAATATGCAAGAAAAATTAGCTACTCCAAGCAACCGTACCTTGGGCTTCTTTTGCTTCTGCACCGAGACTAACTTCTCTGACAATCTGCCATGTTAGTGCATGCCATTATGTTCCATAATCCTTCATTATGGTGCATACGCAATTCAACCTTCCCTAGACGTTCCAGCCCCACTCCGCGCAGGGCGGCCTTACAACTTATAAGAGTACTTACAACGTGCAGATACGAAAAGGCCAAGTTAAACTGGCCCAAGACGAGTTTCTGAGAAATTTTGAGGGACTGTTTAAGAGCTTCCTTAAATGCTTGCGGAGCCAATTAACTGACCCTGGCAATAGTTGTTTCTCTTTTTCTGAAAAACTTTTAGCTCAACTGAAAGCTGGGTGGTTCAGTACTTAAATATATAATATAATTCTTAACTCCTCCATATGTACTATGAAATCTTTAAAAACAAATTTACAAGCTAATTAAGACTAGGGTACAGATGCCTCATATCAAGTTGTGTGTAGAACACACAGGAGGGCCTTATTTTTTCTGGCTTTTGTCGTTGAAAATGCCACATCGTGGAACAAACAGCTGAAGACCAGTTCTTAGCAAAAAGGGAAAAAAACTGAAGATGGTCATGACCAGCTCCTCTTACTTGATCTGAAGACCGTTTGCCCTAACCATTTTTCTTTTCATTTAGTAGGAACATATACACTGCCAGGTATTTTTCTCATAGATTTTCCAGTTGTCATAAGGTGAATCAAGGTTGGCTAGCCAACCAAAAGGATCGAGGAGAATCATATATATATAGCCAGCCTGCGATTAATTGGCAATCTAATGCCATCGGGCAATAAGTATGACCGATCAGGCAAAGTAAAAAACTGAAAAAGTTGTGTAATATGGTAACTTTAACGTGAGAACTAAAATAACTTTTCGCCTCTTTCAGTTTGATGCCTAAATCTAAGCTTTGAAAAAGTTCCTACTCTTTGTTCCCTTCGCTCTGTGCAAACTCTTCGTGTAACTTTATTAATCCTCTATTCTCCTCTTTTAAGTTTCCTTTTTGGAAAAGAGCTTTTAGGGTTAGGTGCTATTGTAGGGACCGTTCGTGCTTTCTATTTGCATAAAGGCGATGTCCAAGATACTCAACAAAAAGACACAAAAACAACTCATTAGATCTCCAAACTGTTCTTTCTTGGCTGCATTTTTTAGAATAATGTATTGAAGGAAAACAAAAACTCCATTGAAGCTCAAGTACTCAAGCGCATTTTGATATCAAAAGAGGAAACCAAAAATAAATAAAGTCAGGTACATTAGTCAAACGCAATTGAGTTGATTAGTTATACGAATCAAAAGCACGATGCAGGAAAGAAAGGGCAAAGTAATTAAACAAGGCTGCAGGATTAAGAATTTTCTCTTTTTGCCAATTGCAGAGCTCGATGCATGGAAATCCACTACTTTTCATGATTGTGAGCTATTGGGTTCAGGTGTATTTGCTCCCACGTTATGCTTCAGAATTCTTCAGTATGATTGCATCTTCTTCTTTGTACAAAAAGTATGACTAATATGCTCGCTGGTGCCGGTTAAAAGGAGAGAATCACATTCTCATGTTAGACTTTCGGAACTCTTCCATTGTCTCCTACCCATGATTAGCTACACTTTCACACAGTTTCAAATAAACTTCATTTGAGATTGAACAGTTGAGGTGTCTAATAAGTGTCTTACCACTCAATTAAAATAATTAGGTCTTACAAGTTCTGGCCGGAACCCATATTTTACACTACTTTTTTGAATGGATATGGGTTTTCCCTCCTTTTATGTATTTGATTTTCTTTCACTTCTATATAAGACTATATTCTAGAAGTATTCGTCCCTAGCTAGCTGCTTTGACTTTCCAAATAACATGTCATGCTGAGGTGTTGACACGCACGAGAAAAACTATTTAACCTCAGACAACCAATTCAAGGCATATTGCTTCAAATTGTTTGCTGGATAACTGACAATTGGTCCAATGGCCATTGGACAGTGCCATTGGACCAATTGTCAGTGTCAAACTTACATTACAACGCTATTTATTTCATGAGACCCACATGTGCTGCTATGCTTTCATGATGGTTCTAGACTCTCTAGTCCATTGGTGTTCATGCACGCGGAGTACTGCGGTTTTCTGTGTAGATTGCCTTTAACCAATGCACTCGATCAAAAGACTATTTCAACTTTGGTTGAAAAATTCCAGGTGAGATTATGATTGGGAGTGACAAATCTTCAGAAAATTAGGATCTCTAATTTGTGATTTAATCAAAGGATTCAATTGAAGCTCTTTGATTGATTGATGGTCCATAGAATTCCACTCCAAAACCCATAATCAAAAAATTGCGTACATGACTATTTTGTGGTTACGAAAATGAAAAATTACCATTAAAAATTTTCAACTTACAACTTCAACCAGAATTGAGCTTCAAAGTTCAAAATACATCACCGACGAGAATATAGAAGTTCTCTATTTGAGTCATGGATCAGTAGTTTACTATCAAATGAAGATCCTCATAATTTTGTATAATTACGTTTCTTGGAGTTGATCAAGGACAGTAGTGGTACTGTCAGTATGTTTTGCTGATATTCTATTCGATGAAATTATCATAATAAATTACCCTTCAGGGACTGTATATTCTGATATCTTCAATGTCACGTGAGAGAGAGAGAGAGAGAGAGAGAGAGAGAGAGAGAGAGAGAAGTGTTTTGGATTTAGCATTTTTGCATTGTTGCTGAGTTGAATGTTAGGAAAGAGACGTGGCCGGCCAAGATGTTTTCTGAAATGAGTTTCAATTCAAAACTGGAATGATGAGGTCGATGACGAAGGTGACGATGTTGATGGGGGCGAGTCTCTTTCCAGCTTTACTTCCATGTGGCTCTCTCTGTCTCTCACAGGGTACACAGCGCGCCGGTGGATAGATCGAAGCCTTTCTTTACATTTGTGCCATGCAAGTGATATCCATTATTATCCATCCTTCCAATACGCTGGGACCCTTTCTCAAGATCCACATTTCACCTCAATTCGAGCTCTTTTACTCTGCAAATTCCCCCCTCAAAAAGTATATATCTATATCTTCTAGGTCTGATATATAGGTGGAGCTACCATTTGAGGTCAATATCTCTTTCTGTCTCAACCTTCTTTCCCCCACCCCCCAAAAAGATGCAAAAACAGTATACATGGCCTCTGAGCTGCACAGAGGCGAGTCTATATTGAGTTGACTTACAAAACCTTCTTTTCTTTTTTCTTTTTTCTTTTTTCGTACAAAGAAAAAGAAAGACTGACTAGCCAAAACAAAAGTTGGCGACGGTTGAAACAGTATAACCACTGAATAGGTTATCACGAGACACCAATTTGGTCTTCAAACTTCGAAAGATTTAGGGGGAAAAGAAAACAGTCTCCCATTAGAAATTATGGTGTTGGTACAATGGATAGTTAAATATCAGTATATTTTATGTTAGTGATACGCGGATGAGAAACCTCACTGCATCTTGCTTACAAAAAAAAAAAAAAAACTTGCTGCATCCCATTGTGAAGGGAAAAAATTTAGTCCTAAAACTTCAATTCTAACAGATTCTAAAAAAGGTTGTGATATTATCAATACATTAATAAATTTTATCAGTGTTCCATTAGTATATTGTTTAATACAACCTGATAAGTCATTGATAGAATTCATTAATGTGTTGACAACATCATAACTCTTATTAGGACCAATACTTTAGAATCAAAACCGTTCTCGTAGGGGGGATCATAATAGGATGCAGCCCGTTTTGAACTCGTTTTCGTTTTGCCTGCCAATGGGACCTTTCAATCCCATCCCGGGCTCTTTCAAACCAAACCTTGATGGGGCAGCTGCTTTTTGATTGAGAAGTCTTGATAGAGGGCTTTTGCTTCAGAATAGATTTATTTGATATCACAAGCATTAGGGAAATGAAATACCGGTCTTAGGATACAGAGTAGTACCACGTTTCCCATGGCAAAATTGGAGATTGGAGGCTTTATTCATATGCTATTTATGCAACGTTCGGCTAAAGGGAGAAACCAATGCCCAGCCCCGGACACCCAAACCTAAAGACATTGCAGAAGGGATAAAATGGCTTTAGAGGCTCTACTTCTGCCATACTGCATATCTATGGCCACAAGTTGCCAGTGTCCATTCTCTGCCACTTGGACACCATGATCCATCACCGATCTTCATGCACACTTTCTCGCCAATGATTGCCGAGTAGAGATTTGGCTGTGCCTCCATGATTCTAATAGATGATCGGCTGTGGATGTCCTGACCCTTTCTAATGGCCATCTGAAGACACATTTCAGAAGCTTAGCGATGGAGAGAGTTTACTCAAGGAGAACAACTTTATAAGCGATAATAAGTTTCCTACATACCAGTTTTACGATTTGGTCATGAATGGAATTGCCCCAATCGTAAAAATGGTCATAAAACACAGTTGGCATCCCAGGATGTGTGAGAATATATGCATAGCCCTGCAGAAAATAATTGCCACCAGTTCCAAGATTAGAGACAAGTCTCACTGCATATGAACAAAGGTATATCTGCCTTGCTGAAATTGATGAAGAGGGATCAGTTAAAGTTTGAATCCGAAGGCAGACATGAGTCTAATTGTCAGAAACCTTGTAAGACATTCTATCATTAATCATTCTCAATTTCACCAGTTAATCGATATAGAAGAATGGGTAGCCTAAAACTACCAGTTTACCTTCCTCTGCCGTAAGTTGTGCATTTAGGCGAAGGCTTTTGAATTGAACATCATATGGAGCTCAAGTTCAGCATTTCAAATGTAAGTGAAAAAAATAAGGAGAAAGAACAGCAAAACTAGCTTCACGTCTGTAAGAATAAGAGGCACTTGTATAGGCCTAATAGTAGGAAATTGAATCCTGAATTCCTGGTTGAGTTCCTAGCATACGAAACCCTTTTTCCTTTTATGTTTTTTTCTTGTTTTAGTTGAGGAGCTTTGAAGCTAAGATATACATGAACCCCATCCAGGCTCTTATCTTTGCCAATTAAAAAAATGAAGTTGAAGACTACGGTACAGTTGAGAATTTTATCTACTTCGAATCTATCCACAAGTTCCCTAGTTGTTGAGTCTTCCCAAAGGGGCAGGGAATTTAACAGGAAAACTATGCACCAAAGGATTGGCACGGAACAGAATAGAAGATTAAAAGCCAGGTGGCATTGATAATCATAGCAAATGTGTACCACTTTGGATAATTAAATTGATAGGGAAGGTTCTTTTGCTTGTTTAGACCTCAACATTAGCAGCAACAAACTCTGGGATCCAAGAATTAAACTTGAGCAGGTATATTACTTGTAGACAACAAGTTTACTTACCTCCATAATGTGATTTGATGGGAAGGGCCAATGAGCCTGCAATAACAAAAGGCTAGGTTGAATGGATTCCATAGATTCTATGAGGGAAACAGAAAATTAATTTCTAAAAACTGTAAAACTAGTACCATAAACATGACCACAATATTTGACAAATAGAAAACCGTAGATTATGTTGATGAAGCCCACAACAATGACATATCACAGAAGTCTGGCATCACCAGGGACTTTATTGATCATCATCACCTAACTAATTCTCTCTTGGGTCGCTAGGAAGAATCTAAGCAATGAATTAGCTCGGTGACCAACTTGATTTTATTTTAGCATTAAAAAAAACTCAGCTGTCAACCTGATAAAGTCTTAATCACTGCATTTAGTAGTCAGCTATATACTAGGGTCTAACCTGAACCCTTCCTGTGTATACTCTGTGGTCTAGTTATTCAATACTGACCTTTGGCACAAAAGGCCACCTGAATATTATTTCCAGTGGTTGGTGACATGTCAACTTTTGCTTACTCTAGAATAATGTACTACTAAGCAAAAGAACAACGGATATTAAATACCAACAGAAAGATGCACATTAGATCGCCAGTAATGCTTCCCTCTATGCTACAATTCACAACAAAAATATATTCTCCATGGATTCAAAAAGTGCAAAAAGTAAGTGCCACAACTTCCTATAATCATCTAGGAGCAATCTCAGCCCTCTTACAAAAATAGCAAAGATAATTAAGGACCTGGGTTGAGCCTGTATCATGGTTGTCAATGAATGTGACAGCTCTTGATGGCCACCATCCCATAACACCAGGTGGATTTCCTTGAGGATCGCGGAGACGCCAGAATTGTCCCTTAACAGCTTCCTAAAACGAAGTACATAAATAAATATGTATGATTTTCCAATTTAAATGTAAAAGATCTCAATGAAAAATGTTGTTCTTGCTGTGATTTAACTTATATTAGTTGCTTAAAACACACACAAAAAAAAAAAAAAAAAGCACTGGCATGTTTTTACCCACCATACTGAACATAGCAGAAAGTTGTATGCCTTAATCATTTCTTAAAACTAACATGTTGATGGAATACCTGAAGAATTCCCTTCGTTGTGAAGTCAAATGCAGTTGAAAGCTGTCCTGTGCCATCAATCCAATTGATTATGCGCTGTCTATGGCTATCTGCAGGTAAAGTTTGCAAATGAATGGAAACATTAGAGAAGCGTCAATAAATTCATAATGAAGTCTATCAGCATGCTCAGCAATCAATTAACATTTTCATTTGCTCAAACATGGTGATACCGCTTTTTTTTTTCTTTTGGGGGGGTGGGTGGGTGGGTGCGTTTAGACAGTGGGAAGAAAACAACTAAACAAGTCTGGCTGGCAAATGAAGCAAGCCAATTGCATGCTTCCACTAGAGGAAGCTAGTTAGAGAATGGTATTTTTCTTGCAAATCTTTGCCGTTCTAACGGAATAACATCCAGTATTCAGTGTACATCTTCAAGGTAATTTATTACTCTAGCAAATAAGCTCCGATAACCAAGGAAAATTCCATGAATAAAATTTAGGATGAGAAACACCGTTTGTAGCCCAATAAGCATGCTTTTTGACATGGAATCAAACAAGCTTAATAAGAAGCACCCATGCTAAATGACCAATTATGAAACTGAAATTGTGCCTTCATCTCAAGCCCATCTTCAAATGTATGCAAGATTACATTCGTCAATAAAGAGCGTTAAGAGGATATGCCATCTAATATGTTGCTAATAGTGGAAATCAAGATACGTTTATAGGTAAAAAATTTCAGTCTCAAAAGCCAAAAAGTAAGCAGTATCTCTATCTGGAAAAACATATATACGTTAATACAAGCATCATCTGGGTATGTAACACCTTAAAAGTTGCTTTATTATTTCGTATTCTATTTTTCCTTCCACAGCTTTTAAACTCTAGACAACCCACATGACAATCAGCTCAGAGGCCAGCTTACTTTTTTTTAATGACACTGCCCTCATTTTTTTTTTTGTCCACAAATAATGAATGAGCTAGTATACCTTGGTTGTAGTCCAAGCCATGACCATGGTAATTGCAAGAATCCCAGTACTCCCCAACACAAAATATTGGCTTAGCTCCTTCAATATATTCTTTCACATATTTTGCTGAGTAACTAAATAAAAACAATTAGGAGACCTAAACTGTGAGTAGAAATTAGATACAATAAAAGTCGGAATTGTCTTCAAAGTGTAGGATGATAGTTACCCTCTTGCGAAATCAAAGCGAAAATCCTGAAATCCAACACTATTTCGTAGCCATTGGAGCCACCCTGTAATATCTTTTCGAACAAATTGTTGGCTATGATCAATATTTGGAACCCCATTGAAGTTGTCCCCAGTGCTTTGATTACCCTGGAAAATAATGGTATGGAGACGTATTAAAATTATGGTATCCATCAACACGAAATTAGATGTATTTAGCTACAAAAAAGTCACTACCAATCCACCAGTACAAGATGTCACAGCATGTTCATCCCATGCTAAAGGAACTCCATCATAGCGGTTGAACCTTCCCCCATGACCTTGGGTAGTTCCAATTCGGTGATTGATTACTATGTCGGCCATTGCTCGAACTTTGTACAGCTTCATTTTTTGAAGCAAGGTTTTTAACAGCTGCTCAGAACCATATGAAGAATTGAGGGAATAAAGGTTCTGTGGGAGATAACCTGTAATTGAGAGGAGAATTACAAAGAACACAACTCAAATAGTTAAGTATCTGCATAACAAATGAGATATGAGTGTAGATCTCTAGTGAATTGATGTCTCCAACCTTCAGAAGAGAAGGAATGGGTTGCTGGAGGCAACCACACTGAAGTAAATCCAGATTTTGCAATCTCAGGAACTTTCCTTTCCAAATTTCTCCACCAATCATGTTTATGAGACTCCCAGTTAAATGCCTGTAAAGCATGTTTTCATGTCATCATCTACGTGTTTTCCTGTGTTCTTAGCAGGTTTAAAGCATGTGAAAACTAAGATATGGTGGAATGTAATTCAAGTGTTACATATTTCGGAAAAAAGCTGCAAAAGCTTATTAGAGAAAAGAACAATCCCCCAGTTGGACAAATTCAATTTTTCTTATAAGTTATAGACTGCAGAATGTGTAGAATATAAAGTGGAAATAATGATTCCAGCTATGGCTTTATGACTACGAAGAAATTAAGAGACAACATCCTTGTCAATTTACCTGAAAAAGAATTTCTCTTCCATTGCGTAAAACTGCACCTGCAAATGAAACCAAACACACAGCTTAGAAGCAATTGAAAGACCCATATGTTTTCCTTCACAAACCCCATTTCCTATTGTAACTGCAAATCTTACAGGTTTAGACTACGTCTCTCCTACTAGTAAGAAATGGCAAACATCTTTCCAATTTTCCAATGAAATTTGAGGTAGTTCAAATCACATTTTCAAATACTTCAAAAAGTTGCACTTAGGTCCTTCAGTTTGTAGGATGTCACAGAAGGTTTTAAAGCAACCATTTTGACTTATACGGCACATTAGACGGCAATTATCCAAGTGACATAGGAATCTCAACCTCAAGAAAAAATATATATACATATATACATAGCAATGTCAGGAAAGAAATTCATAAATTTATACTTGCTAATTAAAAATGAAAACTATGTTATCATGAGAGGTCACAGCTTTCCATGAGTTTGATAGCAAAATTGCAAATATTTAAGGGGACTTTCATCAGCCACATCAACTGGGGCCCGAAAGATTAACATACACATCAACTTGTATTGGTCATAACTGGAATTTTGTAAATTGATCAAAGACTTGATTGTAACATTTAAAATTTCATAGACGAAGTAGGAACTGTGTGTATTTTCCAGGGACTAAGATTTTTTGGCCCTATGGAATGTTATTAGAGTAGGAGAAATTCATGTCCACAGAATTTATACACACAAACCTCCCCAAACACTTGCATTTGATTCAGACTCATGTTTCACTGGCCCCCATCAATACAAATCAGAGAAACATGGATCAATGAAGCCCCTCATTTAACTATCTCTTGTTTCATCCACGATTTGAAAACTATAGTTGACATTTTTTGAACAGATAGTTCCAGTCAAATATATGCTCCTCTGCTTTCCTTTGTTTTTTTCTTTATTTAAAATTGAGTCTGTGTAGAATAAAATGCAAAAAAGCAATCCTGGTCTATCAAAATTTTTAATTTACGCATTATGATTATGTCCTGGATGAATATGCAGACATATAATGTGAACAGTCCAGCTACGAAGCCTACACTGTCACTTCAGAGGCACAGTTTACACAGTATTGGTGTCATGAGGTACTTAATTACATTCATAAGAAGTAACCACTGTTTGTGAGATTGACATGATTCGTTACATTTTAATCCAACCAATGTTCTCACAAGGAAGATGTTAAAGAAGAAAATGCATTTCCACGGGCTTGAGACATAGGCATACCAATATCATTCTGCTGATTACTTTCATTAAAACTCTGCAATTAAACAAAGAGTAAGATTAGAATAAAAGCAAAATGCAGGTAAAAAAAGTACATTTATGAATCACCAAATATGGACAAACAAGTAGTGAAATTGATTTTCATTTTTGTAGACACAGTAATAAAGAGATGAAAAGCAGGATTCATACATTGCTCAAGTAGCCCATTAGAAATCAGGGTGTAGTCGTCCAAACGTTAACGCCCGAACACACAATATTAATTAGAGAGATATCCTGGACCTGCATCAACATCAAACTCGCCGCTTATGGCTGCTGCCGACTAATACGTAGGCGTCAGGAATCAAACTTTACAGACCGCTTCGGTTGTCAAAAAGAATGAGACAAAAGAAGCAAGGCCGTGCCCAACACATGTAACTAGTTTTTCCTTACGCTCATAATACTTCCCACAAACCAAATAGAATGGCAGAAATCCCACAGCGAAAAACAACAAAAACCCAAAAAACCAAGCATAGTATCATTTACAAACGAACAATTCAGGAGAAGGCGAAAAACAGAAGCTCAAAATTCAAACCAAGAACCATAAAAGATAGCAGGAAATGTACAATCTTTTACGTGTTTTCGTCTCCTATAAGACGCAATACTTATGCAATAGTGGTAATTTAAAATTCGAATCCGTTGTTCATGCAATAACACAATCCAAGCGGCATAAAGATAATCAACAACAAAAACTCGGAAACCCCGGGAAATTCAACATCAGAGGAAGACACATACCAAAAGCTTAAGGTTGAGGTCGCAGCGCGAGTTATGTGCTTGCGTTCCCAAGCCAATAAATAGAAAGAGAAAGTTGAAGATTCTGCCGAGACCACCAAATTGGAATCACGCAGTTGTATCCATAAGATGAAAATTTCAATAAAAAAAG